>CM030360.1:77193697-77793697 GCA_017893485.1 Hemerocallis citrina
CCCATTGGTAGGTGAAATTACAGTTTTACCCCTGGGCTTCAAGATTCGTGCCCGATTTGGACGATTCCGATTTAACCCCATTTTTAGCCATATCATCAATCATAAAAGCCATAAATTATTCATAATACATACAAAATTCATAGTAAGAATGGATAATACCCAAGAAAATTTTTTGATTAACAAAATAATAGATCCAACTATAGCAATTAAAAAATTGATAAGATGGCAAATAGGACTACCACATTATGATTTTACAATAGAAAATATAAAGGAAACAAATAATGTTTTAGAAGATTTTCTATCAAGAAATTAACAGTTTTATTTTTTGAAGAATGAAAAATATAGTCTAGCAAATAGAAGAAAATATAGTTTTCCTGAAGAAAAATGTGGAACAGATAAAGGCAACATTTAATCAATTACAATTACAAATATGCGGACGCCAAATTCTGTTCTATCAACACATAAATTAGAATTCAACTACAGAAAATATGATGCACAATGCTAGCAAAAAAATGAGTAAAATTGCTGAACCTACCTATTCCCTAAAAGGAAGCAAATACTTCTTCAAATAAAATTACATACAATTAGACATTACTCGTTGAGACATCTCCTACCAAAGTATCAAAGAAACTATTATTTTTACAATATATAGAGAATTATGTCAAGTAACTGAGGTGAACCAGTTCATCAAGATCATATGACATCGACATATGAACAAGTCTATATCCTATCAGGACCAAATCCAAAAACAACTCTGGCACTATTTGAAAGATGACTTATTCACTGTATTTATCCATCCGGAGAATGTGAAGAACTTATCAAATTCACAAGAGAAATATTGAAAACAGCTAAGAATTATTTTGCCTAACAAAGGCATCAAAATATATGTTGGAATGTATTCATCAATCCCTGAGTATCTTGAGGAGCATGCGGAATTTTCAGCAGAGCATGTTATAAAAATAGGTATGACTACCCAAATAATATATGGAGCATATAACATTGTGTCATACAAAGCAGCAAAATTTAAGAAGTTAATCCCAGAAAGAAGAGCAATGTGATTCAGGAATATGTATTGTGAATTAAAAACATAAAATTAAGAGACAACAATATATGGATCTATGACAGCCTATACCTAGAGAAAATAATAATGTATAACATAGAATAAATAAAGTAGCCACAAGATAAGCGTGAACTATTTGACAGCTGCTACCAGATACTATATACCGAAGTAATGACAGTGACAGAACAAAAGGCTGGATAGTACTGTAGCCTGATGAAGATAGATCACAAACATAAATATGGAGCATGTGAAGATGTCAGCCAGGAGGAAACTCCTTTTCTAAAGTAGTCTACATTGACGTAACCAATGACGCATTTACCTCAATTATTGACCCATGAGATAAACCATGATGTAACAAGAACAATAATGTATATCAACTGATGTAAGAGATGATGTAAGAACCCAATAATGTAAAGATATCTCTTCCTCTATAAAAGGGCATGCTAAGTGTTGCCGCTGAGATCTGGTCTGGGGGAAATAAACAAAATTTGTAGGTTCGTAGGAACTCGAACAGGCTGAATCCTACTTCTTCCTCATTGATAAGTTGGCTCCTTGATACTCCCGCAAACTTGCACAAACGTTCGAAACACCGAGCTGGATCTCGGCGACGAACCCTCTGACGCTCTTGTCAATACGAGAAAAAGTAAAAGGAAAAGAGCTCAAGTGCACAAAGAGTGATCACCTGTGACAGTAGGAGGTAGGGGGTATTTATAGTCGTCGTGGAGATCTCTTTCTGGATAAGAGTGAATCCCTACTTCCCGGTGTGGCTGGATAGGGTGGTTATAACCACCTCCTCAAGATAAGGACGAGCCAGGATTTCATCCAATCCTATTGAGCTGGTCACTAACGGGTTGAAACCCATTCTTGACTGAACAGATCCGTTCATGGGTTAGCGGGTTTAAGAGGAGAGACCCAATTCCCAATTTGGACCCGTCTATAGGCAAATTTACAATCTTGCCCCTGCTGATTTTAAGATTTGTGCCCACTTTGAATGGTTCCGATTTACCCCCATTTTTAGCTATATCACGAGCTCCCCACTCCAAAAGGCTATGTGTTACAGCCTTTAGGGAGTAGTTTTGTTGTTTTAATGGCGTATAGGGCTTTATCGGAGTGTTCAAAAGGTGTTCGAATCCCATTTAAAGGGTGATGGTGCTTTTTTGAGCTAGTAATGTACCCAAGTTTGCTTTTGGGCCCCTCTGGATTTTTGGGTATTTTACAAGATTTTTTAGTTATTTTTCGGATCATTTATTCAATTTTGCAAAGTGATGATTTATTTTTTGGGAGCGTCGATTAACTATTCTGACCAATAACTATTTATCCAGGGGCCCAAAAATATTTCTCCGAATTTATAATTATTTTTTATAATTTTTAATTAATTTTCTTGAATTTTAAATCAATTTTTGCAATTTTTTAAACAAATAATTCGAATTAATAATTAAAAATTAATTTTAATCACCTATTTACGACGTGGCGTAATCTAGATCTTCCATCAGCCATTAGCACGAAATTCTGAATGATTCGACGGAGGGATGGTGCCGAATGACGTGGACGCATCTGGAGCCTAGATCCGGTTGCGGCGCGAGTGTAGAGACGATCGGACGGCTCGTATGGCTCGGCGGCATTTTCCCCACATGAGCCTCTCGGAATGCCTATCGCTCAGCTTGGGATTCCGAGCAACGTGGCGTAATCTGGGGTGTCCATCTGGATGTGGCATGAATTTTGAGATGATCTAACAATAGATCTTGCACTTGGCCACGTGGCTGAATCAGGGACGTCCATCAGGTTGCGGCACGAATTTTGAGGCAAACAGACGGCTCTCATAGCTCAGCGACATTTTCTCCATATGAGCAGCACTAAATGGCATTCGCTCAGATAGGGATTCCGAGCGACTTGGCGCAATCTAGGACGTCCATCTGGCCTCGGCGCGAACATCATGACGATCCGAAAATGGATCTCGCACTTGGCCACGTGGCCTAATCAGAGATGCTCATCAGGTCGTAGCACGAATTTTGAGACGATCAGACGGTTCTCATGCCTCGACAGCATTTTCTTTGTATGAGCAGCTCAGAATGCATGTTGCTCGGATTGGTTTCCGAGTGACGTGGCATGATCTGGGCCGTCTGATGAGGATCAGGCACGAATCACGAGGCACGACGGGCGTGGATAACGAGAAAACGTGATTTTGGTTGACGCGGCGAGATCTAAGCGTCTGATTAAGATCAGGCGGGAATCACGAGGAGAAAGTCATTTTTCTCCAATACACAGCTCGAAATGCAAATCGCTCGGATTTCGTTTCCGAGCGATGTGGCATGATCTAGACCGTCTAATGAAGATCAGGCGCAAATCACGAGTCATGACGGCGTGGATCATGAAAAAATGTGATTTTGGTCGACGCGACGAGATCTGAGCTGTCTAATTAAGATCAGGCGCGAATCACGAGGAGAAAGTTATTTTTTTCCAATACGCAGCTCGGAATGCAAGTTGCTCAGATTTGGTTTCCGAGCGACGTGGCATGATCTGGACTGCCTGATGAAGATCAAGCGGAATCACGAGGCACGACGGCGTGGTTCACGAGAAAACATGATCTTGGTCGACGCGGCGAGATCTGAGACATCTGATTAAGATAAGGAACGAACCACGAGGAGAAAGTCATTTTTCTCCAATACGCAGCTCGGAATGCAAATCGCTCAGATTTGATTTCCGAGCGATGTGGCATGATCTGGACCTTCTGATGAAGATCAGGCATGTAATATCCCGGACGGATATTACCGTATATAAATTATTATTTTATTATTATTTTATTACTATTTTATTTTAATTCCAAAATTAGAATATTTTGGTGATTTTCACTCGGTTTATTCATAGACATTACCTGTACCCAGATATCGGTCAGTATATATTCGTATTGTATCAAATTGATACCGTGATCTTTCGAACTAATAATAGAATTTATTTTATTCATATTTCCGAGATTAAATTATTTTTTATGCGGATTATGCGAAGATTTTCGTTATACAGACATATATGCGCACATACGTGTAGTATGTCGATTAGTACATTATACAAATTGTGTGTTGTGTATTTTTGGACAACACTTGTTTTGTTATGACAAAACCTATTAGATTGTTAGGGTTTATAAGTGTTTAACCTAGGTTAAGTGTGCATGAAGAGGTTAAGGAAACCCTTCTAGAAACCCTCACATAACACCTCCACCACATAACACCATAGCCTCACCATACCTCCACCTCATCCCTACCACTCTAGGAGTATGGCCGGCCCCCATTTCATGGGGGGAGGTTTTTGCAAAATTGTGTGTGCACATTTGCACTCTCCACCCTTCTCTCCACCTATAAATACCCCATTCCTCCACCTTTGTCTCATTTTAGAAAGATCAAAAAGAAAGAAAGAAAGAAAGGAAAAGAAAGAGAGAACGAAGACTAACTTGAGAGTTCTCTTTGTAGGTCTTCTTAGGAGTTCTTAGATGTAATATCCCTTTGGATGGATGTTCAAAGAAAAAAAAAAATTCGGTTCATCTCTTGTTCTCCGACTATGTTATTTCGTATTTGTCGATTCACTCTCCTAACTTAAAGTAGTTCTGAGGACAGAACTATTCTAAGGAGGGAGTAATGTAATATCCCGGACGGATATTAACTCATAGAAATTACTATTTTATTATTATTTTATTATTATTTTATTTTAATTCCAAAATCAGACCATTTTGGTGATTTTTTCGCCGGATTGCCCACAAACAGCGCCTACGCGCATCTATCGATCAGTGTGCATCCGAAGCGCATCAAATTGATAGCGCGACTCTCCAAAGTAATAATAAAATTTATTTTACTATTATTTTCTAAATTAAACTATTTTATGAGAATTTTAGGAGGATTTTTATAAGAAAATTTTGTATACACATACATGTACACACACATACAATTGTATGGTACTTAGTATATTATACCTAGTATGTAGTATGTACTTTAGGACAATATACTTATTCTTGTCATGGCTACTTAGTTAGAAGGTTAGGGTTGATTAGGAGGGTTAAAAGGAGGATTGTATGCATGAGTAGAACTAATACCCTTCTAGAAACCTTATCACTCCACCTCACCACCCTACACCATACCCCTCCCCCCCCTACAAGCATGGCCGGCCACCTCTTCTTGGGGTTATTTTGTGCCAATGGGTGCACTTACCACCTCCTATACCTTCTATAAATTCCCCCTCATTCACCTCCTTCTCTCATTTTAGAAAACAAAAGAAAGAAAGAAAGAAAGAAAGAAAGAAAGGAAAAGAAAGAGAGAACAAAAAAAAAGTAACTTGAGAGTTTTGTTTTGTAGGTTTTTAGAAGCTTAAGCTAGGGGAAGGAGAAGGTAGCAAGCAAGTCCTTCCTATAGAAAAAATAAGGTGGGGATTTCTTCACACTCTTTCTTTGATTGTTTGTTTGTTTGTTTGTTGTTTTGTTGTTTGACTTCTTCTTCTCATCTTCTTGTTTTGTTTTCTTTGGATTTTGATGGGTGTGTTGTTGTGTGTGAATGTAGTAGTAAGTAAAAGAGAAAAAGTAGTAGTAGTGACTACTAACATATAAAGATCATATCTTTAGTATTGTAGTTGTTGTTTGGTATGTTATTGGACTAAGAAGTCACATATTGCATAATGTTGAACATACAACCATTGTTGGTTGTAGGACTTAGCATACATGAGCATATGAGCATTATACAACCATTGTTGGTTGTAGGACTTTGATTGAACATTGAACTAATTATAAAAAGCATATGTTATAATTAAAAGTATCTTTTCTTTACTAAACACTAGTTGTAGAAATAATTAAAAAGATCTTTCTTTTCTTTACTAAACACTAGTTGTAGAAATAATTAAAAAGATCTTTCTTTTCTTTACTAAACACTAGTTGTAGAAATAATTAAAAAGATCTTTCTATTCTTTACTAAACACTAGTTGTAGAAATATTAAAAAGATCTTTCTCTTCTAATCACTAGTTGTAGAAATAATAAAAAGAGATATTTTTCTTTCATATTTACTAGTTGTAGAATAAAATAAATAAAAATGATCTTTTCTTTATCACTAGTAATAATAAAGACTAGTAAGCAACTAAGTAGTAGTAGTATACTAAAATATAAAGTACTAATAGTATGATTGATTAATAAGGTAGTAGTAGTATGGTTGATTAAATAAAGTAGTGATGGTATGTTGTAGTAGTAAGTAACTATAGATGTTTATGTCCATAAAGTAGTAGTAGTAATAGATAGTTGTATGTTGTGATTTTATTGTGAATGAAGTAGTAGTAGTAATAGATAGTTGTATGTTGTGATTTTGTTGTGAATGAAGTAGTAGTAGTAGTAAGTTGTATGTGGTGTTCTTGATAAGAATAAAGTAGTAGTAGTAGTAGATATACATGTTCTAATAAAGTTATAGTAGTAGTAGATATGTATGCTTCTATTAAAATAGCAATAGTAGATGTATGTTTCCATGAAAGTAGTAATAGTAGATGAACTATATCATATTTAGGGATAATATTCATGCTACTTATGTTGTAGGATCACTTCTAAAAATATTTAGAAGCCATATTCATGCTACTAATGTTGTAGGATCATTTCTAAAAATGATTAGAAGCCTTATTCATGCTACTTATATTGTAGGATCACTTCTAAAAATATTTAGAAGCCATATTCATGCTACTTATATTGTAGGATCACTTCTAAAAATATTTAGAAGTCATATTCATACTACTAATGTTGTAGGATCATTTCTAAAAATGATTAGAAGCCATATTCATGCTACTTATGTTGTAGGATTATTTCTATAAATATCCTATTATGCTTTTATACTTGAAATGTTGTAGGATGATTTCTAAAGATATCCTACCATGCTTTATGTTTAGAATGTTGTAGAATTGTTTCTAAAAATATCCTACCATACTTTATGTTAGAATATTGTAGGATTGTTTCTAAAAATATCCTACCATGCTTTATGTTTAAAATGTTGTAGGATTGTTTCTAAAAGATATCCTACCATGTTTAGATTAGCCTAATTGTGCTTAGGATGTTGTAGGATAAATTATAAAATTCCTACCATGCTTGGATTAATGACATTATGCTTAGGATGTTGTAGGATCCCTAATAAAATTACTTACCATGCTAGTTTAATTGTAGGTAAGTGATACACCATGCTAGTCTAATTGTAGGTATGTGATATACCATGTTAGTTTAATTATAGATATGTCATGCTAGTTTAACTACAAGCAAGTCATATGCCATGCTAACCTAATTGTAGGTAAGTTGCATGTCATGCGAGCTTAGATTGTGAGTAGGTAGTATACCATGCTAGGTTACGTGAATACTCATGTTTACATGGTACCCATGCTAGATAAGTGGTTGTTCATGCTATGTTAGTAAATGATCATGATTCATGCTAAGTAAGTAGGTATCATGCTAATTCTTGATCAAGTTAAGTTAATGACATCCATACTATGATATTCATGCTTAGAGTAAAGACACTACCCATGGTTAGTTGTAGTGATTTTATGTTGGGTTCTATACCATGCTAAAGTTCACATGCATGTTTAGAACGTTGTAGGAGTAATGTTAGACTACCCTACCATGCCTTGGAATGTTGTATGCTATATTAGTAACCTATCCATAGTTGTGTTATGGTAATTAGTCAAGATAAGTAGTAAGCTTTCACGCTCGGCTGACTATAGTAGACTCTATGCCTAGGTCGTAGTAATTTTATGCTTAAGCTCGATGTAAGCATAAGCATTAATCACGTTCATACATAGGAGTATCATGGTGAGTGGTTGTGTTATATGACTAGATTGTCGTAGGAAGGTGCTTGCGGTTTCATGCCATGCTGAAGGCGCTATAGGTTGAAGTAATAAGGATTGGGAAGGCCACTAGTAATAGGACGTTTGTCGCCTTCGGTTCTTCCTTAGTAGAATACCGATCATAGACTTCTAGTAGATTCGTCTATTGCTTCTAACAATAGAAGGTTAAGTTTGTTAGTAAGCACGTTTGGTTGCTTCTAGGATTGATTACCTGTATGGTTGTTTGCACATGGTTATGCTCGTACGTGGCTCGACTGGCCCGTATGTAGCTGTGGGTCTCATACGTAGCTTAGTTGGCTCGTATATAGGTTGTTGTCTCGTACGCGGCCCGACCGGCCCGTGCGTAGCTGTTGGTCTCATACGCGGCTTATTTGGCTGGTATGTACGTGGTTATCTCTTATGAGGCCCGCCTGGCTCGTAGGTAGTTATTGTTTCATACGTAGCTTAATTGGCTCGTATGTGGTTGTTACT
Organism: Hemerocallis citrina; assembly: GCA_017893485.1. NCBI lineage: Eukaryota > Viridiplantae > Streptophyta > Magnoliopsida > Asparagales > Asphodelaceae > Hemerocallis > Hemerocallis citrina. The sequence continues at coordinate 77,202,067 of CM030360.1, forward strand.
CGTGTATAGCTTGTTAGCTAGTACACAGTTCGTTGTGCTCGTCTAGGGTGAGGTTACCACCCTAAGGGCTATCGACCATCACGACATGTTTTCTTACCCTAAGAAACTATGGAGGAGTCACTCCTTGTGTACCGTCGAATCTTAACCAGGGTAGGTTAATCGAGGACCGGAGTATAGACAGAATCCAAGTCTAGGGTAGCGGCATGCGTGTATATTCGCACGGCCAAAGTCTTGGATCGATGAGCCACGAACCGGGTCCTGAGGGATTCTGGTAAGTCTAGGTTGAGCAGCCTAGTAGAGTTGTCTTGCGAAGCCTAATTTAAGGCCTAGCATGTTGTGGATAATACTGTTATCCCTAGGATTGTTCGAGTCAGGGACATCACTAGGATAGTGACTTACAAGGATCATTTTACTTAAAACCCTTTGCCGAGAGAGAGGGGTCAGTTGTAGGGGGCCCCTTACACTAACTCGTCCCTTGAGGCAGATCATAGGTGGTGTACTGGGTTGTACCTTCCCGTCAAAGGGATACGTACGGTGCCGTCTCACAAGTTGAGGACATGGGTTGCGTATCTCGCGCTGTTAATTCCTGAGGTACAGTGGCTGGGGGTGCCGCAGGATGCATTGTGCAGTCCTGTGCTTGCTAGACCCCAGAGGGTGCCACAGGGTAGGCCTCGTGCTACCCTGCGCTTGCGAAACCCTATAGTTGATTTTGAAATGACGCCCGATATGTTGGGTTTGTCTATTTGGAGAGAGGTCCGGTTGGCCGGGTCGTAGTGGCGAACATAGACACCACTGGCGAAATGCAACAGTGGCACATGACCACATCTGCAACCTCATTAGCCACGTGTAGGTGTCGGGAACAGGTTGAGTACAATTAGAAGTTCATAACGCGGGTTCTAATCCCTATATATGGAGAAACGGCTTGAGATGGAGTCGCATGTAGTATGGGCTGCATGTTGCTTTCGGAGACTTGCTGCTATTAGAATAGGAAGCGTCCTAGTTCTATTTCAATATCGCATTAGAGTCTAGTCATAGCACTCACAAACACTTAAACTACCCAACACTATTGCTATATTGTGTATATTGTTTCGAAGATTCGCTGCTATATGATCAGCCTTTAAGCGTCAGTGAATACTGACGTCCCCACTTCCATAGGTACTGGATCGCCGAAGTACAAAGGCAAAATTCAGGAGGACTCAAGGCAAGAAAAGCAAGGAGTCAGTGTTATGTTTAGTTCCGCTGCAGTATATGTATTGATTATGTATTTGTTGAGAAATACTCTGATGTAAGATGTTGAAGGTTTTAATACTTAGAAATGTAAAGGTAATGTTGTAACTCTATTGTAAGGTATTACAGTTGTACAATATTCAGACTTGTAACACTTTGTGCATTGAATAAAAAGTTTTAAATTCTCCTGTTTTTCTGTGTATTGTGACTAATTGAAGAAAAGGTCTTGGCTCGTGTCACGGTTTTCCGGTATCGAAAATCGGGGCGCTACATTAGAAGCTAAGGGGAAGGAGAAGGAGCATAGACTAGTCCTTCCTACAAAAAGATTAAGGTGGGGGTTTCTCTTTTGTTTGATTGTTTGTTTGTATTGTTGTTTTGATGATTCTTCTTCTTCTTATCCTCCTTGTTTTGTTTCTTTTGTTCTTTGAGAATGGTTTATTGTGATGATGTTGTTGTATGTGGTACTTATTTTTTGTATGTTTGTGAATGGTTAAAGGTAATAACCACATAAAAAGAAAAGAAAAAAATGGTAATGTTAAATACACATAAAGATTGAATCCTTGTAGTAGTAGTAGTTGTTTTGTGGACTAAAATGACATATACATATGGACTTGTACATACAACCATTTTGGGGTTGTAGGACTTGAATATGGACTTATACATAAAGCATATGAACCTTTTTATACAACCATTTTTAGTTGTAGGACTTGTATTGAACTTGGACTAAAAAGATAAGCATATGGTTGGTGGAACCAAATGAAGGTTCTTACCTCATTTTTATTATTGTTGTTTTCTTTTATAATCTTAAAGTAAAAAGAACCTAAATTAGATGTTAGTTCTAGTTATGAAAAAGAAACTAATCTAATCACTAGTTGTAGAGTGAATAAAAAGATCTCTTTTTATGATCACTAGTGATAAATAAATGCTAATAAAGATTTAGTAGATCTCTAAGTAGTAGATGCTTTATATTAAAATAAAGTAGTAGTAGTATGTTGAAATAAAATAGTAGTATTATGTTAAAATAAAGTAGTAGTAATAGTAGATAGTTGTAGATGTTTACGTTATATTCATGGTTAACATAAAGTAGTAGTAGTAGTAGATGATAAAAAGAAGTAGTTGTAGATGTTTTATGTTATGATCCATGGAAAATAAAATAGTAGTAGTAGTGATTTAGTTGTAGATATTTATGTTATAGTAGAGGCTCATGGTAGTAGTAGTAGTGATATGTATGTTCAAATAAAGTTTTAGTAAAGGTTTATGTTCAAATAAAATTGTAGTAGATGTTATGTTTCAATAAAGATGGTAGATGTTCAAGCTTCATGCTAAGTTAGTAAGTATCATGCCTAGATAGTTGTAGGAAAAATCATGCACCATTGTTGTTCATGCTTGGTTAGTAGACATACATGCTTAGAATGTTGTAGGATTTATATTAAAAAATACCTACCATGTTTAGGAATGATGTATACCATGCTAAGTGTATATTTATGCTTAGAATGTTGTAGGATTTATTCTAAAAAATACCTACCATGTTTAGGAATGATGTATACCATGCTAAGTGTATATTTATTCTTAGAATGTTGTAGGGTTTATTCAAAAAATACCTACCATGTTTAGGAATGATGTATACCATGCTAAGTGTATATTTATGCTTAGAATGTTGTAGGATTTATTCAAAAAATACCTACCATGTTTAGGAATGATGTATACCATGCTAAGTGTATATTTATGCTTAGAATGTTGTAGGATTTATTCTAAAAATACCTACCATGTTTAGGAATGACATACATGCTTAGAATGTTGTAGGATAAATGCTAAAATTACTTACCATGTTTGGAAGTATATATATATATATATATACTTAGGAATGTTGTATGTTCATACTAGTAGTTATCTATGCTTAGTAAGACATTCATGCTTAGTAGTCATTCATGCTTAATAAGATTCATGCTTAGATGATAGTTGTAATACCCTGATTTTTCAATTACTGAAAAATTATTTTATTTTGCACGTAGTGTGCACGTGCAATATTTTGATTGAATTAAAATCTTATAATTATTTTTATTGTGATGTGTATGAATATTTAAATATATGTTTTCAAATTATTTTTATACAAAAGCCTTTCTTTAAATAAATAGAAAGCCTTATTTTAAAGTCTTTTTCTTAAAGCCCAAAATGTATTTTTACTATTTTGGCCCATAAAACTAAAGCCCATGGATTAATTTATTTAAAAATTCTATTTTATTTTTTTATGTAAAAATCAATTGCACAATTCTTTGGGCCTAGTTGCTTGCATGTGCACTACACGTACACGTGCAAGTGCACTTTCTTTGCATGGCCGGTTGTGGATTTTGGAGGGAAATTCAAAAGTTTAGTGGTGGTCATGGTGTGGTAGTTATGTGAATGTGGGTAGTTGTGGTAACTCCTACTCTCATCCTAGCCTTTCATCCTACAACCAACCAACTAATCCTAGCCCTCCATTCTAGTTGATTTCTAGTATAAATACCCCCTCCCATGGCTAGTTGTTTTGTGCTTATTATCCCTTCCAAATCTATAGTCTAATTAGTAGTAGTTTGAGAGTTAAAAAGATTGAGTGGTGAGTGGTTTGTGCTTGCATTCTACCAAGGTGGAGAAGGGCCGGCTAGGACCTTTCGGTGGTGCTTGTGGAACTTGTGCGTGCATCATCTAGGAGGAGGTGCATCTCATTTGCAAAGGACTTAGTTGCTGTTGTGTTTGTTCTCTCCATATAAGGTGGGAAAAATTCTCCATATTTCTAAAGTAGAAATGCTTGTTTGAATGAATGATAGTGGGTTTGATTTTCCTTATTTCTAATTAGAAATGATGCTAGTATTATATTGAGAAATGATGCATGAAAAATATTAATAAGAGTACACTCTTAATTGGAGAATTGACCTATAAATTGATTGGAATGTGAGTATGCAATTGTACGTGATTGGATTAGTAAAAATCTAAGTTGATATGGATTAATTATAACCATGAATGTGAACTTGGCTAATAAAGAGATTAGTGGCATTAATTGTTGAGAAATGTCGGAAAAGAAACGTTCTGATAAGTCGACTTAGGACCTTGTAAGTCGACTTATATGCTCATTTAAGTCGACTGATGCTTTTATAAGTCAACTTCTTGTTTAAAATCATGGATGTTTTCCCCTGGACAGTCGTCTTACTATAGTATAAGTCGACTGGTACTGATGCATTTTTTTTACAAACTCGAATGTTCTACTCTCCTAAAAATACATGAGACCTTATAAAGATAATTTGGTAATTGTTGCATGGGACAAAATGTGATTTAAGAATGAAAGGTGTAATTAGAACTATGATTTTGACAAGTGTATTTTCGGGGAAGTATACCTTGCAAAAGAACTGGAAATAAAGAAGATTAGTATAGTAAAGATTGAAGTGACATTATGTGATAGATGTATGAAAATATGAACTGTGAATATTCGTTAGTACTTCTCATTTTGAGAATAATGTGAACAATAAAATGTGAATTATTCTTGTTGAAGAATAGCGAGACAAAGTATGATGTGTAAATAGAATGAAGGAATGATTCCTTAATTTGAGATTTTAAACTGTTCAGTCGACCTAATGTGTGTAGCAGTCGACTGTATAGAACTTGAGAAATTACATAATTGAACTCTGCAGAACAGCCGACTGTGTTGAACGGCAGTCGACTGTCCTGTGACTGATAATTGAAATCAGAAACACTGCGGAAAAGCCGACTGCCATGTGCAGCAGTCGACTCTCCCGAGTGGTTATGAATAACTGGAATTGACTGAACAAGTCGACTGGAAGAGATCCAAGTCGACTGTCCAGAGTGTTTAGTTATGTCAGAGAACATTATTCTGTTTATTTTGAAGATTGTGAACCTTATGGTGGGTGTTGATAAACTCTATTTGTTGCTTCTTGAATTTACATGAAATGAATCATAATTTTGAATTGAGAATTTACATGAAATGAATCATAGATTTGAATTGAGAATTACATGAATATGAAAGCTAAGATCATGATATGCTGAGGCAATGAAAAAAATGAACTCATGAGTAGGAAATGCTCTGATTTTAGTAATTATGAATTGGAATTGAAATGAAAGAGTAGCTAAGTCTCCCCCGACATTTGGGAAGAAATGAAATGAATATTGAAAAGAAAGACCAAGGTTGGTCATGTTGAAATGAATGAATAAGTCCGGTTTAGTGGAGAGGCTAACTCTAGAGCTTTGATTTGGTTCATGATTCTAATAAAAACTAAGGATTAGTACATAGTGGAGATGTGATGAAAGTAGGAGAAAAACACGAGTGAGAGCCATCGGATTTGCGGCGGAGAGTATTTCACAGGTTCTTCACGATGAGTCGTGACATGACGTGGGTACGGCTCCAGGGTACCGTGGCGGCGGAGAGTATTTCACAGGTTCTTCACGATGCGTCGTGACATGACGTGGATACTGTTCCAGGGTACCTCCCGGTGGTGACACTTGTGGGATGTTTGGTGACTGCATAAGGATCGTGTGCCATGAAGGAGGCTGAATTGCCACAGGTTCTTCACGATGAGTCGTGACATGACGTGGGATTCCCCTCCAGGTTTTCTTTACACGTGTTTGGACTCATAGATCATCTAGGATACCTATCGTAGTTACAGTAGTAGATTAAGTCATGGCGAGGGATTGCACCCTACAAAGATGAAAAACGATTAAGAGGCTTGCCCTCGGACCTATGTAGTATGTGATGCATAGAATCCGAACAAGTGTGCATTAGTGTCATGTAACACGAATAAATGCATTATGGATTAAGTGCACACTCACAACACGACATCAATAGGGTAGCCCCTTTAATTGTAATGTGACAAGTTTGTGTTTGCTAAATATGGAAAATTAAGTTATACTATTTCCGGCATAGAGAGGATGACCGTGTATAATGATCGTCGGTTGAATAAACTGACGTACCCACAGTCTTATATGCAGGTAAATAGCATGTTAAAGGTTAAAGAGGAATGGGTGCTTAAAGATTATATTATGTTGTTGTACATTTATTTAAATGTTGTAAAATTTTACTTCCACTGTGCAAATATAAATGTAATATATGATGTAAACTCTGATGTAAAGTGAAAGTTTGATTTTCCTTGTAAAATTGTACTGAAGAAAGTGAAAAGATCCTGTAGAACATCTCGAATTCAGTGTTTTTGGGATTCGGGGCGTTACAATAGTAGAAAAGTAGTATACCATGATAGATTAATTTGTCTATGCTTAGATGATAGTGGAAAAGCATATACCATGCTAGATTAATTTATCTATGCTTAGATGATTGTAGGAAAGCATACATCATGCTAGATTAATTTATTTATGCTTAGATGACTGTAGGAAAGCATATACCATGCTAGATTAATTTATCTATGCTTAGATGATTGTAGGAAAGCATATACCATGCTAGATTAATTTATCTATACTTAGATGATTGTAGGAAAGTAGTATACCATGCTAGATTAATTTATCTATGTTTAGATAAGTGGTATATAATGCTAGATTAATTTATCCATGCTTACATGCTAGTAGGAAAGTTGTATACCATGCTAGATTCATTTATCTATACTTAGATTGTAGTAGGAAACATTATACATGCTTATAATGTTGTAGGATTGATGTTTAATTAACCTACCATGTTTAGAACATTGTAGGAGTGTTATGGTTGGTGGTTATGTTATGTACCATAATTAGATTGCCGTACGTAGATGCTTGCAATTGTATGCCATGCTTAAAGTACTATAGGTTGAAGTAATAAGGATTTGGGAGACCACAAGTAATAGTTAGTTTGATAAAGATTGTTATGTCGCCTTCGGTTTTTCGTTAGTAGAATACCGATCATAGACTATTAGTAGATTCTTATGTTGCTTCTAATAATAGAAGATCAAGTTTGCTAGTAAGCACGTTTGGTTGCTTCTAGGATTGATTACCTGTATGGTTGTTTGCATATGGTTGTGCTCGTACGTGGCTCGACTGGCCCGTATGTAGCTGTGAGTCTCATACGTAGTTTATTTGGCTCGTATGTAGGTTGTTGTCTCGTACGCGGCTCGACCGGCCCGTGCGTAGCTTATTTGGCTGGTATGTACGTTGTTATCTCCTATGAGGCCCGCCCGGCTCGTAGGTAGTTATTGTTTCATACGTAGCTTATTGGCTCGTATGTTGTTGTTACTCGTGTATAGCTTGTTAGCTAGTACACAGTTCGTTGTGCTCATCTAGGGTGATAGTACCATCCTGAGGGCTATCGACCATCAAGACATATGTTTTCTTACCCTAAGGAACTGTGGAGGAGTCACTCCTTGTGTGCCATCGAATCTTAACCAGGGTAGGTTGATCAAGGACCGGAGTATAGACGGAATCCAAGTTTAGGGTAACGGCATGCATGTATATTCGCACGGCCGAGGTCTTGGATCGATGGGCCAGGAACCGGATCCCGAAAGGTTGAGCAACCTAGTAGAGTTGTCTTGCGAAGCCTAATTTAAGGCCTAGCATGTTGTGTTTATAATGTTGTCATCCCTAGGATTGTTCGAGTCAGGGACATCATTAGGATAGTGACTTATAAAGATCATTTTACTTAACCTTTTTGCCGGGAGCGAGGAGTCGGTTGTCGGGGGCCCCTTACAACTAACTCGTCCCTTGAGGCAGATCATAGGTGGTGTATTGGGTTGCGCCTTCCTGTCAAAGGGATACATATGGTGCCGTCTCACAAGTTGGGAGCACGGGTTGCGTATCTCGCGCTGTTAATTTCTGAAGTACCGTGGCTTGGGGTGCCACAGGATGCGTTGGGCAGTCCTGCGCTTGCGAGACCCCAGGGGTGCCACAGGGTAGGCTTCGTGCTACCCTGCGCTTGCGAGACCCTATGATTTGGATTTTGAAATGACGCCCGATACGTTGGGTTCGTCTAGTTTTGAGTGAGGTCCGGTTGGCCGGGTAGCAGTGGCGAACATAGACACGACTGGCGTACTGCATCAGTGGCACATGACCACATTTGCAACCTCATGAGTCACGTGTAGGTGTCAGGAACAGGTTGTGTACAATTAGAAGTTCATAACGCGGGTTCAAATCCCTATATATGGAGAAACGGCTTGAGATGGGGTCGCATGTAGTATGGGCTGCATATTGCTTTCGGAGACTTGCTGACGTTAGAATAGGTAGCATCCTAGTTCTATGTAAATATCGCATTAGAGTCTAGTCCTAGCACTCACGAACACTTAAACTACACCAACACCATTGCTATATTTTGTATGTTGTTTGGGAGATTCGCTGCTATATGATCAGCCTTTAAGCGTCAGTGAATACTGACGTTCCCACTTCCATAGGTACTGGATCGCCGAAGTACAAAGACGAGATTCAGGAGGACTCAAGGCAAAAAAAGCAAGGAGTCAGTGTTATGTTAGTTCCGCTGCAGTATATGTATTGATTATCTATTAGTTGAAAAGTACTCAAGTGAGAGTTACCAAGTGTTGTTCTTCATTCCTTGTACTCTGATGTAAGATATTGAAGATTGTAATACTTGGAAATGTAAAGGTAATATTGTAACTCTATTGTAAGGTATTGCAGTTGTATAATATTCAGACTTGTAATACATTGGGTGTTGAAATGAAAGTTTTAAATTCTCCTGTTTTTCTGTGTATTGTGACTAATTGAAGAAAAGGTCTTGGCTCGTGTCACGGTTTCCCAGTGTCGGAAATCGGGGCGCTATAAGGCACGACGGCGTGGATCACGAGAAAACGTGATTTTGGTCGCGTGACAAGATCTGAGCCGTCTGATTAAGATTATGCGCGAATCACGAGGAGAAAGTCGTTTTTCTCCAATACGCAGCTCGGAATGCAAGTCGCTCGGATTTGGTTTTCGAGTGACGTGGCATGATCTGGACTGTCTAATGAAGATCTGGCGCGGATCCTGAGGTGAGAGACGGGGATTACGAGGATTTTGGCATTTAGGCTTCTGATTTTGGCGTTTAGGCTTCTGGTGGGCCGTTGTGGGGGCCCAAAGTATTCGAAAGCCCACCCGAATCCACCTTAAAAGTTATAAGTTTTCACCGCCTTCCTTTCCCCTCATTTCTTACTCTTTTATCTTCACTTCACTTTTTACTTAAGTCATTTTTTCTCTCGAGCGGCGTTGCTAGCGTTCGTGGCTAGGCATTTCTACTCTCTGGTGATCTTTCCGACCGTAGACATCACTTCAAGGTAAACCATCTTAAACTTAATTCGAAATGTCTAGAGTGTCATCAGGGAATGTGACCTCTACCTTGGACCAAGAGACCGACCGAGCTCTAGTGGTCCCCTCGAGCAAGGGGAAAGAAGTGGCGAAATCAGTCATCATCGAAACTATAGTGGAGAAGGTGAAGGAGGCCAGTGCACTGGATCGGCTACTATCGACGCTGTCGAGCCTCGGAATGATCAGAAGCTACTCCGGGGAAATTTTGTCGAAGGCGGTGCACGAGAGGTCCGTGGCTTATGAGGAAAACAGTCTGAGGGACACATCCGATGTAGACAAGATCCCATCGGTCATGACCGAGGCAGACCTTCATCGAATTAGGAAGGGATTCCGCATCCCGAAGGAGTACGCTCTGCTCCTCCCCGGTCCAGGCTTTCGAGCATGCACGGGGACGTCGCCAGATACATGCGTCTTCCCATACGATGCACTCAATGCCGGCCTTCACTACCCCTGCCGCCCTTTGTAGTCGAGGTGTTATAGTGGTGCGGCTTGAGCCCGGTGTAGTTCATGCCGAACATGTGGTGGCACGTCATCGCTTTCATCCTCCATGCCAAGCGGTCGGCGTACAGCCTCAACTCGTCATTCTCCGCAGTCTCTACCGAATCTGCCAAATGAGCAAGATGGAGTACCGGTACTACCTGTCACCGAGGAATGGGGTCAAGTTGATCGAGAACCTAGACTCCATCAAACATTGGAAGGAGAAGTTCCTTTTGATCAGAGGTCCCGAGCCGTGGGGCTTTCCGACGGTGTGGAAGAAGGAGGTTCCGAAGTGGGCGAAGGCCGAGCCGGTGCTCACCAAGGAAGAGGAGGAGGTCATGTCGAAGATCCTCAGTCTTCCGACCCTCGGTTAGAAAGATATCACTGAGGAGGTCCTATTTGGTGGGGTTCTCAGTCCTATCGACCCTAGTACGCTCTGTTTACTTCTTTTTCCTTAGTTTATATGTTTTTGCATTTATCTCGCTAACTCTTTTCTGATTTTCCTTGTACAGAAGCCCTCGGCATGGACTACAAAGCTCTTATGGCGAAGAGGGGTGCAGCAGTGGCGAAGGGGGTGGACAGCAAGAAGAGGAAGAGGACGACGACGGGGCCCCCTTCCAGCCGAGCAGTTCAGGCACCTTCGGCTCCTGCGGCTGTTGTTGACTTGGTCAATGACTCCACTTCGGCTCCGTAGGCCACGCTCCCTGTATTACCATGATTTTCATTTAATGTGAAATTGTTGATTTTACGTGTTGTGCACGTGTAATTTTGGATATATTTTCTTATACAAATTATCTTTTATGACATGAATAAATAAATATAATTCTTTCTCTTTGTTTTCTTCTAAAAGCCTATTTTATAAAGCCTAAGATTTATTTCTCTATTTTGAGCCCATCCTAAATTATTTAATTATTTTTAATTGGCCCTGGGATTTGAGCCCACTATTTTGAAGCCCACAACTAATTAATCTCTTAAATTGCCCTAACTTGTCATGTAGACACAATTAGTAGGCAATTTATTAATTAAACGTGTACAACTTAATAATGGGGACACTAGAAAGTTTGTGCATGCACTAAGGTGTGCAATGCACACGAATTCTAGGGTAGACCGGGATTGGATGTGTCGGAGAGGGAGAGTGGATAAGGTGGAGGAGTAGTTATTGAGTTCAAGGAAGTTACTACAACTTTCCAACTCATCTTGGTCCTTAATCTTCAACTACTAGATTAACCCTATCCCTTCTTTTCACACTAAAATAAGTATAAATACCCCCCCCCCCCCAGTTACTCTTGCACCTTTTCTTCATTAAAAGACTAAGAGAAAAAGACACATTTTGTAAGCAAAAGATTGAGAGTTAAGTGTGTTTCAAAAGATCTAGTATGCTTTTGGGTGTGTTCCAATCAAAGGAGGCTGGCTTGCGGCAATACCAAGGAGCAAGGAGGAGAAGGCAAATTTGCAAACTCAAACTAGGAGAAGAAGGCCTTTGTTCATTCTAGGAGCTTTCCCCTAGGATCTTTTGTGTGTTTATCTTCAACAAGGTGGGTGTTTCTCATGCTTCTAAATTAGAAATCATGCTAGGAATGAATTGAGCAATTATTAAAGAGCAACTAGTTGGAATTAAATTCATGTTTGCCTAACTAGAGATGAATTGATAATCTAGTAGATGTGTGTTAAAATGGTTGCTAGATTGATTAATTGTGAATGAAAGTATTAGAAAAGTTATCTTGTTTGCCATATCATATGTTTAAGAAAAATGCTATGTGAAGAAATTATGCTTATGAGACAAATGAGGAATTGTATGTGAAATTGGTTGTGCAAATTAGAATGAACCCTATTGTTGGAAAGATGGAATTTTTGTGTTCTAAATTAATGTAGATGATTAAATAATCGAAGAATGAAGAATTAAAGCACTTTTGTAGAAACTTAGTTATGCTACTTTCATGAAAATGAAATGGTTCTAAATGTCGAAACTATGGACATTAGAAAAGAGATCAAAAATGTGTGTTATATGAGTAATTATTGATTCTAAAATTACTGGGTTACTGTAATCTAACATAGAATAAATTCTGAAAAGTTGGACCAAAAAAAAGAGAGGAGAAAAAGAACAAAAACGTTTTGAGGAATTTTGAGAATTTGATTTGAACAGAGACTTGAACAAAAACTATTATTTCAAATTTAGATCGGCTTGGTCCCTTAGACCATCTGGCTGTTGAGTGTTTGGGTGTTCACTGTAGCCGTGGGCGATCCAAGAGGTTGCGGTTTCGAGTACTAGGCTCCACCCACTTTTGCTTTCGGTGTGTTTAAAAAAACCCAGACCCGACCAAATGATACTTAAAGTATTAAACCCCCTTCATACCGTGTGAGCACTCTAGCCCAGTGGCTGGAGCTTGCGGCTGTTTTTCCTCAGGTTGTGGGTTCGATTCAGGGTTTCGGCCAGAATATATTTTTGGAGTATCGATTTTTCTGACTTATTCTTGGTTTTTAAAAAATCCGAAAAAAATATGTTAACTACTCTAAATTCATGTAAAACTTGTGAAAATTATTGGGGATTATTTTTGACTAAAATCAAGTGGGATTAGAAGTGAAATTATGTTGAAAACTATTGAATTCTACTCTTAGAAGGTTATAATAATGTGTTGTTCCACGAGAAAATTATGATAAGTATTTAAGAAGAAAGTTTTGGATGAAAGGAGATGTAGTAGTAATTTTCTATGGACTATTATTGTCAAACTAAATCTGGTTAAGTATGAAAATATGACTTTGTGATCCTTAAAGTAAATAAATGAAATGTATACAATAGTATGAGAATGAGATGAAATTAAATTGATTATGAGACGCATGAATTGCGATTGAACTTTATATATGAGACTTGATTCATGAAATAGATTGGAAATCATGTTACTTGAAAAAGAGAACTTTTGAGTATGAAAAACTCAATGTTAGAGTTGTGAATTGAAATTAAAAATTAGGGTGTAGCTAAGCCTCATACCGACAATAAAAGAAATGTTGATATGATATTTGAGATAAAAGGCCAGGTTTGGGTCAAATGCATTGATTGATGGTTAAGACCGGTATAGAGGAAAGAGTTAACCCTAGAAATTGATTTTTATTCATGTAGTTAAGAACCAAACAATAGTAAAGATGTGATGAAAGTAAGAGAAAAACACAAGTATGAGGGCCTCGAGTCTATGGTGTGAGAGTGATTCATAGGTTGCCTACTTGATGAGTCAAGTCTTGGCGTGGAAACTACTGCGGAATTATCGGGATCGTGGCGACGCGTAGGATGTTTGATTGACTACGGGTGGTTCCATGGTTCATGACGGAGGCTGAATTGACCATAGGCTCTGCATGATGTGTCATGTCACGATGTGGGATTCCCCTCCAGGCTGTCTGGATTTGGGCTCATAACTCATAGGACACCTAGGATACTTACCGTAGTTATATTAGTAGATTAAGTCATGGAGAGGGATCGAACCCTACAAGTTGAAGAACGATTAAGGACTTGCCCTCGGACCTATGTAGTATGGGATGCACAGAATCTGAACAAGTGCGCATTAATGTCATCTAATAATAATAATAAATTGCATGAAGGACTAGGCGCACAATCACAACACGACATCAATCGGATAGTCCCCTTAGCTTTGTTTGTGAACAAGTTTGTGTTTTGTTAAGCTTTGAGAATTGTTATACTGTTTCGGCATAGAGTGTATGATCGTGTATAATATCTCGTCAGTTAAATGAACTGACGTGCCCACAGTCTTTATGCAGGATAAAGAAATTGACAAAGATTAAAGTATGCAAGAAGCTTAAAGAATGTTTCAAGTGTTGTACATCTATTTATGTAAATATTGTAAATTGCTTCTGCTGTTTAAGTTTAAATGTAAATGTAACTCTGATGTAAAGAAAAGTTTAAATTTCCTTGTAAAATTGTACGAAGAGAAGTGTATAGATCCTGTGGAATTTTGAATTCAATTGTATTTGGAATTCAGGGTGTTACAGAGTGGTATCAGAGCCACGCTTCCAAGTAGTACACATTTATAAGGAACGACACCCTAGAAGTGGAAATTAGTGTGTTGAGTATAGAGATTTAAATGTAAGTCACTTACATTTGTGTTGCTCTATGATTTATGTTTCTTCTCCTCCTTCCTCTAAGATGGCGGACCACTTCGACCCTGCTGGAGGCGATGATTGGCACATAGTTGAGGAGGATTACTACCCCGGACAAGCTGATTCAGACGAAGAAGATCCTGCATAATTGGAAGAGGAATGGCCTGGGTCCTGAGAGATCACTCCACCTCCGGATTCATTTGATGATTCCTCCGACGAGGAATAACCAGTTCCGAGTAGTCTCATTGTGTCTCTTCAGAGGCTGGTAGAGACTCAGAGGGAGAGAGCAGAGCTGCTGCAGGCGTAGTGTGCGAAGAGCAAGGAGAGCATTGCAATTCTCAGTCATCGTGTTTGGGAACTCGAGAAGAGGAAAAACATGTACGATGTACTAAGGAGGAAGTGGAGGAACTACGGGAAGAGCTTCGTGAAGCCAAGAGGAACCGTAGGAACTAGACTGTTGTATCTTCTTACTGTTTTCATTTGATGTCAAAAATGTTCTAAATTCGAATGTATAAAGTTTGAAATTCAATGAAATGAAAAGTTAACTTAAAATTCATGTTTTTCTACTTCGAGTTTGATGGATTTTTTGCATCAGAATATGGCTAGAAGAGGAGCTCGAAAAGGTGAAGGTCTGGACTTGGAAACAGAATTAGCAAGGGTCTATCAGACACTCAATGTCGTTGCCATGTATCAGAACCATGGGGGGGTGCTTGTGAATCCAGTACCTGAAGCTATCAAACTCGTGGAATTATTCAAACAGATGAAACCACCAGTATTCGAAGGGAAGTCAGACCCTGACGCGGCTGACAACTGGATCCGACAGGTAGAGACTATTTTCAAAGTCTTGGAGACTCCAGAGGGCAGTAAGGTGAAGTTGGCGGCACTGCAGTTCGAGAAGGATGCGATTGTGTGGTGGCAGTCGATGAAGCGGACGATAGGAGATGTTGTTCTTGGATAGGAGGGATTTTTGGAAGAATTCCGCAGTCATTATTTTCCATCAGACGTCCAGGAGAAGAAAGCCATGGAATTTCTGGCACTACAGGAGGGTGGCATGTCGGTTAGAGAGTATGAGACGATGTTCAATTAGCTCTTGAGGTATGCTCCCTAATTGGTGATGGACGAGGCAAAGAAATCTTGAAAGTTCAAGCACAGGTTGAGGCCAAGTCTGAGATCCAAGATGATACCCCTCGGTATCAGGAGGTTTGACAAGCTGGTCAGATGAGCGGTAGCCACGAAAGAGGACATGGAGCAGTTTCTCGCTATTCAGAATAGGAGGAACAACTCGAACGTGGGGAAAAGGCCTGCAACTTCTGGCGAACGCTGTTAACATGGTTGGAAGACCCGAAAATAGTTTTTTGAGACCTCCCGTAGTGACTTGTTTCAACTGTGGAGAGACCGGTCATTACAGATCTGCTGCCCAAAGTTGCGAGATGTCGTCCGCAATGGACCAATGCAGCAAAGTGGGAAGAAGCCGTACTAGTAAGGGCGAGTATTTGCCTTGACTGAAGCTGACGCCGATGAGGTGGATCATGTCTGTATGATCCCGAAAAATAGCATATGGCTATTTTGCATCGTAATCTGCGCACAATTGAAAATTGCACGCAATTATGTATTTTCTGATAACAATTGTTTTAAATTGAGAAACATTAGATATATTGTCTACTTTATTTTATGATTTTGAAGGATTATTATGAGGTAGTTTTAATGTATTTTGTATTGATTGGTATTGTTAAAGTAGAGATTTGGAGCTTATTTGATATATTTTAGAGACTTGGGGGCTTATTGGTAATATTCCCTTACTTTATTTATTTCCCTAATTATTTATTTTATTTACTTTTTTACAAACCCCCCCCCCCCCTCCCCCTTCTCCTTCCTTCCTTCTTTCTTTCTTTCTTTCCCGTTCCTGTTTCCATCCCGACCGAAAGAAACCCCCACCTTCTCCTTCTCCTTCTCCTCCTCCTTCCTTCTCCCGTTCACTCCCAGCCGAAAAGGAAAAAACCCCACCACCTCCCTTCCCCTTCCTTATCCTTCTTCTTCTTTCCCTTCCTGTTTCCATTCCGACCGAAAGGAACCCCAAAAGAACCCATTCGGCGATTCTTTCCCCCGCTCAAATCCCCTCATTTTCTCCATGGTTTTTCAATTAAATCAAGGGTTAGGCTAATTGAACGGTTCTCTACATCGTGGTAGCATCGGATTTTCGAAAGGATTTCGGGAAGGTAAACCCTAACTTATTTTATTGTATAAAATTGAGTTGGGTTAATTTCTTTTTGAGTAGGAGTATTATGGTACGAAGATTAATAGATGTTAGGAAGGGTAGATGCGAGAAATTAGCAAGTTGTTAGAAAATTTGCAAGTTGCTAGTAAATTAGGGTTCTGGGTTTGTAAAAGAGAACTATATGTGTATGAATTATTTCTCATATAGTACTTGAGAGTATAGTTGGGCCACTAGGAAATTTAGGAGTGGTTCTAGTAATTATTTGAGGATAAAAATTTCATAGGCATTAGATTATTACGTGCATCGCACGTGTGGATCCCAGGCGTTCAATAAATGCTTGTGTGATATTTGGAATAGTGTTATTAGCTCTTATGATTGGTTCGGATGAATTGAGTTTTAATTGCTTTGAAATTTAATGATAGGATATATTAGCAACTTTGCATGCGGGGTGGCATGGTGGTGCTTTGGATCTTCACGAAATATGTGAGTATCAATTTATTTATGTATTTTGTGGTTTAAGAAATATATGAGTATGATGTATCTACCTATATTTTATGATGTGGCCAAATTTCATGGTTTTTTAATATATTTCGTAGAAGTTATGTTAAAGATTGATTTTGAGGGAAAATAAGGATTTTTATGGGTCCGAAAATAGGTTTTTGTGATATTTGGTGAAATTAACGATTTTGAGTATATAAAACCTATATAATGGATTAGTTGTGTATATGGGGATGAGTTACACTTATATAATGATATCGAAATATGTGAGTATGATCTCTTTTGTTTATGTATGTGGTGTGTTGTTGGGTTGTTGTTCTCTTGTAAGTATGTTGTCCTAAAACAACATCGACAAAGTCCTAAGCTTACGAATGATGCCATGGATAAAATAAATGATCACCTAAGGAAGTAAATGGTAGTGGTTTAATAAGAACAAAAAGATCGAATCTTGGATTGTTGTAGGATTGAGGCTCATGCTATATACCATGCTTAGGTAGTAGTAAGAATTTATTGTCAAGTGGTAGTAGAATAACCATGCTTAAGTGTAGTAAATCATACTTGAGTTACAGAAGTTATATACCATGCTTAGATTATTATAGGAAAGTTATGAACCATGCTTAAGGTGGTGGTAGATATCCATGCTTAGTGGGTAATAGTCACTCATGATTGAATTGTAGTCAATGTTTGTATTCATGGTTAAGATTGTTTTAAGTACATGCTTAAGTTGTATTCATGCTTAAGAGTGTTGTAGGTTGATGTTTAAGTTATATACCATGCTTAAGGCCATTGTAGATTCGTGCTTAAGTAATAGAAAAGAATCATGTTGTTGTAGTTATGGTGTTAACTATCGCGTTGTAGTCGTAGTATTAGTAAAGAACTATCATGTTGTAGTTGTAGCGTTAGTAAAAGAACTATCGCATTATAGTGGTAGTGTAGTAGAGAACTATTATGTTGTGGTGGTAAAGTTAGTGAAGAACCATCGTGTTGTAGTTGCAATACTCGAGTTGCATAGTAGTTCTAGATTCAAGGAACCACACTTGAATTGTATTATGACTGTTGTGAAAGATTAAAAAGAACCCATGAACCCTTGCTTTTAGTCCCAGGTGATTCTAGCTCAAACTTAAAGAAAGAACCCAAGAATCTAGTGCATGTAGTTCTAGTTCAACTTGGGGAGGGAAACCACAGATTCTAGTTGTATGAGACCCTAAGTAAAGTTGGACCATATCACATGAACATTACTCATATTCATGGGTAATAAGGGTTGGGAATGTCACTAATAATCATTAGCTTGATAAAGGTTTGATGTCACTTCGTGGGCTTCTCATGGGTAGAATGCCTATTTTAGACTGTTAGTAGATTCTTCTGTTGCTTCTAATTATGGAAGATCAAGTTGCTAGTAAGCACGTTTGGTTGCTTCTAGGATTGATTACTGTATGGTTATTTTTATGTGTGGGTTGTCTCATACGCGGCTAGACTAGCCCGTATGTAGCTGTTAGTCTCATACGGGGCTTATTTGGCTCGTATGTATGTTGTTGTTTCATACGCGGCTCGACTGGGCCGTATGTAGCTGTTGGTCTCATACGTGGCTTATTTGGCTTGTATGTACGTTGTCTCGTACGTAGCTCGACTGGCCCGTATGTAGCTGTTGGTCCCATATGTAGCTGTTTAGCTCGTATGTGTTATTGGTTACTCGTATGTGGCTTCTTAGCTAATACGCAGTTTGTTGTGCTCATCTAGGGTGATATCATTGCCCTAGGACTATCGACCATTTAGACGTGTGTTTACCTTACTCCTAAGGGACTGTGTACGAGTCACTTCACGTGTGCCGTCAGATCTTAACCCTTAGTTGCTCGTGGACCGGAGTGTGACAAAATCCAAGTTCAGGGTAATAGCATGCGAATGCGTTCGTATTGCCGGGGTCTTGGATCGGTAGGCCATGAACCGGATCCTGAGGGATTCTGGTAAGTCTAGGTTGAGCAGCCTAGTAGAGTTATCTTGCGAGGTCTAATTTAAGACCTAGCATGTGGTGTTATAATATTATCATCCCTAGGATTGTTCAGGGTTAGTGACATCGTTAGGGTAGTAACTTATGGCTGTTACACCTTAAACATTACTTATTATCACTTTTCGCCGAAGGGAAAGAGTTTGTGTTAAGGGTGATTCCTTATGATCCGACCTGTTCTATAGGCCGGCACTAGGCGGTGTTATTGGGTTGTACCTTCCCGTCAAAGGGATACGTACGGTGTCTTCTCACGAGTTGGGAGCGCGGGTTACGTATCTTGATTGTTAATTCTTGAAAACCATGGTAAGAACGGTCTGTCGGAACTAGGGGACGGACCCCGGGAATTCCGTCACGTTCTATGCCAGGGAGAGTGAACGGGCCACAAATCACGGTCTATGAGTTATGGGTGACACAGGGTAGGCTTCGTGCTATCCTGCGCTCGGAAGACCCTGTGTTCGTCTGGTTTTTGAGTGAGATCCGGTGCGCCGTGTAGCAGTGGCAAACATAGACACCACGAGCGTGCAGCATTGGTGGGACTTGACCACGTCTGCAACCTCATCAGTCATGTTGTATTGTCGGAAACAGGTTGTGTTCAAAATAGAATTCATAACGTGGGTTCAAATCCCTATATATGGAGAAACGGCTTGAGATGGGGCGTATGTAGTATGGGATGCATACTGTTCCGGATACTTGCTTGCGTTAGAATAAGAGTGTAGCGCCCCGATTTCCAATACTGGGAAAACCGAGACACGAGCCAAGACCTTTTCTTCAATTAGTCACAATACACAGAAAAACAGGAGAATTTAAAACTTTTTATTCAACACTCAATACATTACAAGTCTGAACATTATACAACTGCAATGCATTACAATAGAGTTACAATATTACCTTTACATATCCAAGTATTACAACCTTCAACATCTTACATCAGAGTACTTTCCAACTAATAAATGATCAACACACATTTTACAGCGGAACTAAATACGACATTGACTCCTTACTTTCCTTGCCTTGAGTCCTCCTGAATCTTGCCCTTGTACTTCGGCGATCCAGTACCTATGGAAGTGGGGACGTCAGTATTTACTGACGCTTAAAGGCTGATATCAAAGCAGCGAATCTCCCAAACAACATACAAAACATGGCAATGGTGTTAGTGTAGTTTAAGTGTTCATGAGTGCTATGACTAGACTCTAATGCGATATTTAAATAGAACTAGGATGCTCCTATTCTAATGTCAGCAAGTCTCTGAAGCAACATGCAGCCCATACTACATGCGACCCCATCTCATGCCGTTTCTCCATATATAGGGATTTGAACCCGCATTATGAACTTCTAATTGTACACAACCTGTTCCTGACACCTACACGTGACTGATGAGGTTGCAGATGTGGTCATGTCCCACTGATGCAGTACGCCAGTGGTGTCTATGTTCGCCACTGCTACTCGGTTAACCGGACCTCACTCAAAAACAGACGAACCCAATGTATCGGGCATCATTCCAAAATCCAAATCACAGGGTTTCACAAACGCAGGGTAGCGCGAAGCCTACCCTGTGGCACCCTCTGGGGTCGCGCAAGCGCAGGGTAGCGCGAAGCCTACCTTGTGGCACCCTCAGCCACGGCACTTCAGGAATTAACAGCGCGAGATAAGCAACCCGTGTCCTCAACTTGTGAGACGGCACCATACGTATCCCTTTGACGGGAAGGTACAACCCACTATCACCACCTAAGGCCTGCCTCAAGGGACAAGTTGGTCGTAAGGCGCCCCCTACAACCGACTCCTCTTTTTTCGGCAAGGGCCTGCGCAAAATGATCTTTATAAGTCACTACCTTAATGATGTCCCTGACTTGACAATCCTAGGGACGATAATATTATAAACATAACATGGTAGGCCTTAAAATAGGCTTCGCAAGACAACTCTACTAGGCTGCACAACCTAGACTCACAAGAATCCTTCGGGATCCGGTTCCTGGCCCATCGATCCAAGACCTCGGTCGTGCGAATATACATGCATGCCGCTACCCTAAACTTGGATTCCGTCTATACTC
Organism: Hemerocallis citrina; assembly: GCA_017893485.1. NCBI lineage: Eukaryota > Viridiplantae > Streptophyta > Magnoliopsida > Asparagales > Asphodelaceae > Hemerocallis > Hemerocallis citrina. The sequence goes on from CM030360.1 coordinate 77,222,885, forward strand.
CGATCCTCGATGAACCTACCCTGGTTAAGATTCGACGGTACACAAGGAGTGACTCCTCCACAGTTCCTTAGGGTAAGAAAACATATGTCTTGATGGTTGATAGCCCTTAGGGTGGTAATATCACCCTAGACGAGCACAACGAACAGTGTGCTAGCTAACAAGCTATATATGAGCAACAACCACATACGAGCTAATAAGCTACGTATGAAACAATAGCTACCCACGAGCCAGGCGGGCCTCGTAGGAGATAACCACGTACATACCAGCCAAATAAGCCGCATATGAGACCAATAGCTACGCATGGGCCGGTCGAGCCGCGTACGAGACAACAACCTTCATACGAGCCAATTAAACTACGTATGAGCCCCACAGCTACATACGGACCAGTCGAGCGACGTACGAGCACAACCATATGCAAACAACCATACAGGTAATCAATCCTAGAAGCAACCAAAAGTGCTTACTAACAAATTCGATCTTCTATTATTAGAAGCAACAGAAGAATCTACTAATAGTCTATGATCGGTATTCTACCAATGAAAAACCGAAGGCGACATAACAACCATTATCAACTGACTACTACTATAGTGCCTTAAGCATGGCATACAATTGCAAGCATCTTCCTACGACAATCTAATTATATAACATAACCGCTCACCACAATAGTCCTAAGTACGAATATGATTAAGCATGTACTTATATCAAGCTTAAGCATGAAAATCACTATGATCTAGACATGAAGTCCACTATGGTAAAGCATAGGTTATAACTTGAGCATGAATGCTTACTACTTATCATGGTTAATCACCACAACCCAAGCATGGATATATAACTAGTATGAACATACAACATTCCAAGGCATGGTAGGTATTCTAACATTAATCCTACAACATTCTAGGCATGTATTTAAACTTTAGCATGGTATGCCTCATTCCTAGACATGATATGCTACTTTAACATTGACATATGGCATGGTGTACATTTTAATAACATTCTAGTCATGTATACTAGTTAAGTATCAACCTACAACATAGCATGAGTTTCTACAACAATTCTAGCATGGATAGAACATAACATAAAAATCACTACAACCAACCATGGATAGTTCCCTTAATTTAAGCATGAGTATCTACTATATTTTAAGCATGAATATCATTAGCATGGATACCATTAACTTAACATAAACCATCATTAGCATGGTCATCTACTAACTTAACAAAACAATAATTAGCATGACATCTCCTAACTTAGCATGAATAATGATTAAGCATGATCACCTACTAACATAACATGAACATATACTTATCTAAGCATAGATATCATGTAAGCATGAATATTTATTTGATCTAGCGTGGTGTGTGACTTTCCTATAAGCATGTAAGCATGGATAAATCAATCTAGCATGATATACCACTTTCCTACAATTATCTAAACATAGATAAATTAATCTAGCATGGTATACAATTTTCCTATAAGCATGTAAGCATGGATAAATCAATCTAACATGATACCCACTTTCCTACAATTATCTAAACATATATAAATTAATCTAGCATGGTATACAACCTTCCTACTAGCATGTAAGCATGGATAAATTAATCTAGCATGATATCCACTTTCCTACAATTATCTAAACATAGATAAATTAATCTAGCATGGTATACAACTTTCCTATAAGCATGTAAGCATGGATAAATCAATCTAACATGATACCCACTTTCCTACAATTATCTAAACATAGATAAATTAATCTAGCATGGTATACAACCTTCCTACTAGCATGTAAGCATGGATAAATTAATCTAGCATGATATCCACTTTCCTACAATTATCTAAACATAGATAAATTAATCTAGCATGGTATTCTACTTTCCTACTTTCATCTAAGCATGAATCTTATTAGCATGAATAACTACTAGCATGAATATCTTACTAAGCATGGATAACTACTAGTATGAATATCTTACTAAGCATGGATAACTACTGGTATGAATATCTTACTAAGCATGGATAACTACTAGTATGAACATACAACATTCCCAAGTATATATATATATACATACTTCTAAACATGGTAAGTAATTTTAGCATTTATCCTACAACATGTATATCATTCCTAAACATGGTAGATAATTTTAGCATTAATCCTACAACATGTATATCATTCCTACACATAATAGGTAATTTTAGAATAAATCCTACAACATTCTAAGCATGAATATTATTCCTAAACATGGTAGATAATTTTAGAATAAATCCTACAACATGTATATCATTCCTACACATGATAGGTAATTTTAGAATAAATCCTACAACATTCTAAGCATGAATATCATTCCTAAACATGGTAGATAATTTTAGAATAAATCCTACAACATTCTAAGCATGGTTATACACTTAGCATGGTATACATCATTCCTAAACATGGTAGAGATTTTTAATATAAATTCTACAACATTCTAAGCATGTATGTCTACTAACCGAGCATGAACAACAATCTAACATGGTGCATGATTTTTCCTACAACTATCTAGGCATGATACTTACTTCAATATATGCATAAACATCCATTTAATGTTCATATGCATCACTACAATTTAAATTAAACACAACATCCACTACAACATAACATCTACTACCAACACTTCTACCAAAAATCTTTATCTAGTCATAACAAGCATCTATAAAACATAAACCTTTTCTCCAAATTTGTGTAGATATCTACTACAACCATTTTATTTGGAACATACACATCTACTACTACTACTTTATTTAACCATAAGTGTCTACCAAAATTCACATAACATCTATAACTACTTCATTTTAATATCTACTCCAACTACTTTATTTAACCATAATACCATTACTTTATTTCAACATACTACTACTACTTTATTTAAGCATACTACTACTACTTTATTTAAACATACTACTACCATTTTATTTAAACATACTCATAAACATCTACACTACTTCTTTTAATCATCTACTACTACTACTGCTACTTTATTTTAATATACTACTACTTAAATGTCTACTAGTCTTTATTAGCATTGATTTCTTATTATTACTAGTGATCATAAAAAAAAGATCTTTTTATTCATTCTACAACTAGTGATTTCTTTTTCATAATTAGAACTAACATCTAATTTAGGTTTTTTTTACTTAAGATTATAAAAGAAAACAACAATAATAAAAATAAGGTAAGAACCTTCATTTGGTTCAACCAACCATATGCTTATCTTTTTAGTCCAAATTCAATACAAGTCCTACAACCAAAAATGGTTGTATAAAAGGTTCATATGGTTTGTTCATGACTTCACATCAAGTCCTACAACCCCCAAACGGTTGTATGTACAAGTCCATATGCCTTATGTCATTTTAGTCCAATTAACAAACACAAAACAACTTACTACTACTATAAAGATTCAATCTTTAGGCGTATTTAGCACTACCATTTGTTTCCATTTCATTTTATGTGATTATCACCTTTAACATTTACAAACATACAAAACAAGAACTACATACAACAATACTATCACAACAACCATCCCCAAAAGAACCAAAGGAAACAAAACGAGGAGTATAAGAAGAAGAAGAACATCAAAACAACAATACAAACAAGCAAACAAACAAAGAGAAACCCCCACCTTGTTCTACTTGTAGGAAGGACTAGCTAGCTAAAACTTCTCCTTCCCCTAGCTCCTAGAACTTCTTATGGAACCTACAAGAAAACTCTCTTGTTAGTCTCTTCTCTTTCTTTTCCTTTCCTTTCTTTATGATCTTTCTAAAATGAGACAAAGGTGGAGGAAGGGGGTATTTATAGGTGGGAAAAAGGGTGGAAAGTGCAAATGTGTATGCACACAATTGCACAAAAGCACTCCTCCAAATTGGGGCCGGTTTCTACTAGGGAAGGAGAGGGTGAGGTGGAGGTATGGTGAGGGTATGGTGCTTTGGTGATGTGGAGGGAGGTGTTATGTGAGTATGATGTTATGTGAGGGTTTCTAGAAGGGTTCCCTTAATCTCTTCATGCTTACTTAACCTAGTTTAAATACTTATAAACCCTAACAATCTAATAGGTTTTGTCATAACAAAGACAAGTGTTGTCCAAAAATACACTACACACAATTTGTATAATGTACTAATCGACATACTACACGTATGTGCGCATATATGTCTGTATACTGAAAATCTTCGCATAATCCGTATAAAAATAATTTAATCTCGGAAATAATAATAAAATAAATTTTATTATTAGTTCGGAAGATCACGGTATCAATTTGGTACAATACGGATGTATACTGACTGATATCTGGGTACAGATAATGTCTATGAATAAACCGGGTGAAAATCACCAAAATAATTCAATTTTGGAATTAAAACAAAATAATAATGAAATAATAATAAAATAATAATTCATACAAGGTAATATCCGTCCGGGATATTACAATGCTCCCTCCTCAGAATAGTTCTGTCCTCAGAACTACGTTAATTTAGGAAAACAGGCAAACATCCATACCCTAATAACTCGGGGAAAGAAAGCTTATGCTGCTTTCCGGCTCCCAAGTGGCTCATTCACGAACTGGTTCTCCAAAGAACCCGACCTTTGCAATTCGGTAGCTACTCCCTCCTTAGAATAGGACATGACCTATGAACATCACTTCCGACTTCCAGGATTCTCTCCTGTAATTTGCTCAAGTTGACGCTCCATATGTTGTAATCAACAGAACCAATTCTGGAGTTGCCTCCTGCACACACCTCAACTCTTGGAAAAATAATTTAGACAAAAGATTATGATGAACCAAGTTTGAACAAAACAGTTGCCTGGATTTCATATATATATATAAATCCGACGGGTTACAAAAAGTGTTACATCATATATAACTTCTTCCGTCCAAAAATAAATTTCGAAAGAGACAACCTTTAGACTTAGTTGCAGTTCTATATGCACATATTGTTACTAGCTCCTTCAACTTGCTCTTAGTACGTCCGAATTCTCACCCTTGGTGAACAGGCTCCTTTCCGTTAGCATTCATCTTCGGAGATGATCTGCTATTCTTCTTATGAAACTGGAGACAGTTTGGCCTAATATGACCAATTTCTCCACATTTGTAGCAAACATGGGTATCCATCTGAGGGTCCTTCTTCGGGCACTGCCTCATAAAATGACCTCGCTCCCCACATAGAAAACAACTTTCTGCCTTGGCGCCTCTAAGTTTGGCATCCGTCTTCTGAGTCGTCCGCTCCTGACCTCGGTCCTCAAACCCTGATGTTGGTGCAGATCTTTTACCTTGATGTCGTGGACAAACTGATTTCTCGTGCCCATCCTCCTCACAGAAATGGCATACTATAACCTTGGCGGTCACTAGAACTTGCTCCCACTCACGCCGTAGTTGTGCCAATCTAGCGTTGAAATATTCCCGCTCCTCTGCCAAGCCTGCTAATATAGCTATGCAAGCATCACCCAGTTGCTTAGCTTGACGATCTATCCTGGCTACGTACTTCATTAGCTTCCACATTTCTCGATATATGCTAGCCGCTGCCGCCCTGCGTTGATCCATACTTGGCCCTCGCGGTGGTGAAAGCGAGTTGATCTTGAGGTTAACTTGTAGTGAAATCTCCTTCGGCTCCTCGTTCGAGATCATCAGATCATCCCTTGAAATTGGCTCACTCTCCTCCATCAATACATCCTCGGTTAGGATATCTTTGAATACCATCCTAAAATATACATACTGGAATTAGTCCAGATATAGGAAAATCATAAAACATAAGTTGAAAGGAATAAAAATATGAATTACAATTGCCTACAACTAACTAAGACCCAATCTCCTAAAGGCATCCAAGTTTAAATTTTCCTACTGTGTTGTACTGTAAATTGAAGTTAGCTCTGATACCACTCTGTAGCGCCCCGAATTTCAATACAGGGAAAACCGAGACACGAGCCAAGACCTTTTCTTCAATTAGTCACAATACACAGAAAAACAGGAGAATTTAAAACTTTATATTCGACACTCAATACATTACAAGTCTGAACATTATACAACTGCAATGCATTACAATAGAGTTACAATATTACCTTTACATTTCCAAGTATTACAACCTTCAACATCTTACATCAGAGTACTTTCCAACTAATAGATGATCAACACACATTTTACAGCGGAACTAAATACGACATTGACTCCTTGCTTTCCTTGCCTTGAGTCCTCCTGAATCTTGCCCTTGTACTTCGGCGATCCAGTACCTATGGAAGTGGGGACGTCAGTATTCACTGACGCTTAAAGGCTGATATCAAAGCAGTGAATCTCCCAAACAACATACAAAACATGGCAATGGTTTTGGTGTAGTTTAAGTGTTCGTGAGTGCTATGACTAGACTCTAATGCGATATTTAAATAGAACTAGGATGCTCCTATTCTAATGTCAGCAAGTCTCGGAAGCAACATGCAGCCCATACTACATGCGACCCCATCTCAAGCCATTTCTCCATATATAGGGATTTGAACCTGCGTTATGAACATCTAATTGTACACAACCTGTTCCTGACACCTACACGTGACTGATGAGGTTGCAGACGTGGTCATGTCCCACTGATGCAGTACGCCAGTGGTGTCTATGTTCGCCACTGCTACCCGGCTAACCGGACCTCACTCAAAAACAAATGAACCCAATGTATCGGGCGTCATTCCAAAATTCAAATCATAAGGTTTCGCAAACGTAGGGTAGCGTGAAGCCTACCCTGTGGCACCCTCTGGGGTCTCGCAAGCACAGGGTAGCGCGAAGCCTACCCTGTGGCACCCTCAGCCACGGCACTTCAGGAATTAACAGCGTGAGATATGCAACCCGTGTCCTCAACTTCTGAGACGGCACCATACGTATCCCTTTGACGGGAAGGTACAACCCACTATCACCACCTAAGGCCTGCCTCAAGGGACAAGTTGGTCGTAAGGCGCCCCCTACAACCAACTCCTCTCTTTTCGGCAAGGGTCTGAGCAAAATGATCTTTATAAGTCACTACCTTAATGATGTCCCTTGACAATCCTAGGAACGATAATATTATAAACATAACATGCTAGGCCTTAAATTAGGCTTCGCAAGACAACTCTACTAGGCTGCTCAACCTAGACTCACCAGAATCCTTCGGAATCCGGTTCCTGGCCCATCGATCCAAGACCTCGGCCGTGCGAATATACATGCATGCCGCTACCCTAAACTTAGATTCCGTCTATACTCCGGTCCTCGATCAACCTACCCTGGTTAAGATTCGACGGTACACAAGGAGTGACTCCTCCACAGTTCCTTAGGGTAAGAAAACATATGTCTTGATGGTCGATAGCCCTTAGGGTGGTAATATCACCCTAGACGAGCACAACGAACAGTGTGCTAGCTAACAAGCTATATATGAGCAACAACCACATACGAGCTAATAAGCTACGAATGAAACAATAGCTACCGACGAGCCAGGCAGGCCTCGTAGGAGATAACCACATACGTACCAGCCAAATAAGCCGCGTATGAGACCAATAGCTATGCACGGGCCGGTCGAGACGCGTACGAGACAACAACCTTCATACGAACCAATTAAACTACGTATGAGCCCCACAGTTACATACGGGCCAGTCGAGCCACGTACGAGCACAACCATATGCAAACAACCATACAGGTAATCAATCCTAGAAGCAACCAAAAGTGCTTACTAACAAACTCGATCTTCTATTATTAGAAGCAACAGAAGAATCTACTAATAGTCTATGATCGGTATTCTACCAATGAAAAACCGAAGGCGACATAACAACCATTATCAACTGACTACTACTATAGTGCCTTAAGCATGGCATACAATTGCAAGCATCTTCCTACGACAATCTAATTATATAACATAACCGCTCACCATAATAGTCCTAAGTACGAATATGATTAAGCATGTACTTATATCAAGCTTAAGCATGAAAATCACTATGATCTAGACATAAAGTCCACTATGGTCAAGCATAGGTTATAACTTGAGCATGAATGCTTACTACTTATCATGATTAATCACCACAACCCAAGCATGGATATATAACTAGTATGAACATACAACATTCCATGGCATGGTAGGTATTCTAACATTAATCCTACAACATTCTAGGCATGTATTTAAACTTTAGCATGGTATGCCTCATTCCTAGACATGGTATGCTACTTTAACATTAACATATGGCATGGTGTACATTTTAATAACATTCTAGTGATGTATACTAGTTAAGTATCAACCTACAACATAGCATGAGTTTCTACAACAATTCTAGCATGGATAGAACATAACATAAAAATCACTACAACCAACCATGGATAGTTCTCTTAATTTAAGCATGAGTATCTACTATATTTTAAGCATGAATATCATTAGCATGGATACCATTAACTTAACATAAACCATCATTAGCATGGTCATCTACTAACTTAACAAAACAATAATTAGCATGACATCTCCTAACTTAGCATGAATAATGATTAAGCATGATCACCTACTAACATAACATGAACATATACTTATCTAAGCATAGATATCATGTAAGCATGAATATTTATTTGATCTAGCGTGGTGTGTGACTTTCCTATAAGCATGTAAGCATGGATAAATCAATCTAGCATGATATACCACTTTCCTACAATTATCTAAGCATAGATAAATTAATCTAGCATGGTATACAACTTTCCTATAAGCATGTAAGCATGGATAAATCAATCTAACATGATACCCACTTTCCTACAATTATCTAAACATAGATAAATTAATCTAGCATGGTATACAACCTTCCTACTAGCATGTAAGCATAGATAAATTAATCTAGCATGATATCCACTTTCCTACAATTATCTAAGCATAGATAAATTAATCTAGCATGGTATACAACTTTCCTATAAGCATGTAAGCATGGATAAATTAATCTAGCATGATATCCACTTTCCTACAATTATCTAAACATAGATAAATTAATCTAGCATGGTATACAACTTTCCTATAAGCATGTAAGCATGGATAAATCAATCTAACATGATACCCACTTTTCTACAATTATCTAAACATATATAAATTAATCTAGCATGGTATACAACCTTCCTACTAGCATGTAAGCATGGATATATTAATCTAGCATGATATCCACTTTCCTACAATTATCTAAACATAGATAAATTAATCTAGCATGGTATACAACTTTCCTATAAGCATGTAAGCATGGATAAATCAATCTAACATGATACCCACTTTCCTACAATTATCTAAATATAGATAAATTAATCTACCATGGTATACAACCTTCCTACTAGCATGTAAGCATGGATAAATTAATCTAGCATGATATCCACTTTCCTACAATTATCTAAACATAGATAAATTAATCTAGCATGGTTTTCTACTTTCCTACTTTCATCTAAGCATGAATCTTATTAGCATGAATAACTACTAGCATGAATATCTTACTAAGCATGGATAACTACTAGTATGAATATCTTACTAAGCATGGATAACTACTGGTATGAATATCTTACTAAGCATGGATAACTACTAGTATGAACATACAACATTCCCAAGTATATATATATATACATACTTCTAAACATGGTAAGTAATTTTAGCATTTATCCTACAACATGTATATCACTCCTAAACATGGTAGATAATTTTAGCATTAATCCTACAACATGTATATCATTCCTACACATGATAGGTAATCCTACAACATTCTAAGCATGAATATTATTCCTAAACATGGTAGATAATTTTAGAATAAATCCTACATCATGTATATCATTCCTACACATGATAGGTAATTTTAGAATAAATCCTACAACATTCTAAGCATGAATATCATTCCTAAACATGGTAGATAATTTTAGAATAAATCCTACAATATTCTAAGCATGGTTATACACTTAGCATGGTATACATCATTTCTAAACATGGTAGGTATTTTTAATATAAATCCTACAACATTCTAAGCATGTATGTCTACTAACCAAGCATGAACAACAATCTAACATGGTGCATGATTTTTCCTACAACTATCTAGGCATGATACTTACTTCAATATAAGCATAAACATTCATTTAATGTTCATATGCATCACTACAATTTAAATTAAACACAACATCCACTACAACATAACATCTACTACCAACACTTCTACCAAAACACTTTATCTAGTCATAACAAGCATCTATAAAACATAAACCTTTTCTACAAATTTGTGTAGATATCTACTACAACCATTTTATTTGGAACATACACATCTACTACTACTACTTTATTTAACCATAAGTGTCTACCAAAATTCACATAACATCTATAACTACTTCATTTTAATATCTACTCCTACTACTTTATTTAACCATAATACCATTACTTTCTTTGAACATACTATTACTACTTTATTTAAGCATACTACTACTACTTTATTTAAACATGCTACTACTACTTTATTTAAACATGAACATAAACATCTACACTACTTTTTAATCATCTACTACTACTACTACTACTACTTTATTTTAATATACTACTACTTAAATGTCTACTAGTCTTTATTAGCATTGATTTCTTATTATTACTAGTGATCATAAAAAAAGATCTTTTAATTCATTCTACAACTAGTGATTTCTTTTGCATAATTAGAACTAACATCTAATTTTGGTTCGTTTTACTTAAGATTATAAATGAAAACATCAATAATAAAAATAAGGTAAGAACCTTCATTTGGTTCAACCAACCATATGCTTATCTTTTTAGTCCAAGTTCAATACAAGTCCTACAACCAAAAATGGTTGTATAAAAGGTTCATATGCTTTGTTCATGAGTTCACATCAAGTCCTACAACCCCCAAACGGTTGTATGTACAAGTCCATATGCCTTATGTCATTTTAGTCCAATTAACAAACACAAAACAACTTACTACTACTATAAAGATTCAATCTTTAGATGTATTTAGCACTACCATTTGTTTCCATTTCATTTTATGTGATTATCACCTTTAACATTTACAAACATACAAAACAAGAACCACATACAACAATACTATCACAACAACCATCCCAAAAAGAACCAAAGAAAACAAAACAAGGAGGATAAGAAGAAGAAGAACATCAAAACAACAATAGAAACAAGCAAACAAACAAAGAGAAACCCCCACCATGTTCTACTTGTAGGAAGGACTAGCTAGCTAAAACTTCTCCTTCCCCTAGCTCCTAGAACTTCTTATGGAACCTACAAGAAAACTCTCTTGTTAGTCTCTTCTCTTTCTTTCCCTTTCCTTTCTTTATGATCTTTTTAAAATGAGACAAAGGTGGAGGAAGGGGGTATTTATAGGTGGGAAAATGGGTGGAAAGTGCAAATGTGTATGCACACAATTGCACAAAAGCACTCCCCCAAATTGGGCCGGTTTCTACTAGGGAAGGAGAGGGTGAGGTGGAGGTATGGTGAGGGTATGGTGCTTTGGTGAGGTGGAGGGAGGTGTTATGTGAGTATGGTGTTATGTGAGGGTTTCTAGAAGGGTTACCTTAATCTCTTCATGCATACTTAACCTAGGTTAAATACTTATAAACCCTAACAATCTAATAGGTTTTGTCATAACAAAGACAAGTGTTGTCCAAAAATACACAACACACAATTTGTATAATGTACTAATCGACATACTACACGTATGTGCGCATATATGTCTGTATACTGAAAGTCTTCGCATAATCCGTATAAAAATAATTTAATCTCGGAAAAAATGATAAAATAAATTTTATTATTAGTTCGGAAGATCACGGTATCAATTTGGTACAATACGGATGTATACTAACTGATATCTGGGTACAGATAATGTCTATGAATAAACCGGATGAAAATCACCAAAATAATTCAATTTTGGAATTAAAACAAAATAATAATGAAATAATAATAAAATAATAATTCATACAAGGTAATATCCGTCCGGGATATTACAAAGAGCATCATTGTTTTGGTAATCTTGCATTAGAGTTAAGTCATAACAAACACTGGCACATCATTTATATGTACACGTATCTTTTCCATTCAAGATGAATTACGAGTGTGATAGTTGAAGTAAATTAATAACCAAGCTATCGGCTTGGGATGTGATGTGATATTACCAGACTGTGCTTGGGGTGCGGTGATTATTACCCAAGCTATCGGCCTTGGGGTGTAATATGTTATTGCCCAAACTATGGTTGGGATATGGAGTATATTGTGATGAAATGCAAGTAAATGGTAATGTGCAATGAGATATTAGGTTGGACATGAATAAATGTGGTCGTATGAGAATGAATGCATATGTCTATGATGTGATACATGATATGATGCAATAAGATCAATATCTGTATTATGAGAGTGGTTATGAAAATGGTTACCAAAGAAATGTATGTTATGAGTGGGTATGGATATACATACAGGGAATGACTCAGAGAGCATTTGATGTGAAATCTCATTTATGATGTTTACATGTTAGGTTGTTAAGTAAAATTTGATTATCTTGGTATTTGTAAGTTCGTTCTGTTTTTACTTATAAAGTTTAAATTATTTGCTTATTTAGTAAATTATACTCACACTAGAAATGGCTAACCCCTTAATGTTTGGGGGTTAGGGAGTCGCTGGACAATCCTAGGTCCCCTACTGTTACAGGTCCTCAGCAGTGTAGAAGTAAGGTGTAGATTCATGGTTCTGTGGAGTGGAGCTTCAATTTATAATTTATTGTTTAAGGTTTAGTTATGTGAATAGTGAAATTTATGTTTTAAATTGTATTTTTGATGTATAAGTATGTGGATGATGATGATGAGTATAGTGTGGAGTGGCATGATATGGTTTTGACCAGTACCCATCTCGTTGTGGAGTACCGGGCTCTGTGGTATGTTTTTATAAGTTACTTTCTAAAAACTTTACTACTTTTCCAAAGGAATTTATGGTTTTTAATTGATAATTGATATTTTGTTATGAGTTTGGCCCCCAGAGCATGATATTTATATTGCCTGTGTGATTCTGCTAATTTTGGCCTGGGGAGCCCATGATGTTATTACCTGTGATGTGAGCTACGAAATTTACAGCAGAATTCCGTAAGCTTTTTGTGTTTCGGGAGAAAAATTATAGAGGAAACTCTGCCCAAATTTTCCTTGAAATATAACTAACTTAGTTTATGTTTAAAGTGATAGAGAAATTGAAAGAATTGATTTTGGAGTCAAGAAGAAAAAAAAGGGGTGCAGGCGTTACAGTTTGATATTACAAATTGATATTTGTAATTATTGGGTAATAACTCTGTGTTGGATAAAAAGTTTTAATTTTTCCAGTTTTTCTGAGTACCATGACTAATTGAAGAAAAGATCTTGGCATGTGTCACGGTTTTCCTAGTTACGTGGAAATCGGGGCGTTACAGAGTGGTATCAGAGCCGACTTCTATTTACAGTGCAACACAGTAGGAAAACTAAACTTGGATGCCTTTTAGGAGTCGAGTTTTAGCTAGTCGTAGATAGTAGTAATTCATATTATTGGTCTTTCAACTTATATTTTATAATTTTTTTATATCTGGACTAATTCTAGTATATGTATTACCATCCTTTAAACACATGATGGTATTCGAGGATATCCTTACCGAGGATGTGCTGGTGAAAGAGAGTGAACCGATATCGATGGACGTTCCAATGATCTTGAGCTAGGAGCCGAAGGAGACTTCACCACTGCAAGGACTAAGTGTGGGTCAACGCACAGCGGCGGCTGCCAGCATATATCGAAAAATTAAGGAAGCTGAGGAAGTACGTGATCAGGAAAGGTCGTCAAGCTAAGCAACTGAGAAAGGCTTGCAGAGCTACATTAGCAAGCCTAGCAGAGGAGCAGGAATACCTTGATTCCAGATTGGCACCACTACAACATGAATGTAAGCAAATCCTAGAGACCACAAAGGTTGTAGTATGCAATCTTTGTGAGAGAGTCGGGCATAAGAAATTAGTCTGTCCACGACTACAAGGGACAAGATCTGCACCAGGATCAGGGTTCAAGAACCAAGGTCAGAAGCAGAAGACTCAGAAAACGGAGGGCAAACATGGAGGCACAAGACAGGAAGTTGTTCCCTATGTGGTGATCATGGTCATCTCAAGAACTAGTATCCGAGGAAGGACACTCAGATAGAGATACCCGTACATGTTACAAATGTGGGAGGATTGGTCATATCCGACCAGATTGTCCCTAGCTTCACAGGAGGGATGATAGATCAACCCCGAAGATGAATAATAAAGGAAAGGAGCCTGTTGACCAAGGTTAGAGTTCGCACTTACTACCAGCAAGCTATAGAAGGCAGGAGTTCTAGTACAGATATATGCATATAGAACTGCAACTAAGTTAAAAGTTGTATTTTTAAAAATTTATTTTGGACTAAGAAGTAATGTATGATGAAACACTTTCGTAACCAGTTGGATTTATATATATATGTAATCCATGCAACTGTTTTGTTCAATTATGGTTCATCACATTTTTTTGTCTGAATTATTTTTCAAGAGTTGAGATGTGTACGGGAGGCAACTCTAGATTTGGTTTGTTTGAATACACCATCTGGAGCATCAGCTTCGAGCAAATGACAAGAGAGAATCCTGGAAGTCTGAAGTAATGATCGTAGGCCATGTCCTATTCTAAGAAGGGAATGGCTACTGAACTGCAAAAAGGTCGAGATAAGTTAAGGATTGACCTCAGCCAACGACCGTGAAGGAAGCAAGAAGCTAGATGATGAGATCAAGCAAGCCAGTATTAGAGTGATTACTCAAGTTTAGAGCTCAGTTTTGGGACGATGGGAGCAGCAACCGAGTCCAAGTGAGCAAGTCAGAAGACTTAGGCAGGAATTGCAGGGATTGAAGCACTGAAGCGGTAGAGTTCTCCAAGATCATCTTATAATTAAGCAGCCACTAAGAACACGCCAAGGAGGAAATCTCGCTCAGACAGAGGGCAATCGTGTTAAGAATTCAGCAAGGGCACCAAGAGGAGCTACTCAGGGACTGAAGCGGCAATGTGTGACTTCGTCCTTTCTAAGGAGGGATTGGTCACCAACCAACAGGAGTCGTAATCAAGGAGTAAATCAACATCACTTGTAGACAAGAAAAGAGCAAGGTAATGCAGCCACTGTCTACTCCAGAGCAGGAGCAGAAGAATGTCAGCATCAAATTCATGGTGAGTCTATCCAGAAGGCTGAACGACAACAGTTAAACTTGGTAAAAGGCCAGTTTTCGAGAATATCACTCGAGGAACTGGAGATGATTCAGAAAAATGTCTCATGAACCATTGATATTGTGGTTGTCTTCCTCTCCACTAGCAGCGTTCTGAGGATAGAACGATTCTAAGGAGGGAGTAATGTAAGATCCCGAAAAATAGCATATGACTATTTTGCATCGTAATCTGCGCGCAATTGAAAATTGCACGCGATTATGTATTTTCTGATAACAATTGTTTTTTATTGAGAAACATTAGATATATTGTCTACTATATTTTATAATTTTGAAGGATTATTACGAGCTGGTTTTAATGTATTTTGTATTGATTGGTATTGTTAAAGTAGAGACTTGGGGCTTATTTGATATATTTTAGAGACTTGGGGGCTTATTGGTAATATTCCCTTACTTTATTTATTTCCCTAATTATTTATTTTATTTACTTTTTTACAAACCCCCCCCCCCCCTTCTCCTTCCTTCCTTCTTTCTTTCTTTCTTTCCCGTTCCTGTTGCCTTTATTGAACCCCAAAAGAACCCATTCGGCGATGTAGTATGGGATGGGGTGTAAGTAGCATGGGATGCATACTGTTCTGGAGACTTGCTTGCATTAGAATAAGAGCATCATTGTATTGGTAATCTTGCATTAGAGTTAAGTCATAACAAATACTGGCACATCAATTATATGTACACGTGTCTTTTTCATTCGAGATGAATTACGAGTGTGATAATTGAAGTAAATTAATAACCAAGCTATCGGCTTGGAATGTAATGTGATATTACCCAACTGTGCTTGGGGTGCGGTGATTATTACCCAAGCTATCGGCTTTGGGGTGTAATATGTTATTGCCCAAACTATGGTTGGGATATGGAGTATATTGTGATGAAATGCAAGTAAATGGTAATGTGCAATGAGATGTTAGGTTGGACATGAATGAATGTGGTAGTATGAGAATGAATACATATGTCTGTGATGTGAAACGTGATATAATGCAATAAGATCAATATCTGTATTATGAGAGTGGTTATGAAAATGGTTACTAAAGATAAGTATGTTATGAGCGGATATACATACAGGTAATGACTCAGAGAGCATTTGATGTGAAATCCCATTTATGATGTTTACATGTTCAGTTGTTAAGTAAAATTTGATTATCTTGGTATTTGTAAGTTCATTTTGTTTTTACTTATAAAGTTTAAATTATTTGCTTATTTAGTAAATTATACTCACACCAGAAATGGCTAACCCCTTAGAGTTTGGGGGTTAGGGAGTCCCTAGACTACCCTAGGTCTCCTACTGTTACAAGTCCTCAGCAGTGCATAGGTGAGGTGTAGATTCATGGTTCTGTGGAGTAGAGCTTCAATTTTTAATTTTTTGTTTAAGGTTTAATTATGTGAATAGTGAAATTTATGTTTTAAATTGTATTTTTGATGTATAAGTATGTGGATGATGATGATGAGTATAGTATGTGTGGCATGATATGGTTTTGACCCGTAACCATCTCGTTGTGGAGTACCGGGCCCTGTGGTATGTTTTTATAAATTACTTTTGAAAAACTTTACTACGTTTTCAAAGGAATTTATAGTTTTTAATTGATAATTGATATTCTGTTATGAGTTTGGCCCCCAGAGCATGATGTTTATATTGCCTGCGTGATTCTGCTCATTTTGGCCTGGGGAGCCCATGATATTATTGCCTGTGATGTGAGCTACGGAATTTAGAGCAGAATTATGTAAGCTTTTTGTGTTTCGGGACAGAAATTACAGATGAAACTCTGCCCAAATTTTCCTTGAAATATAACTTACTTAGTTTATGTTTAAAGTGATATAGAAATTGAAAGAATTGATTTTGGAGTCTAAGAAGGAAAAAAAAAGGGTGTAGGCGTTACAATTTGATATTACAAATTGATATTTGTAATTATTGGGTAATAACTCTGTGTTGAATAAAAAGTTTTAATTTTTCTAGTTTTTCTGTGTACCGTGACTAATTGAAGAAAAGATCTTGGCATGTGTCGCGGTTTCCCCAGTTACGTGGAAATCAGGGCGTTACAATGTCATCACTGGTATTTGGGGGGATGTTTAAGAGTGTTTTCTGTTATTTCTTTTCCCGTTTTAATAGTGAACTGTTATGTAACGAGTGTGTGTTAAGTAACAGAAGAACTTTATTTGAGTAGAAAGAAGGCTGTTGTTTTGTTCGATACTGGGTCCTCTAATACTTTTGTGTTACCTAAGTCTGCTGAAGTTTTGGGAGTCGAACCGAAAGTCTTTCCAGGAAAGGTCTTGGCGGTAGCTACACCATCAGGGGAGACTCTAATCACTGATCGGTACTATACGGACTGCGAGATCGTGATTGGGAACTGAATCTTCGAGATTGATCTAATCGAGCTGACTATCTTGGGAGTCGATGTTATCATTTGCATTGATTGGATGTCGGTGTACAGTGTGAATATTGAATGCATGACCAAGGAAGTAACAGTGAAAGTTCCAGGTAGACCTGAAGTCACTTTCCAAGGGAAGAAGAAGTGCTCTAGTTTGGCTGCAGCCATCTGTAAGCAGGAAGTTCCTGTAGTAGTGCAAGGGATTCCCGTGGTTCGGGACTATCTGACTGTGTTCTTGGATGATTTGCCTGGGTTACCTCAGCAGCGTGATGTAGAGTTCAGCATCACTGTTCAACCGGGAAGTGCACCCATTTCTAAAGCACTGTATAGGATGGCTCCGGTGGAGCAAGATGAGATCAAACGGTAGATTAAGGAACTATTGGGGAAAGGCTTTATTCAACCTAGTGCATCACCGTGGGGAGCACCAGTGCTTTTGGTAAAGAAGAAGGATGGATTGGTGAGGATGTGCATCGATTACAAGGAGGTGAATAAGGTCACTGTTCAGAATAAGTATTCGATTCCACGAATTGATGACTTGTTCGATCGTTTACAAGAAGCTGCTGTTTTCTCCAAAATAGATCTTCGTTCAGGGTATCATCAAGTTCGAGTGAAAGCTGAAGATGTGCACAAGACTGCGTTTAGAACTCGACATGGGCATTACGAATTCTTAGTTATGCCATTCGGAGTGACGAATGCACCTGCAATCTTCATGGACATGATGAATAGAGTCCTGAGACCGTTCATTGATTCTTTCGTCGTGGTGTTTATCGACGATATTCTTGTGTACTCCAAGTTGGAGGAGGAACACACGGAGCATCTGGTTGCAGTGTTGAAGAAGCTGGAAGAGCAGGAGTTGTATGCCAAGTTATCTAAATGTGATTTCGGGAAATCTGAAGTGGCATTCCTAGGTCACATCCTTTCTACGGAGGGAGTGGCAACTGATCCTCAAAAGATAGAGGCAGTAAGAGATTGGGCAAGGCCTACTACAGTGAAGGAAGTCAGAAGTTTCCTTGGATTGATGGAATACTACTGGAGATTCATTCAGGGTTATGCTCAGTTAGCTGTACTGCTCACTGGTTTGACCAAGAAGAATGCGAACTTCAAGTGGACTGAGCAGTGCAAGGCAAGCTTTCAGGAGTTGAAAGAAATGCTAACTACGACACCCATTTTAGCTTTGCCTAGGGCAGGTGTTGAGTATGATGTTTACAGCGATGCTTCACATCGTAGGCTTGGTTGTGTCTTAATGCAAGAAGGAAAAGTGATCGCTTATGGGTTTTGGCAACTAAGACCGCATGAGAAGAATTATCCGACTCATGATTTGGAGTTGGCTGCGATTATCTTCGCCTTAAAGCAATGGAGACATTATGTGTACGGTGAGAAATATAACATGTACACAGACTAGAAGAGCTTGAAGTACATCTATCAAAAGAAGGATCTGAATCTGAGGCAAAGGAGATAGTTGGAAGTGCTTGAGGACATGCATCTTGAGATCAAGTATCATCATGGGAAGGCTAATATTGTTGCTGATGCACTTAGCCGCAAGAGCAGTTTGGCCAGTTTGATTACAACTCAGAGGCAGCTTGCAGAAGAATTGGATCGGGCTGGTATTGAAGTTGTCTTGCAAGGATTAGGAGCATCCTTAGCTCAGTTAAGGCTTCAGCTTACGCTGAATGAAAGGGTTATTGCAAGTTAGAAAGAAGATGCCAATATTCTGAAGATGAAGGAGTAGGTTGGTGTGGGTAGGTTGCCCGGATTTCAAATTAGGGATGAAGTGCTGTGGTTGGGAGAGGGACTGTGTGTTCCGGATTAGTCGGACTTGAAATTATTCTTCAGGAGGCCCATGCTACTCTTTTGTCAGTACATTCTGGGAGTACTAAGATGTACAAGGACATTAAACAACATTTCTGGTGGTCAGGTTTGAAGCGGGATGTGGCTGAATTTGTGATGAAGTGTGAGATTTGTCAACAAGTCAAAGCCGAGAATCAGAAACCCGGAGGTCTATTACAACCGTTACCTATTCCGGAACGAAAGTGGGATAACATCAGTATGGATTTCATCACGGGCTTGCCCAAGAGTTCTAAGGGCAATGATGCGATTTGGGTCATAGTCGATCGACTAACCAAGTCTGCTCACTTCTTGACAATGAAACTCACTGCTTCGATGGACAAATTAGGTGAGATGTATGTTGGGGAGATCGTCAGGCTTCATGGTGTACCGTTAACTACTGTGTCTGATCGAGATGCACGGTTTACTTCGCATTTCTGTAGGAGTCTTCGGACAGCTTTGGGTACCAAGACGGATTTCAGCACTGCTTTTCATCCTCAAACCGATGGGCAGACCGAGAGAGTCAACCATATTCTTGAGGATATGCTTCGGTGTTGTGTACTAGACTTTGGAGGAAGTTGGGAAAGGCATCTAGCTTTGGTAGAGTTTGCCTACAACAACAGTTTTTAGACTAGTATTGAGCTGGCGTCGTACGAAGCTCTGTATGGCAGGAAATGTAGACGACCTGTTTGTTGGTTTGAAGCGGGGGAGCGACAAATGTTTGGACCTGAGATTGTGTAGCAAACCTCTGAAAAGATTGATCTGATCAGGAAGAGGTTGGTGGATGCTCAGAATAGGCAGCAGAGCTACGCAGACAACCGGAGAAGGGACCTTGAGTTTAAGGAAGGTGACTTTGTCTTTCTGAATGTATCACCCAGTAAAGGTGTGATCCGATTTGGCAAAGGCGGGAAGTTAGCCCCGAGGTTCATAGGCTCGTATAAGATATTGAAAAGGATCGAGAAACTAGCTTACCTGCTAGAGTTACCGGAAGAGTTGTCTCAGGTGCATAATGTCTTTCATGTGTCTATGCTGAGAGGTTACATTTCAGATCCCAGTCATCATTTGCCCGAAGTACCGGAAGGTTTGCAATTGGATCTGAATTACATTGAGCTCTCAGTTGAGATTGTTGATCGTTAGGAGAAAGTCTTGAGAAATAAGTCGATACCGATGGTCATGGTAGTCTGGAGAAACCATTTGGTGGAAGAGGCTACTTGGGAATCTGAGGAAACGATGTTGAAGGACCATTCTGAGCTTTTTGTTTGATTTTTAATTGTATTTTTCTTTTGTTGTTGTGCTTGTTTCTCACATTCTTGATTTGTAGTTCCGGGGACAGAACTATTCTAAGGAGGGAGTGTTATAATACCCTGATTTTTATTTAATGTGAAATTGTTGATTTTACGTGTTGTTTACGTAAAATTTTGGATGTATTTTCTTATACAAATTATCTTTTATAACATGAACAAATAAATATAATTCTTTCTCTTTGTTTTATTATAAAAGCCTATTTTATAAAGCCTAAGATTTATTTCTCTATTTTAAGCCCATCCAAAATTATTTAATTATTTTTAATTGGCCCTTGGATTTGAGCCCATTATTTGAAGCCCACAACTAATTAATCTCTTAAATTGCCCTAACTTGTCATGTAAACACATTTAGTAGGCAATTTATTAATTAAATGTGCACAACTTAATAATGGGGACACTAGAAAGTTCGTGCATGCACTAAGGTGTGCAATGCACACCAATTCTAGGGTAGGCCGGGATTGGATGAGTGGGAAAGGGAGAGTGGATGAGGTGGAGGAGTAGTTATTGAATTCATGGAAGTTACTACAACTTCCCAACTCATCTTGGTCCTTAATCTTCAACTCCTAGATTAATCCTAGCCCTTCTTTTCACCGTAAAATAAGTATAAATACCCACCCCCCCTACCTTAGTTACTCTTGTACCTTTTCTTCATCAAAAGACGAATAGAAAAGACACATTTTGTAAGCAAAAGATTGAGAGTTAAGTGAGTTTCAAAAGATCGAGTGTGCTTTGTCTGTGTTCCAATCAAAGGAGGCCGGCCAATTGTTTTGGAGACTAAGGGCTTGCGGCAATACCAAGGAGCAAGGTGGAGAAGGCAAATTTGCAAACTCAAACTAAGAGAAGAAGGCCTTTGTTCATTCTAGGAGCTTTCCCCTAGGATCTTTTGTGTGTTTATGCTCAACAAGGTGGGTGTTTCTCATGCTTCTAAATAAGGAATCATGCTAGGAATGAATTGAGCAATTATTAAAGAGCAACTAGTTGGACTTAAATTCATGTTTGCCTAATTAGAGATGAATTGATAATCTAGTAGATGTGTGTTAAAATGGTTGCTAGATTGATTAATTGTGAATGAAAGTATTAGAAAAGTTATCATATTTTCCATAACATATGTTTAAGAAACATGCTATGTGAAGAAATTATGCTTATGAGACAAATGATGAATTGTATGTGAAATTGGTTGTGCAAATTAGAATGAACCCTATTGTAGGAAAGATGGAATTTTTGTGTTCTAAATTAATGTAGATGATTAAATAATGGAAGAATGAAGAATTAAAGAACTTTTGTAGAAACTTAGTTATGCTACTTTCATGAAAATGAAATGGTTCTAAATGTCGAAACTATGGACATTAGAAAAGAGATCAAAAATGTGTGTTATATGAGTAATTATTGATTATAAAATTACTGGGTTACTGTAATTTAACATAGAATAAATATTGGAAAAGTTGGACCAAAAAAAAAGAGAGGAAAGAAAGAACTAAAACATTTTGAGGAATTTTGAGAATTTGATTTGAATAGAGACTTGAACAAAAACTATTATTTCAACTTTAGATCGACTTGGTCTCTTAGACCATCTGGTTGTTGAGTGTTTGGGTGTTCACTGTAGCCGTGGGCGATCCAAGAGGTTGCAGGTTCGATTCCTAAGCTCTACCCTCTTTTTCTTTCGGTTTGTTTAAAGAAACCCAGACCCGACACAATGATACTTAAAGTATTAAACCCCCTTTATACCGTGTGAGCACTCTAGCCCAGTGGCTGGAGCTTGCGGTTGTTTTCCTTCAGGTTGTGGATTCAATTCAGGGTTTCGGCCTGAATATATTTTTGGAATATCGATTTTTCTTACTTATTCTTGGTTTTTAAAAAATCCGAAAAAAATATGTTAACTACTCTAAATTCATGTAGAACTTGTGAAAATTATTGGGGATTATTTTTGACTAAAATCAAGTGGGATTAGAAGTGAAATTGTGTTGAAAACTATTGAATTCTACTCTTAGAAGGTTATAATAATGTGTTGTTCCATGAGAAAATTATGATAAGTATTTAAGAAGAAATTTTTGGATGAAAGGAGATGTAGTAGTAATTTTCTATGGACTATTATTGTCAAATTAAATCTGGTTAAGTATGAAAATATGACTTTGTGATCCTTAAAGTAAATAAATGAAATGTTTACAATAGTATGAGAATGAGATGAAATTAAATTGATTGTGAGACGCATGAATTGCGATTGAACTTTATATATGAGACTTGATTCATGAAAAAGATTGGAAATCATGTTACTTGAAAAAGAGAACTTTTGAGTATGAAAAACTCAATGGCAGAGTTGTGAATTGTAATTGAAAATTAGGGTGTAGCTAAGCCTCATACCGGCAATAAAAAAAATGTTGATATGATATTTGAGATAAATGACCATGTTTGGGTCAAATGCGTTGATTGATGGTTAAGACCGGTATAGAGAAAAGAGTTAACCCTAGAAATTGATTTTTATTCATACAATTAAGGACCAAACAATAGTGAAGATGTGATGAAAGTCAGAGAAAAACACAAGTATGAGAGTCTCGAGTTTACGGTGTGAGAGTGATTCATAGGTTGCCTACTTCATGAGTAAAGTCTTGGCGTGAACACTACTCCGGAATTATCGGGATCGTAGCGACGCTTGTGGGATGTTTGATTGACTACGGGTGGTGCCATGGTCCATGACGGAGGCTGAATTGACCATAGGCCCTGCATGACCGTGGGATTCCCCTCCAAGCTGTCTGGACATCGGCTCGTAACTCATAGGACATCTTGCATACTTACCGTAGTTACAGTAGTAGATTAAGTCATGGCGAGGGATCGAACCCAACAAGTTGAAGAACGATTAAGGACTTGCCCTCGGACCTATGTAGTATGGGATTGATAGAATCCGAACAAGTGTGCATTAGTGTCATCTAATAATAATAATAACTTGCATTAAGGACTAGGCGCACAATCACAACACGACATCAATAGGATAGTCCCCTTCGCTTTGTTTGTGAACAAGTTTGTGTTTTGTTAAGCTTTGAGAATCGTTATACTATTTCGGCATAGAGAGGATGACCGTGTATAATATCTTGTCAGTTGAATGAACTGACGTGTCCACAGTTTTTATGCAGGATAAGGGAATTTACAAAGATTAAAGTATGCAAGCAGCTTAAAGAATGTTTCAAGTGTTGTACATCTATTTATGTAAATATTATAAATTGCTTCCGTTGTTTAAGTTTAAATGTAAATGTAACTCTGATGTAAAGAAAAGTTTAAATTTCCTTGTAAAATTGTACGAAGAGAAGTGTAAAGATCCTGTGGAACTTCAAATTCAGTTGTATTTGGAATTTGGGGTGTTACACTCCCTTCGGCCGACGGCCCCGGGTCTTCGAGCGGGGCATTCTCGGCCGGTGCCACCCTGGCATTGGAGGTGCCACCGCTTACGGCCGAAGCGGAGGCCATCCTCACCGAAGAGCACAAGAAGCTCTTCGTCCCCGATTGGATGGTGATAAAGGTCGATGGCTTCCTTGGCGATGTGCATGCAGGTCATGCACCACATGCCGACCCCGAAGGATCACGCGGCTCTGAAGGCTGGCACGGTCGGCGACGACGCGTTGGAGGTCGCCCGGTCAATGATGTCGGTAAGTGATCTTACTCTGCTCTTTCAGGTTTCGGAGTTAATGATTTTTGGGTTCTCACGTTCCTCTCCTTTTGTTTTCAGACCCTCTGCCACTTCAGCCATATGCTCGAGTAGTTCGCCGTGCAGGAGAAGGAGATGAAGGTGACGAACGACCATGAGCGGGCTGTAACACCCTAGTTTTCATTTATGAGATATTTTCGTGATTTTACGTGTTTTGCACGTATGATTTTGATTGTATAATTTTTCGTATAAAATATTTTTATAGTATTTGTTCTCCCTTAATTTTCCAGAAATTATTTTCTTTTAAAGCCTAATTGAAATCTAAAGCCCAAAATTGTCTTTTAAGCCCACTGTATTAATAAATTATTTTAATTATTGGAGCCCATGGTCTTTTGGCCCAATAGTAAGCCCATTTAGTTTAAATTCTCTTTTAATTAACCCAACTTGTGTGGTAGACTAATTAAATAAACAATTAATTATAAGTGCATGAACAAAATTTTGTAGGGGTACTAGTTTGCATTGCACTTGCACGTGCATGCACAAGAGTGTGCAAAACACACCCTTGGGAGTGGCCGGATGGAATCAAGAGAGAGGGAGAGATGGGAGTAGTGGTGAGGTGGTTATCGCATTCATGGGTAGTTATGGCAACTTTCAAACTAATCCTAGCTCTTAATCTCTAACTAGTTAATCTAATCCTAGCCATTCAATCCACCTAAAATCTTGTATAAATACCCCCTTTTTTCCTAAGTTACTCTTGCACCTATTTTTCATTATAAGAGAGACCTATACTAGAGAGTAAAAGATTGAGAGTTAGAAAAAGATTGAGGTGTGCTAGTGTGTGTGCATCTTTGGAGGCCGGCCAAATCGACAGGAAGGAGTGCTCGAGTTCCATCAAGCACAAGGAGGTGAAGGCAAATTGCGGCTCGATCTAGGAGGAGAATGATTGCTCTTTGTTTCTTCAAATAGGTGGGTGTTTTTCATGACTTCTAATCTAGATACCATGCTAGGTTTTGCGCTAATCATGCAAGAATAAATAAGTGAAAATATTGCTCTTTGATAATACGATGATTAAAGTGAAAATGGAACACAAGTAAAATTGCATGAAATGAATGGGTGAACTTGATTGAATGATATGATTGATGTTGTGATATTTTGATATTGATCTAGCATGCTAAATTAGAATAAATGTTTATCCATGAAGAAGAATTGTGGGTATGGGAAAAGTGCAAATTTTAGAAGTTGTGTTCGTATGAAAAATACTAATCGTAAGAATCTCTATGTTATTAAGATTAGTTAGTAAATTATGCATGTTGTGATTGATGTTAAATGATTTCGAAAGTTTTGTGTTAGTTTTCGGGGAAATGAACATATCGTAATCTAAATCAAATTTTGTGTGTTAATCAAAAGAAAGAAGAAATTATTCCCACTTTCGATTTTTGTTGCTGAGCAGTCGACCGAATAGGCGTAGATAGTCGACTATCCTGGATATCTAGTTCTTCGAGTTGTAATTCTCGTAGAACAGTCGGACCGTATAAGTTTAACAGTCGACTGTCCCTTCCATTTTGTTTTCGAATTTTAAAGCATCGCAGAACAGCCGACTGGTCTTGCTTAACAGTCAACTGCCCTGATCCTTTTCTTTTCGAGTTTTTAAATCTTTACAGAATAGCCGACTGGCCAAGTTTAACAGTCGACTGTTCATACTATTTTGATTTCTCAGGTTTTAAATTGTCTCTTGATAAAAATAAATATACTGTTTGAAAGAGTTTGAAAAAGAGTTTTGATAATGGAAAGAATGAAGATTGAATGTAACAAGTTAGAAAATGAATTTATTTTGTCTTATGCATGGAAATTGTACATGAAAGTGAAGTTAAATATCCTGATGAATTATGAAAGGTTTTATGAATATGAATACACAAATGCTATGGACATGAAATGAAATTTTGAACTAGAGGGTGGCTAAGTCCTATTACCGGCAAGTGAATGAAATATATTATATTTTTTAAGATGAATAATTGAGATGAAAAGACCAAGTTGGTCATGTTGTTGATTGAGAACGGTATAGAGGAAAGAGCTAACTTTAGGGGTTGATTTTATTCATGATTCAAATAAACTAAGGATTTAGACACATAGTGGTGATGTGACGAAAGTGAGAAAAAAACACGAGTATGAGGGCCATCAGATTGGCGGTATGAGAGTGATTCACAGACTACCTGCTTGATGCGTCATGACATGGCGTGAGCACTACTCTGGAATTATCGTCCCAGTGGCGATGCTTGTGGGGTGTTTGGTGACTGCGGGTGGTGCCATCATTCCATGGCGGAGGTTGAATTGTCCATAGTCTGCCTGCTTGATGTGTCATGTCAGTGCGTGGGATTTCCCTCCAGGCTGCCTGGACATGGGCTCGTAGATCATAGAACATCTAGGATACTTACCGTAGTTACCGTAGTAGTTTAAGTCATGGCGAGGGATTGAACCCTATAAGATAAAGTACGATTAAGGGCTTGCCCTCGGACCTATGTAGTATGGGATGCATAGAATCTGAACAAGTGCGCATTAGTGTCATATAACATAACCACTGCATTAAGGACTAAGTGCACATCACAACATGACATCAATAGGATAGTCCCTTTTAGTTTTGGTTGTGAACAAGTTTGTGGTTTGCTAAGTATTGAGAATCGTTATATTGTTTCTTGCATAGAGAGGATGGCCGTGTATAATATTTCGTCAGTGAATGAACTGACGCGCCCACAGTTTTACATGCAGGGTTAAGATGCTTGAACAATTGAAGTATACATGCTGCTCAATGATTGATTCAATTGTTGTTTCATGTAATTACTGTAAAATTGCTTCCACTGTAATAATGAAAAGATATAATGTAACTCTGATGTAACAAAAGGTTTTTATTTCCTTATAAAATTGTACGAAAGAAGTGTAAAGATCCTGTAGAACTTCATATTCAGTTGCATTTTGGAATTCGGGGTGTTACAGAATGGTATCAGAGCATGTTTCCCAATAGTACAAATTTATAAGGAACGACACCCTAGTAGTGGACATTAGGACTTGTGTCGAGTCTAGAGAAAGTCACTTACATTTGTGTTGCTCTATGATTTATGCTTCTTCTTCTTCTTTCTCTAAGATGGCGGACCACTTCAACCCAGCTGGAGATGACAACTGGCACATCGTTGAGGAACATTACTACCTCGGGCAAGCTGATTCAGACGAAGAAGATCCTGAAGAAATGGAAGAGGAATGGCCTGAGTCCCGAGAAATCACTCCACCTCCGGATTCATCTGATGATTCTTCTGATGAGGAAGAACCAGTTCCGAGTAGTGTCATTGTGTCTCTTCAGAGGTAGGTAGAGACTCAACGGGAGAGAGTCGGACTACTAGAGACTCAGTTGGCGAAGTGCAAGGATGATATTGCAGTTCTCAGTCATCGTGAATGGGAACTCGAGAAGTGGAAAAACATGACCGATGTACTGAAGGAAAAAGTAGAGGAACTACGGGAAGAGCTTCGTGAAGCCAAGAGGAACCGTAGGAACTAGACCGTTGTATCTTCTTATTGCTTTCATTTTGATGTCAGAAATGTTTTTTAAATTCGAATGTATAAAGTTTGAAATTCAATGAAATGGAAAAGTTGATTTAAAATTCATGTTTATACTTCGAATTTAATAGATCTTTTGCATTAGAATATGGCTGGAAGACGAGCTCGAAACGGTGAAGGTCTGGACTTGGAAATGGAGCTAGTGAGGATCTATCAGACACTTAATGTCGTTGCCATGAATCAGAATCAAGGAAGGGTGCCTGTGAATCCAATACCCGAAGCAATCAAACTCGTGGAATCATTTAAACGGATGAAACCACCAGTGTTTGAAGGGAATTCAGATCTTGACGCGGCTGACAATTGGATCTGACAGATCGAGACTATCTTCGAAGTCTTGGAGACCCTGGAGGGCAGCAAGGTGAAGTTGGCAGTGCTGCAATTTGAGAAGGATGCAGCTATGTGGTAGCAGTCGATGAAGCGGACGATGGGAGGTATTGTTCTGGGCTGGGATGAATTCTTAGAGGAATTCCGCCGTCATTATTTTCCCTCAGACGTCCAAGAGAAGAAAGCCATTAAATTTCTGGCGCTGCAGTAGGGCGGCATGTCAGTTATGGAATATGAGACAAGATTCAATCAGTTCTCGAGATATGCACCCGAACTGGTGATGGACGAGGCGAAGAAGGCTCGAAAGTTCGAGCATGTTTTGAGACCAAGTCTGAGATCCAGGATGATATCCCTCGGTATCAGGAGGTTTGACAAGTTGGTCAAACGAGCGGCAGCCACAGAGGCGGACATGGAGCAGTTTCCACGCTGTTCAGAATAGCAGGAACAACTGGAATGCGGGGAAGAGGCCAGCAGTTGCTGGCAATGTCAGGGGACAGCCACTGGCCCAAAGGTTCAAGCCTACGGGTGCAAACGTTGTTCAAGTGGCAGGAAGACCCGGAAATGCATGGGTGAGACCTCCTGTGGTGACTTGTTACAATTATGAGGAGACCGGTCACTACCGATCCCAGTGCCCTAAGTTGCAGGATGTCGTCCAAAGAGGACCAACTCAGCAGGCCAGGAAGAAGTCGTACCAGCAGGGGCGAGTATTTGCCTTGACTAAAGCTGATGCTGATGAGGTAGATCATGTCATCACTGGTATGGGGGAGGATGTTTAGAGTGTTTCTGTTGTCCTTTTCCCACTTTTATAGTGAAATGTTATATGACGAGTGTGTGTTATATAATAGGAGAACTTTATTTGAATGGAAAGAAAGCTTTTATTTTGTTCGATACTAGGTCCTCTCATACTTTTGTATACCTAAATTCGCTAAAGTTTTGGGAGTTGAACCGAAAATCTTTCCAGACAAGGTTTTAGAAGTAGCTACTCCGTCAGGGAAGAATTTAACCACAGATCAGTACTATGCGGACAGCGATATCGCATTCGATCTGATGTTGATGTTATCATTGGCATTGATTGGATGTTGGTGTACAGTGCATGCATCGAGTGCAAGACCAAGGAAGTAACAGTGAAGGCTCCAGGTGGACCTGAAGTCACTTTCCAAGAGAAGAAGAGATGTTCTGGTTTGGTTGTAGCTATCTGCAAGAAGGATGTTCCTGTAGAGGTGCAGCAAATTCCAGTGGTTCGGGATTATCCGACGGTATTCTTGGAAGATTTACCTGGGTTACCCCTGCATCATGATGTGGAGTTCAGCATCACTATTCAGCGAGGGAGTGCACATATTTCCAAGGCACCGTATAGGATGGTGCCTGTGGAGCAGGATGAGATCAAACGGCAGATTGAGGAACTGTTGGAGAAAGACTTTATCCAACCGAGTGTGTCACCTTAGGGAGCGCCAGTGCTTTTGGTAAAGAAGAAGGATGGTTCGATAAGGATGTGCATCGATGACCGAGAGCTGAATAAGGTCACTGTTTAGAATAAGTATCCTATTCCACGAATTGATGACTTGTTCGATCGTCCACAGGAGCAGCTGTTTTCTCCAAAATAGATCTTCGGTCAGGTTACCATCAAGTTCGAGTGAAAGCTGAAGATGTGCATAAAATTGTATTCAGAACTCGACACGAGCATTACGAATTCTTTGTTATGCCGTTCGGAGTAACGAATGCACCTGCAATTTTCATGGATATGATAAACAGAGTTCTGAGGCCGTTCATTGATTCTTTGGTCGTGGTGTTTATCGATGATATTCTTGTGTACTCCAAATCGGAGGAGGAGCACACGGAGCATCTGGCAGTAGTTTTGAGGAAGCTTCAGGAGCATGGATTGTATGCCAAGTTGTCCAAGTGCGATTTCTGGAAATTTGAAGTGGCATTCCTAGGTCACATCCTTTCTAAGGAGGGAGTGGCAACTGATCCTCAGAAGATAGAGGCAGTGAGAGATTGGACAAGGCCTACTACAGTGAAGGAAATCAGGAGTTTCCTTGGGCTAACTAGATATTACAGGAGATTTATCCAGGGCTACGCTCAGATAGGCGTGCCGCTCACTGGTCTGACCAAGAAAAATGTGAACTTCAAGTGGACTAAGCAGTGCGAGGCAAGCTTTCAGGAGTTGAAAGAGAGGATGACTACTGCACCGATTTTGGCTTTACCTAGAGCAGGTGTTGAGTATGATGTCTACAGCGATGCCTCACATCGTGGGCTTGGTTGTGTCTTAATGCAAGAAGGAAAAGTAATCGCTTATGGGTCTAGGCAACTAAGACCGTATGAGAAGAATTATCCGACTCATAATCTGGAGTTAGCTGCGATTATCTTTGACTTAAAGCAATGGAGACATTACGTGTATGGTGAGAAGCTGAATATGTACACAGACCACAAAAGCTTGAAGTACATCTATCAACAGAAGGATCTGAATCGGAGGCAAAGGAGATGGTTGGAGGTACTTGAGGACATTCGTCTGGAGATTAAGTACCATCCTGGAAAGGCTAATGTTGTGGCTGATGCACTTAGCTGAAAGAGCCGTTTGGCTAGTTTGATTACGACTCAGAGGCATCTGGCAGAGGAGTTGGATCGGGCTGGTATTGAAGTTGTTCTGCAAGGCTTGAGATCATCTTTAGCTCAGTTGAGGCTTCAACCGACACTGAATGAAAGGATTATCGCAAGTCAGAAGGAAGATGCAGAGAATCAGAAGATGAAGGAGCAGGTCGGTGCAGGCAGGTTGCCCGGATTTCAAATCAGGGATGAAGTGCTGTGGTTTGGAGAGAGGTTGTGTGTTCCAGATCAAGCAGAATTGCGGGAGAGCATCCTTCAGGAGGCACATGCTACTCTTTTGTCTATACATCTACGAGTACCAAGATGTATAAGGACATTAAGCAGTATTTTTGGTGGTCAGGTTTGAAGCGGAGTGTGGCTGAATTTGTGTCGAGGTGTGAGATCTGTCAACAGGTCAAAGTCGAGAATCAGAAATCTGGAGGTCTATTACAACCGTTACCTATTCCGGAATGGAAGTGGGATAACATCAGTATGGATTTCATCACGGGTTTGCCTAAGAGTCCTAAAGGCAATGATGCAATTTGGGTTATAGTCGATCGACTAACCAAGTCCGCTCACTTCTTGGCGATGAAACTCACTGCTTCCATGGACAGTTGGCTGAGATGTATGTTGTTGAGATCATCAGGGCTTCATGGTGTTCCGTTGACCATTGTATCTGATCGAGATGCGCGATTTACTTCGCATTTCTAGAGGAGTCTTCAAACAGTTTTGGGTACCAAGACGGATTTCAGCACTGCTTTTAGTCCACAGACCGATGGGCAGACCGAGAGAGTTAACCATATTCTTGAGGATATGCTTCGGTGTTGTGTACTAGACTTTGGAGGCAGTTGGGAAAGGTACTTAGCTCTGGTGGAGTTTGCCTACAACAACAGTTTTCAGAATAGTATTGGGATGGCACCGTACGAAGCTCTGTATGGCAGGAAATGCAGAACACCTATTTGTTGGTTTGAAGTGGGGGAACGGTAGATGTTTGGGCCTGAGATTGTGCAGCAGACCTTTGAAAAGATTGATCTAATTAGGAAGATGTTGGTGGATGCTCAGAGTAGGCAGAAGAGCTATGCAGACAACCGGAGGAGGGACCTTGAGTTTGAGGTTGGTGACTTTGTCTTTCTGAAGGTATCGCCCAGCAAAGGCGTGATCCAATTTGGCAAGGGTGGAAAGTTAGCCCCTGAGGTTCATAGGCCCGCATAAGATATTGAAAAGGATCGGAAAAACTGCTTACCGGCTTGAGTTACCGGAAGAGTTTTCTTAGGTACACGATATCTTTCATGTGTCCTTGCTGAGAGGTTACATTCCAGATTCGAGTCATCATTTGCCAGAAGTGCCCGAGGGTTTGCAATTGGATCTGAGTTACATTGAGCTTGCGGTTGAGATTGTTGAAATCCATATGGTCAAGGTAGTCTGGAGAAAGTCTTGAGGAATAAGACAATACCGATGGTCAAGGTAGTCTGGAGAAACCAGTTGGTTGAAGAAGTTACTTAGGAATCCGAGAAGAGGATGATGAAGGATCATCCTGAGCTCTTTGTTTGATTTGTGTCTTCTTTCTTTTTCCTTCGTATCTTCTGGTTGTATTTCTGTTTTCTCACCCTTAAGTGTAGTTCTGGGGATGTAACTATTCTAAGGAGGGAGTGTTGTAACACCCTAGTTTTCATTTATGAGATATGTTCGTGATTTTACGTGTTTTGCACGTATGATTTCATTTGTATAATTTTTCGTATAAAATGTTTTTATAGTATTTGTTCTCCCTTAGTTTTCCAGAAATTATTTTCTCTTAAAGCCTAATTGAAATCTAAAGCCCAAAATTGTCTTTTTAGCCCATTGTATTAATAAATAATTTTAATTATTGGAGCCCATGGTCTTTTGGCCCAATAGTAAGCCCATTTAGTTTAAATTCTCTTTTAATTAACCCAACTTGTGTGGTAGACTAATTAAATAAACAATTAATTATAAGTGCATGAACAAAATTTTGTACGGGTACTAGTTTGCATTACACTTGCACGTGCATGCTCAAGAGTGTGCAAAACACACCCTTGGGAGTGGCCGGATGGAATCAAGAGAGAGGGAGAGATGGGAGTAATGGTGAGGTGGTTATCTCATTCATTGGTGATTATGGCAACTTCCAAACTAATCCAAGCCCTTAATCTCTAACTAGTTGATCTAATCCTAGCCATTCAATCCACCTAAAATCTTGTATAAATATCCCCTTTTTTCCTAAGTTACTCTTGCACCTATTTTTCATTATAAGAGAGACCTATACTAGAGAGTAAAAGATTGAGAGTTAGAGAAAGATTGAGGTGTGCTAGTGAGGCCAGCCATGTCACGCCCCGCTTCCCAAAAAGAATACGGAATACGAATACGTAACAAAAACCCAGCGAATGATTTTCATCATCCATAAGCTGTTCAAGAAATCTTAACAACATGATTAAGAAATACTTAGAGTCGGAAGCGAATTACTCAAGCACATGCACATAACGAGTCAAATACCATCAAGAATACTTGTAACCAAATACATAAATCTCAAATAGTAATGATCTGAATAAAACATAAGTCTTAGGTCACATTGCCCAAATACAAGAATAATCCAAGTCTCGTGAATACAATTATTGTTCAAGCACGATACAAGAAATAATATAATAAATGCAGTGCTCATACTTCATGTCTCCGATACCATCTAAAACCTGTTCTCCAAAATCTACAATTCATCGAATGCAGGAAAGAGAAAAAGAGAAAACACAAGTACCCGTCAATTGCAAATCACGGGTCACTTATAATGTAGGATACAAGCACATGGGGAAACTAACTAGCACATGGTATAAGTGTGATGTCAAAGTAAACAACTAGCATGGTAAAAATGATCGAGTGTACATGGCATAAATCAAGTGTCAAGTAATCAAGTATCATGTAAACATGCATCAAGTGTCAAGTATCATATGTTCTTGTATCAAGTATCGAGTTTCAAGTCTCATGAAATCAAGTCTCATGTATCATGTAGTCAAGTATCAAGCAAGCTTGTATCATGTTCAAGTAGCATGTATCAAGTCTTGTAGTAAATTACTATCTGGGTAACACTTCATGCAGCCCATACTACATGGTTGCTACAATACAACAGTTTCGCTTTAGATTTTATAGTAGACCAAAGAGGGCAGTATACTCGGGGACCAGCAAGTAATTGAGCTCCAAGATCTAAGTATCATGTATCATGTAATCACGTGTCAAGTAGTGCAAGTGGCAAGTATCATGTCTTGCGTGCAAGTATCAAGTAATCATGTAAGATCAGTGGATCCCCTTCTGAGTAAACATTTCTGAATTATCCACTATTAGATCTGTCCCTTAAATCCCGGCATGGTTATTTTATTATTAATATCCAACAAGCATGTATATGTGCAGAATATATCAAGAATAGCATGGCATGATCATGTGACAAGTGCAAGTTGCAAACTAAACATGTACAAGTGTAAGATATCTCATAAAAGACTAAAATAAACACATCTCAAGTTCAGAACAGTAAGACCATACTGTAGTAAAACAGTGATTCCAAGAGTTAAAAATAAGCAAATCTAGATCCGTCGAAGGATCTGGAAAATAGACTTCCACACGAATCCAGCGAGTATAATTAAGTCAAATACTAATTCACAAAAACACAGCTCAAAACTGATTTGAATATAGAAATTAGGTTCAGCCAGAAATCAAGAAAACAAATTCAAGAGCATGAAAACAGCTTGAAAACATATTAAATAAATCCACGAAAAATCTGGGGTATTCCCCTCTATGTCCCAACACTGCTGTACGAAAACTAAGATATCTTGCAACTAGTGAAACGAAATCCAATTCCGCCAAAGGTATATGAAAATAGATATAATTTAATAACTTTCACATTTCACAAACATTTTTCATACAGTAAAAGGAATCATAGTGAAAATAGGGTTCTTTACAGAACAGCAAGCAAAATACAGCATGTATAGATTTTAGAAACGAGCGTGAAACACCACATAAAACTTATCAACAAAATTCACCAAAATTCTAGGTAGTCCCTAACTTAATAAAGGAACACTGACCAAAATATTGGATCAAAATAATATGTATAGAATGGTTCTTGAAAATAGTTTGTTAACAAAATTAGCGAAAAAAAGAATCTGAAAAAGAGCGACACCTCTGTACTAAAACAGTCATAACTCAGTCATACGAAATCAAAATCAAGCAAGGTTAGAGGGGTTTGAAAATAGATGAAATTATCTAAAACTCATATTTTATACCGAAATCAAGATACAGACTGTAGCACAATCGAAAACAGCAAGCAAAATAGAACATCCAGAAAATACAGATTTCACCCTCAAGCACAAAAACAACATAGATTCAAGAATATTGATCCAAACTCATCCAAACTTGAAATAAAGCCTACCAAGTGTTTAAACATCATGAATTAGGGTTATTAACATATCCCCGCCTATTATTTCACATGGGTATCAACAAAACACGAATTTGCACACAAGTCTCACATACACATCTAAAATTAAGAATGGGTGATTCCTAGGTTATTTCATGTCGAGATTGGTGTCGTGAATCTTCTGTGGCCAAAACATCACAATAGAGACAAAACCCATCAAGGAAAACACAATCAAAGGTTGTCTCTAGACCCAACTACACTATAGGTGAACTTTGGTACTTGTATCAAACAAATGAATTGGAGTACAAGTTACTTGCCTTAATTGGGGATGAAGAACGATGAAACCAAGCCTAGAAGCAAAACCCACGAACGAAATTTGCTACAAGCAACGAATCCCAGAAAAATGAGCAAAATCTTCTCACGAATGAACTCCTAGAACGCACGACGATCAAAGTGGCTAGAGACGACTTGAGAACACCACAATGAAGGAGTAGGGGATCAAATAGGGCAAGAGGATTGTGGTGGTGAGGTGTGAGGTGGTTGGGATTTAATCAAGGAGGGGGCTCGGTGTTGTAGGGTTGTCGGAGTGGAGGATGGCCGGCAAGGGGAGGCTCGCCCTGGAGGGGGATGGCCGGGCTGGTGTGAATGGGAAGCTGGTCGGGTTGGTGGGGATGTGCAGCCGAGAGAGGGAGAGAGAGAGATATAGGGGAGGCCGGTTGTGTGGAGAAGGAAAAATAGGGTTAGGGTTAGGGTTTGTGAGGGTTAGGGTATTTATATAGGGTTTAAATGTGGGTTAATGGGCTGTAGGTATTAGTAGCTAGCAATAGCTATACAAATGTGTTTTAGATTTTGGGTCAAATACAAATAGGAATACAAATAGGAGTGAATTCTATGGCTTTTGAAAAATCTTATTAGGGGTCAAAAATCATGGGAAAGGGAAAATACAACCAACACTCCAGCACAACACCAAGAAAAATAAAGTTAAAGTTAACGAGACCAAAAATGAGGAAAGATCAAAACAATGAAAAACTCGACAAAAGAGACCATCAAACAAACACAAGGAGTCCAAAATGAAATAAAATGAATATATATTGAAATCAAATCCAATATACGGTTCAAAAAATACAAGAGAGAAAAATACACCAAAACAAAAAATACAGTCAAAAATACACAAAAATGAAAAACAGGAGTTACAATCCTACCCACCTAACACGAAGAATTTCATCCTCGAAATAAAAAAAAGAAGATACATAGGGTAACCCCAAAACAACCAAAAGAGCAAAAAAAAAAAAAAAACTACTCCAACAGATGAGGAAACTTCTACTGAATCTCCTCCTCCAGCTCCCAAGTCGACTCACCAGGCGAGTGAGGATTCCAAGCAAAACAAACCAACTTGATGACCTTGTTCTTAAGAACTTCCTCCCGCCGATCCAGAATAGCAACTGGCAGAATCTCACAAGTCAAATCCGACCGAATGGTCAACTCAGAATAGTCAATCACATGGCTCTCATCTCGGATTTATCTCCTTAGTTGTGAGACATGGAAAATATCGTGCACTCATGATAAAGCTGGCTGCAATGCAAGACGATAGGTCACCTTGCCTACTCGCTCCAAAATCTCAAACGGTCTAATAAACCTCGGGCTAAGCTTGCCCCCGCCACCGAACCGAATGACACCGCGCCACGGCGGTACCTTAAGGAAAACATGGTCACCAACAACAAACTCCAAAGCCATACGGTGGACATCAGCCCACCGCCTCTGCCTGTCCTGAGCTGCCTGTAAGTGCTTCCTGATCTGAACCACTGCATCAACTATCTTGGTGATCAACTCCGGACCCAACAACTTCCTCTCACCAATGTCATCCCAACACACTGGTTATCTGCACTTCCGCCCATAAAGTTCCTCGAACGGAGCAGCCTTAATACTGGATTGAAAGCTGTTATTGTACGAGAACTCTACGAGATACAAATGATCCTCCCAAGACCCACCAAACCGAAGCATACAGGACCTCAACATATCCTCAAGAATCTGAATAGTCCGCTCTGACTGTCCATCAGTCTGGGGATGAAAAGCTGTACTGTACTTTAATTTAAGTGTTGGAGAAGGCTAGGATCTAATCATCATGATCGTGATGATCAAGAAGAGATCAGAAGGCTAGGATCTAATCGGATAATCAAGAGAAGATCGACGGTCCACATCCAATCAAGCAATCTGATCAAGATCCAACGGACGACCAAGATCACCACGATGGTGATGATCAAGATCAAATCAACGGACTGGCTAGGAATCAATCAATCAAGATCAAGAGGATCAAGTCGATCAGACGGCTCACATCAAAGATCAAGATCGAATGGCCAAGGATGAAGTTGATCAAAACCCATACAACACCAACCCTCAATGGTTGTTCACTGTTGCTGGTCGACACCGGGACGAAGCTGCATAAGGAGATCGACGGAGCACCGGCGGCAGCGATCAGGGAGAGCAGCGCGGTGCCTAGGGGGGTCTACCTGACAGGTGGCTGCAGCGGTGGAGGACAGGCTCGGGGTGCTAGCACAAGAGGTCGACGACTAGGGGGGTGCTGGCTGACGAAGAAAGAGAGGCAGGGTGTAGAGGATCGGCGAGGGGTGCTGGGGGGTGCTCGGGTGCTGCTGGCTGATGCTGTCGCGGAGGATGACAGCACCGGATGGTGCTACTGATCCTGCTGTCGTCGGAAGGAGGGACAACAGGGGCTGCATCTGGAGGCTGCGGTGGAGGCGTGTAGCGCCCCGGATCCCCGTTACCAGACATCCGTGACACCATCCAGAATCTTTACCTTCAAATGCATCTCAACACAGCAATAACACGGAAATTTAAAAACTTTTTATTCGCCAAATAAGTCATTACATCATTGATTACAACCGATAACTTGTTCTTGGACAAGGAGTACAAATTACATCAATTCATTACAACTTATTACAAGTATTTACAGACTCCACTTGATAAGCTATCAGCTACCTCCCGGAATGGTAATCGACTGATTTCTTGTGGAACTTTGCTGAGCGGCCCATCACCCCCCTCCCCCGGGACTTGATCCTCAGCTTCAGGCTTCTGCAGCACGACTCTGATATCTCTGCACCGGTTCGGAAGGTATAACTGATACCTAAAAGGTGGGAAACGTCAATACTTCGACTGAAGCAAAGCTGGTGATAACAGCGATCCTCTAAAATTCAATCACAACCAATACTTTATGTAAAAAAAGGAAAAGTGTGTGCCAAAACAAGGGTTTAGTGGATTCGGGTTCTAGTGCAGTGTTATGACATGTCCCTATGACTAGATGCAGCAAACTCACATGCTTAACTTCTAATGCAAGCAAGACTTTGGAGCACGAATGCATCCCATACAACATACGTCCCCAAATCTAGCCGTCTGTCTCCACAATTTAGGGATTCGAACCCTCGCCATGCACCCTACTCTTGTACACACTCCAGCTCCTAATAGACTGTCCGTCACCCAAGGAGATTACAGCGATCAGTCTAATTCTGCCCTGCAATGCCCAAGTGGTCACCGCCAGTTGGTACCCGTGTACGAAACTCTTTAGAAACCACGTTGAACCTGGTCCTTACGACCCTTGGTTCCACATGTCCACCCATGGACTGACGCAAGCGTGTTCACCCCTCATCGGGTAACGAACTGATATATACCAAAAAAACACAAAATACAAAATTCGCGCTTTAGGGACGTGAGCACCACGGGAGGTCAAATCCTCCGGGTCTCCCGCACCTTACTTTGGCAGAACTTTGGGAATCAACAGATCGAGATACGAGCTGGGGAAGCAATCCATTAGCGGCCGAGAACGTATCCCTACGACTGGAAGATACAACACCGACTATGGTTTGCTAGGACTAATGCAATTTCCCAACCCCTTAATAAACCATTCTAACCCCTACCTTACTCTAATTATTTCGGGTCAGAATTACTGCTTCCGCACTTGCCTATCAACCTCTAGCGCCTGGCGATACCGGTCCGGTTCGCCACTTCCCCTGCTTGGACTCGTCCAGCATAATGGCCTACGCCTGCTGCTACTCTGGCAGTAAATATATAATTGCCCCGTGAGCTCCACTCACTGGCATGCTCGGACGTCCTACGCACGGCAGAAGTCTAATAATATAGGCTTGATAGGTGCAGGGCATCTTTTACCCTAGTGACTAACTCGAGTCACACATCCCACTCGGGGAGTCAAAAACCTCAATAACAGAGATCAACCGCTCATAGACACGAGTCATCGACTCAAATAACACACAAGGGAAAAATGCTTTCACAACCCTTAGTCCAAACCCAGACTAAGCGACCTATGGGTTTTGCCCGAATCTCAAAATGGTCATCCCTCTATCGATACAACTCCGATTGGAGTGTATGGGCCCAACCTGAAAAGGTACGATCCTAGGCTACAACTTCCTAGTTGATCACGAGCTTAAACTCAACCATCTAAGTCCTCGAATTAGCTTTTCAAGCTCCAACCTGCGTGCTTACTGTGCACGGGCTGCACCATACCATTAACACAAAATCCTACTCGTTAATCAGAACGACACAAACTCAAATTCTGTAGAAGGATGTGGGCGTCCTCAACAACTCTCTAGTTGATCATGAGTCCAAATTATACCATTAAGTCACCCTAACACACTCATCTATCATCAATACACCAATTCACACAATTGGTCTCTCCAATTCAGAGCACTCAGCTCTACTCTAGTCCCCTGTCCAGTCTTACAAAAATCATAATAATTCAACCATTTACTGGAATTGCTTCAAATTAGTTTTGTTGGAAAGTTCTAGGTGTCTCCTACAACTCTCTACTGGGACATGATCCTCAAAATATGCCTCTAACAGCTCTCAATTTCCCAATCTTTACAGAGTGTCAAAACTGGCTGAAAACAGCACAGTGCTTAATCACAAAATCACAGTAAATTGCACACTTGTCCAATTGACACAAAATTTATGGTGGTGACACTAGACATCATACCCAACATCATGAAAAGTACCTAATGTCAAAATTCCAACTATACAGTGACTAATAGCTTTTTCAAGTTAGCACAGGAATCATCCAGTTTTCTAATTCAACATCAGCTACTGGTTTTAGATAGATTTTTCTCACGGCTTTAAAATCGTCCAAATAATTTACTGATTTTTCTAAATAATAAACATGCATTCAGAAACAATGAGTAAAAATTTCAGATCAATATCATGCTCCAATAAATCACAAAAATTCCTACAATATCAACCATCCTGTTTTTCTTTTCCTGAGTCTGCCTTACGACACATATCCATCTCACGATTTTATTAGCATATCAAATGATCATAGACAAATCTGAAATAAATCATGAATTCTCCTAACACACAAATAAACAAATTCTTTTAATTTTGTGGTCCAATTCAACATATTGTGCTCTCGGAAAAATCCACAAAATGGTACTCCGAACCAATTTTTCCTAGTTCAATTCTGACTTCTACTTCTAACCTTAGAAGAGCAATCCTATGCATTCTAGCACACATGCATGCAATTAAAATTAATTAAAAGACAAGAATTTCAAGTTTAGAGAAACTTTCCATCTTTAGTTGTTGTAGTAGAAGGAATTTCTTCAAGCTTCTTCTCTTGGAAATCTCCTTTTGATCCTTCTTCTTCACTTCCTTCTTCTTTCTCTCCTCCTTCTCTTGTGGTGTTCTCCTTCTGAAATTTTCAGAGCAAAAGGAAGAAATGAAGTGGGAAATGAGGGTGATGGGAGGTGTGTAGGCCGGATTTGACGGGGGGGGGGGGGGGGGGGGGGGGGGTAGGTTAGGCTATAGGTGGTTTTGTAGACCAAAACCATGGCTTAGCCCATTGGTTTTGTGTGTGTTAGGTTGGCTGCCCAACATAACCCTTAACGAGCTCCAACGAGTGTGAGACGCATGTTTTAACGAGCGCACGCAACCTATATTCACTGTAATACCATACTCTGTTATATTTGTATGTGCGTCGTGCCGCAAACTAGCAGTCATACTAGTATCGATCCGTCTCGTTCTCGTGCATCCTTGGAATGCAACTCTCCCCAAAAACCGTACCGTAGCCCTAACCATCCACCACGATGACAAAATTGACCCATAATACTACAATCAATTGCATGCATACTAACAATATACATACACATGTGCATATATTCAGGTACCGTACAAAACGAGGTGTTACATCACTCCCTCCTAAGAATCGTTCTGTTTCCAGAACGTCCTTAGTGGGAGAAAGAAAAACAATAAACAAAAATAGAAAACATTCAAAATAAATCCGGATATAAGGCCTTCATGATGCCCTCCGGCTCTCACGTGGCTTCTTCCACGAACTGGTTCCTCCAGTGAACTTTGACCATCGAGATAACCTTGTTTCTCAGTACCTTGTCCTGATGATCAAGTATCCTGACTGGTTTCTCTTTACAGGAAAGATCTATCTGTAAATCCTTCGGAATCTCTGGCAACCGATGGCTCGAATTCGGGACATACTTCCGTAGCATAGAGACGTGGAACACGTCATGCACTTGAGATAGCTCGCCCGACAGCTCCAACTTATAAGCCATCCTGCCAATCCTTTTCAGAATCTTGTATGGTCCAATATACCTCGGAGCTAACTTTTTGCCTTTTCCAAACCTGATAACTCCTTTGGTCGGCGATACCTTCAGAAATACGGAGTCGCCTTCCTCAAATTCCAACTCTCTTCAGCGGTTGTCCGCATAACTCTTTTGCCTGCTTTGTGCTCCTTGAAGCCTCTTCTGAATAAGCTCGATCTGCTCCGACGTCTGTTGCACGATTTCTGGTCCATACATCTGCCGCTCTCCTACCTCGAACCAACAAACCGGCATCCTGCATCTTCGTCCATACAAAGCTTCATACGGGGCCATGCCAATGCTTGCCTAATAGCTGTCATTATAAGCAAACTCTACCAAGGCTAAGTACTTTTCCCAACTTTCTCCGTAGTCTAAAATGCATGCCCGTCACATTTCCTCGAGAATCCTGTTGACTCTCTCCGTCTGTCCATCCGTCTGTGAGTGAAAAGCTGTGCTGAAGTCTGTTCTAGTTCCCAACGCTGACTATAGACTTTGCCAGAATTGAGACGTAAATTTTGCATCTCGGTCGGATACTATCGACACTGGCACTCCATGTAGCTTTACTATGTTCTCAATGTAGACCTCGGCCAACTTCTCGACTGTCCAGGTCGTCTTTACTGGAAGAAAATGTGCTGACTTTGTCCATCGATCCACAATCACCCATATTGAGTCATTTCCTTTAGGGCTCCTGGGTAACCCAGTGATAAAATCCATACTGATGTTCTCCCATTTCCATTCTGGGATGGGTAAAGACTGTAACAATCCTCCTGGTTTCTGGTTTTTGGCCTTAACTTGTTGGCACGTCAAACACTTGGCGACAATTTCTGCTATATCTCGCGTCATCCCTGGCCACCAATAGTGTTGCTTCACATCGCGATACATCTTGGTGCTTCCGGGGTGAATCATGAGTAATGTGGAGTGAGCTTCCTTCATGATATCTTCCCTCAACTCCTCGCCCTTTGGTACACATAGTCGGTTACCAAACCACAGTGAACCTTCTCTTATACTGAATTCCGCCAATTTTCCTTCATGCACTTGCTTCTTCATGTCTTCCATCTCTGGATCTTTGGTCTGAGCCTCTTTCACTCGCTCATCCAAGCTTGGTCGTAACACCAACTGTGCCAGAACTGCACTTATGTGTTGTGTGACCACTTCAATGCCTGCCTGCCTGATCTCTTCATCTAGCTCCCTCTGGGTCGCCATCAATGTTGCCATACTTCTCTTCCTGCTGAGTGCGACTGCTACCACGTTGGCTTTTTCTGGATGATATATAATCTCAGGCCTGATGTCTTCGAGT
Source organism: Hemerocallis citrina (assembly GCA_017893485.1). Taxonomy (NCBI): domain Eukaryota; kingdom Viridiplantae; phylum Streptophyta; class Magnoliopsida; order Asparagales; family Asphodelaceae; genus Hemerocallis; species Hemerocallis citrina. Next base: position 77,266,066 of record CM030360.1, read on the forward strand.
ACTTCCAACCATCTTCTCTGTCTTAAGTTGAGATCCTTCTGTTGGTAGATATACTTCAAGCTCTTGTGATCAGTGTAAATTTCCACCTTTGCTCCGTAGATATAATGTTTCCATGATTTCAAAGCAAAAATTATCGCTGCAAGTTCCAAATCATGGGTTGGATAGTTCTTCTCGTGTGGTCGTAGCTGTCTCGAACCATAAGCTATAACCTTGCCTTCCTGCATCAGCACACATCCGAACCCCAAATACAACGCATTACTGTAGACAACGTAGTCCTTATCCTCCTGAGGTAAAACCAATATAGGTGCAGAGATCAAATGGTTCTTCAGTTCCTGAAAACTTTCTTCACACTTCTCCGTCCAGTCGAAACTTTAGTTCTTTTTTGTCAAAGCTGTAAGGGGTACAGCTATCCTTGCATAATTCTGGACAAACTTCTGATAATACCCAGTCATACCCAGAAAACTTCTTACTTCCTTCACCGTCTTCGGTTGTGGCCATTTCTTGACCGCCTCTATCTTCTGAGGATCCGTTGCCACTCCCTCCTTAGAAAGGATATGGCCTAGGAATGCAACTTCCGATTTCCAGAACTCACACTTAGATAATTTGGCATACAACTGATGCTCCTGTAACTTGCTCAAGACTGCTGTTAAATGTTCAGCATGATCCTCTTCCGTCCTTGAATATACCAAAATGCCGTCGATGAAGACAACGACAAAGGAGTCGATAAACGGACGTAAAATTCTGTTCATTAAGTCCATGAAATTTGCTGGAGCGTTAGTCACTCCAAACGGCATTACCAAGAACTCATAGTGTCCATGTCGAGTTCGAAAAGCTGTCATAGGTACATCCTCTTCCTTGACTCGTACCTGATGATATTCAGACCGTAGATCAATCTTGGAAAATACTACTGCTCCCTGAAGCTGATCGAACAAATCATCGATCCTGGGAATTGGGTTCTTGTTTCGAATAGTGACTTTATTCAATTCCCGATAATCGATACACATCCTGGACGAACCGTCCTTCTTCTTAACAAGCAATACTGGTGCTCCCCAAGGCGATGCATTTGGTCTGATAAATACTTTCTGCAAGTATTCTTCAATCTGCTTCTTGATCTCATTCTGCTCTACTGGTGCCATTCGATAGGGTGCTTTGGATACTAGAGCGCTTCCTGGTTGAATTGTGAGGCTAAACTCGACATCACGGTGTGGGGGAATTCCAGGTAAATCCTCTAAGAATACAAGTGGAAAATTCCTCACCCCTAGTATCTTGCTCAACTCTTCTGGTACCCGTACTTCACTAGCAGTTGCGAAAGTTATTGCCTCCGATCACTGCTCCCCGTGGAATACAAGTTCCACTCCTTCAGCTGAAATAATTACCTTCTTCTCCTTGCAGTCAATGTTTGCCTTATACCTCGACATCCAATCCATGCCGATAATGACATCTGTCCCGACAAAACCCAACTCCAACAAATCGATACTTGGGGTTTCTCCGCTAATCTGGAGATTACATCCCCTATAGCATAGATCTGTAGTAAGGGTTGCCCTTGACGGCGTAGCTACCATCAAAGTTAAATCTGGAATTGCCTTTTGCGTGCATCTTAGTTTTCTCAAAAAAGATTTTGACACAAAAGAATGAGTCCATCCACTATCAAACAAGACTGTTGTCAAAATTTCATTTATATATATATATGTCTTGTTACAACAGTACATCGTCCACCAACTTCCATAAACCCAAAATACAACTTAAACTTGATTACATTACTTCTTTAGCTTCCAAAAGATCTCAAAATATAATAGGTCCACATATTATCTTCACCTTGTCATTTATCCGGTTACTTGCTCGATGAGCATCCCTTTTGTAATTCTGGGCAATTTGATTTGACATGCCCAAGTTCCTTGCAGTTGAAACAACCCTTGATCGCTGCTGGGCAACGCGACTTGTAGTGTCCGACTTCCCCGCATTAGTAGCAACTCTTAGTCGCAATTGTTCTATTGGGGTATTCTCCTTTAGAAGGTTTGGTGATTTTCCCAGTAGTTTTTGGCTTGGGGCCTTTCTGAAGTCCCCACCAGCGGTTCTAAAGGTGTGTCATACCGTCTTGAAGCTGCTTTCATTCTTTCTTCAGGTGTGTCATCTGTGCCCGATGAAATTTGATCTGCTGCTGGGCCCGGTGGATCGCCTTGTCCCTGCATTCCCTTGCCCTTTTCATTTCCAAATACCTGATGGCTATCCTCTACTGCTCTGCCATTGGGTCTAGCGATGGTGGAGGTGAGTTCCCCTTACCTTCGGTCTCCTGTGGCACTTTCTTCATTTCTTCCTCCATCATTATCTTTTTTCTTGTAGGCATTGGCTTGCCCACTGACCCATCCTGGATGAAGATATCTTCGAACACCCATCTGTAAAACATAAACAGGGTTTAGTTTCGGAATCGCAGACACATCTTGTTCTGTTTTCCTCCACCAATGTCTGGTAACAGACTAGCCACAATTTGGACTTGACTGCTCCGAGCATGTTAGTAAAAATGAAGTAATCTGAGACTGGTTCACATATAGGGAAGATCATAATCATAAGTTGTAGCGCTACCATATGATTTATAATCATCCTATTTGGCAACTAGAATCATTTTATCTGGGCTTCAAGTCTAATTTCCTACCGTGTTAGACTGCAATTTGAAGTCAGCTCTGATACCAACTCTGTAGTCTGCCGCCTGACACTCAGGACGGTAATGGCCAGAAAGGGTAACCTCAGAGCTTGTTTTATGCCAACAGCCTCTCGACTGTTGCAACCGCATCGGTGGCTTGCTGATCTGGACATGTCAGGGTAAGAGCCAATGCTTCGCCATCAATCACACTGTAAGAACTCTTGATCATGTTTTCGAATTTCTAAAGCCTTCTTATCTAACCAAGCTCTGATACCAACTCTGTAGCGCCCCTGGATCCCCTTTACCGGACATCCGTGACACCTTCCAGAATCTTTACCTTCAAATGCATCTCAACACAGTAATAACACAGAAATTTAAAAACTTTTTATTCGCCAAATAAGTCATTACATCATTGATTACAACCGATAACTTGTTCTTGGACAAGGAGTACAAATTACATCAATTCATTACAACTTATTACAAGTATTTACAGACTCCACTTGATAAGCTATCAGCTACCTCCTGGAATGATAATCGACTGATTTCTTGTGGAACTTCGCTGAGCGGCCCATCGGCACCCCCGGGACTTGCTCTTTAGCTTCAGGCTTCTGCTGCGCGACTCTGATATCTCTGCACCTATTCGGAAGGTATAACCGATACATAAAAGGTGGGAAATGTCAGTACTTCGACTGATGCAAAGCTGGTGATAACAGCGATCCTCTAAAATTCAATCACAACCAATACTTTATGCAAAAAATGGAAAAGTGTGTGCCAAAACAAGGGTTTAGTGGATTCGGGTTCTAGTGCAGTGTTATGACATGTCCCTATGACTAGATGCAGCAAACTCACATGCCTAACTTCTAATGCAAGCAAGATTTTGGAGCACGAATGCATCCCATACTACATAAGCCCCAAAATCTAGCCGTCTGTCTCCACAATTTAGGGATTCGAACCCTCGCCAGGCACCCTACTCTTGTACATACTCCAGTTCCCAATAGACTGTCCGTCGCCCAAGGAGATTGCAGCGGTTGGTCTAATTTCGCCCTGCAGTGCCCAAGTGGTCACCGCTAGTTGGTACCCACGTACGGACCTCCTTAGAAACCACGTTGAACCTGGTCCTTACGACCCTTGGTTCCACATGTCCACCCATGGACTGACGCATGCGTGTTCACCCCTCATTGGGTAATGAACTGATATATACCAAAAAAACACAAAACACAAAACACGCGCTTTAGGGACGTGAGCACCATGGGAGGTCAAATCCTCCGGGCCTCCCGCACCTTACTTTGGCAGAACTTTGGGAATCAACAGATCGAGATACGAGCAGGGGAAGCAATCCGTTAGCGGCCGAGAACGTATCCCTACGACTGGAAGATACAACACCGACTATGGTTTACTAGGACTAATGCAATTTCCCAACCCCTTAATAAACCATTCTAACCCCTACCTTACTCTAATTATTTCGGGTAAGAATTACTGCTTCCGCACTTACCTATCTACCTCTGGCGCCTGGCGATACCGGTCCGGTTCGCCACTTCCCCTGCTTGGACTCGTCCAGCATAATGGCCTACGCCTGCTGCTACTCCAGCAGTAAATATATAATTGCCCCGTGAGCTCCACTCACTGGCATGCTCGGACGTCCTACGCACGGCAGAAGTCTAATAATATAGGCTTGATAGGTGCAGGGCATCTTTTACCCTAGTGACTAACTCGAGTCACACATCCCACTCGGGGAGTCAAAAACCTCAATAACAGAGATCAACCGCTCCTAGACACGAGTCATCAACTCAAATAACACACAAGGAAAAAATGCTTTCACAACCCTTAGTCCAAACCCAGACTAAGCGACCTATGGGTTCTGCCCGAATCTCAAAATGGTCATCCCTCTATCGATACAACTCCGATTGGAGTGTATGGGCCCAACCTGAAAAGGCACGATCCTAGGCTACAACTTCCTAGTTGATCACGAGCTTAAATTCAACCATCTAAGTTCTCGAATTAGGTTTTCAAGCTCCAACCTGCGTGCTTCCTGTGCACGGGCTGCACCATACCATTAACACAAAATCCTACTCGTTAATCAGAACGACACAAACTCAAATTCTGTAGAAGGATGTGGGCATCCTCAACAACTCTCTAGTTGATCATGAGTCCAAATTATACCATTAAGTCACCCTAACACACTCATCTATCATCAATACACCAATTCACACAATTGGTCTCTCCAATTCAGAGCACTCAGCTCTACTCTAGTCCCCTGTCCAGTCTTACAAAAATCATAATAATTCAACCGTTTGCTGTAATTACTTCAAATTAGTTTTGTTGGAAAGGTCTAGGTGTCTCCTACAAGTCTCTACTGGGTCATGATCCTCAAAATATGGCTATAACAGGTCTCAATTTCCCAATCTTTACAGAGTGTCAAAACTGGCTGAAAACAGCACAGTGCTTAATCACAAAATCACAGTAAATTGGACACTTGTCTAATTGACACAAAATTTATGATGGTGACACTAGACATCATACCACACATTATGAAAAAGACCTTATGTCGAAATTCCAACTATACAGTGAGTAATAGCTTTTTCAAGTTAGCACAGGAACCATCCAGTTTTCTAATTCAACATCAGCTACTGGTTTTTTTTAGATTTTTATCATGCCTTTAAAATTATCCAAATAATTTACTGATTTTTGTAGATAATTAACATGCATTCAGGAGCAATGAGTAAAAATTTCAGATCAATATTATGTTTCAATAAATCACGAAAATTTCTACAATATCAACCATCCTGTTTTTCTTTTCTTGAGTCTGTTTTACGACATATATCCATCTCACGATTTTATTAGCATATCAAATGATCATAGAAAAATCCGAAATAAATCATGAATGCTTCTGACACATAAATAAACAAACTCTTTTAATTTTGTGGTCTAATTCTACATATTGTGCTCTCGGAAAAATCCACAAAATGGTACTCCGAACAAATTTTTCCTAGTTCAATTCTGACTTCTACTTCTAACCTTAGAAGAACAATCCTATGCATTCTAGCACAAATGCATGCAATCAAAATTAATTAAAAGAGAAGAATTTCAAGTTTAGAGAAACTTCCCACCTTTGGTTGTAGTAGTAGGAGGAATTTCTTCAAGCTTCTTCTCTTGGAAATCTCCTTTTGATCCTTCTTCTTCACTTCCTTCTTCTTTCTCTCCTCCTTCTCTTGTGGTGGTCTCCTTCTGAAATTTCCAGAGCAAAAGGGAGAAATGAAGTGGGAAATGAGGGTGATGGGAGGTGTGTAGGCCGGATTTGACAGGGGGGGAGGTAGGTTAGGCTATAGGTGGTTTTGTAGATCAAAACCATGGCTTAGCTCATTGGTTTTGTGTGTGTTAGGTTGGCTGCCCAACATAACCCTTAACGAGCTCCAACGAGTGTGAGACGCGTGTTTTAATGAGCGAACGCAACCTATATTCACTGTAGTACCATACCGTGTTATATTTGCAAGTGCATCGTGCCGCAAACTAGCAGTCATACTAGTATCGGTCCGTCTCGTTCTCGTGCATCCTTGGAATGCAACTCTTCCCAAAAACCGTTCCGTAGCCCTAAGCATCCACCACGATGGCGAAATCGACCCATAATACTACAATCAATTGCACGCATACTAACAATATACATACACATGTCCATATATTCCGGTACCGTACAAAACGGGGTGTTACAAGGCGGGGGTCACGAGACGAAGGTAGAGGGTGACGGGAGATGGGGAGGTGCAGTTGGGGTCGGACCACAAGGATGGGAGAAGGTCAGGAGGTGGAGAGGAGATGGGTTTTGCGGAGGAGGCAGAACGAACGGGAGAGAGAAGGAGGTGCGGCTGTGGGTTTAGAAGAAGATGAATAGTCTCAATATACATACGGGTTGATATATATATATCCTGGGGTTTATTAGAGTTAGAATGAGAACAAGGGTTTCGGGTTTAAGGGAAATGTGGGTTTCGGGTAACAAACAGGGTAAATGTAAACCGGGTTGGAGCTGTATATAGGAAATGGATAATGGGTTTTAAATAGAGTAAAGGGGTTATCCAATAAGAAAAATTAAATAATATAATACTAATTCAATTAACACTTATAATAATAATAATAATAATAAAATAGAGTGGCTTTTAAAATAAATAGCTATATATCATTTGCAAGATACACTTTGTTTTAGTCGAGTTAAAAGAATAATAATAATAATGAGAATAATTGAAATAATAATAATAATATCAATGGTAACAAAAATAATAGGATTTGAATTACTACATAAATTCATTCAAAAATAGCCACAAATAAACCTTTGATCGTAAATAGATTTTGATAGAAGATCCAAAAACAAATTTTAACAAAAGAGTTTAAGAGCGGAAAAATAATTTACAAAAATTTTCAATACAGAAAATATACAGAAAATACGGATTTGGAGAAATAGGGGTTACAGCTCGCCTAGATGAGGAGCTGGCGAAGGCTCTGAAGGCGTCGGAGGAGGCGCTGAAGGTGCAGGATACGAAGGTGGAAGAAGCAAAAAAAGCCATTCAAGACGAGGCGGAGGCCCACATGATGACGAACATGGAGGAGGCCTACGCTCGGGCCTTGAAGCATGTGGCAGCTCGTCTCCCGAACTTCGACAACTTGGGGTACTACTTCTACGACCCAGTAGATGGCAAGGAGTTCATTCCGCTAGCTGAGGTCGAGCCCGAAGGGGAAGCCGACGAAGCCGAAGGCGATGGCGAAGAGGAGGCGAACCCCGAAGGGGCACTCATTACTATGTCTAATGAGGACGCCTCGAAGCAGCACGTTAAGGTGGCTCCTTGACTTAGTCACTTCTCTCTGCCTTTTTTTTGTGTGTTCTCCATGTATTGCCTTGTGCGGACTGGCCACCACCTTCACTTTGAAATGAATAAGAAAATTCTATCTCTTTTTGTTTAAGTGTTGGAGAAATCTTCGAACTCTTTGTTGTCTAAGTGTTGGAGAAATCTTCGAACTATTTATTGTGTAAGTGTTGGAGATATCTTTGAACTCCTTTTTGTCTAAGTGTACGAGTAGTGAGAATCTCAATAGCTCCGTGCTCTGGTTCTTTTCAGATTTTCGAAGCGCTACAGGTCGCCAAAGTGCCTCGGATAGCCAAAGTGGCTCGTCTCAAAGCCAGTCTAGGGGAGATAGGATTGGGGTTAGCAAGGAACCAAGAGTGGCTTCTTGAAGTGGAGTCAGATCCCCATAATGCGAAGTATGAGCTGAATCACCTGAGATCGACCCTAGTTCGCCAAGACATAAAGAGGAGGCGATTAGAGAAGCGTATCAATGAGAAGACCCCCGAAGGTGATGACGTGGGCTCGTCAGCGAAGCCAACCTTGGCTTGAAGCTTAAGTGCCTTTGTCACTCTCTGTCTAAGGTGACAGTGGAGAGGGATGAGCTGAAGAAGGTGACCCTCGACAAGAGCATGGAGGTTTCTCACCTTCAATAGACGATCACTGAGGACTCTTGAGGGGTAGGCTCGATGCGAATGCCTCGACTGAAGATAAAGGTGAAAGATGCCTTGCTTAAAGAGCGAATTTTCGAGCTCAAGGCAGAGATTGCTCGTCTTCAACCGCGATCTGAGCGGAGCAAAGTCAGATCCACTTCTTGCACTCGGGAGGAGCATGATAGAGGGATAGCTTTTTACGAGCTCGCACATCGCTCGCCCCCTATATGTCGAAGCCCGGGTGATGCACAAAGTAGGGTGGCCGTTTCATCGAGCGGAGCATCTGTTGAGGCCACCGTTAGAACGGGTGCGAACGATGCCTCTCGGCTCGCCAGCCTAGAGACGAGCGCCGAAGGTGGGGCATCGGCAGTACAACATTCATCGCCCTGCGGTGTCTTTCAACCGAAGTATCCCCGCCCCTAAGAAGCGTTGAAGTAGCTCTCTATAGTCTTGTACTTTTGGTTTTACAAGTTTTGTATCTCGTTGTAAAGATGAGTAGTTGGTCTTGTAATTAGACTTGTTCCTCAGACTTTAATGAAATAATACTTGTTTTTCGTACTTGTGTGTTTTGCTAGCATTTGTAGCTGTCGATAGTTGTAGGAGCAATTCTGAATGGTGGGATGCTTGGTACTTACTCGTTTGCGAGTAGCAAAAGTTGCGTCGCACCAAGTGTTGGACCCCGAACTTGTTGTTTAGAGTACCAACGGCTGTAGGAGCAATTCCAAATGGTGATCTGCTTCGTACTTACTTAGAAGCAAGTAGTTGAAGCAAAGTCGAACCAAGTGTTGGACTCCAAGCGCGTTGTTTAGAAAATATCAACAGTTGTAGGAGCAATTTCGAATGGTGATCCGCTTCGTACTCACTTAGAAGCAAGCAGTTGAAGCGGAGTCGAACCAAGTGTTGGACTCCAAGCGTGTCGTTTAGAAAGTATCAACAGCTGCAGGAGCAATTCCAAATGGTGATCCGTTTCGTACTTGCTTAGAAGCAAATCGTTGAAGAGGAGTCGAACCAAGTGTTGGACTCTAAGCACGTCATTTTCATGAAAAAAAAAATTGTAAGTAGAGTTGGACTACCGCAATATAGTGAACTTGCTAAGTAGAGTTAGACTATTCAAGAAATAGAAAACTTGAGAGGTAGAGTTAGACTACTCAAAAGATAGAAAACTTGTGGGGAAAGGTTTCTTTTTATTGAGAACAACTGGGCGGTCGCTTCTAAGTTGCGAGCTGCCTTTACACTTTGATAAAAGGAAAATTCAAGTAAGGACTTCGGACATGTCTTCTGGAGCGCTCTTAGGAAAGTTGCTTGAAGCGGTGTCTAGACACCCTCTTGGTACTTCATCAACTGCTCTGCATTCCATATCCTCGGTATTCTCCTACCCCTGGGTCTTCGAGTTGATACGCGCCTGGGTGAATAACTCTAGAGACCCTATATGGTCCTTCCCAATTGGGTGCCAACTTGCCTCTTTTGCTTGGATCGGAGATCGACAACTTACTGAGCACTAGGTCTCCCTCTTTTAGGTTGGCTGGCCGTACCCTCTTATTGTAAGCCTAAGTGATCCTACGGCGGTAGGTCTCTTGCCGATTTGCGGCTCTCTCGCGAACCTCGTCTATGAGGTCTAGGTAGTTGCAAAGCTGGTTCGCATTCTGCGCTTCACTTTAAGCTATGAGTCGGGGTGAAGGCCGGCCCACCTCCAAAGGAATGAGAGCTTCAGATCTGTATGTGAGGTTGAAGGGGGACTCTCCCGTTAGAGTTCTTTTGGTGGTGCGATAGTTTCAAAGCACATTGGAGAGTTGTTCGACCCATAGCCCCTTAGTGGATTTGTCAAGCCTCTTCTTCAAGCCAGAGAGGATTTTTTGGTTTGCGTTCTCTGCTTGGCCGTTGGACTGGAGGTGAGCTACCGAGGTCAGCTCAAAAGTTGCGAAATGTCGCTCTTGTGAATTGAGTCCCGTTGTCGGTTCCGACGATGCGAGGTACCTCGAAACCGATAGACAATGTTCTTCCAAAAGAACTTATGGACCTTGTGCTCGGTGATTATCGAAAGAGGTTCAGCCTCGATCCATTTTTAAAAGTAGTCTATTGCTACCACTAAGAACTTCAGTTGGCCCGGTGCTGGAGGGAAAGGGTCCGAGCAAATCCATCCCCTACATTGCGAAGGGAATTGGACTCACCAAGGAAGTCAGTTGTGCTTGGAGCAGGCAGCGGATTAGGGCGAATTTCTGGCAGAAGTCGCACTGGCAGACGTACTCCTCGGAGTCACTCAGTAGTGTGGGCCAGAAGTAGCCTGTAGTTCAAGAGTTTTCTAGAAAGGGATCTCGCTCCTAAGTGCGCACCACACAGACCATCATGGGCCTCCTTTAGGGCATAGAGCGCTCCCCCCAGGGAGAGGCACCTCAGATAAGGTCGACCGTCGACCTGGGTGTAGGAGCATTTGTATATGACTCCGTCCAGGAGTGTGCACCTGCTCGGCTCGTGTCCTGATCCTCCTTGCCTCTTTTGAGTCTTCGAGAAGGACTCCATCGCGGAGGTATTCGAGGAGGGGCTTCATCCAGTTTTCCCCAAGTGTTAAGGGGTATGCTTCCATTGGCTCTGGGGCGTCTTCATCAATACTTGGTCTGAGAAGGACCTCTATCAAGATGGTCCGTTCTAGACCTTGGAGAGATGAGGAGGTGAGCTGAGAGAGAGCATCTGCTTGCGCATTTTCCTCTCGGGGAATCCATTACAATTGTACATCTTCGAACAGGTTACAAGCTCCCTCACCTTTGCCAAGTACCTGACCATATGCTCGCCCCTCGCCTCATATTCCCCCGATACTTGGTTGACGGCCAATTGCGAATCAATGAAGACTCTGACCCACTTGGCCCCAGCTTTACGAGCCATGCAGAGCTCCACTATGAGGGTCTCATACTCTGCCTCGTTGTTTAATGCTGGAAAGTTTAAGCGGAGGGAGTATTGGAGGATGAGAGTATCTGGGCCGGCTAAGATAACACTAGCCCCACTTCCGTCGGTACAAGAAGACCGGTCTACATAAACGGTCCAGACAAAGGGGTCGGTAGATGACTCGCAAGGGTCGAGGATGGTGCTCTCCATAATGAATTCGGCCAGAGCTTGGGCGTTGATTGCTGTTCTTGGCTGGTAGCTGATGTCGTGTTAGCTCAGCTCGATGGACCACTTCATCAGGTGCCCAGAGGTCTCGGTCTTACGGAGAACTTGCTTGAGGGGCTGGTCGGTTAGGACGACAGTCGAGTGGGATTGGAAGTAAGGGCGAAGCTTTCGGGCCACCATTAACAAGGTAAGGGCCATCTTCTCTAGCTTCAGATAACTAAGTTCGACATCCCGGAGGACCTTACTCACATAATAGATGGGCTTCTGCATTATATCCTCTTCTCTTACCAGGACCGCGCTGAGGGTCTGCTCCGAAGCCGCGAGATATAGGTAGAGGGCCTCCCCAGGCGTTGGCTTGCTGAAGAGCGGGGGATTAGCTACGTATGCCTTGAGCTGGTCGAATGACCTTTGTTGCTGTTCCCTCCATTCGGAGCCTTTAGCCCCCTGAGGGCCTTGAATAAGGGAAGGCACTTCTCCCCGTACTTGGAGAGGAACCGCCCGATTGCTGCGAGACGTCCCGTGAGCCTCTGTACCTCTTTGACATTGGAGAGAGGAGCCATTTTGAGAATGGACTGGATCATCTCGGGGTTAACCTCTATGCCCCTCTGGCTTAACATAAACCCCAAGAACTTGCCAGATGAGACTTCAAATGCACACTTGCTCGGATTCAGCCTCATGTTGTGCCTCCTGAGCACCTCGAAGGCTTCTTGAAGGTCGAGGACATGTTCCTGTCCTCGGGTGCTCTTGACCAACATGTCGTCTACGTAGACATCCATGTTTTGGCCAATCTGGTTTCGGAAGACCTTATTCACAAGGTGCTGGTAAGTAGCTCCAGCATTCTCCAAGCCAAACGGCATTACCCTGTAGTAGTACAGGCCCTGGTATGTCACGAAGGAGATCTTCAGGATGTCGGGAGGGAACATCCGAATCTGGTTTTACCCTGAGAAAGCATCCATGAAGTAGAGGAGCTCGTGCCCAGAGGTTGCATCGATCAGGTCGTCGATGCTTGGAAGGGAAAAGGGGTCTTTCGGGCATGCCTTGTTGAGATCAGTGAAGTTGATGCATATCCTCCAACTCCCATTGGCTTTCTTGACCATCACCACATTGGATAGCCACTCGGGATAATTCACCTCCTGGATGAATCGGGCATTGAGGAGCTTCTCGACCTCCTTTTTGATCGCCTATTGTCACTCAAGAGCAAACTTCTGCCTTTTATGTTGGACAGGCTTAACCCTAGGGACGACGCTTAGGCGGTGCATTAAGAGTTCCTCGAGATCCCTGGCATGTCTACCGCGGTCGAAGCGAAGAGGTTGCGGTTCTCCGTAGGCACCGGGAGATATCTTGCTTAATGGAGGGGGAGAGAGCCTTGCTAATGCGGAACGTCTTAGTGGCATTGTCACGCCCCGCTTTCCAAAAATACAGAATACGGGCACGCAACAAAAGCCCAGCAAATGATTAATATCATCCTTAAGCTGTTCAGGAAAATCTTTACAACAAATCACAGTATAATCAGAGTCGGAAGCCAGAAAAATCAACCACATGCACTTATGAACCAAATACCAACATAATACTTGAAATAAAATGTATTAACCTCAAATAATCATGATCTGAAAATACACAAATATTCCTGGGTCATATTGCCCAAATACCAGAAATAAATACAAGTAACAGATACAATGTTCAAAATGAGCAACAGGAAATAAATATAGATAGCAAAGCTTCAGCCAACTAGAACTTCATCTCGCCAATACCTTCAGGAATCCTGTCCTCCAAAATCTGCAATTCAACGAATGCAGGAAAAAGGAAAAGAGAAAACACAGTACCCGTCAATGGCAAGTCCGGGTCACAAAATAGAGTAGGATACAAGCACATGGACACTATCTAACCACAGGATATACTAATAGGTATAGGTAAATATATGTCTAGTGTCAACAGGTCAACAGGTAAACAGATAATATGTATGATTATCAGGTATCCAGGTAATCAGGTAAATATGTATCACGTATCAGAAAACAGGTAACAGGAATATCAGGATAATCATGTATTAGGTAATCATGTATCAGGTAAACAGGATAATCAGGATAATCAGGAAATCAGGTATCAGATAACAGGATAATCAGGTTATGTTAAGTCTAATCTTTTATTAACTATCTAGGTAGCACGACATGTGCCCCAAATTATATCACATGGTTGCTACAACAAACAATTTCGCTTTAGATTTCGTAGGGGATATTATAGGGCAGTGTACTTAGGTATCAGTAACAGTAACAGGAACAGTTCGAACCTAGTGGTCCGCCTCCGAGTACACCTTCCTATAGGGAAGTGTGCAGTCAGGTAATCAGTAACAGTAACAGTTCGAACCTAGTGGTCCGCCTCCGAGTACACCTTCCTATAGGGAAGCATGTAGTCAGGTAATCAGTAACAGAACAGTTCGAACCCATTGGTCCGCCTCCAAGTACACGTTTCTATGCTTTCCCTCTACTAGATCTGTCCCATAAACCCCGGCTTGATTACTTTTAGTATTTATATTATCCACAGGCATGAGAGTGTGCTAAATAATGTCAACTAACAGGTCATAATCAGGTTTAGTCTCAGGGAATTAGATTAGCAAGTATAGGTGCAAAACATTCACAAATACGAGCAAATTAGTGTATGTTTATAGACAGGACAGCAAGACCAGTATGTACATAAACAGTGATCCAAAGATCTACAGGCATGAAAATCATAATCCGTCAATGGATCTGGAAAGTAGACTTCCACACGCTTCCAACGGGTATAACAAAGATACACACTAGTTCATAACATCCCAGCGTAAAACGCATTCCAACACAGTTTTCAAGTACAGCCAGAAAACAGGGGAATGACTTAAACCACATGAAAATAGAAGATAAAATCATCAATTAAATCCAAGAAAATTCTGGGGTAATCCCCTATATGTATAGCCTCAAAATATATATTTTCATATTTTTACAGAAAGTATAGATATGTTTTCGAAAATAGAAAATAACACATAACACAGTTTTGATGGATCTGGAATTCTTCAACACCGCTGTACAAAATCATGCATATCTTGCAAACAGCGCATCAAAATCCACTTCCGCCAAAACAGGGTGAAAGTATACACAATTAACCAACTTTCATATCTCACATGAAATATTCATACAGTAATTAGAAATAAGGTGAACACGGCATTCAACATACAATCATACGCAGTTTACAGCAAAAGCGATCTATAGAAAAGGATATAAGGCATCACTCAAAACTCATCTTTTAATTACCACAAAAATCAGAGAACTACCTAACATCATGGTGAAATACTGGACAAAATCTTGTGGCATGAAATTATGTCTAACTTAGATCTTGAAAATAAATTGGTGATAAAATCTACCCCGAAACAAATCTGGGAACTACCGGCATACAGTTACTAAAATAATCATAACTAATTCATACGAACTCCAAACAGGATGAAACCAGTGGGATTATAAATTAGATTCGATTCTCTACAAATTACTCAGAAATAGTCACGTTGAGATTCGGAATCTAATCCAGGTAAAAACAACAATCAATCCAGTTCAATCCAAATTTCCAGATTTCTCAACCAAACTTCAAAACGTCATAACTTCCTCAAAAATCATCAAAACTCTTCCAAATTCAAAACACTGTCTACCCACTGTCCAAATGTCATAATGGAGGGTATCTAACATGTCAAAATCTAGTATTTCTCATATGGGTGTTCAAACATACATCGGGTATACAATATGTCACATACGCGATAACAATCGCGTTTGGGTGAAACCTAAGGCACAATCCTATCAAACTCCATGTACTAAGTCGTCTATGGCCTGTTTTGAACAATAGAGATGAAACCCACAATTAAAAAACATGATCTTTGTCCGTCTCTAGTCTCAACCTATCCTATGTGTGAACTTTCTACTTGTATCAACCTAAGAAATTTAAGTACAAGTTACTTGACTTTTTGTGAAGACGAACGCGACGAATCCAAGCCTTCAAAGAAAACCCACGAGCAAGACGCCTTCTAATGCGATTTCTAGCGAAACCCACGAACCGAATCTTGCCTACGACCGTCTTCTTGAAGCACGAACTCAAAGCGGACGCTACCCTCTTCACCAAATCAGCGAAGAGATGAAGGAGGGGCTGTTCTTGAAGTAGGGGGTGTTGTTTTGGTGAAGGGCCGGCCACAAGGAGAGAGGAAAGACGGGGTTTTGTTGTAGTAGGAGTTGTATGGATCGATGGGAGGGCTATGGATGCAAGGGGATGCCGGATTAAGGGTAAAGCTGGTCGGTTTGGGAGAGGGGAGATGCAGGCCGGGAGGGATTAGAGGAAGGAGGTAGCCGGCTTTGATTAGGAGAGAAGAAAAAGATTAGGGTTAGGGTGTTAGGGATTATGGGGTGTATTTATATGGGTCAAATGTGGGTTAATGGGTAGTGGATATCAATAGGAATAAATGGGTATACAATTGGGTGATGGGTATTGGGTAGATTTCAACCGAGGATACAAAGTACAATGAATCCTATGGCTCCTAAAAATCTCCTTAAGGGCCAAAAATCTCAAATTGGCCAAAACACTTCTAAAAATTCATCATAACCCAAAAATAATTAACAAATATGAATGAGACCAGGAAAATGCGAAAAAGAATTCAAAATGGCGGAAAACGGACGATCGGCGTACAAACAACACACGGAGGTCAAAAATGTAAGAAAAATAATATAAAATGAAAATAATCCAATAAGAAAATTAATACAATAATTTATAAATATAATTTATGAAATAATCTAATTTTAACAATAAAAATAATTTGCGAAAATTTTAAATACAGAAAATATCGAAAAATACCTTTCTGGGAAAATAGGGCCATGACGTCCACCACCTTGTCGACCCAGGATAACATGGAGTGCAGCATGGAGTGCAGCCAAACCTTGTCGACCCAGGATAACATTATAAGTGGCCATGACGTCCACCACCATAAAGTCTATCGGCTTCGTGCGAGCTACTGGGGCCTTTCCAGCCGTTACGTCGATTGTTATAACTCCCTCGATCATAACCGAGACCCCAGTGAACGAACCTATGAAGTGTGTAGCCTGCGGGCTTGAGCCAGTCCCTCGACAGCTGGAGGCCCTTGAAGGCCTCCAAAAAAAGGATGTTGACGGAGCTGCCATTGTCCACCAAGACCCGACGTAAGTTGAAGTTCGCCATTTGGATATTGATGACGAGGGCATCGCAGTGAGGTGTGCGGATGCCTTCTAAGTCCCTATCGAAGAACGTCACAAGGACTCCCAGGCCTTTTGGGAGAAGATGGCTCTGCACGGAGTTGACCTCCCTAACGAAGGCTTTTCGGAAGGAGTTGGAGTCTCCCCCCATTGGGCCTCCGTGTATCAGGTGCAAGATGCCCTCTACTTTGGCCTCCGAAGTCTCCGTGCACTGCTCAGTTCGCCTGTTAGCCCCCTAGGCGGTGGAGGCAGATCGGCTCAGTCCCTTCTCACAAACTGAGTGAGCTGTCCTTTCTGAATGAGAGCCTCGATCTCATCCTTCAGGGCCCGACAATCATCAGTGTCGTGCCCGTGGTCCCGATGGAAACGGCACCACTTGTTTTGGTTTCTCTTTTTCCTGGGGGTGTTCATCTTCGGAGGTGGCAACAGGAGACCTTCGTTCCTGATCTCCATCAGGATGGTGGATACACTCGCGTTAAGCGGAGTGAATTTCTCGAAGCGGGTGAGAGGATACTGCTGACCCTCATTATCCTTCTGGAGCTTCTTAGCTCCTTCTTCTTTTGTGCCCTTCCGCTTATTCTCGAAAGTCGACGACTCAAAGGTGGGGCGGTGGAGAGCTTCTTCCGCTCGGATGTACTTCTCACTCCGGAGTAGGAGCTCTGAGAAGTCCTGAGGGGGCTTCTTGGCGAAGGACACCCTGAGATCCGCATTGAGGACGTTGGACTGGAAGGCGATAGTGGCCACCGAGGGTTCTAAGAAGGCGGTGGATGTGCCTCGGCAGTGAAATGCTTAATGTAGTCTCTCAATCGTTTGTCCTCTTTTGACATAGGAACAGTAGGGAGGTGCTCATCTTCTCGGTGCGGCGACTGTTCACAAAATGCGTGAGAAAGAGACCCTCGAACTGGTCGAAGGAGAAGATAGACACCGGTGTAAGTCGAGAATACCACTCCCAAGCCGGCCCCTTGAGTGTGGCCGGGAAGGTCTTGCAGAGGAGGGCATCAGATGCATGATGGATCATCATGAGAGTTTTGAAACTCTCAATGTGATCCGCAGGTTCGGTCTCCCCAGTGTAGGTCTCGAAGTGTGGAGGTTTGAAGTTGTCTGGGACTGGGGCCTCCATGATGGCACGGGAGAATGGGAGCCTACTTGGTCGGAGGTTCCTTGCCCGTCGTTCTTCGTCTTGATCGAGCTGGCCGAGGCGCCTCTCCATCTCGTGGAGACGGTGGTAGACCGAGTCCTCCCTTCTGTCTTGCCTGGCTGAGCCCCGAGACTCGTTCTCATGATGAGGAGGGTTGGGGCTACGACGGTGATGACTATGTGTAGGTGTGGATTGATAGAACGACGGGGGTGACTCGGAGTAGGACGCAGACTTTGGGAGCGGCGGTGGTGATCGGGAGAAGGGCAGCGATGGCTCGAAGCCAGCCTAGGACTTGGGGAACGGTGATGATGGCTCGGAGCCGGCCTGGGACTTCAGGAGCGGCGATGAAGGCGAGGAGCTGTCCAAGGGCTGGGAGCCCGAGGGCCGTTGTTGGGGACGGTGTTGAGTGCCCGGAGGACCGCCTCCTGGAATTGCTAAAATTTTGCCCTTGTGCGGGGGCCTCCTGCTCGCGATCGGCCCGAGCTGCAGGATGGCCAGCGGAGGAGCGGCTTCGCCTTGGGCGATGTGGGGGTGAGTCACTCCGCCTCCGGGGGGAGTTGGACCCCCTGCAGTCTCATCGGTGCGGTGACCGATCCCTCGGGTGCTCCCGGCGAGGGTTTGCCTCGCGGGTCCGCCTCTCCTCTAGATGAGTCCGAATAATAGGCACTGGCTCGGTCTGCCAATTGTTGACCACGTCCCATAGATCCTTTGGCGTAGGAGGACTATGGGAGGCCATAGACTCTGTGGAGGCATTGTGGATGGACACCCGAACCTAATGTACAGGTTGCTTGTGGTGGCTTCGCCTAGAGGGCTCCCCCACATATGCTTGGGGCCCTATAGGCTGCAGAATAGACTAGGGAGCATGCTGCTCGAGCTGCAAGGTATGTTGGACGGGTAGAAGGAGATCCTCCGGAAGAGGATGAGGAGCAGGATGAGAAAAGGTTGTTCTGTAGTTGGAGTTTGCGGGCTTCCTCTTGGGAGGCATGGCTAGGAGTTGCTTTGGCTGAAGGAGGAAGATGAGGTTGCTTGTCGAGTGGTTCCCACAAACGGTGCCAATCTGTTGCCGCTGAGATCTGGTGTGGGAAAAATAGATAGAATTAGTAGGTTCGTAGAAACTCAAACAGGCTGAATCCTACTTCATTCTCGTTGACAAGTTGACTCCTTGATACTCCTGCGAACCTACACAAACGTTCGAAACACCGGGATAGATCCCGGCGATGAACCCTCCGACGCTCTTGTCAATACCAGATAAGTAAAAGGGAAAGAGTTCAAGTGCACAAAGAGTGATAGTAGGAGGTAGGGGGTATTTATAGTTGCCGTGGGGATATCTTTTAGGATAAGAGCGAATCCGTACTTCCCGGTGAGGCTGGATAGGGGTGGTTATAACCACCTCCTCAAGATAAGGACGAGCCAGGATTTCCTCCAATTCTGTTGAGCTGGTCACTAACGAGTTGAGACCCGTTCTCGACTGAATAGATCCGTTCATGGGTTAGCAGGTCTAAGATGAGAGACCCGGTTCCCAATTCGGACCCGTCTGTAGGCGAAATTACCATCTTGCCCATGCAACATCAAGATTCGTGCCCATTTTGAACTGTTCCGATTTGCCCCTATTTTTAGCCATATCACTAAGTAAGGAAGAAGGAAGACCATCTAAGAGAGAAAATCAATATAAGGAAGACTATAAAAGAAAGAGAGTTGGTTGTAAGCAAGTCTAGAAGAAATAAAAACCATCTTTCTTTCACCTCTTGTTCATATTCAATCTAAAGTAAGACTAACTAATTTACTCTCTTAGGGGATAACTTTGTAATGCTTTACCTGTAAGATCTTGTAAAATGTCCAATTTACAACCTTCCATAGCTAAACTATACATCTAGTGGTAGAAAATGAGCTAGGTTTTGGTTTCCTGTACTAAATTGCTACTCAGTTGTTCCAGATGTATCTCTTGGATGAAGCACTTTTGAAGAGCATAGTAGTCCTGAGATGGGATGAACGTAAAATGAGCACTAAAATTGAGGTGCATACCAAATGTATTTTATCCACTGGTAGTAACGGGTACAGAACAACTCAAAGAGGCTCATATAGGTCGGAAGCATGTTGGACCCTTATGTTTGAATTTTATGGTATCCTTATAAACCACTCCCTACTCTTGATTTCCTTATTGTTTCAAGCTTTAAATTCATCAAAACCACAAGAAAGAATAACGGATAATAATAATAGTTCTAATCATGAGTTTATTCAAGAATTACTGATTAACTATTACGAAATGAATATAATGATGGCTTTTGATATTTATTATCCTTAAAGTTTAGCAAGCCAAGTTGATTTTTATTAGTTTAAATTATTTTTCTTTAGTATAGAACGAATAATAATTATAATAATAAACCAAGTTAATCCTAATCAAACCAGTAATATAAATGTTCAAATAATTGATGGCCTAACTTTTAACAAAATATCTTTATTATTGTTTGAAAATGGAGAATTTAGTAGCTATATAACTAGTCCTACAACAGAATATAGACAATAACTTGAAGAAAACGAAAATATGGAAGAACCACCATATGATAGTGATAGTGAATTTTTAGCAACATAATCAGAAATTATGAGAGGATTTGATGATATGCTTGATTATTTTAATATTTTTCAAAATGATGATGTATGGTATATCCAAGAAGATTAATTTTAAAGTTCTTTGATATTCTTTTTTTCTCTTTTGTAAGCAATCACAACTCTTTCAAGTACAGCCACGCACAATCGTGCTTCCAGCTACAAGTTGGTGTGAGAGCCTGGCTTAGAAATAAATAACTCACTTAACATTTACACAATCAAGTACTAATTTATATACACTGTAGAAATAAAAAAGTATAGAGTAAGATAATATTCAATATAAAAAGTAAAATTATTTTAAAACCCAAAAACTTGAAGTATTTGATAAAATTTCATACATCCTATAGAAAATGCTATAGGAAGTAAATTATAAAAATTTAATTAAGAACTAGGTCATATTGGTAAATAATTTTGGAATTAGGTCACTTTGGTAATTATTTCCAAAAAATGGGGTCCAACAGATAATTAACTCATAATTTGTTTAATAAACTTTTTGATAGACCCTGCGTTGAGGCGGGCAAGACGGCCACCTCAAGCCCCCGAATTTTGTGCATTTTTAGGGGTCCCCAATTTTTTTTTCTTGTATTTATATAAGCATATTTTGCACGTAATGCCTTTTTAAAGGCCCCAAATTTTATTTTTTTGGCTTTTGTTTTCTAAATTAGTGCTTGCGCCAACTTATTTTAATTGGACTTGGGTTTGTATGAATATTTATTTCTCAAATCCCTAAATCTCCATATATTTCTTCATATATATCACTTTTTTAAGAATTGTAGCCACACAAAAAAACTCCAAATTTTTTTTACCAATTTTTTCATGAAAAAAAATTGCATGGGGACCCATTTCGGGAGTTCGCCACGGGCCCCCATAAACTCAGGGCATGGCCTGGGTTGGATCAGCAAAGTATTCTTGTTGCCCAGCGTCGTACCATGAGAACTTGTCTAGAAATTCAAGCCTTTCTAGGCATTCTGGGATGAGGATGCCTGCGACTGCAAACATTGCCCATTGCCCATTGCCCATTGGCTGTGCATCAGTTCAGCTTGGGCAAACCATTTTAGGAGTTCCGGGTCGGGGAACCTGGAGAATTTGTTCAATATTGCAAAAAAAGATGGTAGCTTACTTTGACATGTACGAAAACAAAGAAACAAACAACAATGTGGGTGGGAGAAACAGATTTTTACCTAGTCCAAGAGGATCGAAGCCGAAATCTCCTTGGAGACGACAAGATTATCAAGAAATCAATCAAGCAATAAATCATTAAAACAAGAAAAGAGAAAAGAAGTTCTAGTGTTGATTAATAACTGAGACGACAGCAGTGGAGACTGGATCCATCCTTAGAAACATTGCTCACCAATTCTTTCAGGAATAGATCCTTCAGTACCTGTAAATTTCTGGTCTAAAAAGAAATAAAAGAGTGCCCTTAGAGCAAGTCGTGGGCGGCAAGTAGAGAAAATAAAGGATAATAGGAAAGCATGAATATCAAGGAAAGGAACATAGTCAAAGACAAAGAACAAAACAAAGAGCATGCAATATTATCAAAGGTCTACAGTAAATCACGCATGTAATGAGTGATGTCAGGATCAAGCAAGAAATGCATTTTATTAAGTATTTTACTAGTCTATCTAGTGCACGTACTACTGCGTCTCATTCCACAGATTCGGCGCAACACAGTGAACGCTTTAGACTGATGGTGAATTCACGGTTCATGTACTCGACCCCATAATCAATGTTTAATGTTCAGTATCAGTGTTTATCGGGCAGTGTTTATGGCCATACAGTACGGTCAGTACAGTAGGGCCCGACCGAGTACAGTCTCCTATTGTTCACTACCAAGTCATCCCATATAACCCTGGCTTGTTATCAACTTATTTTCATCATATGTGTGCATGCAAGAGGGTGTCAAAGTTGTTCATTACTATGTGTGTCTAATTCTAAGCATTACAGGCAAAGCATGAGGCAAACACATCATATAAACACATTTCACAAAATCAGGACAGCATGACCTTACTGTACCAAAACATGGATTATGGTCACTACAAATTAGCAAAACTGAATCTGTCAGAAGATCTGGAAAATAGACTTCCATACGATTCCAGTGAGTATAATTAAGGTATATAAAAGATATAGAAACTAGGGTGAAAACTCTATTATAATCAGGTTTTAAGTTTAGGCAGCATGCAGTAGGTTGTGTTCTACTAATTATTTCAGATCAGATAACTCATTAATAAAATCTATAAAAATTCTGGGTGATACCTATACATGTCTAGGTCCAGCCTAATTTATTTCAGATTTTTCTTGTACTATTAATAGGGTCAAATAAAATATAGAACAGTAGGGTACGCATGAAATTCTGAGTCTGAAATTACTAACATAATTGCAGTAAACTGATGATAACTAACAGATGACAAATTGGAATTTAAATCTGGACTTGGAAAAAATTATCTAGACATCAAGGGCTACATTTTATGTTGAGTAAGTTCTTCCAAATTATGTCACTAGCATGGTTAAAAATCTAATTCAAAATGAATCATACAGCAGTCCAGAAATTGTCTTAACATGAATAGGCAAATAAATAAATCATATGGTCACATATAGCATGCAAATTTGTAATCAAGTGAATCCTAGGTGTCAACATGCAATTTCTAAGGTTTAAGATACAATCGTCATAGTCATGGTGTCAATTCATCAATTTAAACCGATCCAGTACATTCAATTTAACATGTCCATTTCATCAAGCACTTCTAAGCATAAATCTAGTTATTTAATTATGCATGTGCATGAAACATTGGGGACTGGATTTAAGATCAAAGAGATAGCACGATGTTTAGAGTATGTCGGGTTAGCTCGTGTAAACCCTCGATAATCTTAATGGAATTGTCAAAAGCAGATTTTTGATAACAAAATGGACGGATCTACTTGCATGAGATAAATTAATCTTGAACACAAACAATAAAAAGGGTTCAAGAAGAGACTTGCTTGTTATTGCAGATATAATTAAATAGGAATAACGGGATCAGAATCCCTGACGAAATCTCCAAAAAACACGTGCGAAGAATCACAGCAACAGCAAAAATCCAAGAGCAAATCCCATACCGGATCGGGACAGAACACAGAACAGCAAGACAGGATCTGGTTTGCATAGAACACAGAACACAGAACACCGAATCCAGCCAATAGAAGCCATTCCTCACACCAGATCCGATCCTAAACAGTGGACAACAAGATGGAGATCTGATGCGGCAGAACACGGGACAGCGGATCCGACCAATCACTAGTCGTCTTCGACCTTCGACGAGGAGAGAGAGAACACGGCGGCGACTGCGTGGCTAACGCCACGACGACATGACCACGGCAAAGGCGATGGCACCACAGTCGAGTAGCGACAGTGGCAACGACAACTCCGACGAGCGAAAGCTCTGTTTGCGGTCGAAAATAGTGGACGACGGTGCGCGGCGACTCTGGGGCTCGAACGGCGGCATTAGGGGACTGCACAGGCACGGTGAGAGATGACGAGGGCAATGGGGGTGCACCGAGATGGGTTGGGGCGACGGTGAGGGAGTTACGGCAATGGTGAGCTTCGGTGGATGGGTTTTAGTGATGGGTTGGCGAGGACGAGGGGACAAGGCGGTGAGATATTGACGAGGGGATGGAGACGGTGATGAAGTTGGTGACGGTGGTGAAGAGTGATCAGAGGAGCGATGGGGGTCGGGGTTGTGCAGTTGGGTTTGGGTTAGGTGAAAAACAGAGAGAGGGAAAAGGGTGCGGGGAGAGAGAAATGGCGGAGAGAGAGAGATAGATATTATGGTTTAATTAATAGGGTATTTATAGGGATCAAGAAATAAGAGTTTTGGGTTGATATTATGTGGGTTCTGGGTATCGGTTTTGGCTCCAAAAAGAGACAAACAAATGCAATGAGATGAGACGAACACAAAGGAGAACAAATCAAATCCAAAATAGAAAAGATCAAAATTCGAAAAAGAACGGAATCCAATCAAAAGAACATAGATTGATCAAGAGGGAACAAAAGAACCCAAGAAAAGAAAAAAATGCACTATAATAAATGGATTCAAATACTATAACCAAAAGAATACAAAATACAATAAAATCCAAAAATAGGGCTTACAGAACTAATCTTACTGGAAAATTATGAAACTTTATATTCTGATACTAGACATATAGGGGAATACCCCAGATTTTTCCTGGATTTGTTTGAGATATTTTGATGCTGTTTTCCTGACTGAGAATTCGATTTTCTGATTTCTAGCTGAACAAGTTTTCTAGATTCAAATCAGTTTTGAGTTATATTTTGCTGAAATACTATGTGACTTATTTATATTCGATGGATTCGGTTGGGAGTCTATTTTCTGGACCTTTCCTTGGATTCAAGTTTGCTTGTTTGTAACACTGGAAATTTCAGTTTTACTATAGTATGGTCTTGATGTCCTGAACTAGAAATTTTGGTTATTTTATTCTTTTATGTGTTATCTTGCACCCGTACATGTTTATCTTGCAACTTGAACATATTACATGATCATGCTATGTTATTCTTGATATGTTTTGCACACATACATGCTTGTGTGACATTAATAATAAATAATCAAGTCGGGATTTAAGGAAAAAGATCTAATAGTGGATAATTCAGAAACGTGTACTCGGAAGGGGATCCACTGATCCTACGCGATGACTTGAGACATGATGCTTGACACGTTACTTACCACTTGCACAAATTGACACGTGATTACATGATACATGATACTTGTCCCTGAGTACACTGCCCTCTATGGTCCACTATAAAATCGAAAGCGAAACTGTTTGTTGTAGTAACCATGTAGTAAAAATCGGGATGCATGAAGTGCTACCTAGATAGTAATAACTACAAGACTTAATACATGATACATGAACATGATCATACTTACTTGATACTTGACTACATGATACATGAGACATTATACATAAGACTTGATACGTGACACATGCTACATGATTACATGCTTACTTGACACTTGATACTTGTTTACATGATACTTGTTCACTTGACTCTTGATATATGTTACTTGTACTTGTTCACCTTACCATACTAGTTGTTATACTTGATATCATGCCTATTCCATGTTATTAGTTAGTTTTCCTTATGTACTTGTATCCTGCATTACAAGCGCCCCGTAACTTGCATTGACGAGAGTTTGTTTTCTTTTTTCTATTCCTATAATTTGTTAAATTGCATATTTTGGAGAACAGGTTCTAGATGGCATTGATGATATGAAGTATTAGTGCTGGATTTTACTATTATTATTTCTTGTTTCCTGCATGAACAATTGTATCTTGTACTTAGATTTATTTTTGTATTTGGGCAATGTGACCCAGGATATTGACTTGTTCAGATCATGATTTCTTGTGATTGATATATTTTGGTTTCAAGTATTCTTATTGGTATTTTGGTTCGTATGTGCATGTTGGTTGATTCTTTTGCTTCCGACTCTGATTATTCTTGTGAAATGTTGTAAGGATTCTTGAATAGCTTATGGATAATGAAAATCATTCGCTGGTCTTTTGTCGCGTATCCGTATTCCGTATTTCCTTTTGGGAAGCAGGGCGTGACAAGATTTTTAGTTGTATCAGTGCACCAGGTTTGGCTAATGTATTAGTTGCCTAATATATTAGACAACCTTGGCTCGAACCGGGATTGGCTCAACATTTCACTAACCATACATGCATAAATGAATTATTATCGACATTGATCTGGACACTAGTCTTATTCCATCCATTTGATTCCATCTTATTCAATCCTTTGGTTCCTTGATTCTTCTATCTTTTTCAGTCGTCCTCTTTGATCGATTTCTTTTTGGGTATGAATTCATTCTTTGGTACCCATATTCTTTTGATTCTGGTGTTATCCATTCTTTTCTTTCTGCTTGGTTCTTCGGTCGGCATCACTGGATGCTATTGCTAGAGTCTTTTCCGATCAGAGTGGCGCAGCGGAAGCGTTGTGGGCCCATAATCCACAAGTCCAAGGATCCTTTTGTTGTTCTCCTTCCTTGCATTGTTTTGTTCTTTTCATCCCTTGTATTCATCTTCATCAGTTGACTCATTACTTGGTTCACCTTTTCCTTGTCCAACCTTTCTTCGATTCCAGTTCTATCTATTTCTTCATCTCTTGGGTTTGTTATCTTGCAAGTCTTGTGTTGTTTCTTCTTCATTTATGATACCGGTTACTTCTTTCTTGCATTTCCATTTTGCTATCATTCATTATTTTATTCAATTCTTCCCTGTTCATTTTCTCATTGATTCCAGTTTTGCCTACTCCCTATCTTGCTTTGTTATCTTATGTTGTTTCTTTCTTTTTGTTACTGTTTATTCTCTTGCATGCTTTCCATTTGACCTCATTGGTATTCCCTTCATTCTTTTTCTGGTGTTGCCACTACTTTGTTCCTCTCCCTTTAACCCTCTATTTTGTTACCCTTTCCCAGTTTGCTTTTGCTTTGTCCTATGTATCGCCTAGGCAAATTTCAATGATGAAATTTTGTTGTAAGGTGGGTAGGATTGTAACTGTAACGCCCCGAATCCCAAATACACTGAATTCGAGATGTTCTACAGGATCTTTTCACTTTCTTAGTACACTTTTACAGGGAAATTAAAACTTTTCATCATACATCAGAGTTTACATCATAATTACATCTTTCTTTTGCACAGCGGAAGTAAAATACAACAATTAAATACAAGTACAACAGCTTGATAAAATCTTTAAGCATCCAAATCTTCTTTAATCTTTAGCATGACATTTACCTGCATGTTAGACTGTGGGTACGTCAGTTTATTCAACCGACGATCATTATACACGGCCGTCCTCGCTTGTCGAAAATAGTATAACTTAACATTTCATATTTAGCAAACACAAACTTGTCACATTCAAACTAAAGGGACTACCCTATTGATGTCGTGTTGTGATTGTGCACTTAGTCCTTAATGCAGTTAATTATGTTACATGACACTAATGCGCACTTGTTCGGATTCTATGCATCCCATACTACATAGGTCCGAGGGCAAGCCCTTATTCGTTCTTCATCTTTATAGGGTTCAATCCCCCGTTATGCCTTAAACTACTACTGTAACTATGGTAGTGTCTTAGATGTCCTATGATCTATGAGCCCATGTCCAGGCAGCCTGGAGGGGAATCCCACGCACTGTCACGACGCATCGAGCAGGCAACCTATGGACAATTCAGCCTCCGCCATGGAACAATGGCACCACCCATAGCCACTCGAACATCCCACGAGCGTCGCCACCGGGACGATAATTCCGGAGTAGCGCCCACGCACTGTCTTGACGCATCAAGCAGGCAACCTGTGAATCGCTCTCACACCGCTATCCGTTGGCCCTCATACTCGTGTTTTTCTTCTACTTTCATCACATCTCCACTATGTACTAGTCCTTAGTTTTATTTAAAAATCATGAACAAAATAATCACTAGAGTTAGCCTCTCCATCAACCGGACTTATTCATTTATTTCAACATGACCAACCTTGGTCTAATTTCAATTCAATTCTTATTTCTCAATGCCGGGGAGACTTAGCTACTCTATTTCAAATTTCATTTCACAATCTTAAAGTCATAACCACTTTCATGTCACAATTTCATACTCTTTCTTATTCATGATTTCTCTTTGTTCACAAGTCCATAGTGAATACTTATAACTCAAAATTCATATTCAAGTCCAACAATTTCATCAACAATGTTTCTAAATTCCATCATCATACAATGGACTCATGCACTTATAATTATACACTCATACTTCATATTTTGCACAATATCTTCAAGTAAAAATTTATAATATCATGTCACACCACAAACTCTTTTGTGTCAAATACTTTCTAATAAATTCATTTCAATATATCTTTATAAAGAGAAAATTTCCATAAGTATGTATTTTAGAACCATAGCTTTGCTATACCATTTGTTCACAAACTATATTATATTTTCTTCAAATAATCCCCAAACCAATCCCATAAAATTCCTTGTATTTTTATGAAAATTACCATATTTTTCTCACATTTTTTGGACATCAAAAACTCCCAAAAAAATTGTTTTTCCCTAAGTGCTAGGGGAAGGATTCGAACCCAGCACGGTAGAGAAGAAGGCCAGAGCACCCGCCGATAGGCCAATCGGTGCTAGCGATTAGAAGAGGGGAATTAAGTATATATACTGTCAGTTCGCTGTTCATATATATTTATACACAGTCAATTAAAAATATGGTGAGGCCGGGTTTCGAACCACACCGCTCAGGGAAACCGAACAGAGCCACCGACCGCCTGAGCCACTGGCTCAGGTTGTCACAGTATAGGTTGAAATCCATTAGTTTCATACTCGCACTGTTTTTAGAAATCAATTCGATGTTCAAAACAATTTGATTCATATTGCCTTTATATAAACCACTGAAAAACTCCAGATTTAATCTTCTTTATTCCATCTTCAAAACAGTAAGTGTAAAATAAATTTTGTACTAAAAACACATTTTCTCCACCCAAATTAATTATTTTAATTAAAACTAGCAAATCCTTTATTTTCGACATTGAAAATAATCGATTGATCTTCTAATCTCTCTTTTATCCCAAAAATTTTCCATGATAATTTACTGGTCATTAATCTACATTCACAACACAATACAACTTGGATTTTCCCATACTCATACTAGCCAAAGAATTTATATAGCACATGAATAGGTGAAATTCAACAATTACTAAGTTGGGTACATTTCTAATTTGATGACAACAAGCAATTCTTTGGTTCATCTATGCCACTTCTACACATGAATTCAAACATTCAATATACTTTCCTATTCAAATTCCATAGTGTTAATATCTTTATCAATTGTCATGTTTCAACCACACAATTTGCAAGTAATTAATAAAGATCTTAACACATCATGCTCATCACATTGCATCATTATTCAATTAAACTAAATAATCATAGAAAGTGCTTCATATGGTATAATTTCATGCAAGCAATTCACATACACAATTAATCACATCATTCTAAGCCATTCACATACTAACTTTTTAATTAGAGTGGTCCCTTATTAGTATTTTCCATGTATAGTGTTATCAATATACTAGCATAAACCCTATATTAGAAACATGAATTGTTTTACCCACCTTAATTGGAGAGAACACAAAAGCAATAAGTCCTAGTAGATGAGAACACCTCCTCCTAGCCAAAGAGTGCACCACTCCAAGCTCCCAAGCCCTAGCCGAATGCTTCTCCCCTTGGCCGAAAGCTACCCTAGCCGAATGCTTCTCCTCCTTGGCCGAAAGCTCCAAGCAACCAAAGAACCACACACTCTCTTATCTTTTATAACTTCCACAATTATAATACTATTAGCTTTAGAAATTACACTTTGCATATGAAAAATTAGCCATGAGAAGGGGGGTATTTATACTAAAAAATGAGGGGAATGGAGGGCTAAGATCATCTTGGTGGTTGCAAAATGAAGGGCTTAGATTCAAGTAGGAGTTAGGAAAACTACCCACCTCCTTGAAACTACCCCCATGTTCTCCACACCAAAAATTCAACTTTCCCTCCAAAAAGAATGCTACCGGCCTCACATAGTGAGTGTGCATTGCACGTGTACGTGTAGTGCACGTGCATGCAACTAGGCCAAATCTTGTACATTCTAAAATTGTATAAAAATAATTTGTTTAAAAAAAAGTCTTCTACATGACAAGTTTAATTAAAAATAACTTAATTCATGGGCTTTCTTTTTGGGCCAAAATAATTTTATAAAAATAATTAAAATAAAAATGCTTTTGGGCTTTTTAAGAAAAGGCTTTTTAATTAAATCAAATAAAGCTTTTAAAGAAGGCTTTTTGTACTAAAATAATTTGAGAAAATTATATTTAAACATACACATCATGATAAAATAATCCAACAAAATATTGCACGTGCACAACACGTGCAAAATAAATAATTTCTCATTAATTGAAAAATCAGGGTATTACAGCACTCCCTCCTTAGAATAGTTCCGTCCCCGGAACTACATTCAAGAGCGAGAGAACAAGCAAAATACAACACACACAACAAAACAAAAGATACAAAAATACAATCAAGCAAAAAGCTCAGGATAGTCCTTCAACATCCTCTCCTCAGATTCCCAAGTAGCCTCTTCAACCAAGTGGTTTCTCCAGACTACCTTGACCATCGGTATCGTCTTATTCCTCAAGACTTTCTCTCGACGATCAACAATCTCAACAGGAGACTCGATGTAATTCAGGTCTAACTGCAAACCTTCCGGCACTTCAGGCAAATGATGACTCGGGTCCGGAATATAACCTCTCAGCATAGACACATGAAAGACATTGTGCACCTGAGACAACTCTTCCGGTAATTCAAGCCGGTAAGCAGTTTTCCCGATCCTTTGAAATATCTTATACGGGCCTATGAACCTCGGGGCTAACTTCCCGCCTTTGCCAAAACGAACCACACCTTTACTGGGTGATACCTTCAGAAAGACGAAGTCACCAACCTCAAACTCAAGGTCCCTTCTCCGGTTGTCTGCATAGCTTTTCTGCCTGCTCTGAGCTTCCACCAACCTTTTCCTGATCAGATCAATCTTCTCAGAAGTCAGTTGCACAAGCTCAGGACCAAACAACTGACGCTCCCCTACTTCATACCAACAAACAGGAGTCCTGCACTTCCTGCCATACAGAGCTTCGTACGGCGCCATCCCAATACTGGCCTGAAAACTGTTGTTGTAGGAAAACTCCACCAAAGGTAAATGCCTTTCCCAACTGCCTCCAAAGTCTAGTATGCAACACCGCAGCATATCCTCAAGAATACGATTGACTCTCTCGGTCTGCCCATCGGTTTGCGGATGAAAAGCAGTGCTGAAATCCGTCTTGGTACCCAAAGCTGCCTGAAGACTCCTCCAGAAATGCGAAGTAAACCGCGCATCTCGATCAGACACAATGGTCGAAGGAACGCCATGAAGTCGGACAATCTCACCAACATACATCTCAGCCAACTTGTCCATCGAAGCAGTGAGTTTCATCGCCAAAAAGTGAGCGGACTTGGTAAGTCGATCGACTATAACCCAAATAGCATCATTGCCTTTAGAACTCTTAGGCAATCCCGTAATGAAATCCATACTGATGTTATCCCACTTCCATTCCGGAATAGGTAACGGCTGTAATAGACCTCCGGGTCTCTGATTTTCGGCTTTAACTTGCTGACAAACCTCACACTTCGCGACAAATTCAGCCACATTCCGCTTCAAACCTGACCACCAGAAATGCTGCTTGATGTCTTTGTACATCTTAGTACTCCCAGGATGTACCGACAAAAGAGTAGCATGCGCCTCCTGAAGAATACTTTCTTTCAGGTCCGCCTGATTTGGAACGCACAGCCTGTCTCCGAACCACAGCACTCCATCCCTGGTTTGAAATCCGGGCAACCTGCCAACACCAACCTGCTCCTTCATCTCCAGAATATCAGCATCAACTTCCTGACTTGCAATGATCCTGGCATTCAAAGTAGGCTGAAGCCTCAACTGAGCCAAAGATGCTCCCAATCCTTGCAAGACAACCTCAATACCAGCTCGGTCCAGCTCCTCAATCAGATGCCTCTGAGTCGTAATCAAACAGGCCAAACTGCTCTTGCGGCTAAGTGCATCAGCAACAACATTAGCCTTTTCCAGGATGATACTTGATCTCAGGTCGCATATCCTCGAGCACTTCCAACCATCTCCGCTGTCTCAGATTGAGATCCCTCTGCTGATATATATACTTCAAGCTCTTGTGATCCGTGTACATATTCAACTTCTCACCGTACACGTAGTGCCTCCACTGCTTCAAAGCAAAAATAATCGCAGCCAACTCTAGATCATGAGTCGGATAGTTTTTCTCATGCGGTCGTAGTTGCCTAGACCCATAAGCGATTACTCTTCCTTCTTGCATTAAGACACAACCAAGCCCCCGATGTGAAGCATCGCTATAAACATCATACTCGACACCAGCTCTAGGCAAAGCCAAAATAGGTGCAGTAGTCAGTCTATCTTTCAACTCCTGAAAACTCGCCTCACATTGCTCGGTCCACTTGAAGCTCACATTCTTCTTGGTCAGCCCTGTAAGCGGTACAGCTATCTGAGCATAACCTTGAATGAATCTCCGATAATACCCAGTCATCCCAAGGAAACTTCTGACTTCCTTCACTGTAGTAGGCCTCGCCCAGTCTCTCACTGCCTCTATCTTCTGAGGATCAGTTGCCACTCCCTCCTTAGAAAGGATGTGACCTAGGAATGCCACTTCAGATTTCCAGAAATCACACTTGGATAACTTGGCATACAACTGCTGCTCTTCCAACTTCTGCAACACTGCTGCCAGATGCTCAGTGTGCTCCTCCTCAGACTTGGAGTACACGAGAATATCGTCGATAAACACCACGACGAAAGAATCAATAAAAGGCCTCAGAACTCTTTTCATCAAGTCCATGAAGATTGCGGGTGCATTCGTCACTCCGAATGGCATAACTAAGAATTCGTAATGCCCATGCCGAGTTCTAAATGCAGTCTTATGCACATCTTCAGCTTTCACTCGAACTTGGTGGTAACCTGATCGAAGATCAATTTTGGAGAATACAGCTGCTCCTTGTAGACGATCGAACAAGTCATCAATTCGAGGAATCAGATACTTATTCTGAACAGTGACCTTATTCAGCTCCCGGTAATCGATGCACATTCTCATCGATCCATCCTTCTTCTTTACCAAAAGCACTGGTGCTCCCCAAGGTGACGCACTAGGTTGAATAAAGCCTTTTCCCAACAGTTCCTCAATCTGCCGTTTCACCTCATCCTGTTCCACTGGAGCCATCCTATACGGTGCCTTAGAAATGGGTGCACTTCCCGGTTGAACAGTGATGCTGAACTCTACATCACGATGCGGAGGTAACCCAGGAAAATCTTCCAAGAACACAGTTGGATAGTCCCGAACCACAGGAATCCCTTGCACTTCCACAGGAGTCTCTTCCTTGCGGATAGTAGCCACCAGCTTAGAACACTTCCGCTTCCCTTGGAACATGACTTCAGGTCCACCTGGAGCCTTCACTGTCACCGTCTTGGCCTTACACTCGATGCTCGCACTGTACACCGACATCCAGTCAATGCCAATGATAACATCGACTCCCAAGATAGTCAGCTCGATCAGATCAATGCCAAAGATTCTATCCCCAATCACAATCTCGCAATCAGCATAATACCGATCCGTGGTTAAAGTTTCCCCTGACGGAGTAGCTACTGATAAGATCTTGCCTGGGAAAATCTTCGGTTCCACTCCCAACACTTTAGCAAACTTTGGAGACACAAAAGTATGAGAGGATCCAGTATCAAACAATACGACAGCTTTAATTCCATTAAGATAGAGTTCGCCTGTTACATAATATACATCATTACATAACAGCCTCACTAAACAAAGGGAAAGGAAATGACAAAGACTCTAAACACCAGCCCTCGTACCAGAGATGACCTGATCCGCCTCCTCAGCATCAGCTTCTGTCAAGGCAAATACTCGCCCTGATTGGTACGGCCTCTTCCCAGCCTGCTGCGTTGGTGCGCCGCTATTACTGCGCTGAAGTTTGGGACAATGAGATCGGTAGTGCCCCGCTTCCCCACAGTTAAAGCAAGTCACCGCAGAAGGTCTCGCCACATTGTTTCCAGGCCCCCCAGCTACACTAACAGCGTTCGCCCCTGTCGGTTTGAACCTCTGTGCAGATGGTTGCCCCCTGAAACTCCCCGAATGTGCAGGCCTCTTACCAGACTGCCAGTTGTTCCTCCTGTTCTGAACAACATGGAACTGCTCCATATCTGCCTCCGTCGCTGCCGCCCTCTTGACCAGCTTATCGAACCTCCTGATACCAAGGGGTATCATACGAGATCTCAAGCTAGGCCTCAGACCATGCTCGAATTTGCGAGCTTTCTTGGCCTCATCCGCCACCAGTTCTGGAGCATACCTAGAGAGCTGAGTGAACTTGGTCTCATAGGCTCTCACTGACATGCTGCCTTGCTGAAGCGACAGGAACTCCATCGCCTTCTTCTCCTGGACGTCGGAGGGGAAATAATGACTGCGGAATTCTTCCAGAAATTCCTCCCAGCCAAGCAACAGACCTCCCATGGTCCTCTTCACGGATTGCCACCAAACCGCTGCATCCTTCTCTAGCTGCAAGGTTGCCAACTTGACCTTGCTACCCTCCGGTGTCTCCAACACCTCGAAGATTGTCTCCACTTGCCGTATCCAGTTGTCAGCCGAATCTGGATCTGACTTTCCCTCGAACACGGGTGGTTTCATTCTCTTGAACGATTCCACCAGCTTTATCGCCTCGGGCACTGGATTTGCCGGCCCCCTAGCTTGGTTCTGAGCCACAGCATTCAACGTCTGGTAGACCCTAGCAAGCTCAGTCTCCAGATCCAAACCTTCCCCATTCCTTGCTCCTCTTCTCGACATATTCTGATGCAAAAGGTCCGTCAAATTCGAAGTATATAACAAGAATTTAAACCAACTTCCATTTCATTGAATTCCAAAAGTTTATACATTCGAATTTAAAAACATCTCTAAACATCAGAACGGAAAGAAACAGAAGCTACAACACTCTAACTCCTACGGGTCCTCTTCGCTGCTCGAAGTTCTTCCCGCAGTTCATCAACCTCATCCTTCAGCACATCAGTTAGGTTCTTTTTCTTCTCAAGTTCCCAAATCCGATGGCTAAGAACAGAATAGTCAGCCTTCCGCTTCTCCAGCTGAGCCTCCAACAATCCAACTCTCTCCTTCAGGGTTTCCACTTGCCTCTGAAGAGAAGTCACAAGACCACTGGGAACTGGTACTTCCTCTTCGTCGGAAGAAGAATCATCAGATGAATCCGGAGGTGGGGTGATCTCTCGGGATTCAGGGTACTCCTCGTCATCAGAATCAGCTTGTCCAGGGTAGTACTCGTCCTCAGAATCAGCCTGTCCAGGATGGTACTCTTCCTCAATGATGTGCCAGTCGTCGCCTCCAGCAGGGTCGAAGTGATCAGCCATCTTAGAAATAGAGAGGAGAAGGCATAAATCTTAGAGCAACACAAATGTAAGTCACTTACATTTAAATCTCCAGATTCAGACACACACTCTAATGTCCACTTCTAGGGTGTCGTTCCCTATAAATTTGCACAAGTGTGAAAGTGTAGAAAGCGTGGCTCTGATACCACTCTGTAACGCCCCGAATCCCAAATACACTGAATTCGAGATGTTCTACAGGATCTTTTCACTTTCTTAGTACACTTTTACAGGGAAATTAAAACTTTTCATCATACATCAGAGTTTACATCATAATTACATCTTTCTTTTGCACAGCGGTAGTAAAATACAACAATTAAATACAAGTACAACAGCTTGATAAAATCTTTAAGCATCCAAATCTTCTTTAATCTTTAGCATGACATTTACCTGCATGTTAGACTGTGGGTACGTCAGTTTATTCAACCGACGATCATTATACACGGCCGTCCTCGCTTGCCGAAAATAGTATAACTTAACATTTCATATTTAGCAAACACAAACTTGTCACATTCAAACTAAAGGGACTACCCTATTGATGTCGTGTTGTGATTGTGCACTTAGTCCTTAATGCAGTTAATTATGTTACATGACACTAATGCGCACTTGTTCGGATTCTATGCATCCCATACTACATAGGTCCGAGGGCAAGCCCTTATTCGTTCTTCATCTTTATAGGGTTCAATCCCCCGTTATGCCTTAAACTACTACTGTAACTACGGTAGTGTCTTAGATGTCCTATGATCTATGAGCCCATGTCCAGGCAGCCTGGAGGGAAATCCCACGCACTGTCACGACGCATCGAGCAGGCAACCTATGGACAATTCAGCCTCCGCCATGGAACAATGGCACCACCCATAGCCACTCGAACATCCCACGAGCGTCGCCACCGGGACGATAATTCCGGAGTAGCGCCCACGCACTGTCTTGACGCATCAAGCAGGCAACCTGTGAATCGCTCTCACACCGCTATCCGTTGGCCCTCATACTCGTGTTTTTCTTCTACTTTCATCACATCTCCACTATGTACTAGTCCTTAGTTTTATTTAAAAATCATGAACAAAATAATCACTAGAGTTAGCCTCTCCATCAACCGGACTTATTCATTTATTTCAACATGACCAACCTTGGTCTAATTTCAATTCAATTCTTATTTCTCAATGCCGGGAAGACTTAGCTACTCTATTTCAAATTTCATTTCACAATCTTAAAGTCATAACCACTTTCATGTCACAATTTCATACTCTTTCTTATTCATGATTTCTCTTTGTTCACAAGTCCATAGTGAATACTTATAACTCAAAATTCATATTCAAGTCCAACAATTTCATCAACAAAGTTTCTAAATTCCATCATCATACAATGGACTCATGCACTTATAATTATACACTCATACTTCATATTTTGCACAATATCTTCAAGTAAAAATTTATAATATCATGTCACACCACAAACTCTTTTGTGTCAAATACTTTCTAATAAATTCATTTCAATATATCTTTATAAAGAGAAAATTTCCATAAGTATGTATTTTAGAACCATAGCTTTGCTATACCATTTGTTCACAAACTATATTATATTTTCTTCAAATAATCCTCAAACCAATCCCATAAAATTCCTTGTATTTTTATGAAAATTACCATATTTTTCTCACATTTTTTGGACATCAAAAACTCCCAAAAAAATTGTTTTTCCCTAAGTGCTAGGGGAAGGATTCGAACCCAGCACGGTAGAGAAGAAGGCCAGAGCACCCGCCGATAGGCCAATCGGTGCTAGCGATTAGAAGAGGGGAATTAAGTATATATACTGTCAGTTCGCTGTTCATATATATTTATACACAGTCAATTAAAAATATGGTGAGGCCGGGTTTCGAACCACACCGCCCAGGGAAACCGAACAGAGCCACCGACCGCCTGAGCCACTGGCTCAGGTTGTCACAGTATAGGTTGAAATCCATTAGTTTCATACTCGCACTGTTTTTAGAAATCAATTCGATGTTCAAAACAATTTGATTCATATTGCCTTTATATAAACCACTGAAAAACTCCAGATTTAATCTTCTTTATTCCATCTTCAAAACAGTAAGTGTAAAATAAATTTTGTACTAAAAACACATTTTCTCCACCCAAATTAATTATTTTAATTAAAACTAGCAAATCCTTTATTTTCGACATTGAAAATAATCGATTGATCTTCTAATCTCTCTTTTATCCCAAAAATTTTCCATGATAATTTACTGGTCATTAATCTACATTCACAACACAATACAACTTGGATTTTCCCATACTCATACTAGCCAAAGAATTTATATAGCACATGAATAGGTGAAATTCAACAATTACTAAGTTGGGTACATTTCTAATTTGATGACAACAAGCAATTCTTTGGTTCATCTATGCCACTTCTACACATGAATTCAAACATTCAATATACTTTCCTATTCAAATTCCATAGTGTTAATATCTTTATCAATTGTCATGTTTCAACCACACAATTTGCAAGTAATTAATAAAGATCTTAACACATCATGCTCATCACATTGCATCATTATTCAATTAAACTAAATAATCATAGAAAGTGCTTCATATGGTATAATTTCATGCAAGCAATTCACATACACAATTAATCACATCATTCTAAGCCATTCACATACTAACTTTTTAATTAGAGTGTTCCCTTATTAGTATTTTCCATGTATAGTGTTATCAATATACTAGCATAAACCCTATATTGGAAACATGAATTGTTTTACCCACCTTAATTGGAGAGAACACAAAAGCAATAAGTCCTAGTAGATGAGAACACCTCCTCCTAGCCAAAGAGTGCACCACTCCAAGCTCCCAAGCCCTAGCCGAATGCTTCTCCCCTTGGCCGAAAGCTACCCTAGCCGAATGCTTCTCCTCCTTGGCCGAAAGCTCCAAGCAACCAAAGAACCACACACTCTCTTATCTTTTATAACTCCCACAATTATAATACTATTAGCTTTAGAAATTACACTTTGCATATGAAAAATTAGCCATGAGAAGGGGGGTATTTATACTAAAAAATGAGGGGAATGGAGGGCTAAGATCATCTTGGTGGTTGCAAAATGAAGGGCTTAGATTCAAGTAGGAGTTAGGAAAACTACCCACCTCCTTGAAACTACCCCCATGTTCTCCACACCAAAAATTCAACTTTCCCTCCAAAAAGAATGCTACCGGCCTCACATAGTGAGTGTGCATTGCACGTGTACGTGTAGTGCACGTGCATGCAACTAGGCCAAATCTTGTACATTCTAAAATTGTATAAAAATAATTTGTTTAAAAAAAAGTCTTCTACATGACAAGTTTAATTAAAAATAACTTAATTCATGGGCTTTCTTTTTGGGCCAAAATAATTTTATAAAAATAATTAAAATAAAAATGCTTTTGGGCTTTTTAAGAAAAGGCTTTTTAATTAAATCAAATAAAGCTTTTAAAGAAGGCTTTTTGTACTAAAATAATTTGAGAAAATTATATTTAAACATACACATCATGATAAAATAATCCAACAAAATATTGCACGTGCACAACACGTGCAAAATAAATAATTTCTCATTAATTGAAAAATCAGGGTATTACAGTAACCCCTGTTTTTCACTTTGTGTATTTGAGTGTATTTTCCTTTTTTCTTGTATTTGTTTCTGTTGTATCTTTCTTGGACCGTATATTGGATTTTATTTTCAATATATATTCGTTTATTTTTTTTTGGTCTCTTTTATGTGGATTCTTGATTCTTGTTTGTCTCTTGTTTCGTTCCTTTTTGCTCGAGCTATTGTTGTCTTCCCTATTTGATTGTTCATACCCTGCACTATATTTTTTCCTGTTATTCTGTTCATTTTTGCCCTACCAATATTTTACTTGAATCCCTGATACCCATTTTATCTCCTTAGCTATCCACTAAAACCAAACACCCAAATTGTTACCCATGCTCTGTTTACATTTTAAACCAATACAAATTTCACAATCCTATTCATTTTAAACCCTATACTATATCCTACGTCATGTCCTCACCCACCAGTTATTAACCTACAGCTAATTAAACCATAACTAGTTCCATTTACCTACACCCCAATACCCAAACTCGATCTCCTATTCAACCCGCAAGCCCCCCAAACCCTAAACCTTCAACCAATATAAAACCCATCTCTCCTTGCTCCTGTGCATACACCGAAACCCAAGTCGCACTGTGCCTCCGACTCCTGATCTTTCCCCAACCCCAACCTTCACCCTGCACACCCCCTGCTCTCACCCGATCACCCCCTAACGCCTGCATCCCCACCAAGATCTCGACTTCATCCCCTGTGCCCCCTATCTCTCTCCGTTCCGCACTTTCTTTGGCTCTGATTGGCGTGCCCCGCAGCAACAGCAACAGCGGCCAACGACGCAACCAGCATTGCCAGCCGCCAGCCGCCGCCACTCTTCCGTTGCCGAGCACCGCCATCGTTCCCCGTGCTCCTGCTCATGTTGCCACGGCTAGTTTCTTGAGTTGTTGTTCGTTGGTTCTTGGTGCACAAGCATTTTTGTGTACTTGGATTTTTGGTTTATTGTCGTTCGTGGGTTTTCTTTCGTGGTTCGTTGAGTTCGTAGATTTTTGTTCGTGGTTCGTTGAGTTCGTTGGTCGGGAATCCGTTCCCGTTATTCTTGCTTGGAGTCATTTTCGTCTTCGGTTAAGGGAAGTAACTTGTACTCAATTCCTTTGTATGATACAAGTCATAAATTCCCCTTGTTGTGTTGGGTTCTAGAGACAACTCGTGTGTGATGTATTTTTGATGAGTATTGTCTCTATAGTGCTCTCAACCATAGTTGCCTCACGACACAAATTTGACATGAAATAACTTAGGTTTTGACCGTTCTTGTTGTGGTTACGTTTGTGGGATAATTGTGAGAAATCGTGTGTTTGTTTGGATCTATATGATATACTTGTTGTGGACATGCCATATACCCTATTTCATGATGTTTGGACACTTAGTAGACTCTATAACATGTTTGGTTGTGTTTGGAACGAGTTTTGTATATTGTATGCTGATTTGTTTAAAAGGAAAATTTGTACTTTGTCAATGATCAGTTTTGATTGATATTTTAGACCATATTAAGGTCAGTATCTTAATTTCAGTATTAAACATGATTTTTACAGAAATCCGTCTTCTTTCCATAATCTCTGACCTTGATCGATTTCATTTTTGTTTTCGTATGTGTGAGATATGATTGTTTTACTGCAAAGGTGTATTTCATTTCCAGATTTCGTTTCTTGATGATTTCGATGAATAAACTATTTTGATACTAGTGCTAAACATACTATTTTGATCTGAAACTTTGGTCAGTATTTCTACACTTAATTAGGGACTACCCAGAATTTTGGTGGATTTTATTGATAAGTTTTATATGCCGTTTCATGCTTTCGAATAAAA
The DNA here is from genome assembly GCA_017893485.1 of Hemerocallis citrina. Taxonomy (NCBI): domain Eukaryota; kingdom Viridiplantae; phylum Streptophyta; class Magnoliopsida; order Asparagales; family Asphodelaceae; genus Hemerocallis; species Hemerocallis citrina. Next base: position 77,306,750 of record CM030360.1, read on the forward strand.
ACTATACTTGTTTGATTTTGCTCGCTGTTCTGTAAAGATTTGTATTTTCACCCTAATTCTTTTTCCTGTATGAAAAATATTTATGAGATATGAAAGTTAGCTTATTTTGTCTATTTTAATCTCTCTTTGGTGGATTTGGATTTCGTTTCACGGTTTGCGAGATATTATAGTTTTCGTACAGCAGTGTTGGGAATTCCAGATTTGCTAAACTATCATTTCTTGATGTTTTCTGATTTTTGTTGACTGAACTAATCTGGATTTCGTTTTACGGTTTGCGAGATATTACAGTTTTCGTACAGCAGTGTTGGGAATTCCAGATTTGCTAACTATCATTTCTTGATGTTTCCTGATTTTTGTTGACTGAACTAATCTTACTGGAAAATTATGAAACTGTATATTCTGATAGAAGACATATAGGGGAATTCCCCAGATTTTTCCTGAATTTATTTGAGGTGTTTTGATGCTGTTTTCCTGACTGAGAATTCGATTTACTGATTTCTGGCTGAACAAGTTTTCTGGATTCAAATTAGTTCTGAGTTATGTTTTTCTGAAATACTATGTGACTTATTTATATTCGCTGGATTTGGTTGGGAGTTTATTTTCTGGAACTTTCGACGGATTCAGGTTTGCATATTTGTAACACCGGAAATTTCAGTTCTACTACAGTATGGTCTTGCTATCCTGTTCTAGAAATTTTTGTTATTTTATTCTTTTAAGTGTTATCTTGCAACTTGAACTTATTACATGACCATGCCATGTTATTCTTGATATGTTTTGCACACATACATGCTTGTTTGACATTAATAATAAATAATCAAGCCGGGGTTAAAGGAAAAGATCTAATAGTGGATAATTCAGAAACGTGTACTCGGAAGGGGATCCACTGATCCTACGTGATGACTTGAGACATCATGCTTGACACGTGATTACTTGACACTTGCACGCAATACACGTTAATTGCCACTTGCACAACTTGACACGTGATTACATGATACATGATACTTGGAGCTTGGAGCTCAATACTTGATACATGTCCCTGTGTACACTGCCCTCTATGGTCAACTATGAAATTTAAAGCGAAACTGTTCGTTGTAGCAACCATGTAGTAAAAATCGGGATGCATGAAGTGCTACCTAGATAGTAATAACTATAAGACTTGATACATGATACATGAATATGATACATACTTACTTGATACTTGACTACATGATACATGATACATGAGACATGATACATGAGACCTGATACATGAGACTTGATACGTGACACATGCTGTAACACCCCGAATTCCAAATACAACTGAATTCTTGTTCCACAGGATCTTTTCACTTCTCTTCGTACAATTTTACAAAGAAATAAAACTTTACTTTACATCAGAGTTACATTTACATTAACATTTATATAGCGGAAGCAAATTTTACATCAATGAATGAAATACAACAACAATTGAATAATCTTTAAGCATCAAGTCTTCTTTAGTGTTTTTCATGTGCTTTACCCTACATAGAAACTGTGGGCACATCAGTTCATTCAACTGACGAAATATTATACACGGCCATTCTCTCTATGCCGAAAACAGTATAACAATTCTCAATACTTAACAGATCACAAACTTGTTAACAACAAAAGCTAATGGGACTATCCTATTGATGTTGTGTTGTGAATGTGCACTTAATTCTTAATGCAATTATTTATGTTATATGACACTAATGCGCACTAGTTCAAAGTCTATGCAGCCTATACTACATAGGTCCGAGGGTAAGCCCTTAACCGTTCTTCATCTTGTAGGGTTCAATCCCTCGTCATGACTTAATCTACTACTATAACTACGGTAAGTATCCTGAATGTTCTATGACCTACGAACTCATGTCTAGGCGCCCTGAAGAGAATCCCAACGCACTTTCACATGACTCATCATGCAGGCATCCTGTGGTAATTCACCTCCTACCATACACATGACACCACCCGCAGTCACCAAACACCCCACGAGAGTCGCCACCGGGATGGTACTCTGGAGCAGTATCCACGTCCTACTCATGACGCATCATGGGACATCCTGTGAATACTCTCACGCCGCCAATCCAATGGCCTTCATACTCATGTTTATCTCTTACTTTCATCACATCTTCACTATGTATCTAATCCTTAATTTAATTGAATCATGAACAAAATCAATCCCTTAGGGTTAGCACTCCCACTATACCGGTCTTATTCCTTCATTTCACATGACCCAACTCTTGGTGTTTTCATTTCAAATTTCTTCTCAACATTTATTTTATTGCCGGTATATGGCTTAGCTACACCCTAGTTCTTAATTTCAACTTATAATTGCAACATTGAGTCTTTCATACTCATAAGTTCTCTTTCATGATTAATCATAATTTCCATTTCATGTTCATAGCAATTGTATATTCATGCTCTTTCATAAAATTCATCAAGTCATTCAATTTCAATTTCATGTGTAACATCATGCATAAATAAATAAATACAATATGTCATACTCAAATAGTTTGTTCTTTCCACAAAACATTCTTAATCTCATTTCAATCAACACTAACCTTTATTTAATTCTCCTACTAATGTTCGCTTCATTTATCTAATTCAAAGGCACAAAGTCGTATTTTCATTCATAAACAATACTTAATTTAACAATGAGAGTCCATAGCTAACACACTTGAATCTTCTTTCTTCCAAAAATTATCATTTATCACTTAGTATAATTTCTCGTAAAAGAGATTACTTTTATAGTTAACAAAAATACAATTTTCTATGGAATTCTACCCAATTTTCACCTCTAACTCATTTTTACTTTGTCTAAATCGTGTTCAAATATTTTTCACAAGATCTACATATTTTTAGAATAATTGTAGTATTTTTTGGGATTTTTAAAAATCAAAAATTCGATTTTAAACTCAAAAATCAAAAAAATGTTCAAAACTGTCGAAAGCCGGATTCGAACCTACGACCTGGACCAAGTCAACAACCACCGCAAGCCAATTGGGCTAAGGCACCTATGCGATATGAAAGGGGGTTTTAATGAGATAAGCTTGTTCTCGGATTTTGGGTTTTTATTCAAAAAACTGAAATAGAATGCAAGGCTTGGGTTTCGAACCCAAGACCTTAGGGTCTGACCATGGCTACAGTAAAAGGCCACCGCACTACTAACCACTTGGTCTAAGGGATCAGATTGTCTTAAAGGGTATTGGGTTGTTTATAACCCAGTTCTCTATTCATTTCTAAATTTTATGAATCTCAAAACGATTTTGTTTCTTTTTCTTCTCTTTTGAAAACAAAAAACTCCAGATTTTACCAAACATGAATTTACAGTAAACCAGTATATTTATAACCATTATTTACTTTACAAAACATGTATTTTGGCCCTACTTTATGTTCTATGTCCATAATTTCGACTTTGAGAACAAACACCATATTTCTTTATAACTTAGAGTTAATTTTCCACAACTACTATATTTCATTGTTCTTTTATTCATTAACCACCTACAATAATTTAGAGGCAGTTTCTCATCTTTCTACAACAAAGAAACTTTATTTTAAGCAATCAATTACACAGAAGGCATTTAATTCAACTAGTTGTCTCATAAGTACAATTTTTATCATAGCATTCAATTAGAATATGTAGCATAACGATATGGTGATTTCTAGCATTTTAATTCATAATTCATCCATTAGCAATCATTCTATCAAACATTCTCTAAGTTACCATTCCATTTTTAATTAAACAAGCATGGTTCCAATTTCAACTAATTGATTCATAATAATTTCATTAAATCATCCCTAGTATGGTATCTAGATGTAGAAGTATGAAAAACACCCACCTATTTGGAGAAACGAAAATGAAAGCTCCTAGAGTGCAAGAAAAAGTGGCATTCTCCTCCTAGAATGTATTGCAAAATGCTCATATTCCTTGCTCCTTGGTGCAACCCGAGCCCTCTTTGCTTGATGGTGATGGCCGGCCTCCTTTTGGTTAGGACATACAAAGATTTCACACTGTAATCTTTTGCTCACAAATCTCCTTAATTTTTTGCTCTCTTATCTTTTTCTTTTCTCTTCTTTCTTAACAAATGTTTAGTGCACCAATAAGAAGAAAAGCTAGGGGTATTTATACACTTTTAGGGTGGAAATAGATGGCTAGGATTAATCATGGTGTTAGAAAATAAGGACTAAGATGAGTTAGGAAGTTGTAGCAACTTCCATGAACTCAATAACTACCCCTCAACTCAATCCCACTCTCCCTCTCTCTCTTGGCCACAATCGGCCTCCCCAAAAGTTGCAAAGCACACCCTAGTATGTGCATGTGCCCCTTCTAGTACCCCCTTATTAAAAGTTGTACAAATTTAATTAATCAATTGTCCACTAATTGTGTCTACATGACAAATTGTGACAATTAAAAGATTAATTAAGTTTGTGGGCCTCAAAATAGTGAGCTTTAGGCTCATGGGCTATCTAATAAAATATTTAATTATTAGGGTGGGCTTAAAAATAAGAAAACAAGTTTAGACTTATAAAATAGGCATTTTAGAAAAATGAAGAGAAAGAAAGAAATAAGTGTCCTTGTTATAAAAGATAATTTTATAAGAAAATATGCATACAAGATTTTACGTGCACAACACGCAAAAATCAACATTTCTCATTAATTGAAAATTCAGGGTATTACACATGCTACATGATTACATGCTTACTTGACACTTGATACTTGTTTACATGATACTTGTTCACTCGACTCTTGATATATGCTACTTGTACTTGTTCAGCTTACCATGCTAGTTGTTATACTTGATATCATGCCTATTCCATGTTATTAGTTAGTTTTCCCCATATACTTGTATCCTGCATTACAAGCAGCTCGTAACTTGTATTGACGAGATTTTGTTTTCTTTTTCCTATCCCTGCAATTTGTTAAATTGCAGATTTTGGAGAACAGGTTCCAGATGGCATTGGTAATATGAAGTATTAGTGCTGGATTTTACTATTATTATTTATTGTTTCTTGCATGAACAATTGTATCTTGTACTTGGATTTATTTTTGTATTTGGGGAATGTGACCCAGGATATTGACTTATTCAGATCATGATTATTTAAGATTGATATATTTTGGTTTCAGGTAATCTTGTTGGTATTTTGGTTCGTATGTGCATGTTGGTTGAATCTTTTGCTTCCGACTCTGATTATTCTTGTGAAATGTTGTAAAGATTCTTGAACAGCTTATGAATGATGAAAATCATTCCCTGGGTTTTTTTCGCGTATCCATATTCCGTATTCCCGTTTGGAAAGCGGGGCGTGACAATGTGGCTCATAACAAGGAGCTCAATTTGGGTAATTATGTACTCAAGGTATGCTTTGTTTAAAGTTTTACGTGGAATATTCATTTGCCAAATAATCTGGTAGGGCTTCATTTAAGCTCTACCCAAGTTAAACATGGTTACTCAACCTTGTTTACACTGCTGAACTAATTTACCTTTTGTTTCTAACTGGTATTGATTGATGTAGTGTTTGAAGCGACAATTTCCCAAAGAGACTTCCTATCTGCTTCAACCATTTGAGTTGCATGTCTTTGCATGTAGATTTTGGGGGGAGAAGAGATTTTCCGTGTGTGTTAAAAAGTACTCCTAATCTACAAGAGTTGTCGATTGAGGTAGTCTATGTTGAAAATATAATTTGTAATTAATAATGTTCTATTGGACCGATAGTCTCCCAGGTTTTATATGCATAGAGTTATCTATAACCGTGATGGTTCATATTCTACCACTTTGGTTATGGTGATAAAAGATTGTAGCATATCTTCAATTAATACATGATGTACTCAAAGCACCTATAAAACCCTCTCCTTGTATGCTTATTTGATTAAGTAAATTAAATAGAAGGAAAAAACATTCAACCTCAATTATTTATTCATTTCTCCACTTTTACCAAGTCCTAACATATTTGGTATCAGAGCCGATACAAACTCTACCCTTTGCCAATAATTGTCAGCCCCTAGTACCCACACAAAACAAATCCCACACTTCCATGGCCTCAAGTAGCACTGCCAACACATCACTCAATTACTCGCAAACATCAATTTCAATCTTTGATGGAGATCACTATGATTATTTGAATATTCAAATGAAGACAATTTTCATATCACAAGACATGTGGGAGCTAGTTGAGGATGACGTCGACGAAACAGTCTCTGATGCTAATACGACAGAGCAAGTGAAGCAAAATAAGAGAAGAGATGCTAGGGCCCTACAATTAATTCACCAAGGAGTTAGCAAGAAAATTTTTCCCAGAATCATGAAATCTGCTACAGCCAAATATGCATGGACAATCACGCAAAAGGGATTTCAAGGGTCTGCGAAAGTTGTCTCGATTAAGCTACAATCCTTGTGGAGAGAATTTGATAAATTGGCTATGAAGGAAAGTGAGACAATCCAGCAATTCCTCTCTAGAGTTACTAAGATTATCAATCAAATTAATTACCTCGGTTGACACCATTGAAGATACAAAAATTGTTGGAAGAGTCTTGTGAAGTTTGCCAACAAAATTTGATTATGTGGTTGCAGCCAATGAAGAAGCAAAAGATCTGGCGGTCCATGACCCCTGGATGCCGAAGGCGTCCTTGGGGCGATCAACCCTTATCTTTGATGATTTATCAGGATCTCTTGAAGCCCATGAGCAAAGAACAGATTCACAAGTCAGCCGGTGGATCAAGCTTTTCATTCCAAACTCAACATGTCAAAAGGAAAATAAAAAAAAGATTCTGAAAAGGTCTCATCTCGTAGAGGAGGTCAATTTAGAAGACAAAGAGGAGGCAGAAATTTCAGCAAATCTCAAGCCAAGGACCAAGAAAGAAGAAGAACATGGCAAAGGATTTCAAAATGTAACTCTAACCCATTTTGTACTATTTGTAAGAAGTCAGGACATGAAATAATGATTGCAGATATAAATGTCAAAGGTGAAAAGTTCATAATCACTCTCAAAGAGATTGCTGGTTTCAAAATAAAGAAAAGATGGATGCAAATTTCACTTAAGAAAATGATGAATTGTTTTCTTGCATGACAATAAGTAATTATCACAAAATATATATTATTTGGATAGTGGATGCAGTCACGATATGACAGGAGATTGAGACATGTTCATAAGCTCGATGAGAATTATTTATCAAAGATTACTTTTGGCGATGGCAAGGTGCTGAAAGTTAAAGACAAAGCCAATGTAGCAATCTACACAAAGGCTTATGACCAAAAGATTATTGGTAATGCCTATTATGTTTGTGGCTTAACTCAAAATCTTCTAAGTGTGGGGCAATTGTTACAAAAAGGATATTCATTGACATTTGACAATGAAGAATGCCATATTTTTTAGAAGAAATTTGACCACGTGGTGGCCAAAGTTAAGATGGCTCCAAATAAAATATTTCCTCTCATGGTCATCAAGTGGCAATCTAACACTCAAAATTATTGAAAATGAAATCCTTGTTGTGGCATATGAGATATGGGCACCTAAGCTACAAAGCTTGGCTATTTTTAAAAGCAAAAATATGGTGGCTTGTCTTTCTTGTATTGGATGCAAGAAGCGCATATGTGGAGGATGTATTTTTGGGAAGATGCATAGTCTACCATTTCCAAAGAAAACTTGGAGAGCACATGCTCCACTTGAATTGGTGCATTCAGACATTTTTGGGCCAACAAAAACACCATCATTCTCTGGTAAGAGATATTTTCTATTATTTTTTGATGATTATTAAAGAATGATGTGGCCTTATAATATAGAGAAAAAATTAGATGCTTTCTGAATTTTTCTTGAGTTCATGGCCCTTGCATAAGACAAAGTGGTAGGAAAATAAAACTCTCTGGACAGATCAATGTGGTGAATTCATCTACAAGCTGTTCTTGGACTATTGCAAAACTCAAGGCATCAAAAGGTAGCTCACAGTTTAGTATACACCACAGCAAAACGGTGTGGCTGAACCGAAGAACCGCACCATAGCAGAAATGGTACAGAGCATGTTGAAGCAAAAAGAACTCCCTAATACTTTCTGGCCAGAGGCCATTACTAAAGTTGCCAATATTCTCAATCGCTCTCCAACAGAAGCCTTTCCAAGTACTACACCATATGAAGCTTGGCATGGACATAAGCCTCAAGTAAGTTTTCTCAAAGTGTTTGGCTGCATTGCTTATTCTCTAATTCCTTCCAAAAGCAGATAGAAGTTTGCTGAAAAAGGAGAAAAGCTCACATTCATTGGCTATAGTGAAGAATCCAAAGCTCACCGTCTCCTCAATCCCACAACTAATGAATTGGTGGTCTCAAGAGACATGGTATTTGATGAAATGGCAAAGTTGAATTGGAATCCAAATCCGTCTACTTCTATTGACACTCAAAGAGGGAATGCAAGATTTTTTTTTTGATGAGGCTGAAAATTAAAAAACTATAACTCCTTCAAATCCAACACAATGTTCTCCAAGAAATTAAATGCAAAGTCCTCCAAAAACTACCATACCAGCTGCAAGTTCATCAAATGGTGTTACTAGTACATTTTCAAGAAAGTGTGTTCATTGAGAGACATATACCAAACTTATGATGTTGCATTTTTTACAAGTGAGCTACAAAATTTTGAAGAAGATGAGAAAGAAAAAATCTAGAAAATTGCAATGAATGAGAAAATTGCTGCTATTGAAAAGAACCGAACATGGGATCTTGTAGACTTGGCCAAAGGAAAAGAAGTCACTGGATTAAAATGGATTTACATGAAAAATTTCAAGAAAGATGGAACAATTCAGAAGCACAAAGCTTGTCTAGTTGCGAAGGGATACTCACAACAACCCAGTGTGGATTTCATTGAAAACTTCGCCCCAGTTGCACGTATGAAAATAATACAATTTTTTCTAGCACTTTCTACCCATTTGGAGCTTCCAGTTTTCCAGCATGATGTGAAATCAGCCTTCTTAAATGGAGATTTGGAAGTGGAACCTCAAGGCTTTGTAAACAAGGGGAAGAAAGAGAAAGTTTATAGACTTTGAAAAGTCTTGTACAGTTTGAAGCAAGCTCCACTCGGTTGGAACAAGAAGATTGACAGATACTTTCATCAGCATGCTTTCACAAAAGTCCTAGTGAATCATCTCTATACGTGAAACTGGAAGGTTCGCAAGACTATCTTATTATTTGTCTTTATGTAAATAATTTGATTTACACTGGGACAAGTTTAAAGATGTTGGAAGCATTTAAAAATTCAATGATGGAGTATGAGATGACAAACTTATGCCTAATGAAATATTTTCTTAGAATCCAAGTTTATCAATCAAAAGGAAGAATTTTCATTTCTCAAGAAAAGTATATTGAAGACTTGTTGAAAAAGTTTTTTATGGAGAATTGCAAACTAGTAGCCACACCAATTTCTTTGAATGAGACATTGCAATTAAATGATGGCTTTCCAAAAGTTGATCCCATAATTTATCGCAGCTTGGTTGGATCACTCATCTATCTCACAAATACAAGGCCTGATATCATCTACCCGGTTAGTCTCATCTCAAGATTCATGCACGATCCAAGTAAAGTTCATTTTGCAGCAGCCAAGCGTATTCTACGCTACATCCAAGGAACTAAAAAGCATGGGCTAAAATATGTCAAGAAAAAACAATGATTTCATTTGTTTTATTGACAGTGATTGGGCATGTTCTATTGATGGTCGAAAGAACACATCAAGATATGTGTTTTGCCTAGGCTTCAAGGTGATTTCCTAGTCCTGAAAGAAGCAAAAGATCGTCACACTATCTTCAGCTGAAGCGGAGTACATTGCAGCCACAGATGCAACATGTGAAGCAGTTTGGCTCAAAAGAATTTTAGCAGATTTACTCCAAGGTGGAGTTGGTCAGACAAACCATCTACTGTGACAACATGTCGGCAATTGGTTTGGCAAGAAACCCAATTTTTCATTCGCGCTCAAAGCATATAGAGTTGCGTAACCATTTATTCGTGACTTGGTGCATGACGGTGAGATTGACTTGGAGTTCGTTGATACAAATAGCAAGTTGGAAGATTCACTAAGGCGTTGCTGGAGACAACTTTGTTCAATTCATAGAAAGAATGAAGATTAAAAATTTTGGGGGGTGTTGAAAATATAATTTGTAATAAATAAGGTTCTATTGAACTGATGCGTCTCATAGGTTTTGTATGTATAGATTTATCTAGAACCATGATGGTTCATATTCTACCGCTTTGGTTATGGTGATAGAAGACTAGCATATCTTCAATTAATACATGATGTACTCAAAGCACCTATCAAACCCTCTCCTTGTATGCTTATTTGATTAAGTAAATTCAATACAAGACAAAAACATTCAACCTCAATTATCATTTCCTTTCTCCTCTTTTACCATGTCCCAACAGTCTACACATTGTGTATTTTGCTACGATTATCATGAATTTGGGCATATATACATTGACCTAAGCAACATGTAATTATTGTTGGATATATAGATATATTCTCTATACATAAATATTACATGTGCATATGAGTAACACGTGTATTGAACGTACAATTGATTGGATATTGGAACGTGGGTTTGTGGGCTTATAACTCGATACCCAAACCAGTATTTATTCCATAAATACTGGCTTGTGATAGCAGTCTAGGTATTCCAATCTTGATACTAAGGGTGAATATCTCGAGAAACTTAGATCTAGATATTAACCCTAATTTCCAATTGTTAATTTCTCACAAAACCTAACAATCTTGAGATAATCATTAATCAATTTGTGAGTTTTGAGAGAAAAGATTTACCAGAACCCAATGTCGTCGCTGTGCGTCATCACAGCCGTCGAGGCCATCGTCACCGACGATCGCCATCATGGTCGGCATCATCGCTCCCATAGACAAACGTCGCAACTCATCGCCTCCTTCGTGCGAGGCCATCGAGGATAAGGCGAGGTGTCGATCTGGGTTCGTGATCAGATCCAGCCCTTGCTCCGACGATCAGTCGTTGACCTCGTCGACGTCGCCGCTCGCACTCGGTCTCTCGTTGGCAGTCGACCCCCTCTTCTCCGGCCACATAGGGTTTTATGTGTCAAACCCGGTTGCAGCGAACCCGACCCGCAAGCCCATCTTCCTCCTCTCTTCTCTGACTTGCTGAGTAATCGAATCCGAACCTGATCCATTAAGAATTCTGGTGAAGGAGATGAGAGAGGAGTACTCTTGTGTGGTCCCCAACTTCGAGCTTTATCCATGGTTTGTTATGGAGAGGTCACCGAATTGGTTGAATTTGTTAAGGAATTTGTAGTTTAGATGCACACAAGGTGTTCAATGCTGGGTCTCTTTGGTGCAAAATGGTTTGTTGTTTGGATTTGTTCCCAAAAAAACATGAGTCTAATCAATTGAAAGGGACGAGATGGTGAAAGATAAGTTCTTTACTTTCCTCGTATTAAATTTCTGTTAAATATTTTGTTATGTCCTGGAAGTTCAAAACATTTGTTTTAAGTTTATGTTTTGAATTATGGAATTACTATGATGCTAAGTGGTTAAGTTCAAGACTGTATTAATCATTTGTTTAATTAAATACAAGTTGAACAGTTGTTTTGGCTATGCGCTAAAACCAAATATCTATTTTTAATAAGTTAAGCTATATGTTTTTACTATAAAGTTTGGATCTCCAAATTAAATTATTGCTAGAAATAAACAGTGTCAATAATTCGTTTAATTGGCTAATCTTTAACAATTTGATGAACGTAGGAACTTCAAAGTTACTTACAAATTGTTTGTTGGAGACGATGGATATGCATCACGGATGAATAAGTCTGCACTATGCAGGCTTCTCCATCAAATTTGGAAAACACTTCTAACTTGAAGTGTTGGTATGATCTAGTCTAATCTTTCTTAGTATTTTTCATGTGATGAATGTGTTAACGTTTTGTGCGTTTAATTATATGATTGAAAGTTTTAGATCATAGTTATTCTCGTTTTGAAAACTAGCATGTTTAGGGTTGTTAAGTATTTTATCATACTATGTGTATAGATATTTTGACAAATCTAGTGTTTGCAGTTTGTGTGAGATCATATATTTGCTTCTCTAATAAAATAAAATAATTTTTTTTTGATGTATAAAATGTATAACAAATGTCTATAACTTAGGAGAAAGCATCTCTTAATGTAGGATATGACTCTATTAGTTACGTTTTGTTCTTTCTCGTTCATTATACTCTGTGTGCAAAGTTGAATTATAATATGTTAGTCATTATCTCATTTAGCGTTATGAAGATGATGAAGAACGAATAAAGGAAAGAACTCTTCGCTTAATGTGTTTGAGAAAGTGGACATTGTTAGAACCATTAGAGAAAGTAAACAACTTTGTAAGATCTGGTAGAGTAATTTTGTATTAACTCTTATAAAGTGTAAATATTGTCAATCGCATGTATAAGTTGATGGAACTGAGATGATTCCCAGGATTACGGATTGGTGTGCGTATCGATCATAAAAGATTAACAGATTAAATACGTGATCTAACCCTATATAGCGGAATCTAGGGTTCACGAATTATACCTGCGATGAGAAGAAGACGACAGCGACCCCAAGATCTTCTGCACGTATTCCTTCCTCGGGTTGGACGTCGTGTGGGCGACGATCTCCCAACCTTTCTTCTCCTTGGCTGACCTCTCTTTCTCTCCTTACGTGAATCACGAATTTAGAGAAAAAATCTTATATTTCAAATGATCAATGACGGCCAGAGAAATAGAGGATATATATAAGGCTACGGCAGGGACCATGAGGAGAAATTAGGGTTAGGTCTCCTAACGATTCTGGGTATCCCGTGTTCAGCCCGAACACACAACCCAGGCCCATTAACAATAGCTCGGTCCACTAAGGAGCTATTGTCGCACTACCTTTCTAATCCCAAATTATATTTATGGGCTCCGTTTATTATATGCTCGTTGAGCTCCCCATGTTAAGATATCAAATGTCCGTCGATCAAATTAAGTTTCTGACAACTATATTGATCAACATCTTTTATCCTTAAGTAGTATCACTCAACTTTATTTGTCATGTCGGATGTAATCCACTTGCAGGGTTTACATGACAATCCTTATGAGCTCCTTAAGGGGACATCATCAACCCGATGTATCGGGACATGGATTCCTTTTACAATCAACAGCCCATCATACATACAATGCTATTACCCAATTCATAGAGGTTGTTGATCCATAATGAATCTCACTCTTTTATGAGTCAAAATAATGCACACTGCATATACATGTCTGTTATTATATCTGGATTAAGAGCATAAGCATCCATAATAACAGAGGTGTTTGTTCTCTTTTATAGTCAGTACAAAGAGAACAACCTCAAGTGGTCCTGTTCAATACACACAAAGTACTAGTGTAAACCTATAGTCAAGATAGACTAATACCAGATTACACTACAACCTTTCCAATGGATTATCCAAGTCCGTCTAGGTTGTGAATTATTTATATATTCCATAGGGAACTGATAATATGATCTTCTGTGTGTCACCTCACACCATATTATCAACCTTATAGAATATCAGATACTTGCATTAATATTATAATAAACACAATATGCAAACATATGCCCATATGATTCTCACTCAAAAAAAAAGAAGGAAATAAAGTTAATACAAAAGTGATGCTTTCAGTATATAACCCTAACATAAGTTGAGTTTAAAAAATGAGATAATTAATAATAATAGTTCTGATTGTGTTCTTGAACATAGCATAATTAGTTAGGATTTGATAACTATATATTCAATTGTTTGTGAGGAATTGTGATCTAATTATCAAAACTATAGGGGAATGGAGTTAAAAGCTATTGAGTAAAAAGCTTTAATATCCATGTTGTTTTGAAATTTAGAATCACTATGAACTATATATTAAATTGTTTGTTCTTGTTAAAACTTATAATTTTACTAAATGACATTTCAATAAATATGACAAATGAGAAGTTTGAATTCAGATTGTGATCACTAGAAAATCATTTTGTATGTTCTCTAGGAGTTCATAACTTTTTGAATCAATACATTCTGATATTTATAACCTCAGTAGCTTTGTGACTATGTGAGATAATTATTGGTCAGAAGTATTTAATTACTTTTGTAGATGATTAATATAAGTTTGTCATATATATGAAGAATGAAGCACTTGCTATTCATAATGAATTAAAAAATATAGTTAAATGCTAAAAATCAAGGGTTCAGTTTTGATAGAGGTGGTGAATATGTTTTAACAACTTTAGAGAAGTTTACATATGACATAATCTCTACTACACTATACTTACAATAGTCAAACGATACTGATAAAAGTTAGAATCAAACACTTAGTGAAATGTTGAATTCTGTTATATTGACCGTTGTTTATCTTGTGTAATTATGAGTGGTGTTGTATTGTTAATCATATCTCTAATGTATTACTACACTCTAAATTGAATACACCTTGTAGATCATGGCATGAAAACACAAATAATTTTGTTAAAGTAAAAATTTGTATTGTGAAACATTGGTTAGAGTACATGACCCTAGAAGGCCTAGTATAACATTTGTATTTGTGCGTGTTTAGAAAGTGCTGAATGTAGTTCTGTGGACAAATATTAGATCTATCGCAGAGTTCTTTGAGGATGTGTTCATCAATGATAAATGTATGAAATGATCTAGTCCTACAGACACGATCAATGATTCACGGTTGGAATTAAGAACCAGCCTTACTGATACTTAAACCTTCAATGGCAAATGAGCTAAGAAGAGTCTTTAGTAGACAATGAGATAAATTTTGTGTCATACAATTATACTTTGATTTAGTTGATCGGCCGAAAGGGGCTAAAACTATAGTACGTAAGTGGGGTTTTGTGGAAGAAACTTAATTTTGATTGTTCAATAGCAATTTTAATGTATTTTAGTAGCTAACAGATTGACTTAGAAAGATGGGGTAGATTTATTTGATGTCTACTACATGTTTGTCATATTGCTACAATAAGTATTCCTCTTACCCTCACATCTATTGAAAATTTTGTTATTCATAAAGGATATTTAAACAGTTTTGTAATAAAAGTTTTGTACTTGATATTTTGTACTGAACAGTTTTGTACTGAAAAGTTTTGAACTAATATGTTTAGTGAAAAAGATTTACAATTTAGTCAAATCGTTGGATGTTCTTAAAACATGTATAACCGACGAATAAATAATTTGACAAATTTCTGAAAGAGCCTAGTATATGAATCAAGTAATTCAGAACAGTGTCTTCAACTTTGTGGTGTGTCAAATATAGTGACTATTATTTACTTGTTCTATTGACATGTCTGTTCTTGGAAGTGACCTCTCTATTACAAATAAAGTTAAAATTGTGCTATCCAAAGAATTCAACATGAAAAATCTAGGTATTGTGGACACCATAGGAATAAGGGTGAGTTTCGGTTGACAAGGGATAACTCTGTAGCGCCCCGATTTCCATATACATGGGAAACCGTGACACATGCCAAGATCTTTCCTTCAATTAGTCACGATACACAAAATGCTGGAAATTTAAAACTTTTTTATTCAATACAGAGTTACCACGCAGTAATTACAATTATCAGTTTGTAATACCAACTGTAGCGCCTGCCCTATTTCCTTTTTGACTCCAAACTCAATTCTTCAAATTTCTATATCACTTTAAACATAAACTAAAATAGTTATGTTTCAAAGAAAAATTGGGCAGAGTCTCCTTTGTATTTTTTGCCCAAAACACAGAAAAGCTTACGGAATTTTGCTCTAAATTCCGTAGCTTACATCACAGGCAATAATAATACGGGCTCCCCAGGCCAAAATGAGCATCATCACACAAGCAATATATATATATGCTCTGGGGGCCAAACTCATAACGGTTTAACAAATATCAATTAAAAAGCATAAATCCTTTAGAAAACGTAGTAAGTTTTTAGAAAATAACCTGTAAAAACCTACCACGACGCCCGGCACTCCACAACGAAATGGTTACGGGTCAAACCATAACCTGCCGCCTCACGCTCTACTTTTCATCATCATCCACATGCTTATACATCAAAAATACAATTTAAAGCATAAATCTTTACTATTTACAATTAAATTATAACAACAATTTATAACTAAAGCTCCACTCCACGAAAATCTGTACCTACACCTCACCCCTGCACTGCTGAAGACCTGTAACAGTAGGGACCTAGGGTAGTCCATGGACTCCCTAACCCCCAAATACTAAGGGGTTAGCCATTTCTGGTGTGAGTATAATTTATCAAAATAAGCAAATAAATTAAACTTTACAAGTAAAAACATAACGAACTCATAATATCAAGATCAACAAATCTTACTTGACATCTGAACATGTAACCTCATAAATGGGAATTCACATCCAATACTCTCTGAGTCATCACCTGTATGTATATCCATACCCACTCACAACATACTTATCTTTAGTAATCATTTGAATAACCCCTCTCATAATACCAATATTTATCCTATTGCCTTATATCACATATCACATCATAGGCATATGCATTCATTTGCATACTACCACATTCATTCATGTCCAATCTAACGTCTCATTGCACATTACCATTTATATGCATTCCATCACAATAGACTCCGCATCGCCAACATGGTTTGGCAATAACATATCACACTCGCAATTCAACTTAAATGGAAAAGACACGTGTACATATAATTTATGTGCCAGTGTATGTTATGACTTAACTCTAATGTGATATTTAACTAGAACTAGGATGCTTCCTATTCTAATGTCATGTCAACTAAACCAGGATGCTCATATCCTAATGCCAACAAGTCTCCGAAAGAAACATGCAGCCCATACTACATGCGACCCCATCTCAAGCCGTTTCTCCATATATAGGGATTTGAACCCGCGTTATGAACTCTAATTGTACTCAACCTGTTCCTGACACCTACACGTGGCTAATGAGGTTGCAGGCGTGGTCAAGTCCCACTATTGCATTTCGCCAGTGGTGTCTATGTTCGCCACTGCGACCCGGCCAACCGGACCTCTCTCATAATAGACGAACCCATCGTATTGGGCATCATTCCAAAATCAAACTATAGGGTTTCGCAAGCGCAGGGTAGCACGAAGCCTACCCTGTGGCACCCTCTGGGGTATCGCAAGCGCAGGACTGCACAATGCATCCTGTGGCACTCCCAGCCACGGTACTTCAGGAATTAACAGCGTGAGATACGCAACCCGTGTCCTCAACTTGTGAGACGGCACCGTACGTATCCCTTTGACAGGAAGGCGCAACCCAATAACACCACCTAGTCTGCCTCCAGGGACGAGTTAGTCATAAGGTGCCCCCTACAACCGACTCCTCTCTTCCGGCAAGGGTCTATGTAATGATTTTATAAATCACTATCCTAATGAGGTTATTATTCCTATGCAATCTTGCATAGTTTCCAATCATGGTCCAACTCATGGTCCCTCGATCCAAGACTCTGGTAATAATATCTCTCTCACTCATCCCTACCCCTAACTCGGATTCTACCAGCACTCTCGGCCCACGGTCAACCTACATTGGTTAAGATCCGTCGACGCCCTAGGTGAGATCTATCCATTTCACTCTAAGGGGGTAGGATGTGGTCTTGATGGTCGATGACCCTTAGGGTAATAACATCACCCTAGATGAGCACAACAAACTGCGTATTAGCTAAGAAGCTACATATGAGTAACCAAAAACACATACGAGCTAAACAGCTACGTATAGGACCAACAGCTACATACGGGCCAGTCGAGCCGCGCATGAGACAACAACATACATACGAGCCAAATAAGCCCCGTATGAGACCAACAGCTACATACGGGCCAGTCGAGCCGCGTATGAGACAACAACATACATACGAGCCAAATAAGCTCCGTATGAGACCAACAGCTACATACGGGCCAGTCGAGCCGCGTATGAGACAACGACATACATACGAGCCAAATAAGCTGTGTATGAGACCCACAGCTACATACGGGCCAGTCGAGCCACGTACGAGCAAATCCACATACAAACAACCATTAAGGTAGTCAAACCTAGAAGCAACCAAACGTGCTTATTAGCAAACTTTATCTTCTATAATTATAAGCAACAGAAGAATCTACTAAAATCAACTTAGCATGGGTTTCTTCTACAATCAACCCATCATAGCATACCTACTATAATCAACTCAACATGAGTTTCTTTCTAAAATCGACTCAAACATGATAGGTTTTACTGGAACGTCACATAGGCATGAATGGGTTCTCCACACAACTCAAGCATGGTGTTCTACTACAACTGAACCATGGGTTTCTTTCTATAACAATTCAAGCATGGATTCTTACTATACCACAAGGGTGGGTTCTTTCTCTACAACCATCTAAATCCGTAGGATGGGTTCTTTTACTCGCTACTACTAACAACTCAAATGGGTTCTCTTTGGCATACACAAATAATATAGCCCTAGGAATGGGTTCTTCCTCAACCTACAACACGTAATCCACAAAAGGTGTGATCCTTTAACCTCCTACCACTGACAACATCCAAAGATTGTTTCTTTATCATACTACAACTAACATAATTATCAAGTTGGGTTCTTTTAGCATCCACAATTTACTCAACTCTCAAAATGGGTTCTTTCTCAACCTCTAACAATTTATACCCAAAATATGGGTTCTTTTAACATCCACAATTTACTAAACCCTCAAATGGGTTCTTTTCTTCACCTACACAAGCAGTACCCTAAGGATGGTTCTTTCTTCACATACATAAGTAAATAAGGAAAGCAAGCAACTAACTCAGAAGTAGAGAATCCTCACATACATAACGAATCCATTATATAGGTTTTATATACTCAAAGATAGTTAATTTCCCCATACGCCTCATCCATAAATCATGTCACCTCTTCAGTTCATCCAACTTCTTTAAAATATCAATTACGTATATAGAACCATATACACCATATCGTGATATCCTCATATGATTGTAACTCATCCCCATATACACATATATGCTATTCAACATCCCTTAAATATCACTTCATAAATAAATCATACTCGCCATATTCTTACAATCACAAGGTACGTAGTAAATCGATACTTACCATATTCCTTAACACGTAAGAATACGTGAATAATTCTATACCCACATATTCTTCAAACCACCAAAATATATAAATAAATTACACTCACCACATTTCTTAAAACACCCAAAATACGTAGATAAACTGATACTCACATATCCTTCAAACCACACAATATATAAATAAATTAACTCACTATATTTTTATAATCACAAAATACCTATAATAAATTAGTACTCACATATATCTTTAAACCATAAAAATATATAAATAATATAACTCACATAATTTTTTAACACACAAAAACACACAATAAATTAACTCACATATTCCGCGAAGATCCAAGCGCCGTGCCACCTCGCGTCCAAGGTCGTGAATATATCCTATCACCAAATTTCAAGCAATTAAAACTCAAATAATTCAACTAATCACAAGAGTAAATAATCGCTATCCAACTTATCCCACAAGCGCTTATTGAATGCTTGGGATATACACGTGCGATGCACGTGATGATCTAATGCCTATGGTATTTTCATCCCCAAATAATTACTAAATCGCCTCTAAAATATTCTAGTAGCTCAACTATGGTTACTACTACTATACGAGAATTAATCCATATTCATATAATTCTCTTTTACAAACTCAAATCCCTAATTTACTAACAACTCACATTCTCTCTAATAACCTACTAATTTCTCCCATCTACAATTTCCAACATCTCAAAATCTCTCTACCCTAACATTCCTACTCAATAAAATTAACCCAACTAAATTCTATACAATAAAATAGTTAGGGTTTTACCTTCGCGAAGTCCAATCGAAAATCCGACGCTACTACGATGTCGAGAATCCCTCCATTAGTCTACCCCTAATTTTAATTTGGAATCCATGGAGAATCGGAGGAGTTTGGAGGTGGGGAAGTCTTGCCGATCGATGGGTTCCTGGGATTCGATGGGTTCGTTTTTTTTGGGTTTGTTTGATCGGGATGAAGAAGAAGAACGAAGGAGGAACAAGGAAATGGGTCGGGGTTTCTTTCCCTTCGGCTGTGCGCGAACGGGAAGAGGAAGGGAGAGGAGGACTCGGGGATTCTTTGGGTTCGGTATCGAACCAGGAAGGGGAAGAAGAAGGGAAGGAGAAGGAAGAAGATGGAGGGGGGTCGGGGCTTCTTCCGATCGCCGGCGTGGACAGGAGAGGGAGGAAGGGAGATTGGGGTTTTCTTGGGTATGGGATTGAAACCGGGAAGAAGAAGAGAAGGAAGAAGAAGGAGAAGAAGGAGAGAGAGAGAAGGGGTTTTTTTTGTAAAAAAGCGAATAATTAATAATAGGTTGATAAATATCTAGGGGAATGTTGCATATAAGCCCTCTAACTTCAATACATTTCAAATAAAGCCCAACTCTCTATTCTAATAATTCCAAACAATACAAAATACATTAAAACTACTTTGTAGATAATCCGTATAAAAATAATTTAATCTTGAAAATAACAATAATATAAAATAGACAATATATCTTATATTTCTCAATTAAGATAATTTTTATCAGAAAATCCATGAACGCGCGAAATTCTCAATCGCGCACACATTTCTATGCAAAATAGCCATATGCTATTTTTCGGGTCGTTACAAACTCTTTGTCAAACTTATCAAATCAAAATGTGTTTCAAAAGTGGGGATATAGTGATTGGAAGTGTGTTTTGAAACACCTTATGATTATAATAAAAGGTTGACACCTAATGATGGTGTATGAGATAGGTAAATAATTTTAAAGGAATTGAAAGTCTCATGTATACAAAGATTTGTACTAGAATAGACATAGCCTTTGAGGTAGGTATGATCTGCAAATTCACTAATAATCCCATATACATTTGAGTGCCCTTAAGAGGCTAATAAGATACCTGAGTGGTACTCAAGAGTTTGCTTTACGCTACTCTAGTCATTTTTCGAATGAATGACTTATCTGATGCATTATGATGCTCAGAATTTAGTGAAAGTCGATAACTAGTAGATATGTGTTTACACTTGGAGGAACAGAAATGTTATGGAAATTAAAAGGCAAACAGTCACAGTGTTATCATCCATGTAATTAGACATTTATGTGTTATCCTCTACAGGAAAAAAAGCTGAGTGGATTGAAGAAATTGTTGCTAGTTATCCATTTAGAAGTTTAAGTAACTCTCTAATTCTGTTATGCGACTATCAAGCTATAGTGCACTGTAGCTCATAATGTAACGCCCCGAATCCCAAAAACACTGAATTCGAGATGTTCTACAGGATCTTTTCACTTTCTTCAGTACAATTTTACAAAGAAATCAAAATTTTCACTTTACATCAGAGTTTACATCATATATTACATTTACATTGCACAACGGAAGCAAAATTTACAACAACATTTAAATAAAAGTACAACAATATGGTAAAATCTTTATGCATCCATTCTTCTTTAACCTTTAACATGTCATTTATCCTGCATACAAAACTGTGGGTACGTCAGTTTATTCAACCGACGATAATTATACATGGCCATCCTCTCTATGCCAGAAATAGTATAACGATTCTCATTTCTTAACAGATCACAAACTTGTTCACATCACAATTAAAGTAAAGGGGAAAAATCTTAATGATGTCGTGTCGTGATCGTGCACTTAATCCTTAATGCAATTAGTTAATTTACATGACACTAATGCGCACTTGTTCGGATTCTATGCATCCCATACTACATAGGTCCGAGGGCAAGCCTCTTAATCGTTCTTCATTTTTGTAGGGTTCAATCCCTCGCCATGACTTAATCTACTACTGTAATTACGGTGAGTATCCTAGATGATCTATGAGTACAAGCACGTGCACTGGACCCTGGAGGGGAACCCCACGCCATGTCTTGACTCATCAAGCATGCATTCTGTGGCAATTCAGTCTCCTCCCTGAACACGATCCTCTTGCAGTCACCAAACATCCCACAAGCGTGGCTAAAGTCCGATCATTACTGAGTTGTGCCCATGCCATGTCTTGACTCATCAAGCATGCATTCTGTGGCTCACACACCCGCACTGTAAACTCTAGTTCTCATACTTATGTTTTCTCTCACTTTCATCACATCTCCACTATGTACTAATTATTAGAATCATGAATAAAAATCAAAGCTCTAGAGTTAGCCTCTCCACTAAACCGGACTTATTCATTTCAATTTCACATGACCGACCTTGGTCTTCTTTTCAATTTCATTTCATTTCCATTGCCGGGGGAGACTTAGCTACTCTTTTGTTCAATTTCCAATTCACAACTTCCAATTTGAGCATTTTCAACTCATGAATTCATTTTTTTTTCATTGCCTCAGCATATCATGTTCTTACTTTCATATTCATGTAATTCTCAATTCAAAACTACGATTCTTTTCATGTAAATTCTCAATTCAAAAACTATGATTCTTTTCATGTAAATTCTCAATTCAAAAACTATGATTCTTTTCATGTAAATTCTCAATTCAAAAACTATGATTCATTTCATGTAAATTCACACAGCAACAAATAGAGTTTATCAACATCAACCATAAGATCCACAATCTTCAAAATAAACAGAATAATGTTCTCTGATATGTCAAACACTCTGGACAGTCGACTTGGAAAATACCAGTCGACTTATACAGTCAATTCAAATTCTTCATAATCACTCGGGAGAGTCGACTGCTACACATGGCCAGTCGGCTGCTCCGCAACTTTCTATGCTCAAAATGTCATTCACGTGACAGTCGACTGTCAACAAATCAGTCGTCTGTCCCGGTCTTAACAGTACATATCCATGTTCAGCTCAGTCGACTTGCTACTCGCATTAGGTCGACTGGACAGGTTCACATTTCAAATTAAGGAATTATCTTTCCATCAGTTCTTACATGCACATGCATCATGGTGTCAAATTACAATATACATATATTCATGCTTCATAAACACGTGGTTTCTTAACTATTCAGTAACATCACAACATGAATTTCAAATAACTAATATTGTCTTTTCTTCAAGGAAGTGTTAAATATGCGTTTACACTCGTTCATAACTTTCTTGCAGAGATGAAATATTAATCTCAATTTATTACACTAGGACAACACAATGGAAATATCTCATTTCGTAGAATTACTGGACTATTCACAGTTTAATCAAAGCATCGGTCGGCTGTTCATATCATCAGTCGACTGCACAGACTATTCTCAGTTTACTAATTATCACTAGTTCTTTTTCATCCGTTCACATCTCCTCCATCATATATAACATGGGGGAATATGACTTTAGCAATCATACTATCACTTCTGTTTTGCATACATGTACATTATCAAATCATGAAGATATTCGCCTCGTACCAGTCGACTTGTACATGCGACAGTCGACTATACAGACTTATTTTGTTCTTATTTACAGTGTCGTTATTACACTATTAGTCCTTCACAATTATCATCATAAACATACTCAGGCAATTCTAATACGTTTGAATTTACTTCCCATAAGCATAGTAACAATCATCATAATCATGGCATATTTTCTACACTAGAAGTCCTGAGAAACACCCACCTTATTGACGAAATAACCGAAATCCAGAAAAGCTCCTTAATGCAATGGACGACTCCTTGCTCCTTGCTCCTTGCTCTACACCGAACCTTCAGAACTGATGCTCGGCCTCCACAGAAAAACACACACACTCTCTCACAATAATACCTCTCTTATAAAAATGATCTTAGTGTAAAAGAACCAATGAATGAGAGGGGGTATTTATACACCAATTTGAGTGAGATGGAGGGCTAGGATTCAGTAGATAGTTATAGGATCAAAGGCTAGGATGAGCTAGGGAGTTGTGATAACCACTCATACTCCAAATAACTACCCATGACTCACACCCACTTCTCTACCCAATCCGGCCAAGAAAGTGTGCCTATGCACGTGTACATGAAGTGCACATGTAAGCACAAGCCACCCTACAAGAATTTGTACACACATAACAAGTCTTTTTTTTTTTAAAAAGAAAATGTTACACATTACAAGGTGTAGGAAATAAGAAAAGGGATTAAATCCATAGGCTTAAATTAATTGGGCCAAGATAAATATTTTAAAAGAAAAATAAGTAAACTAACATTTGGGCTTTAGGAAAATGCTTTATAGAAAACAATATTCTTATTCATCATGTTGAAAATAATAGCCAAAATATTACACGTGCACACTACGTGCAAAAATAAATAATTCTTCATACATTTGAAAAATCAGGGTATTACAACACTCCCTCCTTAGAATAGTTCCGTCCCCGGAACTACGATCAAGAGTGAGAGAAACAGAAAATACAACACAACAACAAGAAGAAAAAAAAATACAAAAATACAATCAAGCAAAAAGCTCAAGATAATCCTTCAACATCCTCTCCTCAGATTCCCAAGTAGGCTCTTCAACCAAATGGTTTCTCCAGACTACCTTGACCATCGGTATCGTCTTATTCCTCAAGACTTTTTCTCGATGATCAACAATCTCGACAGGAAACTCGATGTAATTCAGATCCAACTGCAAACCTTCCGGCACTTCAGGTAAATGATGACTCGGATCTAGAATATAACCTCTCAGCATAGACACATGAAAGACATTGTGCACCTGAGACAACTCTTCCGGTAATTCAAGCCGGTAAGCAGTTTTCCCAATCCTTTTCAATATCTTGTACGAGCCTATAAACCTCGGGGCTAACTTCCCGCCTTTGCCAAATCGAACCACACCATTACTGGGTGATACCTTCAGAAAGACGAAGTCACCAACCTCAAACTCAAGGTCCCTTCTCCGGTTGTCTGCATAGCTTTTCTGCCTGCTCTGAGCTTCCACTAACCTTTTCCTGATCAGAACAATCTTCTCAGAGGTTTGCTGCACAAGCTCAGGACCAAACAACTGACACTCCCCAACTTCATACCAACAAACAGGAGTCCTGCACTTCCTGCCATACAAAGCTTCGTACGGCGCCATCCCGATGCTAGTCTGAAAACTGTTGTTGTAGGCAAACTCTACCAAAGGTAAATGGCTTTCCCAACTGCCTCCAAAGTCTAGTATATAACACCGAAGCATATCCTCAAGAATACGGTTGACTCTCTCGGTCTGCCCATCGGTTTGCGGATGAAAAGCAGTGCTGAAATCTGTCTTGGTACCCAAAACTGTCTGAAGACTCCTCCAGAAATGCGAAGTAAACCGCGCATCTCGATCAGACACAATAGTTGAAGGAACACCATGAAGCCTGACAATCTCGCCAACATACATCTCAGCCAACTTGTCCATCAAAGCAGTGAGTTTCATCACCAAAAGGTGAGCGGACTTGGTTAGTCGATCAACTATAACCCAAATCGCATCATTGCCTTTTGGACTCTTAGGCAATCCCGTTATGAAATCCATACTGATGTTATCCCACTTCCATTCCGGAATAGGTAACGGCTGTAATAGACCTCCAGGTCTCTGATTTTCGGCTTTGACTTGCTGACAAACCTCACACTTCGCAACAAATTCAGCCACATCCCGCTTCAAACCTGACCACCAGAAGTGTTGTTTGATGTCTTTGTACATCTTAGTACTCCCAGGATGTACAGACAAAAGAGTAGCATGTGCCTCTTGAAGAATGCTCTCTTTCAGGTCCGCCTAATTTGGAACACATAATCTATCTCCGAACCACAGCACTCCATCCCTGATTTGAAATCCGGGCAACCTGCCAGCACCAACCTGCTCTAGGCAAAGCCAAAATAGGTGCAGTAGTCAGCTTTTCTTTCAATTCCTGAAAGCTTGCCTTACATTGCTCAGTCCACTTGAAGCTCACATTCTTCTTGGTCAGTCCAGTAAGCAGCATGGCTATCTGAGCATAACCTCGAATGAATCTCCTGTAGTATCCAGTCATTCCAAGAAAACTTCTGACTTCCTTCACTGTAGTAGGCCTAACCCAATCTCTCACTGCCTCTATCTTCTGAGGGTCAGTCGCTACTCCCTCCTTAGAAAGGATGTGACCTAGGAATGCCACTTCAGATTTTCAGAAATCACACTTGGATAACTTGGCATACAACCTCTGCTCTTCCAGCTTCTTTAAAACTGCAGCCAGATGCTCAGTGTGCTCCTCCTCTGACTTGGAGTACACTAGAATATCGTCGATAAACACCACGATGAAAGAATCAATAAACGGCCTCAGAACTCTGTTCATCAAATCCATGAAGATTGCGGGTGCATTCGTCACTCCGAATGGCATAACTAAGAATTCGTAATGCCCATGCCGAGTTCTAAATGCAGTTTTCTGCACATCTTCGGCTTTCAGCCGAACTTGGTGATATCCTGATCGAAGATCTATTTTAGAGAAAACAGCTGCTCCTTGTAGACGATCGAACAAGTCATCAATTCGAGGAATAGGATACTTATTCTGAACAGTGACCTTATTCAGCTCTCGGTAATCGATGCACATTCTCATCGATCCATCCTTCTTCTTTACCAAAAGCACTGGTGCTCCCCAAGGTGACGCACTAGGTTGAATAAAGCATTTCTCCAATAGTTCCTCAATTTGCCGTTTCACCTCATCCTGTTCCACTGGAGCCATCCTATACGGTGCTTTAGAAATGGGTGCACTTTCCGGTTGAATAGTGATGCTGAACTCTACATCACGATGCAGGGGTAACCCAGAAAAATCATCCAAGAACACAGTCGGATAGTCCCGAACCACAGGAATCCCTTGCAATTCCACAGGAGTCTCTTCCTTGCGGATAGTTGCCACCAGCTTAGAACACTTCTGCTTCCCTTGGAAAGTGACTTCAGGTCCACCTGGAGCCTTCACTGTTACCGTCTTGGTCTTACACTCGATGCTTGCACTGTACACCGACATCCAATCAATGCCAATGATAACATCGACTCCCAAGATAGTCAGCTCGATCAGATCAATGCCAAAGACTCGATCTCCAATCACAATCTCACAATCAGCGTAATACCGGTCAATGGTCAAAGTTTCCCCTGATGGAGTAGCTACTGCTAAGATCTTGCCTGGAAAAATCTTCGGTTCCACTCCCAACACTTTAGCAAATTTAGGAGACATAAAAGTATGAGAGGATCCAGTATCGAACAATACAACAGCTTTCATTCCATTAAGATAAAGTTCGCCTGTTACATAATACACACCATTACGTAACAGTTTCACAATATGAACGGGAAGAAGAAATGACAAAAACCACTAAACATCAGCCCTCGTACCTAGTGATGACATGATCAACCTCATCAGCATCAGCTTCTGTCAAGGCAAATACTCGCCCTGGTTGGTACGGCCTCTTCCCAGTCTGCTGAACTGGTGCATTGCGATTCTCCTTTTGTGGTTTAAGACATTGAGATTGGTAATGTCCCATTTCACCACAGTTGAAGCAAGTCACCGCAGGAGGTCTCACCACATTGTTCCCAGGTCCTCCAGCCACACTAACAGTGTTCGCCCCTATCGGTTTGAACCTCTGTGCAGATGGTTGGCCCTTGAAACTCCTAGAATGTGCAGGCCTCTTTCCATACTGCCAGTTGTTCCTTCGGTTCTGAACAACATGAAATTGCTCCATATCCGCCTCTGTCGCTGCTGCCCTCTTGACCAACTTGTCAAATCGCCTGATACCAAGAGGTATCATCCGGGACCTCAAGCTTGGTCTCAGCCCATGCTCGAACTTACGAGCCTTCTTCGCCTCATCCATCACCAATTCTGGAGCATACCTGGAGAGCTGAGTAAACTTAGTCTCATACTCCCTTACTGACATGCTGCCTTGCTGAAGTGACAGAAACTCCATAGCCTTCTTCTCCTGAACATCGGAGGGGAAGTAGTGGCTGCGGAATTCTTGCAGAAATTCCTCCCAGCCAAGCAACATGCCTCCCATGGTCCTCTTCATCGACTGCCACCAAAAAGCCGCATCCTTCTCGAATTGCAAAGTCGCCAACTTGACCTTGCTGCCTTCCGGGGTCTCCAACACCTCAAAGATTGTCTCCACTTGACGAATCCAGTCTTCAGCCGCATCTGGGTCTGACTTTCCCTCGAATACCGGTGGTTTCATTCTCTTGAATGATTCCACTAGTTTAATCGCCTCGGGCACTGGATTCACCGGCCCCCTTCCTTGGTTCATAGCCACTACATTGAGCGTCTGGTAGACCCTTGCAAGTTCTGTCTCCAGATCCAACCCCTCACCATTCCTAGCTCCTCTTCTTGACATATTCTGATGCAAAGGATCCATCAATTCGATGTATAAGACATGTAAATTAAATCAACTTGCATTTCATTGAATTCCAAACTTTATACATTCGAATTAAAACATTTTTGACATCAGAATAAAAGAAATAGCAGCTACAACAATCTAACTCCTACGGTTCCTCTTCGCTTCTCGAAGTTCTCCCTGTAGTTCATCAACTTCATCCTTCAGCACATCTGTTAGTTTCTTTCTCTTCTCAAGTTCCCATACTCGATGGCTGAGAACAGAAAAGTCGTCCTTCCGCTTCGCCAGTTGAGCTTCCAATACTCTAACTCTCTCTCTCAAGGTTTCCACCTACCTCTGAAGAGAAGTCACAAGACTACTCAAAACTGGTCCCTCTTCTTCATCGGAAGAAGAATCATCAGATGAATCCGGAGGTGGGGTAATCTCTCGAGATTCAGGCCACTCCTCCTCATCAGAATCTGCTTGCCCAGGGTGATACTCGTCCTCAGAATCAGCCTGTCCAGGATGGTACTCTTCCTCAATGATATGCCAGTCGTCATCTCCAGCAGGGTCGAAGTGATCAGCCATCTTAGAAATAGAGAGGAAGAACATAAGTCATAGAGCAACACAAATGTAACTCACTTACATTTAAATCGCTAAACTCAGACACACACTCTAATGTCCACTTCTAGGGTGTCGTTCCTTATAAATTTGTACCAACAGGGAAAGCATAGAAAATGTGGCTCTGATACCACTCTGTAATGCCCTGAATCCCAAAAACACTGAATTCGAGATGTTCTACAGGATCTTTTCGCTTTCTTCAGTACAATTTTACAAAGAAATCCAAATTTTCACTTTACATCAGAGTTTACATCATATATTATATTTACATTGCACAGCGGAAGCAAAATTTACAACAACATTTAAATAAAAGTAGAACAATATGGTAAAATCTTTATGCATCCATTCCTCTTTAACCTTTAACATGTCATTTATCCTGCATACAAAATTGTGGGTACGTCAGTTTATTCAACCGACGATAATTATACATGGCCATCCTCTCTATGCCAGAAATAGTATAACGATTCTCATTTCTTAACAGATCACAAACTTGTTCACATCACAATTAAAGTAAAGGGGAAAAATCTTAATGATGTCGTGTCGTGATCGTGCACTTAATCCTTAATGCAATTAGTTAATTTACATGACACTAATGCGCACTTGTTCGGATTCTATGCATCCCATACTACATAGGTCTAAGGGCAAGCCTCTTAATCGTTCTTCATTTTTGTAGGGTTCAATCCCTCGCCATGACTTAATCTACTACTGTAATTACGGTGAGTATCCTAGATGATCTATGAGTACAAGCACGTGCACTGGACCCTGGAGGGAAATCCCACGCCATGTCTTGACTCATCAAGCATGCATTCTGTGGCAATTCAGTCTCCTCCCTGAACACGATCCTCTTGCAGTCACCAAACATCCCACAAGCGTGGCTAAAGTCCGATCATTACTGAGTTGTGCCCATGCCATGTCTTGACTCATCAA
The DNA here is from genome assembly GCA_017893485.1 of Hemerocallis citrina. Lineage (NCBI taxonomy): Eukaryota > Viridiplantae > Streptophyta > Magnoliopsida > Asparagales > Asphodelaceae > Hemerocallis > Hemerocallis citrina. The sequence continues at coordinate 77,336,534 of CM030360.1, forward strand.
GCATGCATTCTGTGGCTCACACACCCGCACTGTAAACTCTAGTTCTCATACTTATGTTTTCTCTCACTTTCATCACATCTCCACTATGTACTAATTATTAGAATCATGAATAAAAATCAAAGCTCTAGAGTTAGCCTCTCCACTAAACCGGACTTATTCATTTCAATTTCACATGTCCGACCTTGGTCTTCTTTTCAATTTCATTTCATTTCCATTGCCGGGGGAGACTTAGCTACTCTTTTGTTCAATTTCCAATTCACAACTTCCAATTTGAGCATTTTCAACTCATGAATTCATTTTTTTTTCATTGCCTCAGCATATCATGTTCTTACTTTCATATTCATGTAATTCTCAATTCAAAACTACGATTCTTTTCATGTAAATTCTCAATTCAAAAACTATGATTCTTTTCATGTAAATTCTCAATTCAAAAACTATGATTCATTTCATGTAAATTCACACAGCAACAAATAGAGTTTATCAACATCAACCATAAGATCCACAATCTTCAAAATAAACAGAATAATGTTCTCTGATATGTCAAACACTCTGGACAGTCGACTTGGAAAATACCAGTCGACTTGTACAGTCAATTCAAATTCTTTATAATCACTCGGGAGAGTCGACGGCTGCACATGGCCAGTCGGCTGCTCCGCAACTTTCTATGCTCAAAATGTCATTCACGTGACAGTCGACTGTCAACAAATCAGTCGTCTGTCCCGGTCTTAACAGTACATATCCATGTTCAGCTCAGTCGACTTGCTACTCGCATTAGGTCGACTGGACAGGTTCACATTTCAAATTAAGGAATTATCTTTCCATCAGTTCTTACATGCACATGCATCATGGTGTCAAATTACAATATACATATATTCATGCTTCATAAACACGTGGTTTCTTAACTGTTCAGTAACATCACAACATGGAATTTCAAATAACTAATATTGTCTTTTCTTCAAGGAAGTGTTAAACATGTATTTACACTCGTTCATAACTTTCTTGCAGAGATGAAATATTAATCTCAATTTATTATACTAGGACAACACAATGGAAATATCTCATTTCGTAGAATTACTGGACTATTCATAGTTTAATCAAAGCATCGGTCGGTTGTTCATATCATCAGTCGACTGCACAGACTATTCTCAGTTTACTAATTATCACTAGTACTTTTTCATCCGTTCACATCTCCTCCATCATATATAACATGGGGGAATATGACTTTAGCAATCATACTATCACTTCTGTTTTGCATACATGTACATTATCAAATCATGAAGATATTCGCCTCGTACCAGTCGACTTGTACATGCGACAGTCGACTATACAGACTTATTTTGTTCTTATTTACAGTGTCGTTATTACACTATTAGTCCTTCACAATTATCATCATAAACATACTCAGGCAATTCTAATACGTTTGAATTTACTTCCCATAAGCATAGTAACAATCATCATAATCATGACATATTTTCTACACTAGAAGTCCTGAGAAACACCCACCTTATTGACGAAATAACCGAAATCCAGAAAAGCTCCTTAATGCAATGGACGACTCCTTGCTCCTTGCTCCTTGCTCCACACCGAACCTTCAGAACTGATGCTCGGCCTCCACAGAAAAACACACACACTCTCTCATAATAATACCTCTCTTATAAAAATGATCTTAGTGTAAAAGAACCAATGAATGAGAGGGGGTATTTATACACCAGTTTTAATGAGATGGAGGGCTAGGATTCAGTAGATAGTTATAGGATCAAAGGCTAGGATGAGCTAGGGAGTTGTGATAACCACCCATACTCCAAATAACTACCCATGACTCACACCCACTTCTCTACCCAATCCGGCCAAGAAAGTGTGCCTATGCACGTGTACATGAAGTGCACATGTAAGCACAAGCCACCCTACAAGAATTTGTACACACATAACAAATCTTTTTTTTTTAAAAAGAAAATGTTACACATTACAAGTTGTAGGAAATAAGAAAAGGGATTAAATCCATGGGCTTAAATTAATTGGGCCAAGATAAATATTTTAAAAGAAAAATAAGTAAACTAACATTTGGGCTTTAGGAAAATGCTTTATAGAAAACAATATTCTTATTCATCATGTTGAAAATAATAGCCAAAATATTACACGTACACACTACGTGCAAAAATAAATAATTCTTCATACATTTGAAAAATCAGGGTATTACACATAACTCACTCTATAATAGTAAGAGGAGTATATTAAGGCTGAAAGAAGCCTAGTTGAACTTTCTCATAAATAAAGTGCAATTGAAATAAAATATAGCTAATGCTCTTGCTAAGATACTTGAAAGTGATCTAATTATCAAAACTGTGCGGAAAATGGAGTTAAAAGCTATTGAGTAAAAAGCTTTAACATCCAAGTTGTTTTGAAATTTAGAATCCAATTGGAGCCATAGAGAAGTTCAAACTTAAGCATCAATTTTAGGAAGTTGACATGTTTTAGATAATTTTGATTATTCCACAAAAATTCCACAAATATATAATGTCATTCCAATTTTGATGGTATTATATATCAAAAGAATTTACTTAGAATAATCATATTATTCCAATACGAAACATGAAAACTTGTCGATGTGTTTCCGATGTTTAGAATATCGTTATATCATTCCAATTTTTGATGATATATCGCTTTTATGGATTCTTGTTTCATTCAAATTTTGATGATTCAGAATTAACCATAATTGATTTGACTGTTCTATCATTCCAATATGAAACATTGTATAGTTCTTGTGTAGAAACTATAATAGTTCTTGTTCTTCTTTTAGTTCAAGAAACTTGATTATGATGCTTGCGTTACATTTTTGCTAAGCTAATTATGAATTGTACTAAGTTCTTTTGTGGAACTAGTTATAGCATTCTTTAGTACTATATCCAGATAAATTTGCATATGCGGAAAAATTATTGATTGTCCAAGTCAACGCGACCCGAAGACAAAATATTTCTTTAGCCATTGCATCATAGGTGGGAACACCCTCCCACAATTTTTGAAGTTCATCTAATTAACGGCTGTAGGTACACATCTATATCATTTCCGGGGCCTTTCGGTCCAGGAACTATCATGGACAAAATAAATGAGGATTGTTTCATGCATTTTCAAGGGGGCAAATTGTATGGAATTAACACAACAGACCATCTGCTGTATGTACTACTCAATTGCCTAAAAGGGTTGAAATCATCACTAGCTAATCCAAGTCTCACGCTGCGAGGATCTTCCGCAAAATCGAGATATCTTTCGTCAAACTTTTTCCAAGATTGAGAATCAGCAGGATGTCTAAGAATCTCATCATTATTACGACCTTCAGCATGCCATCTCATATCAGAAGAAGTTTTCGAAGACATAAGCAGTCTTTGTAGCCTAGGAATTAGAGGAAAGTAACGCAATAGTTTGGCAGGCTTCTTTCTCCTACTTCCCTTAACAGGAACAGTTGTTTGACCGTCTTCATTTGGTGTTTCTGCCCATTTTGAAGAATCGCAGACTTCGCAATTCTCGAGACTTTCCTTACATCTCCTGAAAAGCATACAATCATTTAGACATGCTGCTATATTCTCATAGCCTAGATCAAAAGACATTAGGAATTTTTTGATTGTATGGGAGGAGTTTGGAATACAAATTTCTGGAAATGCTTCATTCAGCAGTTCAAGTAGCATACTGAAGAACTTAGCAGACCACCCGTTTAAACATTTGATCTGAAATAGTCTGATAATGAATGAGAACTTAGAGAATTTGGTGCAATCACGATAAAAAGGAATATTAGCATCTTCCATCCACTTAGTAAAGGATTGGTACTGTTTATTCATTTCAGGGTCGGGGCCGGGCATTTCCTCATCCACCCCACCACCAATGTGTGAAGTTTCGGAAGACTCATTGTGAACTTGGTTTGTTGGGTTTTTGGTGTGGAATGAAACATTATGAATCCGCAAGATATTTTGCACCAAAGCATGCATCACATCGGGAACACTTAAGTCATCGTTCACTAAGGGCCCATCTTTATTTTCTAATACAACCAGACAAACAGGAACTGATGTATGACCCTCTTCATGACAAAACCACCATGTGTATCCTTGAAGAAAATCAATGACAACCAAATGTGTCTGTACTACATTACATGTCCTCAAATTATAATTTGTACACCGGAGGCACGGACAAAGAATTAAATTGGCATCACGAGAATTTCATTTGGCAATGATAATAAAATTATTAACACCATCTTGGTACTCCTTGGATAATAGTGGTTTACTAATCCAACTTCTATCCATTATAATAATAGCACCCAATCTGAAATTTAAATTTGATACATTAAATAGTATACGATTGAGAAGGCATTTTTCTAATTAATTTCACCTTTTTAAAAACATTCCACAGTTGATTTTCATGTATCTTACACATGTCAACCATTTTAGATAAATTTCATGTGTATTAGAAGCCTATCAACAAAATTAACTCCCTAACAAATAAATCTCAACGAAAAAACTCTATTCATAGAACCTTAAAATCTGGTTTTAATTAATATATGTTACTCCAATTAAACATAACACATCAAGATCATTCAACACTTTAGAACATTAAACATTTTTGACATATCACCTAAACTAGTTACTATATTCATGGAACTCTTAAATCTATAATTAAGGTCCTAAAACACCTTTGTGGAAATTGATTAAACACCTTGTGTTCGAGTCCAATATCGATTCAAATATAGTCTCCCTTAAATTTGTTTTTCCATTCAAGGAGATGATGATGGTGAAGGATACTTGCTGTTGAGAGCATTAGGGCGAATGTCGAGGGTGTCGTGCGGTTAATATGATAACAAGAAGAACAAGAAGTCGCTTTATTTATTTGGTTCATGACTAATTATTAGTAAAACAAGTATACTTAGCACAATAATAACATTCATATTTAGCACATGATAAACAATTAAAACCAATGAGAATAATAAAGTATTATACCACTCAACTACGAAGTTGTCGACGGTGGGGGAACGGAAGAGAACTGAGGGGGGCGATGGCAGGCGAAGTCGGGGGATACGGAGACGAAGATGGAGATGACGCAAGCGGGGGTAACGGAGAACGAGACGGCGATGTCGGGGACTATGGAGACGACGACGCCATTAAGTGAAAAGACCGGGAGTTTTGGCAGAGAGAGAGAGTGAAGATCGATGACGAAGAGGCGGGGACGGCGACTGGAGTGGCTACGACAGGAGGAGGAGACGTCGGCAACGACGATGAAGGGAAGGAGAGGAAGGTGGCGCAGTTGGCGGTAGATTTTAGCTCGAAAAAAAAATTTGCCGCCAAAATTTAGAGAGAGAGAGAGTGATGACAGCGAATCGTTATGGTTCGGCTGGGTTGGGGATTTTATCCCTTTCCCTACGGCGGCGTTTCTAATAAAAACGCCGTCGTATGGTACGGTATTTTTGTATTGTATATTAGGCATTCAATACCTCGGCGTTTATGTAAAAAATACCGCTGTAGATTATCCTACGAAGGTGTTTATTATAAATCTCGGTAGGATCCATTTCCTTTTTTTTTTTTTTTTTTTGAGACGGAATAACATATTTCGTCCGATACTTAAAAAAATTATAAAAAATTTTGAACGAACAACTTGCTTCGTCCGATTATATTTTCTCAAAAAATAGGGACACCTATATTTTGAGAAAGAGCAAATTATTTCTCAAAATGAGAAGCGACTATAGTAGAATTCTCAAAATATGACAAAATAGTAAACTATTGTAAACCATTTTTTTCAAAATATGGTAAAAATAGCAATTATAGAAAACCAGTGTGAATGCTCTTAGAGGATTCATTTTGCATTGAGTTTTTTATTTATTAATGCACTTTTATTCATTTTCCATATTGAAAGAGCCAACTTTCCAATAAATGTTCGCTAATCAATGAATATTTTAATGCTAGCCCTAGAGCCAACTTTCCAATAAAAAGTGCTAATCAATTTAGATTTTAATGCCAGCCCTTACAACACTTATAATATAATAGAACTCATACACGAAACCTATCTTTTTGGTCTTTCTTATTTTTTGGTGGGACCAAGGAGACACAGAACCTAAATTGCTGTCTCAATTTCACATATAGGATATTTTTAAAAAATATTTACAAATATAGGACACCCTCAAAATTATTTATAAAAATATGACAATTGGTGGTAATTTTTCAAGAAAGATCCTAACTTTGGAGATATTTACACAATATTAATACTAAAAATTTACATATCTCACTACCCTATTTAAAAACTGGATATTTCACAGAAAATAAAGAAATTAAGATTAAAAAATCTTTCAAAATTTAAAATCAGATACATCGATAGAAGATTAACACAAAAAAATCATATAAATGATAGGGAAATATCAGAATATCTATATAATAAATTACAAAGAAAGCTATCAAGTGGCTCACCTTCAATTCCTCCCAAAATTAAAGGTTCAGATCAAACCTCACAAAACACATTTTTCTCCCAAAATTTCAAACCCCAAAATCAAACTTTCCCCCCCAAAACTAAAAATCTCATTACTTTATTATTATCTCTCTCTTATTTCTTCACTTTTTCATATTTCCCTCTTTCTCTCTCTCCCTATCTATCTCTCCCATTCTTTCTTTATTTACTTATTCATTTAAATTTTAAGATTTCAGGTTTATAAATTTTCAGAATTTTTATATATTTTTTATTCCACATGTTATATTGAAAGTGCAAATATCTCTTCAACAGTTAAATTTTATCATTTTCCACACTTAAAATTCTAAGAAGTTAGATTTTACACCCTCATTTATAATTATTTTTCAACATATACTAATGGAAACATGAACTTTTATTTACAACTAATTATTGTCATACTATTCAAACTTGAGCTACATAATTGTTGATTTACTGTTTACAGGGCTTTTTATGTTTTGTATTGTTCCAAAGACGTGTGATGTTGAATTTGCAAGTGTACAAAATCGCACAAGTAATATAGATAGATGAGTAGAGTGTCGAACCCACAGGGACTAGATATTTTACTGAGTACCGATATCGCTAGATGAATCACTATTTGGAAAGTCGAATTTTTTTTTAAGGATAAAATAACTAAATTAAATTAATCTAACTAAATCTAACTAAATTGGTGAAGAGGGAGAGGGCTGTGAAACTATGAAGCTCTTGTAATTTGCTAAGGGTAAAATTAGTTCTAGGGCTCTTGGTTCACCTCGTTTATCACACACACAAATTATTATTCCTTATAAATAAAAATATTATCTTTCCCAATTGTCGACCAAAATCCTAAAGATATTAACCACTCTATCAACGTAGTCTAAAAATTATTCTCAATTAATCATTCGTCTATCCACCAAATTATTAATTGAGAAATTGAATTTCTTAACGGTCACGTCCTCCAATATACGGTCTTAATTTTTATTAATCACAAATTACCTGTTCGGTCTCTTTATGATTTGACAAATCATACAAATGTCTATCCACCATGTTGTATGCATAAATAATAAAAATTAAAACACAATCAGGAAAAATAGAGTAATAACAAGGAATTAAAATCTGTGTTCAAAACTTGGCTACATCTTAGCCTCTAGAACATTTAAATTCAGTTCATGTTCGATTTGCAATTAATAAAGTGTTCGGGTTGCATCTAAAAATATTTAAAGAAGAAGAAGTACACAAAAAATTATAATAAAAAATACATATACAACCCTGTCTCAAGAATACCGAACCCAAAAGTCGCTGACGTCAGCGTGCTGATGTCGTCCTCAAACCGTGTGCACCGTCTTCAAGAGCTGTCGCCTCTTGAGATGTGTGCAGACGTCACTGTCGATGTGTGGGACCCTCTGTCTGCGTCAGAGGAGCTGTCTGGTTTCGTCTCGTTCGTCTTGTGCAAACCAAAGGAGAAGAAACCAGTCAAGCACGCGTGCGCCTGCTGCTTCTCTTTCTTTATTTCTTTTCGTTCAGCACGCAAGACAGAGAGAGGACGAAGGAGTCGTCAGGTCAAATCGCTTCGTTGGGTGCACTTCGAATACTGTGCCAAAGAAGACAGCAGCCCTACTGCCCACACGCTGCTGTTTCGCCTTGGAACTCGCACACGCCTTCTCTCTCTCTTACTTTTTCTTTTTTTTCTTTTGTGTTATTGAACAGCCGTCACCTCTTCACTTTCTTCTCTCTTCTTTGCTTTGTATTTATAGAGAACGGGAAGAAGTTAGGGTTTGCACTTTTTGCAGAATAGTCCTTCTTCCAGTGTTTATTTCCTTCCTTATTTGATCTGAAATTTATTTCTTTCTCTTTTCCCCTTTATTTCCTTTTCTGCCAACCACGTGCTTCTGCGTACACAAAATAATACCAGAAATTAGGATTTTTAAATAAAATAAAATTAATTAGTTTAAAATTAATTAAACTAACTACAAATCATATTAACTTATAAAAATCCTTTTAAAATTTATTTGTTACAATTTTAACTCAACAAAACAATAAAAAGTGATAAATCCATTATTTTACTTTGTTTGTTGATTTTTTCCACAAATCTTTACTTTTTGCATCAAAAATATTATTTCTTCAAAAATAATTAATTAAATGAAATCATATAGAAATAAGATGAATTATAGACAATATCAGCGAAAACAAGCCATTTTAATAGGTAAATGAGTACAAATATTTGTATATAAATTAGACACATCAACGTGCCGTAGGCACGTGTCCACGGAAAAATCTAGTTTGTTAATAATAAGTAAAATAACCAAAAAACTATCTAAGAAAATACAAAAAGAGATAACATACAAGGTATTAGATTATGAGCACGAAGAAGCAAGTTGGTATTACCAAAACCTGCTAACATATAAAATATTAGGCTAAGTATGACTAATAAAGTAGTAATATTAAATCCAAAAATAGGACCAGAAATTTATATGATAAACATACAAGAGTTGGAAAAAGATTACAATGGTCCAGAATTTTTAAGAACTATAAGAAAAGATTTAAAATTCATAAATAAGAAAATAAAAGAACTAGGTACATATATTACCGAAGACACAGAAGAAGAATTAGACATAACGGAAGAAGCTATGAAGGAGTTAGAAGCTATAACAAAACTTAATATAAATATTTGAGAAATAGAATATTTAATGGCAAATCCCAATTCAATGGAAGTAGAGGAAGCCTTAAAAAATCTAGATATAACGAATGAAGAAATAAAAATGGATCAAGATAAAGAAAAGATTATAGCAAAATCTTCAGAAATTTAAACTGACATGTACGAAATTTTAAGACCACCACCTAACAAAAGACCTTATCACTTACCATGAAAATGGGAAAACACAAAAAATAATAAGTTATGAAGAGACAAAGAAAAAGAAACCCCAAAATATGAACCTACAGAACACTACGAAAAAGGAATAGTAGGAAATGGAAAATAACTAGATCTAGACTGCGTAAAAGACGTAGATAGAACAATAGAAGAATGGGTAAAGGCCTCACCAATTGTAGGATTTAGGCAAAATCTTTCACGAAACTCATTTGAGAAATTTATAGAAGCAACATTTATAGAAGTAGTAGCAAAATGGTGGAAAGGACTAAAGGAAGAAGAAAAAATACTATAAGAAAATCAAGGCCAATTGATGACAAGGGAAAAAAAGAAACCCCAACACAACGAACCTTAGGTTTGAAAAAAATAATTACAAATTACGAAATAGCAATAAGAAAATAATTCAGTGTCTACGATAAAGGAGAAAAACACACTATATTCAAAAGGAATCAAGCAAGATGGAGACTATGCAATTTAGAAATATGCGACATGTGCTATTTTGACAACTATGCTTGTGAATTCTGAGAATATTTTTAAGATAGTTCTTATACAAAAGAAGAACGGAGTCCAATTTTAGACTCATTATTTCTAAAACTACCCAATCCATGGAGTATAAACATATATAGTCCATAGATAGGTGAAAAAGTAAAACTAGAAGTAGATACTTTAGAGTATAGAACACAATTTGTAAAAGATTATATGGATAAAGTGTGCCAAGATGCTGGAGTAACAATGAAATATTATAGAACATATAAATAAAGAATTTGTTGTGAAGATGCAAGACCGAATCATTAGGGATGTAATAATAACTATAATTATACAAAGAAGAGTATACACAAATTCCAAATATATAAACAAAAATCTAGAAAAACTTAGAAATATAAAAAAACCTATAAAAGATACTTTAGAAGAATAAATAAAAATAGACAATATCCGAAAAATCCAAAGAAATGTAATTGTTATATATGTGGAGAAGTATGACATATATCACCAAATTGCCCTAATAGGATGAAAAAAGAAAATGTAAAATATATAGATGAAATTGAAGAAATGTATAACATAAATTATGAACCCATAGAATATGAGGAAGACTGGTCATAAATTAGTGAAGATGAAGAAATAATGGTATTGAAAGAAGATAGTGGAAGCAGAGAAGATGAAACAGAACAATGTGAAATAAATATAATGACAGAAATAATAGAAATAGGAGAACAATTATAAAGAGAAGAAAACAATGAAAAAGTAAGGGAAAAAATGTGCTTTGACATACAAAAATAAGATAAAATAAGAGCAACAAAATTAGATATAAATCCAAAAGAAATATTTAAACTACCAATATCCGAAAGGAAGAAGAATACCATCATAATAGCCAGGACTAATGAACAACATATAGACATTGAACAAGCACAATGAAAAACAATAATCCAATTAATAACCAAAAAAATAATAAGACAAGATGTAATATCCCGATCGACTATTAATAATATTATTTTATTAGCATTCAACTACTTGATTATTTTTATTTTCCTTCATATAGAATTATCTTTAGCCATGACAACCTAGTTGATAATTAGATAGTCTTGGATAGCTAAACCTAGGATTACAAAGACATAAGGGATTAAGGAAGTCTTCTAGAAACTATCTCTCTTCCACATCTCCCTCCACCATATAGCACCATACCCACACCCACCTCCACCTCACCACCTCCTCCCCTAGGCAAAACCGGCCCTATTTTGTGGGAGGGCTTGTGTGCATTTTGTGCATGCACATTTGCACTCTCCACCCTTTTTTCCACCTATAAATACCCCCTCCCTCCACCTTTGTCTCATTTTAGATAGACAAAAAGAAAGGAAGAAAAAGAATGAGTGAACTACTAACTTGAGAGTTTTTCTTGTAGGTTTAATAGGAGTTCTAAGAGCTTAGGAAAGAGTAGGAGTGCTAGCTAGCCCTCCCAACAAGAAAGAAGGTGGGGGTTTCTCTTTTGGTTGTTTGTTTGTTTGAATTGTTGTTTTGGTGTTCCTTCTTCCTCTTATCTTCCTTGTTTGTTTTTGTTCTTTTATATGGGTGTGTTTGTAGTAGTGTGGTTGTATGTGTTTCTTATCTTGTATGTTGTAGCATAACCACCAAAAAGGGAAAAGAGTGATAAGAACTTTAATGGAACACACATAAGATGGAATTTTAGTAGTTATTGTTTTGACTAATAAAAGAACTAACTACTTGGACTATTTCACTAAGCATATGGAACAATGGCATAAGAAGATGAATGGTGGAGTTGATTGTGTTGTTGAATGAACAACTTGACATGAACATATGCATATGTGTGTACATACCCATTGGGATGTAGAACTCAACAAGAACTTTGACATAAGCATAGCAGAATTATTATATGCATTGAAGATTGTGGACTCAATAAATAAATTTTTTTCTATTTGATCTCTACTTGAAATGCTAACTTTTGGTTACAAAAGAAGAAGGAAAAAGAAGGGAATGCTAAGTAGGTTTGTAACTCATTATGTGTAATTGTAGATCATAAAGAAAGAAAGAAAGAAGGAAAGATAAATGGTCCTTGTAATAGCTAGTAACTAGTTATCCATACTTAGATGATTAGAAAATGCCATGCTTAAATGTGTTCATACTTGAGTTAGTAGGTATTCATATTCATGCTTAGTTAATGGATAATGATATTCATGCTTAAGTAAGGTAACTATTCATGATTAGTTGTAGCAACTTTTATGTTATGTTCTATCTATGTTAGAATTGTTGTAGAAACTTATGCTATATTGTAGGTTGATACTTAACTATATACATGATTAGAATGTTGTAGGATTTATGTTAAAATTCCCTACCATGTTAGGAATGATGTATACCCATGCTAAGTCTATATACATACTTAGAATGTTGTAGGATTTATGTTAAAATTCCCTACCATGTTAGGAATGATGTATACCCATGCTAAGTCAATATACATGCTTAGAATGTTGTATGATTTATGTTAAAATTCCCTACCATGTTTAGAAATGATGTATACCATGCTAAGTCTATATACATGCTTAGAATGTTGTAGGATTTACGTTAAAATTTCCTACCCTATTTAGGAATGATGTATACCATGCTAAGTCTATATACATACTTAGAATGTTGTAGGATTTATGATAAAATTCCCTACCATGTTTAGGAATGATGTATACCATGCTAAGTCTATATACATGCTTAGAATGTTGTAGGATTTATGTTAAAATTCCCTACCATGTTTAGGAATGATGTATACCATGCTAAGTCTATATACATGCATAGAATGTTGTAGGATTTATGTTGAAATTTCCTACCATGTTTAGGAATGATGTATACCCATGCTAAGTCTATATACATGCTTAGAATGTTGTAGGATTAATGTTAGAATACCTACCATGCCTTGGAATGTTGTATGTTCATACTAGTTATATATCCATGCTTGGGTTGTGGTGATTAATCATGTTACGTAGTGGACATCCATGCTTAAGGCGGTAGTAGAGATACATGTTCTAAGTAGTAGGCATCCATGCTTAAGTTGTAACTTATGCTCAAATTGTAGTAAGTCTCATGTTTAGATTGTAGTAACTATCCATGCTTAAGATTGTTACAAGTGCATGCTAAATCGCATTCATAATTAAGAATGTTGTAAGTTGATGGTTATGTCATATATACCATGATTAGTTGTTGTAGGTTGATGCTTACAATTGCATACCATGCTTGAATTGTCATAGGTTAAGTAATAAGAAAGAGTCATGTTGAAATTGTAGTAGTGACTACCTCGTTGTAGTTAATGTTAGTAAGGAGCCATACATGCTTGAATGGTATAGTGTAGCATCCTAGTTACATGTTGAAATGTACCCATGTTTTATGTTGTTTGGGAAAAGAACCCATGGACTCTAGTCGGATGAGGTTCTACTTTAAGATGGAACCATAGCATGTGAGCACTTTCATTTAAAGGTAATAAGGGTTGGAAAGTTTTAATAGTTGTAGCTTGATGAAAAGCTAGTTGAGGGTCTTCAAATTACCCTAGGGGTCATCGACCATCAAGACCGCATCCTACCACCTTAGAACAAATGGATAGATCTCACCTCGGGCACCGACGGATCTTAACCGGTGTAGGTTGATCGTGGGCCGAGAGTGTTGGTAGAATCCGAGTTAGGGGTAGGGATGAGTGAGGGAGACCTCGTTACTAGAGTCCTGGATCGAGGGACCACGAGTTGGACCATGATAATCTAAGTTGGAAACTATGTAAGATTGCGTAGGAATAGTAATATCATTAGGGTAGTGACTTATAAAATCATTACTTAACCTTTTTGCCAGAAAGAAGGGGAGTTGGTAGTAGGGTGCACCGTACGACCAAACCTTTCTTTGGGGCCGATCTTAGGTGGTGTTACTGGGTTGTACCGTCCTGTCAAGGCGATACGTACGGTGCCGTCTCACGAGTTGGGAGCACGGGTTGCATATCTCGTCTGTTAATTCCTGAAATACCGTGGCTTGGGGTGCCACAGGATGCATTGTGCAGTCCTGCGCTTGCGAGACCCCAGGGGTGCCAAAGGGTAGGCTTCGCGCTACCCTGCGCTTGCGAGACCCTATGATTTTGGATTTTGGAATGAGGCCCGATATACTGGGCAATAGTGGCAAACATGGACACCACTATATGACTGGAGTAACGCAACTAGACCGTACCTGCAACCTTATTTTTGAGTGAGGTCCGGCATGCCGGGTATCAGTGGCAAACGGAAATACCATAAGCAGACTGTATAGGGGGACTTGACCCCTTCTGCAACCTCACTAGTCATGTACTATTGTCAGGAACAGGTTGTGTACAATTAGAAATTCATAACGCGGGTTCAATCCCTATATATGGCGAAAACGGCTTGAGAAGAGTCGCATGTAGTATGGGCTGCATGTTGCTTCGGAGACTTGCTGACATTAGAATAGGAGCATCCTAGTTTAGTTGACATTGCATTAGAATAGGAGCATCCTAGGTTAGTTAACATTTTATTAGATTCTAGTCACTGCACTCACGAACACTTAAACTACACCGACATACTTTACCCTGTTTGTATATGTTGTTTTTGGAGATTCGCTGCTATGTTATCAGCCTTAAGCGTCAGTGAATACTGATGTCCCTACTTTAATAGGTTGTGGATACAAGATCATGAATTGGAAGGGCTCTAGTTGAGGCGTGATCTACAAGTTAAGAGGCCAATGTTTATCTTTTACATTCATGTATACTCTGATTTAATTTATTGTATTAATGGGAACATTCAGCCTGTAATATTGTGTTAATAAAAAGTTTTAAATTTTCCTGTTCTGTGTATTGTGACTAATTGAATGAAAAGGTCCTGGCTCGTGTCTCGATTTCCCAGTATATGGAAATCGGGGCGCTACAGAGTGGTATCAGAGCGGACTTCAATTTATAGTCCAACATAGAAGGAAAATATACTTAGGTGCCTTGTAGGGGTTAGGCTTTCTTTTAGCTGGTTGTAGATAATTATAATTCATACTGTTGTTCCTTCAACTTATGTATTATGATGTTCTATATATATGCTAATTTCCGTGTTCCACCCCATACAGGATGTCGAACGGAGCAGTTCCCCTAGGAAATGGAGGAGCACACGGAGTTGCAGTCGAGGTGGACTCGGACTTGGAACCCTTCACAGATGGAGATGGGTCACCGGTTGGAGTCGGATTGGCCAATGGAGCCACCGCAGCTGCCGCAGCAGGGGTGCCCCTGCAAATGGCCAGATCCCAGCACCACCACCCCCACCACCTCCCCCGCTTATCCCAGTACAGCAAGCTTTCGACCAGGTCTTTCACGATCTTGAGACATGGGGATGGTGCCATGTCTGCCTGGAGAACAGGATAGACTCATGTGAATTTGTAGCCCTCAACAATGAGAAAGAAATAGTGGAGTTAAGGAGGGCAAGGGCGAGGGCAGACCACAAGATAGTGATCCTAAAGCGCACCCACCGTGTGAAATTTGCGTGCCTAGAGCGCAAATGCACGGAGCTGCAGGCACAGATCTCACAGCTACTTGCACTATTGGCACCACCGCCTGCGGGAGGGGACGAGACCTCTAGTAGTACTGACTAGGCAGTTAGGTGCCCTTAGTCTATTTTGTTGTTTTGAATATTTTGCTTCCTACTATGTGATATAATGTAAGGAAGGTAATGCTATGTAAGATGTGGGGTTATTAAGAAATGAAGTTAGCTTTATGTTTTCTGCAAGTCTTATGTGCATGATAAAATTGGATGGATGCTATTATTGTTGTTATTACTATTATTTTTATATGACAAATATGATGCCCTGTGTATTCCGTTGCTCTTTTCTACCAGATGTCTCGCAGAACCAGGAGTGGTAGGACCGACAATTTGGAAGGCGAGGGCAGTGGAGGCAATGGCACAGGTCTTGATTTAGAGACAGAATTTGCTCGTATGTACCAGGCCTTGGGTGACCTCTCAGAAGCGAGCCGAAACAACGTGCAGCAACCAGGAGCACCCGGAGGTAACCGGGGAACAGCAGCTACTGACCCCATTAAGATGGTCGAATCATTCCGAAGGATGAGGCCGCCCATTTTTGAAGGTAAGGCAGACCCGACAGCGGCTGACGACTGGATTCGTCAAGTCGAGACAATGTTTGAGGTGATGTTGACGCCAGAGGACAGCAAGGTCAGGTTGGCCAGCATTCTGCTAGAAAAAAATGCCGGAGTCTGGTGGCAATCAGTAAAGAGAGGCATGGGCGAAGGGCCCATTACCTGGGAGGATTTCCTAGCAGAATTCAGGCAACACTATTTTTCGCTAGATGTGCAAGAAGAGAAAGCCATGGAGTTCCACAACCTAAAGCAGGGAAGCATGACGGTTCGAGAATACGAGACCAAGTTCACCCAGCTTTTCTGCTATGCGCCGGAAATGGTACAAGATGAAGTCAAAAAGACCAAGAGGTTTGAGCAAGGACTTAGGCCCGCACTTAGGACCAAGATGATACCGTTTTGCATCCGGAGGTTCAAGAAGCTAGTCCGTCGAGCAGCTACAACAGAGTTAGACATGAATAAAGGGCCTGAACTGCAAGAAAACACTGGAAGGTGGGACAAGGGAAAGAGGCATGCACCAGCGTCAGGATTCAGAAGCCAGGGTGGCAACCCAAAATTTCAGAAGAAGGTTAGCAACCCCAGCAACACCAAGACAGGGAACTGTTTCACATGTGGCGAGCCAGGGCATTTCAGGAACCAATGCCCCAAGAATAGGAACCCTCAGAATGATGCCCGCTCCTGTTACAATTGCGGGAAGGTTGACCATGTTCGGCCAAACTGTCCCCAACTACGGAGGGGCAACGGTGGGCCGACTCCCAAGGCAAACAGAAAGGGGATAAACCGCCGAGGGAAAGTATTTGCACTCACAGAGGAAGACGCCGATGAAGACGAGGGAGTCATCACCGGTAGGTGAAGAAATATGGCTAAGCTCTTGTAGTATTTTGAATATTTTGGCATAAGATAGTATTGATGTAACCACTTTTGTAAACAGGTTAGATTAATATAAATGAAATCCAGGCAACTGTTTTATTTGATAGTGGGTCATCGCATTCTTTTGTGTCTGGAGCATTCTCTAAGAAGCTGAAATGCACCCAGGAGGCAACTCCGGAATCAGTTTTGTTGGTAGGTACCCCATTGGGAGCAACCCTCCCTGCAAATTCATGCTACAAGGGATGCAATCTCCTGATTGGCGGGGAGACCCTGAGTATAGACTTGCTAGAGTTGGGCTTTGTATGGACAGACGTGATTATCGGGATGGACTAGATGTCCAGGCATAGGGCTAGCATCGATTGCAAAGAGAAGAGGGTAACCATTACCCCATCCGGAGGACCGGAGCTTGTGTTCCAAGGAAAGAAGAGGCAGAGTGCGGAAATTCTTGCAGCTGCAACTAGGGTACGAGTGCCAAGTGAAGTCAAGGCAATACCAATCATACAAAAATTTCCCCGCGTATTTTTAGAAGAATTACCCGGACTCCCACCGCATAGGGATGTTGAGTTCAGCATTACTATCCAGCCAGGCAGCGCACCAGTGTCGAAAACACCCTATCGGATGGCACCAGTAGAACAGAAGGAAGTAAAGGAGCAAATTGAAGAACTTCTACAGAGAGGATTCATCAGGCCAAGTGCCTCACCCTGGGGAGCACCCGTGCTATTAGTCAAGAAGAAGGATGGAACCTCGAGAATGTGCATCGATTATCGGGAGTTCAACAAGGTAACTGTTCGGAATCGGTACCCCATCCCCAGGATCGATGACTTGTTTGATCAGCTTCAGGGAGTGGCTGTATTCTCAAAAATTGATTTGCGTTCAAGCTATCATCAAGTTCAGGTCAGAGAAGAAGATATACCCAAGACTGCGTTCCGAACTCGACACGGTCATTACGAGTTCTTAGTAATGCCATTCGGGGTGACAAATGCTCCAGCAATCTTCATGGACATGATGAACCGCATCTTGCGACCATTCATCGATTCATTCGTGGTTGTCTTCCTAGAAGATATCTTGGTATATTCAAAAACAGAAGAGGAACATGCTAAGCATCTAACTGCAGTATTGGCCAAGCTTCGAGAACATCAGCTATATGTCAAACTGAAAAAGTGTGAATTCTGGAAGTCAGAAGTGGCATTCTTGGGCCATGTCCTTTCTAAGGAGGGAGTGGCTACAGACCCGCAGAAGATAGAGGCAGTAAAAGATTGACCCCAGCCGAGAACTGTGAAGGAGGTCAGAAACTTCTTAGGCATGATAGGGTACTACAGGAAGTTCATCCAGAACTATGCCAGAATTGCCGTACCACTTACTGCCCTGACCAAGAAAAACATGAGTTTTGATTGGACTGAGAAGTGTGAAGATAGTTTCCAGGAGCTGAAGAACAAATTGATTTCTGCACCAATTTTGGTTCTGCCTCAACCAGATAAGGGATACGTAATCTTCAGTGATGCTTCGTTTTTGGGGTTTGAATGTGTTTTGATGCAAGAAGGAAGGGTCATAGCATACGGATCAAGGCAACTTCGACCACATGAGAATAATTACCCGACACATGACTTGGAATTGGCTGCGATAATCTTTGCTTTGAAATTGTGGCGGCATGCACTATGTCTATGGATCGAAGGTGGAAATGTTTACCGACCATAAAAGCCTGAAGTATATCTACCAACAAAAGGATTTGAATCTCAGGCAAAGGCAATGGTTGGAGGTTCTGGAAGACATAAGACCAGAAATTTTATATCACCCAGGAAAGGCCAATGTCGTGGCCGATGCGCTCAGTAGAAAAAGAATTATAGCCATGCTCACTGTGATAAGACGAGAGCTAAAAGATGAGATCAGACAAGCCGGTATTGAACTAGTTGTTCAAGATTTAAGCACCATTTTGGCAAATCTAGAATTACACCTGAGTCTGAATGACCAAGTGAAGAAAGCTCAATGGGGGGATGCAGAGATTGAAGCACAAAAGCGGCTAGTCAATGAAGGAAAAGCCTCAGAGTTCAGCATAAGGGAAGGGTCGCTTTGGTTTGGGAGCAGGTTGTGTGTGCCAAGAATCAACGAATTTCGGGAAGATATCATGAAGGAAGCACACTCCACCTTACTCACAATTCACCCAGGAAGCACAAAGATGTATAAGGATATAAAACAACATTTTTGGTGGACTGGAATGAAGCGAGATGTGGCAGAGTTTGTATCCAAATGCCTTACATGTCAGAAAGTCAAGGCGGAAAACCAGAGACCAGGAGGTCTACTACAGCCACTACCCATTCCAGTGTGGAAATAGGAGAACATCAGCATGGATTTCATCACAGGACTGCCCAGAAGTTCAAAGGGGAACGACTCAATTTGGGTAGTAGTGGACCGCTTGACAAAGACCGCACATTTCCTTCCAGTAAAGACGACTTGGTCGGTGGAAAAGCTAGCAGAGGTCTACATAGAAGGCATTGTAAAGCTACATGGGGTACCGGTGTCAATCGTTTCCGACCGGGATGCCAGGTTTACGTCCCGATTTTGGCGGAGTCTGCAAGAGGCCTTGAGAACGAGACCGGATTTTAGCACAGCTTTCTACCCGCAAACGGATGGGCAGACAGAAAGGGTTAACAGAATTCTCGAGGATATGCTGAGAGCGCGCATAATGGACTTCGGAGGAAGCTGGGAACGACACTTAGCATTGGTAGAGTTTGCATATAATAACAGCTATCAAGCAAGTATTGGGACGGCTCCATATGAAGCGTTGTATAGAAGGAGGTGTAGGACCCCTGTATGCTGGTTTGAAGTAGGTGAAAGGCAAATGTTCGGACCTGAAATAGTACAGCAAACATCCGAGAAGATCGAGCTAATCCGAAGAAGAATGCAAGCAGCACAAACCAGACAGAAGAGCTACGCTGACAACCGCCGGCGAGATCTAGACTTCGAGGAAGGTGATTCGGTATTCCTGAAGGTCTCACCTACGAGGGGAGTGATCCGGTTCGGAAGAGGCGGCAAACTAGCGCCAAGGTATATTAGACCCTACCCGATCTTGAAGAGGATCGGAAAGACGGCATACAAACTGATGCTACCAGCCGAATTGTCCCAGGTACATGATGTGTTCCACGTTTCAATGCTGAAGAAATATGTACCAGATCTAAGTCATCAGCTTCCGGACGTCCCTGAAGACCTGCAAGTGGATCTTACGTATAGGGAGCGGCCGGTGAAAATTATCGATCGTCGGGATAAAGTACTAAGAAACAAGACTATTCCGATGGCCAAGATTCTTTGGAGGAACCAGGTTGTGGAAGAAGCCACTTGGGAGACGGAAAGCCAGATGAAGCTCTTTTTCCCTGAGTTATTTTGAGGGTCGCTTTGTTTTCTCTTCACCCCACTTATTACAGTTCTGAGGATAGAACTATTCTAAGGAGGGAGTATTGTAATATCCCGATCGACTATTAATAATATTATTTTATTAGCATTCAACTACTTGATTATTTTTATTTTCCTTCATATAGAATTATCTTTAGCCATGACAACCTAGTTGATAATTAGATAGTGTTAGATAGCTAAACCTAGGATTACAAAGACATAAGGGATTAAGGAAGTCTTCCAGAAACTATCTCTCTTCCACATCACCCTCCACCACATAGCACCATACCCACACCCACCTCCACCTCACCACCTCCTCCCCTAGGCAAAACCGGCCCCATTTTGTGGGAGGGCTTGTGTGCATTTTGTTCATGCACATTTGCACTCTCCACCCTTTTTCCCACCTATAAATACCCCCTCCCTCCACCTTTGTCTCATTTTAGAAAGACAAAAAGAAAGGAAGAAAAAGAATGAGTGAACTACTAACTTGAGAGTTTTTCTTGTAGGTTTAGTAGGAGTTCTAAGAGCTTAGGAAAGAGTAGGAGTGCTAGCTAGCCCTCCCAACAAGAAAGAAGGTAGGGATTTCTCTTTTGGTTGTTTGTTTGTTTGAATTGTTGTTTTGGTGTTCCTTCTTCTTCTTATCTTCCTTGTTTGTTTTTGTTCTTTTATATAGGTGTGTTTGTAGTAGTGTGGTTGTATGTGTTTCTTATCTTGTATGTTGTAGCATAACCACCAAAAAGGGAAAAGAGTGATAAGAACTTTAATGGAACACACATAAGAAGGAATTGTTAGTAGTTATTGTTTTGACTAATAAAAGAACTAACTACTTGGACTATTTCACTAAGCATATGGAACAATGGCATAAGAAGATGAATGGTGGAGTTGATTGTGTTGTTGAATGAACAACTTGACATGAACATATGCATATGTGTATACATACCCATTGGGATGTAGAACTCAACAAGAACTTTGACATAAGCATAGTAGAATTATTATATGCATTGAAGATTGTGGACTCAATAAATAAATCTTTTTCTATTTGATCTCTACTTGAAATGCTAACTTTTGGTTACAAAAGAAGAAGGAAAAATAAGGGAATGCTAAGTAGGTTTGTAACTCATTATGTGTAATTGTAGATCATAAAGAAAGAAAGAAAGAAGGAAAGATAAATGGTCCTTGTAATAGCTAGTAACTAGTTATCCATACTTAGATGATTAGAAAATGCCATGCTTAAATGTGTTCATACTTGAGTTAGTAGGTATTCATATTCATGCTTAGTTAATGGATAATGATATTCATGCTTAAGTAAGGTAACTATCCATGATTAGTTGTAGCAACTTTTATGTTATGTTCTATCTATGTTAGAATTGTTGTAGAAACTTATGCTATGTTGTAGGTTGATACTTAACTATATACATGCTTAGAATGTTGTAGGATTTATGTTAAAATTCCTTACCATGTTAGGAATGATGTATACCCATGCTAAGTCTATATACATGCTTAGAATGTTGTAGGATTTATGTTAAAATTCCCTACCATGTTAGGAATGATGTATACCCATGCTAAGTCAATATACATGCTTAGAATGTTGTATGATTTATGTTAAAATTCCCTACCATGTTTAGAAATGATGTATACCATGCTATGTCTATATACATGCTTAGAATGTTGTAGGATTTATGTTAAAATTTCCTACCATATTTAGGAATGATGTATATCATGCTAAGTCTATATACATGCTTAGAATGTTGTAGGATTTATGATAAAATTCCCTACCATGTTTAGGAATGATGTATACCATGCTAAGTCTATATACATGTTTAGAATATTGTAGGATTTATGTTAAAATTCCCTACCATGTTTAGGAATGATGTATACCATGCTAAGTCTATATACATGCATAGACTGTTGTAGGATTTATGTTGAAATTCCCTACGATGTTTAGGAATTATGTATACCCATGCTAAGTCTATATACATGCTTAGAATGTTGTAGGATTAATGTTAGAATACCTACCATGCCTTGGAATGTTGTATGTTCATACTAGTTATATATCCATGCTTGGGTTGTGGTGATTAATCATGTTACGTAGTGGACATCCATGCTTAAGGCGGTAGTAGAGATACATGTTCTAAGTAGTAGGCATCCATGCTTAAGTTGTAACTTATGCTCAAATTGTAGTACGTCTCATGTTTAGATTGTAGTAACTATCCATGCTTAAGATTGTTACAAGTGCATGCTAAATCGCATTCATAATTAAGAATGTTGTAAGTTGATGGTTATGTCATATATACCATGATTAGTTGTTGTAGGTTGATGCTTACAATTGCATACCATGCTTGAATTGCCATAGGTTAAGTAATAAGAAAGAGTCATGTTGAAATTGTAGTAGTGACTACCTCGTTGTAGTTAATGTTAGTAAGGAGCCATACATGCTTGAATGGTATAGTGTAGCATCCTAGTTACATGTTGAAATGTACCCATGTTTTATGTTGTTTGGGAAAAGAATCCATGGACTCTAGTCGGATGAGGTTCTACTTTAAGATGGAACCATAGCATGTGAGCACTTTCATTTAAAGGTAATAAGGGTTGGAAAGTTTTAATAGTTGTAGCTTGATGAAAAGCTAGTTGAGGGTCTTCAAATTACCCTAGGGGTCATCGACCATCAAGACCGCATCCTACCACCTTAGAACAAATGGATAGATCTCACCTCGGGCACCGACGGATCTTAACCGGTGTAGGTTGATCGTGGGCCGAGAGTGTTGGTAGAATCCGAGTTAGGGGTAGGGATGAGTGAGGGAGACCTCGTTACTAGAGTCCTGGATCGAGGGACTACGAGTTGGACCATGATAATCTAAGTTGGAAACTATGTAAGATTGCGTAGGAATAGTAATATCATTAGGGTAGTGACTTATAAAATCATTACTTAACCTTTTTGCCAGAAAGAAGGGGAGTTGGTAGTAGGGTGCACCGTACGACCAAACCTTTCTTTGGGGCCGATCTTAGGTGGTGTTACTGGGTTGTACCGTCCTGTCAAGGCGATACGTACGGTGCCGTCTCACGAGTTGGGAGCACGGGTTGCGTATCTCGTCTGTTAATTCCTGAAATACCGTGGCTTGGGGTGCCACAGGATGCATTGTGCAGTCCTACGCTTGCGAGACCCCAGGGATGCCACAGGGTAGGCTTCGCGCTACCCTGCGCTTGCGAGACCTTATGATTTTGGATTTTGGAATGAGGCCCGATATACTGGGCAATAGTGGCAAACATGGACACCACTATATGACTGCAGTAACGGAACTAGATCGTACCTGCAACCTTGTTTTTGAGTGAGGTCCGGCATGCCGGGTAGCAATGGCAAACGGAGACACCATAAGCAGACTGTATAGGGGGACTTGACCCCTTCTGCAACCTCACTAGTCATGTGCTATTGTCAGGAACAGGTTGTGTACAATTAGAAATTCATAACGCGGGTTCAATCCCTATATATGTCTTAAACGACTTTAGAAGGGTTGCATGTAGTATGGGCTGCATGTTGCTTCGGAGGCTTGCTGACATTAGAATAGGAGCATCCTAGTTTAGTTGACATTGCATTAGAATAGGAGCATCCTAGGTTAGTTAACATTTTATTAGATTTTAGTCACTGCACTCACGAACACTTAAACTACACCGACATACTTTACCCTGTTTGTATATGTTGTTTTTGGAGATTCGCTGCTATGTTATCAGCTTTAAGCGTCAGTGAATACTGACGTCCCCACTTTAATAGGTTGTGGATACAAGATCACGAATTGGAAGGGCTCTAGTTGAGGCGTGATCTACAAGTGAAGAGGCCAATGTTTATCTTTTACATTCATGTATACTCTGATGTAATTTATTGTATTAATGGGAACATTCGGCCTGTAATATTGTGTTAATAAAAAGTTATAAATTTTCCTGTTCTGTGTATTGTGACTAATTGAATGAAAAGGTCCTGGCTCGTGTCTCGGTTTCCCAGTATATGGAAATCAGGGCGCTACACAAGAGATGGAAAAAAAAAGTGAGAAAACCAGAAAAATTTGAAGACAAATACATTTAGGAGCTGTGCAAATAATAATAAAAGTTTATTTTAAAGAATGAATAAATACACCACTGGAAATATACCTAATGGATGATAGAATAATATCATGTACACAAGATGCCTTATTAGGAATATTACAAGAAAACTTAATGTATCAAAAGATAAAATTTACCATAAAACCTAATTTATCTATAAGCATGGCCGAGGAAAATAAGGATAAAAGTCTAGTCATTTACTACAGATTATCAGGAATAGAAATGATAGAAAAAAGCAAAGTTATAAGTATACAAATAAGAAATATTTATGCTTTTACTAGTAAGCATGAAGTAAAAATAGGAATACAGATAATTTTAAGATAAAACCACTATTCAGCAAAATTATAAGATACAAACCAGCTAGAGAAAACCCTGGAATGACTATACCAAATTATATAGAATTTGACTTTAATAAAGCAAAAGAAATTGCAAAAGGAAAAGCACCAGAAATAATGTTCGAAAAGAGATCACTATCCATAAGAAACAAGCAACAAGCATTGGAATTAATACCAATAATAAATACATTAGACAATCAGAACAATAACCAATTTAAAATAGAAATAAAATATTATGACAGTGGAAAATGGAATAAACAAGTAGCCCTAGTAGATACAGAACCTACTAATTCACATATTAAACAAATAAATACAATAAAATTAATACCATTAGAAAACTCTTATTACTACCTAGACTATTACAATAATAGACATCCAATTGTACATAAAATAATACTGCAACTTTTCCTCAAAAAAAAAAATAATACTGCAACTAAGGATAAATGGTAGAAATGAAATATTATTATATTTACATGTAGATTCAGGACACCATGTTAATTAAATGTTATTAGGAACTGACTTCCTTACATTAGTGCAACCTTTGTAACCCCTGTTTTCCCAAAAAATATATTTTCTGTATTTAAAATTTTCGTAAATTATTTTTTCGGTTTTCAAATTCTTTTATCAAAATGTATTGTTGGATCTTCTAATAAAATCTGTTTTCGATCAATAATTTTATTTGTAGCAATTTCTATGATTTTTATATTGAAATACAATTCTTATTATTATTACTCTTATTATTATTATTTCTGTTGTTTTTTTTTAATATTGTTATTATTGTTATTGTTACTGTTATTGTTTTTATTATTATTATTGGTATTTTTATAAAATCCTAAATTGTATGTTTTATTGGTTATTAAATTTTCCTTTTGGAATTTTTTTAAAACTCATTAACCCGTTTTAAACCCATTACCCTTATACCCAATAAGTTATCCTAACCATTAACCCAAATACCCGATACCCTGTTTCACCCAAAACCTAATCTCTATACCCTATATATGACTGGGCATCCCTATTCATCAAGCCAGCCATCATATTAAACCCATCCTCCTTTAACCAATGCACCCCATCCGCCGTTTCATCTTCCTTCCGAGCTTATCCTGATCCCCTGCTTCCCCGTCACCTCGACGCAGTGCCTCTCCCCTCCCGCATCGTGTCGCGACCACCTCAGCATGCACCCGCAACAGCAGCCATCTACCGACCGCCGCGCCCTATGTCCCCTGCCGTTCTCCTCTTCCGCGACGCAGCAGCCAGCCAGTTGTGTCGCCCCCAGCATCCAACAGTCGACAACCCGTCCCCTTCTCCCTCTCCCTGCATCCCTCCCGCTCTCCCGTCCTCCTTTGCATCGTCGCCAACAGCCAACCCACTGCACCGACCGGGTTGCCGCCCCCGTGGTCGCCATCGCCTGCCTCGCCGGCACTGCCCTGTGCACCATCCATCGACAGCCAGGCCAGCCAACAGTCGAACCAATGCCTATTGATGGGTGTGTTGTGTTGATCAAGGAGGAGTTGATATGTGATGTGAGTCGTCGATCGTCCGCCTGCCTTGCCGGCACTGCCCTGTGCACCATCCATCGACAGCCAGGCCACCCAACAGTGGAACCAATGCCCATTGATGGGTGTGCTCTATTGATCATGGAGGAGTTGATATGTGATGTGAGTCGTCGATCGACATGATCATCTTGATCATCATGATCATGTCCCATTGGTTTTGATTCTGGTTGTCCATTGGATCTTGATCATCATGCTTGATTAGATGTGGGCCATCAATTTCCTTAACCATCCAATTAGATCCTAGCCGTCCGATCTCTTCTTGATCGTCACGATCATAATGATCATCAATTTCCTTTGATCGCAGCCGTTCGATTGATCGATCTTGATCTTCATCATTATCTTCATCATCAGGGAAATCTGACTGTCCGATCTGATCCGATCATCTTGATCTTAATCTTCGATCTCAGTCATACGATTGTGTTTGTGATTTCGATCGTCTTCATCTTGTTCGTGATCGTGTGTTCGTGATTGGTTCGTGATCCGTTCGTTTTGTTTGTGTTTGTTCCTCGAGATCCGTTCCCATTATTCTTGCTCCTTGCACCGTTTCCGTCATCGTCTCTCAGGCAAGTAACTTATACTTAATTCCTTTGTATGACACAAGTCATAAATACTTCTTGTAGTGTAGTTGGGTTCTGTAGACAACTCGTGTGTGATGTATTTTTAATGAGTGTTGTCTCTATAGTGCTATTGACCATAGTTGCCCCACGACACAAATTTGACATGAAAGAACTTAGGTTTTGACCATTCTTGACATGATTCGATTTGTGGGATAGTTATAAGAATTTGTGTGTCCAAATCTTTTTATTAACACAATTTTGCTCGCTGTTCTGAAAAGATTTGTATTTTCACCCTAATTCCTTTTCCTGTATGAAAAATCTTTGTGAAATATGAAAGTTAGCTTATTTTGTTTATTTTCATCTCTCTTTGACGGATATGGATTTCGTTACACGGTTTGCGAGATATTGATGTTTTCGTACAGCAGTGTTGGGAATTCCAGATTTACCAAACTATCGTTTCTTGATGTTTTCTGATTTTTGTTTGCTAAACTAGTCTTACTGGAATATTATGAAACTTTATATTTTGATACTAGACCTATAGGAGAATACCCCAGGTTTTTCCTGAATTTATTTGAGATGTTTTAATGCTGTTTTCTGACTTTGGATACGATTACTGATTTCTGGCTGAACGTATTTTCTGGATTCAAATCAGTTTTGAGTTATGATTTTGTGAAACACTATATGACTTATATGTATCCGCTGGATTTGGTTGGAAGTCTATTTTCAAGATTCTCTGACTGATTCAGGTTTCGATATTTTTGGAAACGGGATTCACTGTTTTAGTACTTTACTGTCGTGCCGTCCTGAATTAGAACTTACACTGTTTCACTCTTTTATATGACTGTCTATCATCTGTACATGTTATCTGTCACCCTGAACCTATTACATGTTTATACCATGTTATTCTTGACCTGTTTATGACACATACATGCCTATCTGATAATAATAATAATAAAAAAGCCGGGGTTTAAGAGAAAGATCTAGTAGTGGAAAATTATAGAATTGTGTACTCGGAGGAGGACCAATAGGTTCTGACTGTCTGATTACTGTTACTGATTGCCTGACTACACACTTCCCTATAGGAAGGTGTACTCAGAGGAGGACCACTAGGTTTTGACTGTTACTGTTACTGGTTACCTGACTGCACACTTCCCTATAGGAAGGTATACTCGGAGGAGGACCACTAGGTTCTGACTGTTACTGTGACTGTTACTGATTACCTGACTGCAGACTTCCTTATAGGAAGGTGTAACTGGAGGAAGACCACTAGGTTCTGACTGTTACTGTTACTGTTACTGTTACTGTTACCGTTACTGTTACTGTTACTGTTACTAATACCTGAGTACACTGCCCTATATGATCCCCTACGAAATCTAAAGCAAAACTGTTTGAAT
This sequence comes from Hemerocallis citrina, assembly GCA_017893485.1. Taxonomy (NCBI): domain Eukaryota; kingdom Viridiplantae; phylum Streptophyta; class Magnoliopsida; order Asparagales; family Asphodelaceae; genus Hemerocallis; species Hemerocallis citrina. The sequence continues at coordinate 77,364,642 of CM030360.1, forward strand.
GTAGCAACCATGTGATAAAAGGATGACACATGAAGTGCTACCTAGTTAGTAATAACACAAGGCTGCAAGAACATGACACTGATATACTGTTACTGACTACTACTGTTATACTATTACACTGATATACTGAACATACTGCTACTGATGCTGTTATCTGATACTGTTACTGGACACTATTAATTACCATATGACACTATACTTGACACATATATTTGTACTGTTAGTATACCGAGCTAGTTGATTCTATCTTACTAATTAATGTTAGACCTTACTGTTGGTCTTGTTATGACTATACCATACTATATCTGTTTGTTCTGCTATTACTTTATATTTGTTATTTATCCCATGTACTTGTATCCTGTATTACAAGCGGCCCATAACTTGCATTGACGGGAATCTTGTTTCTTTTCCTTCTTCCTACAATTTGTCAAATCGCAGATTTTGGTATTCAGCTGTCCGATGGAGTATGTGATCTAAAGTTCTAGTTGGCTAGAGCTTTTGCTATCTTCATTTATTTCTGTTGCTCATTTTGAACAATGTATCTGTTACTTGGATTCTTTGTGTTTGGGCAGTATGACCCAGGATTTTTGACTTGTTCCAATCTGATTTATTTGAGATTAATACATTTTGTTTCAAGTAAATTCTGTTAGTATATTGATTCAGTTATGCATGTGTGGTTGATTCTCTTGCTTCCGACTCTGATTATTTTGTGAGAAGTTGTAAAGATTCCTAAACAACTAATGGATGATGAAAATCATTCGCTGGGTCAATGTTACTTGCTCGTATTCCGTATTTTTGGGAAGTGGGGCGTGACAACCTTACTCAATTCAAGAAGAAAAAATCACAATAACAGTAAACAATGAAAGTATAGTAATAAATAGAATATTGAGTAAATGAATCCTTTAAGAGCAACAAAGAACACGTTATACATACTAACAGAATTTTTTTACGAAGGATACAAATCAAGAAACTATCATAGTCTAATAGACACCTGAGCAGGCACTAGCTTATGCTGCGAAAATATACTACCAAAATGGAGACAAGATGAATATAATAAAATAGCAATAACTGGATTAATTGGACAAACTATCATACTTGATAAATATCAACAAAATGTTAATACACAAATAGGAAATTACATACTAAAAAAATAAATAATATACTAGTTTGATGATATGAATAATGATGTGCTATTAGGAAATGACTTTTTCCAACAATACTATCCAATAACCATATCATATAAATCAGTTATATTTACAACACCTTGTAGACACCAAGAAATAGCAATTAGAATAACCCAACCTTATTCTAGGACCGACCTGCCGCATATCAGATTTTCTTCAACCCAGTGTGGCGAATATCAATATTTACCAAACAAAATTAGAATACAACAAGTCCAAGAAATAACTAAAAAAGAAATTTTACAAAAATAATTAGAAGATCTGTGCGGAGAGGACCCCTTGGCAAAATGGGACTTAAGTAAACCCACAACACATATACAGTTAATAGTAAGAAAAAAATAATAAAAATTAAACCTATAAGACACACTCCAACAGATCTAGAAGTGTTCAAAAGACATATAAAAGAACTAATGGAAAATAATTATAATAGAAAATCACAATGTCCACATTCATCACCCGCATTCATAGTAAGAAAACATTCAAAAGAAAAAAGAATTAAATCTCGAATGGTAGTAAATTATAAAGAACTCAATGAAAATACTAACAGATTTGGATATCCGCTACCAGATATGCAAATACTACTTAACAAGTAAGAACAAGAAAAATATATTCGAAATTCGATTGTAAATCAGGATTTTACCATGTAAAACTAACAGAAGACTCAAAACAGTTAACAGCATTTAGCACACCTCAGGGATTCTATGAATGAAATGTATTACCATTCGTATATAAAAACAGTACAGGAAATATATGGATAAGATATTTGAAAAATACAACAATTTCATATTAGTATATGTACATGATATTCTAATAGGATCCGAAAACGAAGAACAATATAAAGAGCATTTACTAAAATTCATAGAAATAGTAAAAAAAATGAAGGTATTATACTATCAAAAAAGAAAATGGAATTGTTCAAGACTGAAATAGAATTCTTAGGAAGAAAATTATCACCTGAAGGAATAGAACTACAACTACATATAGCCGAAAAAATAAAGACATTTACTAATGTCCTAAAAGAAAAAAGAGAAGTACAATCTATAATCGGGTTACTAAATCAAATAAGAGGATACATACCAAATTTATCAGCAAAAAAAAATTGGTTACAACAAAAACTAAAAAAGTTTAAGAAATGAGAATGGACCCCAGAGGACGAAGAAAAACTTAAAATATTAAAACAACAAACTTCAAAATTAAATAAGCTAAGATTACCTGTTAAAGAATGTTCATGAATAATAGAAACAGATGAATGTGAAAATAATTGAGGAGCAATATTAAAATTTATTGAAATAGGTGAAGAAGAGGAAAGACTAGCCAGATGTACTAATGGATCATTCACACAGACTCAACAAAATTGCCACATAAATGAAAAAGAACTACTAGCAATCTTAAAAGCCATAAAAAAGTTTGAATTATTCATAATACATATGAAATTCATAGTAAGGACAGACAATACACAAGAAAAGAGTTGGATTAACAAAATAATAGACCCAACTACAGCAAACAAAAGTTTGATAAGATGACAAATGGAGTTAACACATTACGACTTCTCAATAGAAAATATGAAAAGAAAAGATAACATCATAGCATATTTCTTATCAAGAAATTAACAATTTCCTTTTTACTGGATGAAAAATAGAGTCCAGCAAATAGAACAGGATATAGTCTACCTAAAGGAGACTGTGGAGCAATTAAAATGAGCATTTAACTAACTACAACTGTAAATATGTAGTCTTCAAAGTATATTTTACCAACATATAAATGTAGAATTTATTGAAAAAATGAGCGAAGGGAGTGAACCTATTAATTCACAAAATACTAGTGAGATCACAAAAAATAACCACACAAGAGGAAAACTCCACATCCATACAACCTACTACCTACAAAGAGAGTTTACTCTTAGATCCTCCAAAATAATCCAAGAAGGATTTATTTTTACAATATATTGAAAAATTATGCCAGACCAGTCAGGTCAACCAATTTATCAAAACTATTTCTCAACAATATATGAACAAAGCGATCATACTACAAGGAGCAAATCCAAAAAAAGTAAGAGTATTTTTCAAAAGATGACTTATCCATTGCATATACCCATCTCGAGAATGTGTAACACCCCACTTTTTTTTCAACTATAGTTTGACTTTAGCCAAGAGCACTAACAAGAGCAGTACCAAGAGAAAGAAGGAGAGCAGCACCAAGAAACGTACCACGATCCGTACCAGAACCAGACCAATCACCACAACTAACCGATTAAGCACCGATTCTACTTCGAGGTCTTCCCTATTCAAATGACTTCTAACATAATCTATTACTTATCTACACAAAGTCTTACTTGAAAAATACTAATAGATTTTTATAGAAAATTTCGGCAGAGTTTCCCCTGAAATATTAGCCATTTTACAGATATTCTTTATGAAAATTTTCAAACAATTACAAAAATCAAGCTACCTGTAAATATATATCAATCCTCCCTAGGCCAAGTCTTTCAACATCACACAGGCAAAAATATATACGGCTCTAGCGGCATAATTCTTCATAATAAGCAAGATACAAATTAAAAACCAAAAATTCTTTTGAAAACATATTGGAGTTTTAGAACAAACTTTAGAAAAACCTTTTAAAAACCAACCTCTGAACCCAGTACTCCACAACGAGGTGGGTACGGGCTTTTATATTTCATCACAACATTATAGATATATCATTATACCTTACAGTTATACACATAATCTCCCGTAATACAAAATAATACATCATACTATCCCCTTATCCACATATTATACATATATATACATACATACATACATACATACATATATATATATATATATATATATATATATATATATATATATATATAACCCATTCTATTACGAGCAAAAATAAAACTACCAAAACCACAACAACTATCTCAACTCGCTGCTACCAAAACCTGTAGGAGAGTTAGGGTCGTCCACCCTCAGGGAGGGACTCCCCTAATCCCCAGAAAACAACAAGGGTTAACCATGTCTGGTGTGAGTATAATTACTAATTTGGCAAATAAATGAAATGTAAACCCTGTTTCCCATTTCTTATATTTTGGGTGAATTTTCTTTTTCAGTGTATTTTCTGTATTTAAAGTTCTTATATCTTTCTTTTCGTTTTTAAATACTTTTACAACCATTACATTTTCAATTGAACGAATTTTAACAAAATATTATTCTGGTTCCTAAGAAATTTGTATTTCTTTTATTCGAAATAATATTTCGAATGACGGTGTATTTGAATTTTATTTTATATTCCTGATTGATCGACTGCTTATTATACATTATTACTGGTTGGATTATTTTAATAATTCTATTAAACTTGATTTTGCATTTTGATAAGCATATATTATTTTTATTACTTTTGATTTCTTATTAAAACTCATTTCTATTTGTTAATTTCATTTGTAGTCATTTCAAAATAACTTCTATATTGTAATGTAAATTACATGATTTTATGAAATTATATTTATTATTTATTTTATTTTTCTTCTTGGATTTTTAAATCCAAGATACCCAAACCCTATAATAGCTATCCTACCCTGTCTTACCCGAAAACCTAAGATACCCAAACCCTATAATAGCTATCCTACCCTGTCTTATCCGAAAACCCAAAACCAGATATACTCTACCCGTAACCCAACTTACAAATAACCCTAATTTACACCCTGTATATATATTAACCCTTTGTTCTCAACCCTGTTCTTCTACCCCAGCCGCCCCATCTTTCTCTCTCTCCCCGACTACCACACCCCGTCTCCCGTGCTCCTCCCCCTTGTCCGATCATCCTCTTCAACCCATCCCTGCTCTCCCTACTCCCTCTCACCCTGTTCCCCACCTCAACGACCCGACTACACCACCCAACGGCGGCATCATCGCACCCCCCCTGTAGTGCCGCCCTTCCTTCTCCTATCGCAGTGCCTCCACGACACAGCCACCTGGTGCCAGCCTCCTCCCCCTGTGTCGTGACCCCCCTGTCATCAACAGCAACGGCAACATCTTCCAACAGTCGCAGCAGCTAGTGCACATCACCTCCTGTCGCGATGCCTTCAGCGAGGCAGCACCCGGCGACAGCAACTAGCACCAGACTCTTGCCCTGTCACCATGCAGCGGCAGACGATGCCACCATGACGCTCCCCCTGAGCACCTCTCGCCGTGCCGCACACCGAAACAGCATGCCGCACCCCCCTTCTGTCAGCCCCCCTGTGATGCTCACTCGACAACCAGAGACAGCCCCGGTGCCTCCCCTTTTCCTGTGTGTTGTCCTTCCGATGCGTAGCCAACAGACCCCGACAGCCCCGGAGCTCCCCATGCGACACAGCCCCCTGGTCCCCTTTCTGCCGCCATCCAGTGCACTGCCTTTCCATCGTGTCGCCCGCTGTCAAGCCAAACCGATGCTTCATTGTTGGTTGATCATGGGTTTGATCATATTGATTGTGGGCCGTCCGTTTGATTGTGATCTTGATCTCTTGATCTAGATTGATTGATTGATTCTTGGCTGTCGAATCTTCATCATCATCATTTCATCTTGATCATCACCATCTGATCAGATCTCAGCCCTCCATCACCAGATCAGATCATCACATCGCCTAGCAGATCTCAGCCGTCCAATCCGATCGTGATCATTTTCATCAGATCGAATCTCAATCGTTGATCGTCTTGATCTTGATCATCTCATCAAGATCCGTGCCGATCGTGCTCGTCGCCCGGGATCCATTCCCGTTATTCTTTTGTCGGATTCAATGTCTACACCCTAAGGGAAGTATCTTCTTGTACATTTCGTTTTCTAGTACAAGTTTTTCCTTGAAAATATTGCAAGTAGATTGTAAATGTGACTCCTCTTTGTTAATCGTTGATGATCTTATGTTTCGCCTTATGTATCACATGATCTAAGATTCACAACCCTTCGTTGATACACTTGTTCACATCTAGTAAAATTTTAATTCATTTCATACAAAAAGTGTCTTATTTGGTTTCTGTTTTGTCTTGGCTTACTGTTTCGACCCCGATAATACTAGAATCTGAACTTGAGTCCTGAATATGAAATGTAGCCTCAAGTGTCTAGTTGCCAATAACATCTAGAATTTTAAATTTCGAGTTGTGGTTTAGGAGATATCACAGTCTAACTGCTGCTGTGTCGGTAATAGCAGATTCATAAAAACTGCTGTACCACTTTGGTTTACAATTATTTTAACTATATTACCAGTAAGTAGATAGCCTGAAATTTTGCATGCTGATACAGGACACCCTAGAGAGCATTCCATAATTTTCTTAGAATTAATTAATGATGTTTCAACCCTGTTTCATATGTATAAACTCAGTTTTACACATTCTGGCTGAACACAAATGCTGTATAGTTTTCTGTTTTGACGTCAATTGCTACAACTTTTATGTGTCTTAATTATATGCATTAGAACCGGACAGAAGTCTAGTTTCTAAGCCTTCTGATGGATCCACATTTGCTATCTTGTAGCAACGGGGATCGCAGTTTTGGTGCAGCAACGTCATGTTGTCTAGAATTGCAATTCTCGTAGTTCTTGATAATCTTATTTATGTTGACCCTCAAATATGCTTTATGATTATCTTAAATTTGTTCCATGTTCTTGATCATGTTTACTTGACCTGTTTTGCACACTTTTCATGCTTGTTTGATGATAATAATAAACAATAAACCGTGGTTTAAGGGAAAGACCATAGTAGTGGACAATATAGGTAAGTGTACTCGGAAGGAGGCCCGTGTTTTCCACTTGATACATGCTTCATGAACTAGTTATATTATTATTTGATTCATGAACTAGTATGTTATTTGATTCATGAACTAGTATATTATTATTCGATTCATGAACTAGTATATTATTTGATTCATGAACTAGTATATATTGATTCATGACTTATCTTGTTATGACTTGACACATGAACTAGTTATATGATTACTCGATTCATGAACATAGCTTTCTTAATACTTGATACCCGAGTACACCACCCTATAAACTCCACCACTAGGCCTAAACGTAACTGGTTGTATGTAGCAACCATGTAGTAAAAATATGGATGCATGAAGTGCTACCTAGATAGAATTAAATATTAGACTTAAGATTAACTTGTCACTTGTACACACTTGATACCCTACTTGATGCTCGTTACTTGAAACTTGTTACTTTAAACTTGTTACTTGAGACTTGTTACTGACACTTGTACGTGATACTTGTTACTTGATGCTTGATGCAATTACATATTCACTTGTCACTTGTTCCACTACTAGCACTTGTTACCAAATCTTATCACTTGAGTTGTCTTTCTTACTAGCTAGTTTCTTGAATCCCACTACTTGTTGCGTCCCTATTATATTATATTATACATTCTTGATTCCCAATCTTATTCCATATTTTCTATACTTGTTTTCATACCCTTGCTTGTACTACTTGCGGGACTAACTTACACTAAGGACGTTTGTCTTATTTTCTCTATTTTTTCCCTTTTTAGATTTATATATACAGACTTTGGAGATGAATTACCTGCTGGAATTGGTGATCATACGTTCTAGGCTTCGCTTGGAGAAAAGACTTGCTCTAAATATTTTGTTTTTGAGTTATTTATTTCTTTTGCTACTCGAATCTTGTAACAGGCTTATAGTCCCGAGTTTTATCTTTTGATCCAGATTTGAAAACTATTTGGGATATTATTATTTTGTTTCAATTGTTTCTATTAATTAATAAATTATTCATGCGTGCGTGGTTGTGTATATCTTATTATATTTCTTGTCATGATGCTGAGTCGATCCTACAGCTTATGAATGATAAAAATCATTCGTTGTGCTTCGTCAAGTGCCCGTATTCTGTATTTTTGGAAAGCAGGGCGTGACAAGATTTTTAGTGATATTAGAGCTCAGGTTTGGCTAATGTGTTAGTTTGACTAATACGTTAGACAGGCTTGACTCGGTCAGGATTAACTCAACATTAATCAGGCCATGCATTCACATGAACAATTTGATAATCAACTTGATCTGGAAACTAGTCTTATCTCATTCATTTTCATCTCTTTATATTCAATTCTTTGATTCCTTGTTTCCTTCCATCTCTTACAGTCGTCCTGATTTGCTGATTCTATATTGGGTATAAATTTATTCTTTCCATACCCATATTCTTTTGATTCCGGTACAAACAATCTTTTATTTCTGCTTGCCTCGTTTATCCTTTCTTATTTTAGCTCGTGTGTCAATCATTGCTTCCCGTGTCTTGCATTCATCTTTATTTGATGATTCATATTGTGTATCATACTAGTTGTTTCTCCCCTATCTTGTTCTCCTTAAATTCCGGTACTATCCATTCTTTTCTTTCCGCTTAGTTCGTTGATCGGCATCGGTGGATCTTCAATGACATGTTAGAGACTTGTTTAATTCCTACGTTACTGTATATTTTTATGATATATTTTTTGTGTAAATTTGCTACACTGCATATTATTTTATCATTCACATTTGCAATGTCCTTATGCATGTATTTCATTCTGTTTTTCTCCCTACTTTTATAAATCATTTCACTACTACTATTTTGTACTATTGTGTTTGATATTTACAATCTATACATCTATTTTGATATTCCATTATGTGACTTTCAACTACATTTCTTACTTTCTACTTTTTTTATATCACAAATTTCAAAACATAATATCATAATTAAATTAAATGTCCCATATCCCTGTGCATATGGAAGGTTACATCTTTCATTTTACCATTTCGGTGCAACCTAATGTCGAGATGGCAAATATGCAACTCGATGTCAATGTGGACAAATTGCAACTGGATGTCGGGGGGCAAAATGTGCAACCGAATATCTAGACGACAACCTGTAACCTGATGTCGTGAAGACAAACATGCAACTTAATGTTAAGGAGGCAAGATTTTCTATCCAATTGCTAACTGATATTTCAAGACTTTTACATATATAATGAAACTAATGGTAAAGGAATATGTTCTTTATGACATTTTGTTTATACAATTACACTTTATGTTTCCATACAATTTGAACTAGTATAGTTGATTTTACTCTGTTTTGTGTTTACAAATTTTTTTTTACATTTATGTTAAGATTGAGTATATCAACTATGGTTTAAGTTTTCATTCTTTTGTGAATTTCTATTTATTGCCACCGTTTTTCAATTCTTTAACATTTTAGATTCTCGCTTACTTTTGTTTCTACGTCCTAATTAATGGTTTGACGCTTACTTTTGTAATATTTAATGAACTCCTTTTAAGTCTTCTTGCATATATATATTTTGGCCTATTTTGCTCGTTATTCTTTAATGTGTTTTTCGAGTATTGATTATAATGTCAACATTCACTAATTATTAAATAGCCTTTGCATTCATTGTTATTAATATTTTCTTTGCTTAGCTAAATTTATTCATATTTTTATGTATCTTGACTAGTTATTTTCCCAAAACTATTTTTTATATCACCTTTAAAGTTTGTGTTCCTTTGTTGTTTGTATGTATGATCATTATTATCGGTATTATTAACATTTTTAATTATATTATTATTATTATTACCAGTATGATTATGATGATTTTTATTACTGTATTTATTATTGCTATTATTATTTTTAATATCATTGTTATTATTATTTTATTATTGTTATTACTATTCTATTATTATTGATATTATTATTTTTATTATTAATGTTTTTTGTTATTATTATTTTTGTTAAAGCCCATTAGTTTTGATTTATAGCATATCTTTTAATTATTTAAATTGTAGCCAAACTATATATTCATTTTGCATTATTTATTTATATTTATCTTGAGTCCATACTCTCCTTGATCCTGGTGTCCGATTCTTGTTTTCCTGTCCGGTTCTTCGATTGGCATCATGTGGCCTACAGCGATATGTATGTTGCTTGGGACATCACCATCGGAGTAGCGCAGCGGAAGCGTGGTGGGCCCATAACCCACAGGTCCAAGGATCCCCTTGTTGCTTCTAGTTCTTTGTATTGTTTCCTTTCCTTTATTCCTTGCATTTGTCCTCATCCGTTGACTCATTATTTAGTTCAACTCATCCTTGTCCATTCTTTCTTCGATTCCAGCTCTATCTATTTTTTCATCTCCTTGCTTTGTTATCTTACGCTGTTCTTTCCTTTTGATACCGTTTATTCTCTTTCATGCATTCTATTTGACATCGTTGTTATCCATCTTCTTTCTTATTCAGGTGTTTCCATTGCTAGTTTCTCTCCCTTAAATTCTCTGTTTTGTTATCTACAAGTTTGCTTTTGCCGTGTCCTATCTAGCACCTAAGCAAATTTCGAGAACGAAATTTTGTTGTAAGGTGGGTAGGATTTGTAACCCCTGTTTCCCATTTCTTGTATTTTGGGTATATTTTCTTTTTCCGTATATTTTCTGTATTTAAAATTCTTATATCTTTCTTTTCTCTTTTAAATACTTTTACAACCATTACATTTTCAATTGATCGAATTCTAACAAAATATTATTCTGGTTCCTAAGAAATTTCTATTTCCTTTATTCGAAATTATATTTCGAATGACGGTGTATTTGAGTTTTATTTTATATTATTAATTGATCGACTGCTTATTATACATTATTACTAGTTGGATTATTTTAATAATTCTATTAAACTCGATTTTGCATTTTGATAAGAATATATTATTTTTATTACTATTGATTTCTTATTAAAACCCATTTCTATTTGTTAATTTCATTTGTAGTCATTTCAAAATAACTTCTATATTGTAATGTAAATTACATGATTTTATGAAATTATATTTTAATAGTTATTTTATTTTTCTTATTGGATTTTTAAACTCAAGATACCCAAACCCTATAATAGCTATCCTACCTTGTCTTACCCGAAAACCCAAGATACCCAAACCCAAGATACCTAAACCCTATAATAGCTATCCTACCCCATCTTACCCGAAAACCCAAAACCCAACTTAAACCTAACCCTAATTTACACCCTGTATATATATTTACCCTTTGTTCTCAACCCTGTTCTTCTACCCCAGTCGCCCCATCTTTCTCTCTCTCCCCAACTACCCACACCCCGTCTCCCGTGCTCCTCCCCCTCGTCCGATCATCCTCTTCAACCCATCCCCGCTCTCCCTACTCCCGCTCACCCTGTTCTCCACCTCAACGACCCGACTGCAGCACCCAACGGCGGACAGCATCGTACCCCCCTACAGTGCCGCCTTCCATTCTCCTGTCATGGTGCCTCCGCGACACAGCCACCCGGTGCCAGCCTCCTCCCCCTGTGTCGCGACCCCCCCTGTCGTCGATAACAGCGGCAACATCTTCCAACATTCATGCCAGCCAGTGCACATCCCCTCTTGTCGTGATGCCTTCAGCGACGCATCACCCGGCAACAGCAACTAGCACCAGACTCTTCCCCTGTCACCATGCAGGGCAAACGATGCCACCGCGATGCTCCCCCAGAGCACCTCTCGACATGCCGCACACCGAAGCAGCACGTTGCACCCCCCTTGTGCCAGCTTCCCTGTGATGCTCACTCGACGACCAAAGATAGCCTCGGTGCCTCCCTTTTCCTGTGTGTTGTCCTTCCGATGCACAGCCAGCAGACCCCAACAGCCCCGGAGCTCCCCACACGACACAGCCCCCTGGTCCCCTCTCTACCGCCATCCAGTGCACCGCCTGTCCATCGTGCCGCCCGCCATCAAGCCAAACCGATGCTCCATTGCTGGTTGATCATGGGTTTGATTATATTGACTGTGGGCTGTCTGTTTGATTGTGATCTTGACCTCTTGATCTTGATTGATTGATTGATTCTTGGCCGTTGGATCCTCATCATCATCATTTCATCTTGATCATCACCATCTGATCGGATCTCAGCCCTCCATCACCAGATCTGATCATCACATCACCTAGCAGATCTCTGCCGTTTAATCCGATCGTGATCATTTTCCTCAGATCGAATCTCAACCGTTGATCATCTTGATCTTGATCATCTCATCAAGATCCGTGCCGATCGTGCTCGTCGCCCGGGATCCATTCCTGTTATTCTTTTGTCGGATTCATCGTCTACACCCTAACGCAAGTATCTTCTTGTACATTTCGTTTTCTTGTACAAGCTTTTCCTTGAAAATACTGTAAGTAGATTGTAAATATGAATCCTCTTTGTTAATCATTGATGATCTCATGTTTTGACTTATCTATCACATGATCCGTGAGTCACAACCCTTCGTTGATATACTTGTTCACAACTAGTAAAATTTTGATTCATTTCATACAAAAAGTGTCTTATTTGGTTTCTGTTCTGTCTTGGCTTGCTGTTTCGACCCCAATAAAACTTGAATCTGAAATTGAGAATATGAAATGTAGCCCCAAGTGTCTAGTTGCCAATAACAACCAAAATTTTTGAATTCCGAGTAACGGTTTAGGAGATATCACAGTTTTACTGCTGCTGTGTCGGTAATAGCAGATTCATAAAAACTGCTGCACTACTTTGGTTTGCAATTATTTTAACTATGCTACTAGTAAATAAATGACCTGAAATTTTCCATGCTGATACTGGACACCCTAGAGAACATTCCCTAATTTCTCAGAATTAATTAATGATGTTTCAAACTTATTTCATATGTATAAAATCAGTTTTATAAATTCTGGCTTAACACAAATATTGTATAGTTTGCTGTTTGACATTAACTGCTACAACGTTTATGTGTCTTAATTATATGCATTGCAACCGGGTAGGAGTCTAGTTTTTAGGCCTTCTGAATGATCCACATTTTCTATCTTGTAGCAACGGGAATCACTGTTTTGGTGCTGCAACGTCATGCTGTCCAGAATTGCAATTCTCATAGTTCTTGATAATCTTAATTTATGTTGACCCTCGAATATGCTTTATGATTATCTTAAACTTGTTCCATGTTCTTGATCACATTTACTTAACCTGTTTCACACTCTTTCATGCTTGTTTGATGATAATAATAAACAACAAGCCGGGATTTAAGGGAAGGACCATAGTAGTGGACAATATAGGTTAGTGTACTCAGAAGGGGGCCCGTGTTTCCCACTTGATACATGCTTCATGAACTAGTTATATTATTATTCGATTCATGAACTAGTATGTTATTTGATTCATGAACTAGTATATTATTATTCGATTCATGAACTAGTATATTATTTGATTCATGAACTAGTATATATTGATTCATGACTTGTCTTGTTATGACTTGACACATGAACTAGTTAGATGATTACTCGATTCATGAACATGGCTTGCTTGATACTTGATACCCGAGTACACCGCCCTATAAACTCCACCACTAGGCCTAAACATAACTGATTGTATGTAGCAACCTTATAATAAAAATATGGATGCATGAAGTGCTACCTAGATAGAATTAAATATTAGACTCAAGATTAACTTATCACTTGTACACATTTGATACCCTACTTGATGCTTGTTACTTGAGACTTGTTACTTGACACTTATACGTGATACTTGTTACTTGATACTTGACGCATTTACATATTTACTTGCCACTTGTTCCACTACTAGCACTTGTTACCAAATCTTGTCACTTGAGTTGTCTTTCTTACTAGCTAGTTTCTTGAATCCCACTACTTGTTGCATCCCTATTATATTATGTTATACATTCTTGATTTCAAATCTTTTTCCATATTTCTTGGACTTATTTTCATACCCTTGCTTGCACTACTTGCGGCCCTAACTTGCACTAAGGGCGTTTGTCTTGTTTTCTCTATTTTTTTCCTTTTTGTATTTATATGTATAGACTTTGGAGACGAATTACTTGCTGGAATTGGTGAGCATACGTTCTAGTCTTCGCTTGGAGAAAAGACTTGCTCTAAATATTTTGTTTTTGAGTTATTTATTTCTTTTGCTACTCGAATTTTGTAACGGGCTTATAGTCTCGAGTTTATCTTTTGATCCAGATTTGAAAACTATTTGGGATATTATTATTTTATTTCAATTGTTTCTGTTGATAAATAAATTATTCATTCATGCGTGGTTGTGTATATCTTGTTATATTTCTTGTCATGATGTTGAGTCGATCCTACAGCTTATGAATGATGAAAATCATTCGCTAGGCTTCGTCACTCGCTCGTATTCCGTATTTTTGGGAGGCGGGGCATGACATGAAATTATATAAAGAAAATTGAAAGGACTTACAAATATCATGATAGCAAAGTTCAACCTGAAATCTATATATAAAAACATCATAAAAGTGACTTTATACCTAAGTACCATTCTGAATCTGCACCCATCTACATATCCATATATACTCTCACTTCCTTGAAATTGTGCCTCGGCGGGTAGTTCCCACAATTTTCATGGAAATAGCGGGCGGGTAGTTCCTCAACACAATTCAAAATCATATTAACTTATATCAACTCATATCACAACTTATCTTCAGTTTTAAAATCATTCCCATATTCATCACATAATACACTTCACTGTTGTCCCATAATACACTTCACTTTGAGCTTCACACTAATATCACATTTTTCTTTACTTTTCATTCATATACTACTATATCATACATACACACTTTCTTTACTTCTCATAATCTTTTCCATACCACAACTTCTTCGAGTTATTCGCATTAATTTTTTCATACACGATTCTTTCATGGTTATGCCCATATACACCACATCATAATCACATAGAGAATTTCTTCACTTTACACTCAGATACATAACACTATTAATTCACATATATAATTCCTTCCCTTTTCATATTTAATCACATAACACAAATGTTCTTCTTCTCATAAATATCTTCATATCACCATTTCTTTATTTTCATATTTAATCACATTCATTTTCATCACATCTCGTCACATGTATTTATTCTATCGTATATCATCCCATTCATTCATTTTCATCGCAAAATGCATTCAATCTCATAATATCACATTCATTTTCATCGCATATAATCACGTTCAATCATATCTTATAACACATATCATAACATCTCATAATACATTAACTTTTATTCTCATAATATATTATAATTTATCTTCTTTTCTCTCTAATTATATCATATAGCTTATTGGAATGCTCTTTTCATTTTATCATATACATTACTTTATCATTCATTCTCATCCCATCATACAACTTTAGTTACTTCTCATTATTATCAATAATATATCTTACTTTCATTTTTATTTACATCTCATTTTACAATTTAACTTTAACTTTCCTTCTTATCCGATAATACACCGCACCCCAAACATAGTTTGGGTAATATAACACCGCAACCCAAAGCCGATAGTCTGGGTAATAATCACCGCACCCCAGATAAACTGGATAATCATCACCGCACCCCAATTAGAACTTAGGTAATCTAACATTACATCTCAAGCCGATAGCTCAGTTATTACTTTACTTTATTTTCATTTTCATCTTATAATTTACTTTACTATTCATTTTCATTTCACAATACAACTATCACATCAACCATCGACCGACTCACCCTGAGATTTGTACCAGGGCAGGTAGTTCCTACAATTTCCATGAAAATAGCGGGCGAGTAGTTGCTCGACACAATTCCAAGGTGAATCAACTCATATCATACCATATTTTACTTTAATAACCATTCTCATCACCTAATACCACTTACTTATATTATTCTTCACATAATATATTTTACTTCATGTTTCACACTCCTAATACATATGACTTTACTTTTCATTCGTATAATACATACACATTTTCTTTTACTTCTCATATTAATTTACATACAGGATTCCTTCACTTCATATTCATTCTCATACGTATTTTATTCTCTTTTCATAGATATTCACATAACACAATTTCTTCACCTTTCATTTTCATTCAAATACACACTTCCTCACTTTCATTCGTATAATGCATCATACATTTTCTTTCCTTCTCGTATTCGTTCCCATAATACAATTTCTTTATTTTATTTATAGTAATTATCAAACATACTTCTCTTACTTTATTTTCATTCTCATTTCGGATTATACACTTTCTATACTTTCTCATATTCATTTCGTATGATACACTTTATTTACTTTCTCAATCTCATCTTATAATATAATTTATTTTACTATTTATTTTCAACTCATAATACACTTGCTTTAATTTTCCTTTCTCGTTTCACATAATATGCTTTCTCTACTTTCTCATTCTCATTTCACATCATATGCTTTCTCTACTTTCTCATTTTCCTTTTCATTTCTTATTTATTCATTTTATTAATTTGTCGACCAGTGAGCCACAGTATCCCAATATATTGGAAGCCGATAGCCCAGCAAACACGCGGACCTCTGCCCCCCTCGGGGTGTTAGGCGTCCTGAGGCTACGTCTTCCTCCCATCCTATGCCTGCGAGGGAAACACCTCACCCCAAGTAAAACTTGGGTAATAAGCACCGCACCCTAGACAAGCTGGGTAATATAACACCGCACCCCAAACAGAGTTTGGGTAATAATCACCACACCCCAAGGCCGATAGCCTGAGTAATAATTACCGCACCCCAAGGTCGATAGACTGGGTAATAATCACTGCACCCCAAACAAGGTGGGTAATAACCTGGGCCTCAAGTCAATAACTTTGGTGATAAAAACACCACACCCCAAATATAGTTTAGGGTAATAAACACCGCACCCCAAGCCGATCGTTGGGTATTAGGAGGTCTAGCCCAAACCCCAGGATTTCTGTAGGTACTGGTCAATAAAATTTAACAGTTATTATCATTTTCATCACATCTTTTAAACTCATTTCATCATCACATATCATATCATCGTTTATTTCAACATATTACCACATCTTTGACATTTACCATGCTATTTATCTTCTCATTATACCTTATATATGCATATACCATATTATTTAATTTATACGATTATTACATCATATTATTTGATATCATGAATACACCAAATTATTTAATTTATCAGATTATCATATATTATGAGTATACCATGTTATTTAGTTTATTACATCACGTAATCACCCATTAATTTCACCTTGAACATCTCTATATCATGGATATACCAACTCATTAATTTCATCATTTATCATATCACTTCTCATTATCACCCATATCTCATAAATATGCACCATATAAGTCAACACATCATAACTCAATATATATATATATATATATATCATTTCTATTTATCACCCGCATATTATACGTATATCAAACCACCATTTACTTCATATTACCATATATATACTTAATATATCCCAAATACACCAAATAATCTAAATCATGCAAATTGGAAACAAATTAGATCAATTTCCGACACTTTCCATTCCCAACATAGCAAAGAAGCTACTAGGGTATACACACCTCAAAATTAGAGAGCTTTTATAAATTTTAGAATTCAAGCAAAATGTGTTTTTGATGTGTTTGGTGTGATATAGTATTGCCTTGGTGGTTTGTATGGATCGTGTCCTTTTGCTTTTTCCTTTTTAAACATATCTGTCTTGATTCTGAATATACATTACTGAGAAAGTTTATCTTTTTAAAATACTACTAAGAGAACTTTCATAGGTTAGCTGAGCTGAATTTAATTAGATTCTTTGTTAAAGCATCAAATGTTCAATATTGGATACTTTTTCTTCTATATGTTCATATGTAAATGATCACTACGTGCTTTCTTATGAATATTGGTGTCACAACTACGTAGATTTATATTCCAACTACAGGTATTTTTGTAATTATTTTATAGTATTTTTATTGTTAAGTTTTTTATAATGATCATTTCTATTTGTAGAGATTTAGCTTTGGGAATCATTTTTAAAATTAGATTTGTTTGAAGAGATTTTGAGTGGACCATTCGATGGTCTAGTATGATGAAGGATATTAAAGAGTTGGTTGATAGGTGTTTGATTGGTTTTCCTCAGTCCTCATAGCTCAAGGGCGAGCTTCTTTTGAGGTGTGCATAATGTAACACCCCTCTATTTTATAATTTCAAAATAATCATTTATATTTCTTTTATTGTGAATAGATATTATTGTTCTTGTTATTATTATGCATAAATATGCAATTTTATTTTATAATGCATTCTTTAATTTATTCATTCATCCGGTGGAATAGATTTTATTGGATTTTATTATGAAAAAATAGAATTATATTGGCATAAAAGTAATGAAAAAATCAAGGGGGGCTCATAATTAATTTTCCACAATTTTCTATTTCCCCTTCCCCTTCATTTCGTTCTCATTTTGTTCGGATCGGCATTTTCTTTCCCCATTTCTTTTCGATCGAAACCCAATCACGACCAAATCTAGGGTTTCTTCACCCCATCAAATCTTCACCTATTTTCAAATAATTTTTAGGGTTTTGGCTAATTGAAGGGTGTTCTTCAACGTGCCAGTGTTGGTTATTGAAATCGTCAACCCTCTGGTGAGTTGAATTTTATTTAATTGTATGTGATTGTATGATTTGCAAATTTTTGGCTGTGAAATGGTGTAGTACGGAGAATATGCAATTCTCTTTATATTAGAAGTGATAGATTTGACATTTAATAGATAGAAATTAAATTGGAAAATAATTAGGGTGTTGGCTTAGTAATTGAAAGATAATAGGAGTAGTAATTGATGGAAATTGATAGTACAAATTCCTATGAGTTATCATATATAATTCAAAATAATTTTTTTTAAAAAAAATTGAGCATAAAACCCAATTAGGAATAATCAGAATGCATGCATGAATCGTATGCACGTTAGCCGTTCGATGGAATGGCTGTGGGAGATTAGAATGATTTTAATAGTTATTTGTGAGTGATTTGAATATCTTTATCCCTAATTAGTTTTAAATATGATAATAGGAAGGAGATGCGAGCTTGGAAAAAATAGAGGAGATCTTATACAGTCGGTCTTCACGTTTCCTCAGGTGAGTATGATTGTACTTGGTATACCTTAGGTTGTGATTAAAAAATTTAAACTAATTCGATGTGATTTGTGTTGGACATAGCCGGATAAAGATAAACTAGAAATTACAGAATTTGAATAAGTTGAAAAATTGTGTTATATGGTGAATTTGCATGATTTAGATTATTTGGGGTATTTGGGATATATTGGGTATATATATGATAACTAGATTTGCCTGTGGGCACGTGCCTACGGCATGTCTTCGGAACGACACAACACATGAAAAGCCATGTAAACAGTAAAACAACAATTATGTAGTTCAAGTTTGAATAGTATGACAATAATTAGTTGTAAATAAAAGTCCATGTTTCTATAGTATATGTTGAAAAATAATTATAAATGGGGGTGTAAAGTCCAACTTCTTAGAACTTTAAGGGTGGAAAATGATGAAATTTAACTGATGAAGAGATATTTGCTATTTTCAATATAACATGTGCAATAAAAAAAGTATAAAAATTCTAAAAATTTTACAGACCTAAAATCTTAAAATATAAATTTCTAAGTAAATAAAGAAAGAATGGGAGAGAGAAAGGGAGAGAGAGAAAGAGAGAAATATGAAAAAGTGAAGAGAGAAGAGAGGGATAGTAACAAATTAATGAGTTTTTTATTTTTTTATTTATTTTTTTTTTTGGGGGGGGGGGATGTGTTTTGTAAGGTTGGATCTAGGCCATTGATTTTGGGGAGATTGAAGGTGAACCACTTGATAGCTTTCTTTGTGTTTTATTATATAGATATGAAGTAAATGAGTGTTTGGTATATGTATAATATGCGGGTGATAAATAGAAATGATATATATATATATATATATATATATGGGTTATGATGTGTTGACTTATATGGTGCATATTTATGAGATATGAGTGATAATAAGAAGTGATATGATAAAGGATGAAATTAATGAGTTGGCATATGTATAATATAGAGATGTTGAAGGTACAACCAATGGGTGATAACGTGATGTAATAAACTAAATAACACGGTATACTCATAATATATGATAATGTGATAAAATAAATAATTTGGTGTATTCATGATATCAAATAATATGATGTAATAATCGAATAAATTAAATAATATGGTGTATGCCTATATAAGGTATAATGAGAAGATAAATAGCATGATAAATGTCAAAGATTTGATAATATGTTGAAATAAAAGATGAGATGATATGTGATGATAAAATCGGTTAAAAAGATGAGATAAAAATGATAATAACAGTTAAATTTTGTTGACCAGTACCTACAGAATTCCTGGGGGTTTGGGCTAGTCCTCCTAATACCCAAGGACTGGCTTGAGGTGTGGAATTTTTTACCCAAACTATGTTTGGGGTGCGATGTTTTTATCGCCCAAGCTACCAGCTTGAGGCCCAGTTATTACCAGCTTGTCTGGGGTGTAATACCCCGATTTTCATTTATGAAAATTATTAATTTGCGCACGTGAAATTTTGTAGTATAAAAATCCTATAATTATTTTCCATTATGGATAATGTGTATATGTATATGTGTTCTCTAATTGTTTTTATAAAGGCCCATTTTCTTCAAATAAACAAAAGCCTCTTTTTTAGCCCAATCTAAACTATTTTGTAAACTATTAATTTGGCCCATTAAATAAAGCCCATGAGCTATTTCTCTTTTATTACAACTTGTAATGTAGATTATTTTATAAGACTATTTTTACAAAAAATAAAATGTACAACTTTTATTATGGGGGACTAGTGAATTCACGTGCA
The DNA here is from genome assembly GCA_017893485.1 of Hemerocallis citrina. Taxonomy (NCBI): domain Eukaryota; kingdom Viridiplantae; phylum Streptophyta; class Magnoliopsida; order Asparagales; family Asphodelaceae; genus Hemerocallis; species Hemerocallis citrina. The sequence continues at coordinate 77,385,471 of CM030360.1, forward strand.
TTGCACGTACACGTGCATGAGCACACTAATTGGGGCCGGTTTGGATACAAGTGGGGATTTGTGTGTGGGTAGTTACTTGAGTGTGTGGATAGTTATTATAACTCCTACTCTCATCCTAACCCTCTATTCTATAACCATCTACTAAATCCTAGCCATCCAATCCATCCAAAAATTATGTATAAATACCCCTCCCATTCAATTGTTTTCTACATTAGAAATCTATTGGAGAAGAAAAATTTTTATAAGAGAGTTGAGTTGTTTTTTGGAGGCCGGCCACCAATAACCAATTGGAGGATTCAATTCTGGCAAGGACCAAGGAGGGGGAGATGTACATCGCAACTAGGAAGCTTTAAGGGATTTCGCTTTAGTTCTTCAAAAAGTGGGTGTTTCTCATGACTTCTAGATTAGAAATCATGCTAGGATTGAGATTGAATTGTCATTATGCGTGTGAAAAAAATTGGATTGATAGAATGATTGCTATGTTGAAATCTTCCATGCTATATATCACGTGAAATTTGAATGAATGAAAAAGAACTAAAGACATTTTGAGAAATTGGAATTTTCTGTACAGTCGACCGATCACGTCGAACAGTCGACTGGTCTAATGAAATGAAATATATACAGTTCGAAACCCCATGAAATGATATGATTAATGTGTGTTATTATCTTGATTTTAATCTGGCATGCTAATTCGAAGTTAATATTCATCTCTGTAGACCAACAATGAGTAAAGGAAAAATGTGTTGTAGAAATCGTAATTATATGAAAGAAAAAACTAGTTATGAGAATTCTACATTAAATTGTAAACTATGTTAATGATGATGGTAACCGGATGAAATTGCATGTTGTATCGATATTGAACATACTGTAGTTTAACAAAAATGTTGTGTGCTAATCGAGAAAAGGAAGGAAGAAACATTTCCTCAATTCGAAATTTAACTCTGATCAGTCGACCGAATAGATGTAGCAGTCGACTGTCCTGAACATCAAAAGTTTTCGAATCAAAACCCTGCTGAATAGCCGACTGGTTTGAGAAACAGTCGACTGCCCCGTAATTGATATTTTAGAGTTTTAAACACTACGGAACAGCCGACTGGTCATGTGCAGCAGTCGACTATTCCGAAACTTTTCTTGAATAATTTTCTTTTGCTGAACAAGTCGACTGAGTATGTTCTGAGTCGACTATCCAGATCCGTTTTCGACATCTCAGAATTCCAGATTTGCTTTATGATAAAGATTATGTATCTACTGTTGATGAATAAAGATTGGTTATGAAAATTTAGAAAAAAAAGGGTAAATTCTATTTGTCTTTGCATGAAATTGCACATGAAGCGAGGTAATTCATTCTATTGAATTTATGAAAAGTTTTATGATTGCAAAAGCTATGAACATGAAAAGGAAAATCTACTGTGAATATGAAACATGAACTTATGAGCTTGAAAGGCTCAATTCTTGTGAAATTGTGAATTGAAATTGAGAACTAGAGTGTAGCTAAGCCTCATACCGACATTAGAAAGAAATGAATTGAAATTAAATTTGAAATGAAAAGACCAAGATTTGGGTCGTGTTGAATAAAGAATTAAGTCCGGTATAGTGGAAAGGCTAACTCAAGAATATTGATTTTGTTCATGATTCTAATAAACTAAGGACTAGATACATAGTGAAGATGTGATGAAAGTAAGAGAAAAACACGAGTATGAGGGCCATCGGATTGGCGGTGTGAGAGTGATCCACAGACTGCCTGCTTGATGCGTCATGACATGGCGTGGGTACTACTCCAGAATTATCGTCCCGGTGGCGACACTTGTGGGGTGTTTGAGTGGCTATGGGTGGTGCCATGGTTCCATGGCGGAGGCTGAATTGTCCATAGTCTGTCTGCTCGATGCGTCGTGTCAGTGCATGGGATTTCCCTCCAGACTGCCTGGACATGGGCTCATAGGTCATAAGACATCTAGGATACTTACCGTAGTTATCGTAGTAGTTTAAGTCATGGCGAGGGATCAAACGCTATAAGATGAAGTACGATTAAGGGCTTGCTCTCGGACCTATGTAGTATGGGATGCATAAAATCCGAACAAGTGCGCATTAGTGTCATATAACATAATAACTACATTAAGGACTAAGTGCACAATCACAACACGACATCAACAGGATAGTCCCTTTAGTTTTGTTTGTGAACAAGTTTGTGGTTTGTTAAGAAATGAGAATCGTTACACTGTTTCCGGCATAGAGGATGGCCTTGTATAATTTTCGTCGGTTGAATAAACTGACGTACCCACAGTTTTGTATGCAAGATAAATGGCCTGATAAAGATTAAAGGAGAATTGATGCTTAGAGATTATTCATTGTTTTACTCTTGTATCAATGTTGTAAATTGCTTCCGCTGTCTTTTCATGTAAATTATTATGATATATGCTTCCGCTGTAAAATGTAAAGTGTAAAGATTTCATGTAACTCTGATGGAAAAGTGAAAAGTTTTAATTTCCTTGTAAAATTGTACTAAATGAAGTGTAAAGATCCTGTGGAATCTCGTATTCAGTGTATTTTGGAATTCGGGGTGTTACATGGGGTGCAATGATTATTACCCAGGATATCGGCATTAGGGTGCGGTGATTATTACCCAAACTCTGTTTTGGGTGCGGTGTTATAGTACCCAGCTTGTCGGGGGTGCGGTGATTATTACCTGAGTTTTACTTAGGGTGCGGCATTTTCCTTGCTGGCATAGGCTGGAAGGAAGACGTAGCCTCGGACGCGTAAGACCTCGGAGGGGAGCAGAGGTCCGCGTGTTCACTGGGCTGTCGGCTTTCAATATAATAGGATATTGTGGCTCACTAATCGACAAATTAATAAAATGAACAAATATGAAATGAAAAGGAAAATGAGAAAGTAGAGAAAAAATATGATGTGAAATGAGAATGAGAAAGTAGAGAAAGCATGTGATGTGAAATGAGAATGAGAAAGTAGAGAAAGCATATGATGTGAAATGAGAATGGAAAATTAAATCAAGTGTATGAGTTGAGAATAAAGAGTAAAATAAGTTATATTATAAGATGAGATTGAGAAAGTAAATAAAGTGTATGATATGAAATAAATATGAGCAAGTCTAGACAGTGTATAATATGAAATGAGAATGAAAAAAAATAAGGAAAGTATGTGTGTGAATTAATATAAATAAAATGAAGAAATTGTATTATGGGAATAAATACGAGAAGTAGAGAAAATGTATGATGCATTATATGAATGAATGTGAGGAAGTATGTATTTGAATGAGAATGAAAGGTGAAGAAATTGTGTTATGTGAATATCTATGAGAAGAGAAGAAAATATGTATGGGAATGAATATGAAAAATGAAGGAATCCTGTATGTAAATTAATATGAAAAGTAAAAGAAAATGTGTATGTATTATACGAATGAAAAGTAAGGTCATATGTATTAGGAGTGTGAAACATGAAGTAAAATATATTATGTGAAGAATAAAATAAGTGGTATTAGGTGATGAGAATGGTTATTAAAGTAAAATATGGTATGATCAGAGTTGATGCACCTTGGAATTGTGTCGAGGAACTTCTCGCCCGCTATTTCCATGGAAACTGTGGGAACTACCTGCCTTGGCATAACTTCCAGGGTGAATCGGTGGGTTGTTGATATGATAGTTGTATTGTGAAATGAAAATGAATAGTGAAGTGTAAGATGAAAATGAAAATAGAGTAAAGTAATAACCGAGCTATCGGCTTGAGATGTGATGTTAGACTGCCCAAGTTCTACTTATTGTGCGATGTTGATTAACCAATTTATCTGGGGTGTAGTGATAATTTGTAACACCCTTGCCCCTAGCTCAGACAATTTTTATACAGTTTATCTGACAAATTATTTATAGTATAGTACAACTGCCCACCACAGTCTGCCTCTCAAAAGGTAGTTAACCGGATTGGTGACTCTTGATCATTGGCATTATTATTTTAATATTATTTATATCATTTGCATTCCTGATGTGGGACTAACTCCTCACACCTAATCTCTTTCTGTTTTCCTGTGTACATGGAGCCCGTGCGCCCCATGCCATGTCATCAACAGAAAGAGCGCAACTGCAGCTACTGCTGCAGCCTGGGCCCCACCTAACGCCCTACTGACATCCGCAGAGCGAAACTACACTTTGCTGTTTCGTTTTTCACGTAGGCCCCCACCTCAATTCTATTTAAATTACAATCATGCCATCCTCTTTTATATACATATATATATACTATTATATTTCAAATTACGGGGTGTTACGTACACCCCCCTTCAGAAATCAGTGTCCTTACTGAGCACGGGGCATGCACAATCTAGTGCACGATCTTCTTTCTAGTCTATATGGAGCAATCTGTGAGCGTCGCGCTCATCTTTGGAATACTGGAGACCAATCCCACTCCGTGGATCATTCTGTGGTCCTTACGTCCATCGTCCCAGAATACTGGGTATTGTCTCACTCGGCCGACCATTCTGGAGTCGATAACTCACGGCTCTCCCACACTCGGTGTCGAAAGTCGGATCTAATACCATTTGTAATGCCCCTACCCTAGCTCAGACAATTTTTATACAATTTATCAGACAAATTATTTATAGTATAGTACAACTGCCCACCACAAGTTGCCTCTCAAAAGGTGGTTAACCGGATTGGTGACTCTTGATCATAGGCATTATTATTTTAATTATTTATATCATTTGCATTCCCGATGTGGGACTAATTCCTCACACCTAATCTCTTTCTCTTTTCCTGTGTACATGGAGCCCGTGGGCCCCATGCCACATCATCAACAGAAAGAGCGCAACTGCAGCTACTGCTGCAGCCTGGGCCCCACCTGACACCTTACTAACGTCAGCAGAGTGAAACAGCACCTTGTTGTTTCGTTTTTCATGTGGCCGGCCACCTCAATTCTATTTAAATTACAATCATGCCATCCACTTTTATATACATATATATACTATTATATTTCAAATTATGGGGTGCTACATAATTACCCAGGCTATCGACTTTGGGGTGCAGTGTTATATTACCCAGACTATGTTTGGGGTGGTATATTACCGGATAAGTAGGAAAGTTAAAGTAAAATTGCAAAATGAGATGTAAATGAAAATGAAAGAAAGATATATTATTGATAATAATGAGAAGTAACTAAAGCTATATGATGGGATGAGAATGAATTATGAAGTAAAATATATGATAAAATTAGAAGACCATTCTAATAAGCTATATGATGAAATTAGAGTGAAAAGAAGATAAATTGTAATATATAATGAGAATTAAAGTTAATGTATTTTGAAATGTTATGATATGTGTTATAAGATATGAATGAATGTGATTATATGCGATAAAAAGGAATATGATATTATGAGATTGAATGCATGTGATATGCGTTGAAAACGAATGAATGTGATGATATACGATTGAACAAATACATGTGACGAGATGCGATGAAAATGAATGTGATTATATATGAATCTAAAGAAATGGTGATATGAAGATATTTATGAAAAGAGAAACATTTGTGTTATGTGATTAAATATGAAAAGGGAAGGAATTATATATGTGAATTAATGTAGTGTTATGTATCTGAGTATAAAGTGAAGGAATTCTCTATGTGAATTAATATGATGTGGTGTATATGGGTATAACCATGAAAGAATCGTGTATGAAAAAATTAATGCGAATAACTTGAAGAAATTGTGGTATGGAAAAGAGTATGAGAAGTAAAGAAAGTGTGTATGTATGATATGGTAGTATAAGAATGAAAAGTAAAGAAAAATGTGATATTAGTGTGAAGCTCGAAGTGAAGTGTATTATGCAACAATAGTGAAGTGTATTTTGTGATGAATATGAGAATAATTTCAAAACTAAAGATGAATTGTGATATAAGTTTATATAAGTTGATATGCTTTGAAATTGTGTCGAGGAACTATCCGCCCGCTATTTCCATAGAAATTGTGGGAACTACCTGACGATGCACAATTTCAAGGTAGTGAAAGTAGATATGGATATGTAGATGGGGTGGAGATTCAGAATAGTACTTTGGTATAAAGTCACTTTTTTGATATTTTTATATTTAGATTTCAGGTTGAACTTTATTATCATGATTTTTTATGTCTTTTCAATTTTCTTTATATAGTTTCGTTTATTTGCTAAACTCGTAATTGTCTCACACAAGACATGGCTAACCCCTGTTGTTTTCTGGAACTTAGGGGAGTCCCTCCCTGAGGGTGGACGCCCCTAACTCCCCTGCAGGTTTTGATAGCAGCGAGGTGAGATAGTTGTTGTGGTTTTGGTAGTTTTATTTTTACTCGTAATAGAATGGGTTATATATATATGTATGTATTATAAGTGGATAGGGGGATATTATGATGTATTATATTGTATTACGGGAGATTATGTGTATAACTGTAAGGTATATTGATATATCTATAGTGCTCTGATGAAGTATAAAAGCCGGTATCAATCTTGTTGTGGAGTACTGGGTTTTGTGGTTGGTTTTTGAAAGGTTTATTTAAAGTTTTTTCAAAAACTCATATATGTTTTCAAAAAAAATTTGGGTTTTTAATTTGTATCTTGCTTGTTATGAAAAATTATGCCCAGAGCCGTATATATTATTGCATGTGTGATGTTGAATGACTTGGCTTGAGGATGATTGATATATATTACAAGTACCTTGATTTTTGTAATTATTTATAGATTTCTGTAAAGAATTGTAAAAGGGCTAATATTTCAGGAGAAACTCTACCGAATTTTTCAATAAAAATCTATGAGTATTTTTCTAAGTAAGACTTAGTGTAGATAAGTAAAAGATTTTGTTAGAAGTCATCTGAATAAGGAATAGTTTAGAGAAAAAAAATTTGGGGTGTTACAGAATGTGAAGAAATTAGCCAGCTGGTGGATCCTGTAGGCAAGACAAATAACACTAGAGGAGGGGTGAATAGTGTTGTATTAAAAAAATTAAGAAATTGAACTTTTCGTTCTGTCCAGCCGACTTAAAAAGATAATACAGTCGACTGGGGCGTCAGATAAGAAGAGTACTTTATACAAGTCTGATCAGTCGACTTATAGCGGAAACTCAGTCAACTTACCAAACAAGTGTTTGAAGAGTATTTTATACAAGTCTGATCAGTCGACTTATAGAGGAGACTCAGTCGACTTGCCAGACAAGTTTTCGAATAAAACACAGAAAAATAGAAATGCAAGTGAAGATAATACAACCACAGAGGGAGTCAACCGTAGAGAACACAGCGATGTATCCTGGTTCGGTCCTTCCGACCTACATCCCGTCCCTAAGCAATCCAATTGAGATTTTCCACTATTCTTGAAAAAAATACAAGAATACCCTACGACGTTTGACAACAACCTTGCCAAACCCGTAGACCTCTCTCACCAATAGAGAGAGCACACCCACTCTACAACCTAGAGAGAAAACCCGACTCTACAACCTAGAGCCCTACTCTCCAACCGAGAGGACCACTCTCACAACCCGAGAGTGAAAGCAACAACAAAAGAGTTACAATAACCTATAACCTTGTTTGTGATTTGTGATTTTTGTGTGGTGGCTAATAGGTCAACTTATGAAATCAGTCTAAAACGAATTCGATGTTATACTAGACTGATTTTCAGAGAACCAAGACATAGAGATTATGAATGCTTTTTAGGAAACTTGTTCTTTTTAAAACAAATGCTTAAAACTTAAGAAAATGCTTGGAACTTTTTTATGGTGATTCCTATGCTCTATTTATAGAGAGGAATCATAGGAACGTTGAAGAACAGTTCCTAAAACTGAATTAAAACGGATAGAAATTGTTTTGAATTTGAAAAACAAGTTTTGAAATCAGAAAACTGTCGAAACGACTTGAACAGTCGAATGGGTTGCCATATTGAGTCGACTGGCTAGAGTTTGAATGAGTTCAGACAGTTTCGTACTAGGACAGTCGACTGGTGCCAAATAGCGGTCGACTGGTAATTAACAGCTAAACTTATTCAAGCTTGTTTCGATCTTTTTAAGTTTATAAAACACTCAATTATTAAAAAAATATGTGTGAGTGTGTGAGTAACAAGGCTATTTACAGCATTCTAAGTCAAAGTTTAAAAAGTTACAACTGTTACAAGACACTTAATACAACACATTTGAAGCACTTAAGTCTTGTCTTGAACTTGAGTCTTTGACTAGAGCTTGAGCCAATGTCTTTATATCTTGAAGCTTGCTTGATCAATGTGGCTTGAACTAAGTTCTTTGTGGCTTGATCAACTCTTTTTGAAAGCTTCATTGAATCAACTTTGCCATTTTGTATTACACCATGGTATTGATCTTGATACACCCTGCAATATATAAGTGATAACACAACTTTGCATTGTGTTGTAGTCATCAAAACCAAAAATCAACATTCTCCCCCTTTTTGATGATGACAACACAATATCTTACAATAATAGTAATAATTAAAGATGCTCCTCCTAACTAATGTACAACATGCACAAGTTAAAAAACATACACAAAAACATAAAACATGCACATCAAAAATTTCACCAAAGCCACAAAATATGCACGTAACATACACATCCTTTTCTCCCCCTGTGTCATCAACAAAAATAGAGGAGGAAAGAAACAATAACAAAAATGGAAAGCATAACACAGTGAAAAAAACATACCAAATTTATATATTGGAAATGAAGTACATTATTTCAAATACTGCATATAAGTAAAATACATAAAACATAATGAAAAATTACAAAAAAATAGAAAATACATCAAGTTGGTCTTCTTCTTCGTTAGCAGCACCTAGAGAAGCTGGAGGTGGAAATTGTTGGCTGAACAAGTAGGTTAGATGAGAAATACTAGCTTCAAGGGTATCCTGACGATCCATGAGATAATTGGCAGAATGATAAAGACTCTCAGGATCGGTAAAAACAGCTCGAGGACGAGACAAACTAGATGTAGAAGATTTACGACCTGAAGTGGCTAAATGAATTGGATGGACATTCCTATGAGGAGATCTAGGAGGAGAGTTTAGAATCTTCATACGAGCTAAACTCGCACGATCAAAAGACTCATAATGAGTGACGACACTCGACTCAGAAGCAAGATTAACTTCATAGAAGTTGAAGACATGAGTAAGTAAAGCACCAAAAGGAAGAAAAGAAGTATAAGCCTTATGGTGACGATTGAAAATGACTCGACTCCAATTTATTTGGATGTTGTCGAAAATGGCATATACTGCTTGTTGCAATTCAAAAGAAAATTGGTCGTAGCTACCCGTTTTAGGGATAATGTTATACGACAAAATTCTTGCAACAAGTTTAGCAAGCGGTGTAATTGACTTGTTTTTCTTAGGGGGACCACGATTTGGTAAGAAAATTTTGGACAATATAGAGTCATCATCCATTTCAATCTGTCCTAAGTCCATCCTTTCATTAGGAAGATTCAAAATAACTCATAATTTTGCAGAGGTGAGTTTCATGCGAATATTTTTCACTGAAGTGAGTAACAATATTTCGCTACCATCCTCAGAAGTAACAACTTTCATATTTGTATAAAACATATATATAAGCTGTGGATAATAAGGAGGTTGATTCACCAAGGAAAGCCAGTCAAACAACCCACATTGTTCAAACAATGGGGAGATGGGAAACCTATCTAGATCAGGAAAATTGACAAATCTTCCTGGAAAGATTACATTTTGACAGATAATGAAAAAATTTCAACTAGGTTTGGACTTCTCAAACATTGAAGGTAATTGCTAGAGTATTGTCCTTCCTCAACATTAGAACCACGAGCTCTCTTTGGAGGCATGATTCAACTCTAGAAAATTGGAAAGAAAAGAGGACAAACAATTATACCTAACAATGGAGATTGAAAGAGAGGCACAAAGCTTCAAGAGATCTCGAAAAAAACTTCAACAAGTGAAATGAACTCAAAAAACTGAACGAAGTCTTCAATATTGGGCTTCAGATCGCTAAAAACGCCAAGGAATGGGTTCAGCAGCCGACTTCTTCTTCTATTTCTGGAGAGAGACAGTGAAATAGGGGAAAGTGAAAAAGAGAAGTAAAAACTAGGGTTTTACTTTAGAATAGAGGGCTGAGATCTAGGCTGAGGTTAATCAAAGGATGAGATCAGTCAATGGGTAAGAAAAGATAAAGAGACTCACCTCTAAAAATGTTTTGTGTTCGAACCAGAAAGATAGACTGATGTCGCGACAGTCGACTGGAATTTAGATCAATCGACTTAAGTCGAGAGCAAAATAAAACAAACAAAAATATTAAGTAATACTTCTTTCAGTCGACTGGGTACTGTGCACATTCGACTTTCCAGAACAAAAAATTTAGTCAAAAATAGATTACGAAAAGTACTTGGTCAGTCGACTGAAAACTAGTTTTAAGTCGACTTATACAAGATAAAAATTCAAGAAATATCATGAAAACTGTAAATTCCTAGTTCTCTTCTTAAGGTGATAAAAGTATCTTCCTTAAGTGGTTTAGTAAAAATATCTGCTACATGTTTATCAGTAGAAATAAAGTCTAAAGATACATCTCCCTTTAAAACATGATCACGTAGAAAATAATGTCTAATATCAATGTGTTTTGTACGTGAGTGTTGAATCGGATTTTTAGATAAATTAATGGCACTAGTATTATCACACATAATAGCAGGTTTTGAAAATGAAATACCATAATCTAATAGGGTTTGTTTCATCCACAAAATTTGGGCATAAGCCTCACTTGCAGCAATAGATTCAGCTTCTTTAGTAGATAGGGATACTGAATTTTGCTTTTTACTGCACCAAGATACTAGTGAATATCCCAAAAAGTGACAAGTACCGCTAGTACTTTTACGGTCAGTTTTACACCCAGCAAAATCCGCATCACTATACGACAAAAGTTGAAAATTAACGGTGCGTGGATAAAATAAACCATACTCAGATGTGCCTTTAATGTATCTTAAAATACGTTTCACAGTTTTTAAGTGAGACTCTTTAGGACTTGACTGATATCTAGCACACAAACATACACTAAACATAATGTCTGGTCTACTAGCAATTATATATAAGAGTGAGCCAATCATCCCTCGATAGAGTTTTTGGTCGACACTCTTACCTAATTAACCTTTGTCAAGTATAGTAGTAGCCATAGGTGTGGTCTTACTGCTAGTGCTATCCATGCCAAACCGTTTGAGTAATTCCGTAGCATATTTTTCTTGATTAATAAATATACCATTGTGACTGTTTTATTTGAAGTCCAAGAAAATAATTGAGTCCACCCATGTGACTCATCTCAAACTCATTTTTCATGGTATTAGCGAACTCTTGACAGAGATTACTATTAGTAGAGCCAAATATTATGTTATCTACATATATTTGTATGATTAGGATATCGGTCTCTATTCTCCTAATAAACAAGGTAGTATCTTATTTCAAAACCAGTTTCTAAAAGAAAAGTCTTCAATCGATCATACCAAGCACGAGGTGCTTGTTTAAGACCATATAAAGCCTTTTTCAACTTAAAAACGTTGTTTAGGAATTGTTCATGTTCGAAACCGGGTGGTTGCTTAACATAAACATCTTCCTTAATAAAACCATTAAGAAAAGCACTTTTAACATCCATTTGAAAAAGCGTAAAGTTCATAAAATATGCAAAAGATAATAAGATGCTAATTGATTCTAGTCTAGCAATAGGAGCATATGTTTCATCGAAATCTATGTCTTCTTCTTGATTATATCTTTGAGCAACTAATCTAGCCTTATTCCTAACGAATTATCCTGATTCATCTAACTTATTTTTTAATATCCAATTGGTACCAATTATAGTATGATCAGGAGGTCGTGGAACTAAATAACATACATCATTTCTTATAAATTGGTTTAATTCATTTTGCATGACATTCATCTAAAATTCATTCTCACAAGCTTCTTGTATATTTTTCGGTTCAAAATCCGACAAGAAAGCCGTATGAGAAATCATATTAATATGAGATCTTGTTTGAATACCACGTGAGATGTCACCAATTATTAAGTCATAAGAATGATCTCTGACTTCAACAAACGATTTTGGTAAAGTTTGAGTCATCACAACAGGATCAGTCGACTTGACTAGTCCATCAGCCGACTGATTCACATCAGTCGACTTGATTTCCTTATCGGTCGACGTACTTACCCACTAGGGTAGTTTACTCTAGTGATTTAATTATGTTATTTAAAGGTGATGAATCAGTTTCATCATCTTCAATAACAGTAGATGAAGTTAGAGATTCATCAAATGAAACATGCATGGATTCTTCAATAGTCAAAGTTGACTTATTGAAGATTCTATATGCCTTACTCCTGTTTGAGTATACAATGAAGATACCTTCATTAGATCTAGGATCGAACTTATCTAAATTATCTTTAGTGTTTAAAATGAAACACTTGCATCCAAATACTTTAAAAGATGATACCTTAGGAATTCTATCAAAAAATAGTTCATAACATGTTTTCTTAAGCTTAGGCCTAATCAAAATTCTATTTTAAAACATAACATGCTGTAGCACAGCTTCAGCCCAGAAGTACTTAGGCAAATTGCTTTCAACAAACATGGTACGCGCACATTCTTGCAAAGTCTCATTCTTTCTTTCAACCACTCTATTTTGTGGTGAAGCTCTAGGAAATGTAAATAAATGTGTTATACCATTCTTGTTGCAATATTCTGAAAAATGTTTCATTCCCAAATTCTGTAATACCCTGAATTTTATTAAAATGAGAATTGTTGATTTTTTCGTGCTGTGTACACACAAATTTTTGTATGTATATTTTCTTATAAAATTAGCATAAACAATTATTTCTACCTTTCCCATTAGATTTTTTTCTAAAAAGCCTATTTTATAAAGCCTAAACTTGTTTCTTAAAGTAAGCCCACCCTAATAAATTAAAGTATTTTATTAAATAGCCCATGATCCTAAAGCCCACTATTTTTTAGGCCCACAAACTTAATTAATCTTTAAATTTTCACAACTTGTCATGTAGACACAATTAGTGGACAATTGATTAATTAAATTTGTACAACTTTATAATAGGGGGGTACTAGGGAGCATGTGCACACACTAAAGTGTACAATGCACACCCTAGAGAGTGGCCGGTTTTGAGCAAGAAGAGAGGGAGAGTGGGTGTAGTTGAGGGGAGTGGTTATGTGATCATGGAAGTTGCTACAACTTTCCAATTCATCTCGGTCCTTAATCCATAACTCCTTGATTGAATCTTAGCCTTCCATTCTCAACCTAAAAATGTATAAATACCCCTTAGCTATTCTTCTCATGAAGCCACTAAACAATTTGTTAAGAGAAAAGTCTAAGAGAGAAAAGGATAAGAGAGCAAAAGATTGAGGAGATTTGTGAGCAAAAGATTAGAGAGAATTTTTTGTGTGTTCCATCCTAGTAGAGGCCAGTCCATCATTAAGGAAGCAAGGAGAAGAGCTCGGGTTCCTAGCAAGCACAAGGAGGAGGAGACAATTTGCAATCCATTCTAGGAGGAGAATGCTACTTTCTTGCATTCTAGGAGTTTTCATTCGTTTCTTCAACTATAGGTGGGTGTTTCTCAATACTTCTAAATGTAGATGCCATGCTAGAGATGTTTGCTAAAATAGTTGAGAAGAAATTGATAAATTGTAGTCTCATGTTTGATTGATTAGAGATAAAATAGTGGTTTAAAGAATGACTGTTAAGATGATTGCTAATGAATAAAGATGTAAAATTGAAATGCTAGAATCAATCTTATTATCATGCTTTATGTCTATAAATTATGCTATGTGAAAAAAATTTGTACTTATGAGACACAAATTTTCTAAATGCATCTTGTAGAATTAATTGTTTGAATTAGAACAATCCAATTGTAGAGAACAAGATCTAGTGCTTTAATCATGGTAATGGGTTGATAAAGTATTAAATAGAGACATAAAGTGAATTTTAGGAAGCTAGATTTATAAATTATGTAGAAGTGTAAAGTGTTCTCAATGTCGAAATTATGGACATAGAACACCAAATGAGATCAAAAATGCATGAGTTATTGGTAAATAATGAATTTAAAAATACTAGTTTACTGTATTTGTATATACATTAAAATCTGGAGAGTTTTGATTCAAAAAGAGAAGAAAAAGAACTAAAAACATTTTGGGAATTTGAAAAACCTAGTAGCATCAGTCGACCGATTATATTGTAACAGTCGACTGCTCTGAGTATTTGTTTTCAAGTTCAAATCTTTGCAGAACAGTCGACCAGTTATATTAAGATAGTCGACCGTCCTGATTATTTGTTTTCGAGTTCAAACCCTTGCGGATCAGTCGACCGACTACACTGTGACAGTCGACTACCCTGACCAATGATTTTTGAGTTGTAAATCCTCACAGAACAGCCAACTGTCCATGTTTTAACAGTCGACTACCATGAAGTTTCAACTAATGTCTGGATTTTCGTGAGATAATTTTCTATAACTAGTATAAATAAGAATTTGAGACTATTTTTAGCAAGAAAGAACTTATTATTTTATTGGTTTAAATTGTCTTTGAATAAAGAAAAATACATGCCTTGTTTAAAAGAGTTTTGAAATGAGTTTTGGCAAGGAAAGTGTGAATTTTTGATGAAATGACAGTACGGTAATTTCATGGGAAGAATGAATTATGAATGTGACAAGTTAGAAAAACAAATTCTTTTGTTTATGCATGAGTTTGTACATAAAAGTGAAATTGAATGTTATGATGAATTATGAAAGATTTTATGAGCATGAATATACAAATGCTATGAACATGAAAGGAAAATTAATGTTAATCATGAAAAAGACTTTATGATTGTGAAAACTCAATTTTGTGATTGTGAATTGAAATTGAGAACTAGGTGTAGTTAAGCCTCATTCCGGCATTTAAAAGAGATATGTTGAAATGAAAATTTGAGATGAAAAGACCAAGATTTGGTCATGTTGAATAGATGATTAAGAGCAGTATAGTGGAAAGGCTAACTCTAGAGAATTGATTTTGTTCATGATTCAAATAACTAAGGATTAGATACATGGTGAGAGGTGATGAAAATAAGAGAAAAACACGAGTATGAGGGCCTCGGAGCTACGGTGTGAGAGTATTCACAGGCTGTCTTTACGATGCGTCGTGACATGACGTGGATATATCTCTAGGAGTCCATACCGCAGGTGATGCTCGTGGGGTGTTTGGTGACTGCGGGTGGTGTCATGTCCCATGACGGAGGCTGAATTGTCCACAGGCTGTCTTCACGATACGTCGTGACATGACGTGGAATTTCCCTCTAGGCTGTCTGGACATGAGCTCGTAACTCATAGAACATCTAGGATACTTATCATAGTTACAGTGGTGGTTAAGTCATGACGATGAATTGAACCCTACAAGATGAAGAACGGTTAAGGGCTTGCCCTCAGACTTATGTAGTATGGGATGCATAGAATCTGAACAAGTGTGCATTAGTGTTATGTAACATAACAACTGCATTAAGGACTAAGTGCACCGCACAACACGACATCAATAGGATAGTCCCTTTAGCTTTGTCTGTGAACAAGTTTGTGGTTTGTTAAGTGCTGAGAATCTTTATACTGTTTTCAGCATAGAGAGGATAGCCGTGTATAATATTTCGTCATTTGAATGAACTGACCTGCCCATAGTTTTACATGCAGGGTAAAGATGCTTGACAAATTGAAGTATACATGCCGCTCAAAGATTGATTTAAATGTTGTTTCATGTAATTACTGTAAAATTGCTTCCACTGTAATAATGTAAAGGTATAATGTAATTCTGATGTAAGAAATGTTTCATTTTCCTTATAAAATTGTACGAAAGAAGTGTAAAGATCCTGTGGAACTTCGAATTCAGACTGTTTTGGAATTCGGGGTGTTACAAATTCTCCACCATGATCACTTCTAATAGTGACTGGTTAGAGACTTTTGATTTTGAATCCATTTACAAAAATTTGCAAATTCATCAAAAGCATCATTCTTATGTTTTAAAAAGAAAACCCATGTGAATCTTGAAAAATCATCTACTAAAACAAATATATACCTACTTTTATTTAAAGAAGCGACTCTAGTAGGGCCAAATAAATCCATGTGGATTAATTCGAGAGGCCTACTAGTAGAAATCATTTCTTTTGTCTTAAAAGTAGATTTGATTTGTTTACCTAGTTGACATGTATCACATAACTTACTCTTTTTATAGGATAGTCTTGGTAGCCCTTTAACTAGGTGGTACTTACACAATTTAGCAATATTTTTCATATTCACATGGCCAAATCGCTTATGCCAAAGCCAAGAATCATTATTAGAAGCTACTAAGCAAAAATCATTCGAAAAAATATTTGATTTTAAACATAACTCATAAATATTATTCTTCCTAAATCCTTGAAAAATTACATTTTGCATGGTAGAGTCATATATTAAACATGCATCTTTTTCAAAAATAATTTTATATCCCTTATCACACAATTGGCTTATACTTGACAGATTATGCTTAAGACCACTAACAAGAAAAACTTCTTCTATATTAGGGGTAGTGTTCTTACCGGCCATGCCTATACCAATATCCTTCCCTTTGTTGTTGTCACCGAATGTGACTGTTCCTACATCAATCTCTTGAATGGAATATAGGAGGTTAGCATGACTAGTCATATGCTTGGAGCATCCGCTGTCGAGTATTGTAACGCCCCGAATCCCAAATACACTGAATTCGAGATGTTCTACAGGATCTTTTCACTTTCTTTAGTACAATTTTACAGGGAAATTAAAACTTTTCATCATACATCAGAGATTACATCATAATTACATCTTTCTTTTGCACAACGGAAGTAAAATTTACAATAATTGAATAAAAGTACAACAGCATGATATAATCTTTAAGCATCCAATCCTCTTTAATCTTTAACACGACATTTACCTGCATATAAGACTGTGGGTACGTCAGTTTATTCAACCGACGAACATTATACACGGCCATCCTCTCTGTGCCGGAAATAGTATAACTTAACTTTTCATATTTAGCAAACACAAACTTGTCACATTCAAACTAAAGGGACTACCCTATTGATGTCGTGTTGTGGTTGTGCACTTAGTCCTTAATGCAGTTAATTATGTTACATGACACTAATGCGCACTTGTTCGGATTCTATGCATCCCATACTACATAGGTCCGAGGGCAAGCCCTTATTCGTTCTTCATCTTGATAGGGTTCAATCCCCCGTTATGTCTTAGTCTACTACTGTAACTACGGTAGTGTCCTAGATGTCCTATGATCTATGAGCCCATGTCCAGGCAGCCTGGAGGGGAATCCCACGCACTGTCACGACGCATCGAGCAGGCAACCTATGGACAATTCAGCCTCTGCCATGGAACAATGGCACCACCCTATAGCCACTCGAACATCCCACGAGCGTCGCCACCGGGACGGTACTCGGGAGCCGTATCCATGCCTTGTCACGACGCATCGTGAAGGACCTGTGAATACCCTCTCGCCGCAAATCCGTTGGCCCCCATACCCGTGTTTTTCTTCTACTTTCATCACCTCTTCACTATGTACTAGTCCTTAGTTTTATTTAAAAATCATGAACAAAATAATCTCTAGAGTTAGCCTCTCCATCAACCGGACTTATTCATTTGTTTCATCACGACCAACCTTGGTCTAATTTCATCTCAATTCATTTTCTCAATGTCGGGGAGACTTAGCTACTCTATTTCAAATTTCATTTCACAATCTTCAACTCATAACAATTTCCATGTCGAGTTTTCATACTCTTTCAATTCATTATTACACTTTGTTCACAAGTCCATAGTGAATACTTTTAACTCATAAAGTTCATATTTATAGCCAACAATTTCTTTTTCTTTCATCAACATGATTTCTAAGTTCCATAATCATACATGAACTCATGCACTTCATAATATCACTAATAAACATTCATACTTCATATTTTGCACAATATTCACAAGTGAGAATAAATAATATCATGTCACACAACAAAGTACTTTTGCCAATTACTTTATAATAGCCTATTTCACTTAATCTTTATAAGTTATAAATTCCATAAGTATGTATCTTATAACCAAAGCTCTAATTATGCCTTTTGTTCACAAACCATATTGTATTTCATTCAAATAATACCCAAATCACTCTTATAAAATTCCTTGTATTTTTATGAGAATTACCATATTTATTTCATAATTTTTATGAGAATTACCATATATGCCGATCCCAAGAATCGAACCAGGCACAGCACCGACGCAGCACAGAGCCCAGACCGCTAGGCCGGTCGCCGAACACAGTATAAAAGCTACTGGGAGTTATATATACTCTTGGTTCGCTGTTTACTAGTTTTTTGAGAATTTAAACAAAAGAAGTGTTGATACTGGGATTCGAACTGTGCAAACCAAAGAAGCAAACCGCAGTCCAAGACCGCCTGAGCCACTGGCTCGGGTTGTCACAAACCCAAATAAAAATCCATATGTATTATATTCGTACTGCTTTAAAAACAAGTCGATATTCAAATAACCATAGTTTCTTATTGCTTTGGTAAAAATTTCTAAAAACTTCCAGATTAATCCCCATTCATATAAAGTTCATACCAGTAAGGAAAAATAATTTTTTGGTACTAATGAAATGTATTTTTCACACACAAATCCAAGAGTTATTTATTAAACTACAATATATTGTATTTTCGACATTGCCAAATAATTGATCTACTAGTCTTTTTCTTCAATGATTTCATGGTGATAATTTACTGATATTAGTTCTTAATTCAACCGATACATATGTTCATAATAGTCCACATCTATATCAACATAAAGGTCCTTTCATCACAATTCAACTACTAATTTTATGAGTAGTACTTTCATTAATCAACCTATGTCATAATGAAGTATACTCACTTGTCGATTGTACAAATCACATCTCAAACATACAAGTATTTCATTTTTCTTCAAAAATAAGGTGTACTCTTTCTTAATAAGTTCCATGTTTCAATTTCACAATTAATAAGCATTCTTATTCATGCATTATGTCTCTAATCATAATAACAACATTCTTAAATAAATTTAATCACCATCATAACTTCATACTAATAAACATGGAGCAATCTACACACAATTTAATTTTAACACTAGAGCCATATAAATTAATCACCACATTTCAATCAATTCACATACTAACTACTCAATTCAAGTGGGCTCTTATTAATATTTTTCATGCATCTTTGATGGTTGAAACTTAGCATGGATCTATATTAGAAATATGAAATGTTTTACCCACCTTAAATGGAGAGAAAACACAAACAAAGCAACCAAGTCCTTGTAGATGAAAGCACCACCTCCTAGCCAAAAGAGTGCACAACTCCAAGCCTCCTAGCCAAAGCCGAATGCTTCCTTTAGCCCAAACCGAATGCTTCTCCTCCTTGGTGATGCCGGCCACTCCAAGCAACCAAAAACCCACACAACTCTCTTATCTTTTATAACTCACACTATTACAATACTATAACTTTGAAATATACTTTGCATATGAAAATTAGCCATGAGAGGGGGGGGGGGTATTTATACTAGGAAATGAGTGAGATGGAGGGCCAAGATTGTTTTGGTGGTTGTAGAATGAAGGGTCTAGATCAAAGTAGGAGTTAGAAGAACTACCCACTTCCATGAAACTACCCCCATGATCACCATACCCAAAATCAAAAATCCCTCCAAAAAGAATGAATCCCGGCCACCAATAGAGAGTGTGCATTGCACGTGTACGTGTAGTGCACGTGCATGCAACTAGGCCAAATTTGTACATTTTAATTTGTACAAAAATAAAATAATGATAAATTAGTCTTCTACATGACAAGTTTAATTAAAAATAGATTTATTCATGGGCTTTATTTTTGGGCCAAAATAGTTTATTAAAATAAATAAAATAAAATACTTTTGGGCTTTTTAAGAAAAGGGCTTTTCATTAAATTAAAATAAGGCTTTAAAGAAAGGTTTTTTGTACTAAAAATAATTTGAGAAAATATATTTAAATATACACATCATGATAAAATAATCCAAACAAAATATTGCACGTGCACACTACGTGCAAAATTAATAATTTTTCATTAATTGAAAAATCAGGGTATTACAAGTATCCACGTTCTCTTTTAGGTACCTATAAAATAATCATTGTGAATATGGTACCCTTTTCATTGGGTTCGAAAGGGATTAGTTTTTGGGAAACCAAACCCAAAGTGAGTTTGATTTTCCACCAAAAGCAGGAATATAATCTACTGAATTACATACACTAAGAACATATGAATTTATATAAGTAATTATATCTTTCTGACTCAGGTTGACTGGAACTCATATATTCTTAATCTATCTAGTCGACTTAATTGAACCTTTCAGTCGACTGTTACTAGAAGTCAGTCGACTGGGAGGTGTAGTATGTCGACTTATCTGAGGTTTTCGTCTCTTTGAATAAGACTCTGAAACTCTGGATAGACGACTGAAATTGGGGTTCAGTCGACTGGTCTGAACTACAGAATTACTCTTTTCATTTAAAACAACAATTTTTGGTTTTTCAAAAAACTCATATAATTTATTCTTAACATAGAAATAGATTCAGTCTTATTACCACTAGTGTTCTTAGAAACATGATGTTTTTCAAGAGAGTTTTGAAAACCAAGTCCAAATCTCTCATTAGTTTGAACTTGATTTTGGAGAACTTCATTTAAATTCTCATTTCCTTTGTTAAATTTAGATACATTCTTGGATATCACTTCATAATTTTTTTTAAGAGATTCAAGATCTATATCCAAATTAGAAAGTCGAGAATTTAAAGACTTGACTTCTTTATCTAAGTCAAGATTATCTTGAGAAAGTGTTTGATTAGCTTTCTCTAAGTTTTTTACTCTAATTTTCTCCTTCTTAAGTTCTTGAAAAATCTCATTAAAAGCACCTAATAAGTCATTTGAATCAAAGTTATCACTTACCTCGTTTTGTGTAGCCATGAAGCATACATTCGCAACTTCGTTTATCTCTTCATTTTCTTCTTCCGATGAAGAGTTGCTATCGTCCCAAGTTGCTTGATACGCCTTTTTTGTTCTTCATGTACTTGTTCTTTGTGTACTTATCCTTCTTGAAGTTGGAAGCCTTTCTGTAACCTCTGTTTCCTTAAATACATATTTTCTGAATACTTTCCGTATTTTGATTATTTATGAATTCGTTATTATTTTAAACTCGATTTGGGTCTTCTATTAAAAAAATTTCAAACCGGGAATTGTATTTTCTTCGAATAGTAGTATATTCTAACTTTAAGGTTTATTTTCTAAGTGATCGGCTGTTTGTATTTTATTTTATTACTATTTGGATTTTAATAAACTGGTTTATCTCAAATATCATTTTGATATGTATATCAAAATTATTATTGTTTCTATTAATATTATTATCTTGATTGTTGATTTAAAAATCTATTTCTATTGTTTTTTGTATTTGTAGTGATTTCAAATAATTTTCATATTGTAGTACAATATATATCTTGATATATAATCCTACATTTTATTGGTTATTTTATTTTCCTATTGTATTTTTAAATCCAAATACCCATTTGAATTAATCCTATTCCTATTGGTTTTTAAAATCCATTATACCCTAAACCCAAACCCATTACCCACCTAACCCACACCCGTTAGCATAACCCTATACCTATATATACCCTCAACCCTGTGAAACCCTATTTCCTCAAACACCTATTCATCTTCTTTACCCCAGCCGCCTCTTCAACTTCCTTACCCTTCTTCTTCAACCCATCTCTTCACCTCCCGATCATCTATCACCTTATGAGCCCTGCCTCTACTCGTGTGTTGCCCTGTCCCTTCTTCCTGACCACCCTGCGACAGCGATAACACCCTCCCGAACCTCCTGCACCATCGCTCGGCGCCGCCCTCCTGCGGAAGCTACCCTACGCTGTGCTGCTCCTTCTGGCCACCGGCGTTCACCCCTGTAGTGCCGCGGTGACTCCTCCGGGTGTTTTCCTCCTCCTGTTAGCCTGTGCAGTAGCCAAGCCATGAGTTGCTTTTGATCAGAGGGTTTTAATCAAGTTGTTCTTATTATGATTGATTCCTGGCTGTTGATAATCATGATCATCATCATCATGGAGTTCTTTGATCACTTTGATTGGTGGCAGTTAGATCGTCGATCTGATCCGATCATCATCATCATCATCATCAAGATAGTGATCACATCTCGATCTTCATCTTGATCTTCGATCAGAGTCGTCCGATCTGATCCGATCGCCTTGATCTCTTGATCTCTTGATTTTAGCCGTCAGATCGTGTTCTATGATTTGTTCGTTAAGTTGTTCCTGGAAATCTATTCCCACTATTCTTGCTCTTTGCTCCATTCCCATCGTCGTCTCTCAGGCAAGTAACTTGTACTCAAATTTCTTTGTATGATACAAGTCAAAAATACCGCTTATAGTGTAGTTGGGTTCTAGAGACAACTCGTGTGTGTGCAATTTTTGATGGGTTTTGTGTCTATTGTGCTATTTGACCATAGTTACCTCACGACACAAAATCGACATGAAAACAACTAGGTTTGACCGTTCTTGATCTATTCATATATGTGAAATAATTAGGTGAAATTATGTGTTTAATGAGATCCATGTGATATGATGGTTCTGAATATGTGATATACCCTATTTCATGATGTTTGGACACTTAGTAGACTCTATGCCATGTTTGATTGTGATTGGAACAAGTTTCCTATGGTTTATATTGGTTTTGTTTTCAAAGGAAAATCTGTAATTGTCGATGATCAGTTTTGATTTGTATTTTAGACCATATCAAGGTCAGAATTCTTAATTTTTGTATTAGACATGAATTGTAGAGAAATCTGTATTCTCTCCAAAACCTCTGACCTTGATCGATTTTGTTTTCGTATGAGTGAGTAATGGTTGTTTTACTACAGAGGTGTATTTCATTTCCAGATTTCCTTTCTTAATAATTTTGATGACTGAACTATTTTGATACTAGTCCTAAATATATTATTTTGATCTAAAACTTTGCACAGTATTTCTATATCTATCTAGCGATTACCCAGAATTTGTTTAGATTTTATTGATAGTTTTATACGTCGTTTCATGCTTGTTTATGAAAGCTATACTTGCTTTATTTTGCTCGCTGTTCTGTAAAGAATCGTATTTTCACCCTATTTCCTATTACTGTATGGAAAATATTTATGAAATAGGAAAGTTAGCTTATTTTTTCTATTTTACCTCCTTTTGACTGATTTGATTTCGTTTCACGATTAGCGAGATATTACAGTTTTTGTACAGCAGTATCCGGAATTCCAGATTTGCCAAGCTATCGTTTCTTGATGTTTTCTGATTTTTGTTGACTGAACTAATTTTACTGGAATATTATAAAATTTTATATTCTGATACTAGACATATAGGGGATTACCCCAGATTTTTTTCTGGATTTATTTGAGGAGTTTTAATGCTGTTTTTCTGACTGAGAATTCGATTTACTGATTTCTGGCTGAACGTGTTTTCTGGATTCAAATCAGTTTTGAGTTATGATTTTGTGAAATACAATCTGACTTATATATAATCTCTGGATTTGTGTGGAAGTATATTTTCCAGAATCTTCGACGGATTTAGATTTGAATTTCTATAGTAACGAGAATCACTATTTTAGTACTGTACTGTCATGCTGTCCTGAATATGAACATACACCGTTTTGCTCTTTTATGTGGCCGTATATCATCTATGCATGTTTATTTGTTTCCCTAAACCTAATACTGATTATATCATGTTAGTTTGACACTATTTCATGCACTATCTTGTCTGTTGATAACCATAATAAAAGTGATCAAGCCGGAATTTCTTAAGGAAAGATCTAGTAGTGGAAAATATGGAAACGTGTACTTGGAAGGAAACTAGTGTTCCATACTGCTACTATTACTGATACTATTACTTTTACTGCTACTGTTACTATTACGGATTACCCTTTCCACAATACTGATTATAGGAAGGTGTAGAGGAGAAGAGAACCACTAGGTTCTTACTGTTACTGTTACTATTACTGCTACTGTTACTGATACCTGAGTACACTGCCCCATTATGGTTCACTATGAAATCTAAAAGTAAAATTGTTTGTTGTAGCAATCATGTATTATAATATGGGGCGCATGAAGTGCTACCTAGCTAGTAATACACCCAAGACTGTAAGAACATAAGACTGATAATATTAAACTGATACTGTTAAACTGATACTGTTAGACTGATACTGTTAGACTGATACTGTTGGACTGATACTGTTATACTGTTACACTGATATACTGAGTTTACTGTTACTAGACATTGTTAGTTACCATATGACATTATACTTGACACATTCATTTGTACTCTTAGTATACCATAATAGTTGACTTTGTTTTACTGATTCATGCTAGTTATTACAGTTGACGCATTATTCCATGCTATTTATTTATCTTTCCCATGTACTTGTATCCTATATTATAAGTGGCCCGTAACTTGCATTGATGGGTACTTGTTTTCTCTTTCCTTTTCCTGCAATTATTAATTGCAGATCAGGATGGTCAGCTGCCCGACGGCATTGGCAAAATGAGATATTAGTGCTAGATTTCTTGCTTATTAGTATTGCTATTATTGTTGCTTTGAATAATGTATTTTGAGTACTTGGATGATTACTTTGTATTGGGCAGTATGACCTAAGATTTTTGGCTTGTTCAGATCTGATTTATTTGAGATTAATACATTTTGTTTAAAGTAAATTCGTTGGTATATTGATTCAATTATGCATGTGTGGTTGATTCTCTTGCTTCCGACTCTAATTATTTTGTGAGATGTTGTAAAGATTCTTGAACAGCTTATGGATGATGAAGATCATTCGCTGGGCTTAGTCACGTATCCGTATTCCGTATCCTGTTTTGGGAAGCAGGGACGTGACACTTTCCTTTAGATTTCACTTGTTCTAGTGGGCAATCCTTCTTCATATGACCTGTTTTGTTACACTTGAAAAAAGTGGGAAGTTTATTAGTATCTTTAAATTGGGAATTAAGTTTACCTTTCCTTAGAAACTTTTTGAACTTTCTCGCGAACATGGCTATTTCTTCTTCATCTTCTTCTTCAACTTCGGAGTCCGACATGGCCTTGAAAGCAAGTGTCTTTTTCTTTGATTGTTGAGGTTCTAGATCCTTCTTGCATTCTTCAAGTTGTACTTCATATGCCATAAGATTTCCCACAAGATTCTCAAGAGAAAGTTGAGTTAAATCATTGGCCTCTTCTATGGCAGTGGTCTCTTCTCCCATTCGGGGGTTAAGGCACGAAGAACTTTCCTCACTATTTCGGCTTGAGTTTACGTCTTTCCAAGAGCCACAAGAAAAATTTTAATATCCGTGAACCGTGTCATCATGTTTGGCACATTCTCGTTCTCCTTCATGCTGAACATCTCGAACCTGTGAACAAGAATAGATATCTTAGATTCTTTTACTTTATTAGTACCTTCATGAGTTAGCTTGAGTGTGTGCCAAATTTGATACGCTATTGTTGCATTGGACACACGATTGAACTCCTCCTTGGTAAGAGCACAGAATAGAGCATTCCTCGCCTTTGCATTGTTCATTGTGTTGCCCTTCATTTCATCGTTCCATTGTGCATAAGGAATTGTAGGAGCGGTGTACTCTGTCTCCGTCATTTTCCATATCTCATAGTTGATGGACTGAAGGTAGATCTTCATTCTACACTTCCAATAGTTGTAATTAGTTCCATCGAATAGGGGTGGCCTTTGTGTGGATTGGCTTTTATGGTATTGGTTCTCATTTGAAGTAGATGCCATTGCACTCAATCCGGCTCTGATACCAAGTGTTGGATCCTGTAGGCAAGGCAAATAACACTAGAGGGGGGTGAATAGTGTTGTATAAAAAAATTAAGAAATTAAACCATTTGTTCTGTCCAGTCGACTTAAAAAGAGAATACAGTCGACTGGGGCGTCAGATAAGAAGAGTATTTTATACAAGTCTGATTAGTCGACTTATAGCGAAAACTCAGTCGACTTACCAAACAAGTGTTTGAACAGTATTTTATACAAGTCCGATCAGTCGACTTATAGAGGAGACTCAATCGACTTGCCAGACAAGTTATTGAATAAAACACAGAAAAATTGAAATACAAGTGAAGAAAATACAACCACAGAGAAAATAGCGATGTATCCTGGTTCGGTCCTCCCGACCAACATCCAGTCCCCAAGCAACCCGCTTGAGATTTTCCACTATTCTTGAAAAAAATACAAGAATACCCTATGGCGTTTGACAACAACCTTGCCAAACCCATAGACCTCTATCACCACTAGATACAGCACACCCACTCTACAACCTAGAGTGAAAACCCAATTCTACAACTTAGAGCCCTACTCTCCAACCGAAAGGACCACTCTCACAACCCGAGGGTGAAAACAACAACAAAAGAGTTACAATAACCTATAGCCTTGTTTGTGATTTGTGATTTTTGTATGGTGGCTAATAAGTCAACTTCTGAAATCATTCTAAAACGAATTCGATGTTATACTAAACTGATTTTGAGAGAACCAAGACTTAGAGATTATGAATGCTTTTTAGGAAACTTGTTCTTTTTAAAACAAAAGTTTAAAACTTAAGAAAATGCTTTGAACCTTTTCATGGTGATTCCTATGCTCTATTGAATCATAGGAACGTTGAAGAACAGTTCGTAAAACTGAATTAAAACGGATAGAAATTGTTTTGAATTTGAAAAACAAGTTTTGAAATCAGAAAACTGACGAAACAACTTGAACAGTCGACTGGGTTTCCATATTGAGTCGACTGGCCAGAGTTTGAATGAGTTCAGACAGTTTCGTACTAGGACAGTCGACTGGTGCCAAATAGCGGTCGATTGGTACTTAATAGCTGAACTTATTCAAGCTTGTTTCGATCTTTTTAAGTTTGTAAAACACTCAATTATTAAAAAAATATGTGTGACTGTGTGTGACAAGGCTATTTATAGCATTCTAAGACTCAAAGAATAAAAAGTTACAATTGTTACAAGACACTTAATACAAAATATTTGAAGCACTTGAGTCTTGTCTTGAACTTGAGTCTTTGACTAGAGCTTGAGCCAATGTCTTTATATCTTGAAGCTTGCATGATCAATGTGGCTTGAACTAAGTTCTTAGTGGCTTGATCAATTCTCTTTGAAAGCTTCACTGAATCAACTTTGCCTCTGTGTATTACACCATGGTATTGATCTTGATACACCCTGCATTATATAAGTGATAGCGCAACTTTGCATTGTGTTGTAGTCATCGAAACCAAGAATCAACACCAGCTACCAAGAGAAGTATATAAATCTGCTAAGAGTTATTTTGGTCTTACAAAGGTCTCCAAAATATATGTCCGGGTATTTTCCACTATTCCAGAATTCCTTGAAGATGATGAAGAACTATCCTCTAAGCATATTATAAAGATTGTGATGACTACACAAATCCTGTTTGGAGCAACCAATATTATACCATATAAGAATGAAGAAACTGAAAAACTGTTCCCAGAAAGAAGAGTTATGGGATTTAGAATAATGTACTGTGAACTGAAGGACATACAAAATAGAGATAGTAACATATGGATCTATGATTGGCCTGACCCACAAAAATTAAAGATTTACAGAATAGCAAAGATTAAACAGCCAAAGTCAAAGAAAGAAGTCTTTGACTGTTGGTACTAAATTCTACATAAAGGAGCCATGGCAATGACAGAAGAGATAGTTGTCCATTACTGTAGATTGATGTGGATGGAACCGCAACATAAATGCGGATAATGCAAAAAAGAACAAGAGAAGGCTGAAGAAGATTTATTTCTTATGTGAAGCACGTGAAGATGTTGGCTAGAAATGAATTTTTAACATAAGCAGTGACGTAATAGGCTCAATTATTCATCTATGATGTAAGCAGTGATGTAATGAGAACAATAATTGTAACTGATATAAATGTCATTGTTTTTTTATTAAAGGGGAGGCTGGGTAAGGGAGAAGGCACAAGATCTATGAGTTCCAAAAATTCCATATAAGCTTGTAAGGAGAGTCTGTAAGAAAGTGGAAATCAATAAAGACTATCTTTCTTGTTAAGATCTTGCACATTATAAGGTATGAATAATTCGTCTCTTACCTTCAGGGAGAGTTTTGTAAGGCTCTATCTGAAGGATCTTACAAAAATACGCATTTGTAACCTTCTATAGTTAAACTGTACACCTAGTAGAAGGAAATGAGCTAGTTTGTGGTTGTCTGTACTGAAGTACTACTAGTTGTTCAAGACGAATCTCTTGGATGAAGCTCACTTGGAGAGCATAGTAGTCCTGAGATGGGAGGAACGTAAAAGGAGAACTAAAATCGGGGTGCATACTAGAGGTATTTTATCCACTGGTAGTAACTGGTACAGAGCAGCTCAAAGAGGTTTAACTAGGTCAGAAGCATGATGGGCCGTTTTGTTTTGATTCTTAGGGTATCCATAGAAATCTCTCTCTACTCCTGATTTTATAATTGTTGTTTACAAAATTGCTAAAAAGGACTAATGGATAATAATAGTTTCAGTCTTGCTTCAGAAATTTGTGAATTGATGATTAATTATCAAGAAAGTGACAGAATGCTAGTTTTTTATGTTTATTATCCTCATAGAGTAACAAGCATGAATGATTTTTATGAATTCAAATTATTTTTCTTTAGTGTACAACGAGTAATAATTATAACAATAAATCAAATAAATCTTGGAGAAACTAGTAATATAAATGTCCAAATAATTAATGTTCTAACTTATGAAAGATCTTTATTATTTTATGAAATTGTGAATTTGTAGTTATCTCTGGAGTCCTACAACAACATATAGACAATTTCTAGAAGAAAATGAACATATTGAGGAAATAAATCAACATATGGAAGATCTTGAAAAACCCCCATATGATAGTAGTAGCGAAATATCTGGGACAGAATCAGAATCTATGAGAGATCTTGAACTTATGCTTGATTACTTTAATATTTTTTAGATAGACAATGCACATTATTTCGAAGAATATTATTTTACAGAAAACTATCATCTTTGAAGTTTTTTGATATTCTTTTGTATTCTATTCATAGGTGTTTTCACGTTCGCAACCCCAGTTGGTAGCAGAGCCTTGTTTCTAAGTAAGTAATTCTCATATGGTTTTCTCAAAATATTTAGTACAATTTAAGTAGTTAAAAAATTAATTAGACAAGATAAATAGAAAATATTACAAAAACAAAATTTAAATTTGCAGAAAGATCACACATCCTATAGAAAAATCTCTATGATAGTAAGCATAGAATATTAATTAAAAACTATCCCTTAGTTGCAAATATTTAGGTCATTGTCCTCTTTTTGCAAAAATTTTCAAATTTGGTCCTAAAAAAATAATTAACTCTACATTGCTTGTAAAGTTTATTGACTAAATGACCGTTAAGAGGTACCATTTACTTATGAACCAAATTTAAATCTCCAATACTATGATGTTATGATGTGAGAGATGGGGTTGTATAATTTATAGACAACCAACCATGTAATCTCAACCACTCATTTTTAAGTGAGAGTAATATTAACCATCAATTTACTCAAATGTTGTCAGTTACCATAATACCCTCGAAGTTCAAATTTATTTACGATATAACTATTTACAAAAGTGAAACTCATATAGAATAAAAATTGGTGCCCCAGAGGATAATTTCGATAGAGTATGATAGAGTTTGAGATGGGTAAAAAGTGGTCTCAGGTTCGAGGCCAGACTACTTCATAATCTTTATTTTTAAAAATTAAAAATATTAGGACGTGCATTGTACGTGCAGATTTTTAGTGATATTTAATGAAAAAAATGAAGAAAATGTTCCATGTAGTACTTACCAAACCAGATTTTTAAATGATATTTAATGACAAAAACGAGGAAAGATTTCAATGTCTTTTGACGTAAAAAGGACTTGAAAGAGCATACACATAGGAATTGTTATTTGTTAAGCCCAAACTCCTAATCCAATCTATAATTGTGTTTATTTATTTATTCTGTAAATCCAACCCAACCTTGCTTATTTTGTGAACCCAAAGCTCATTCTAATATAATCACAACTAATCATAGCCCACCCTATAATTGTTTATTTCTTCATTTATTGTGAGCCCATATTTAAATTCTATCTCTAGCCCAAGCCCACAAATCCTACCCAGACTAACCATAATCCACTCCCTATACTAACAGCATACACCTCTCCACTAATTACCCATGATCTAACTAACTACCCCCCACTTAATCTCTCGTATTAATCTCTCCTAATCACAATCAACCTCATAATCAACCTCTCTCTCATGCTCTCTCTTCCCCAAAACCACTCCCGAAACCCATCCCGCTCCTCACCTTCTTCTTCCCGCTCTCTGCCTCCTTCGTCAGCACCGCCATCGTGCAACCACCGCCCAGCCGCTAATGCCTCCCTGTCGCACCTCCCGAAACTCTGCAGTTGAGCGCCGCCACCCAAAGCCACCTCACTGCTAACTCGATGCCCCGCAGCATCGTCCTCCCAGCCATCACCCTACACTCCTCCTCCATCACTCCTCGCTACCGTCACTGCGCGCCACCTACCATCACATTTGCCCTTCACAACCCATTCTGCCCTTGCGCGAGCTACCACCACCGACTGTGACTTCTCCACTGCGACCATCCCCGCAGTGCCGCCGACCACCATTGTAGAATCCCGTATTTTTAAAATGTTATTTTTAAAGGTTTATAAATTACTAAAATGATTTTTGGAGAATTTATGAATATTTTCAGAAAAATTTATCTTTTTACACGTGCAAAACACGTGCAAATACGTTCTTGAGAAGTTTGAAAGTCAAGTTTTCTTCATGAAAAATCATTATTTAATATTTGGGATTTATTTAGTATTTTTCCAGATTTTTCTGAAATTAATTGGAACTATTTGCAAATTTTGAGAAAAGAAGGACCTTTTTGCAAATTTGTCATTTTTAGGGGTTAAAATGTAAAATGTATATTTTGGACGTTTTGAACAGTACCGGTTGAGATTAAGGGCTATATTTCACTTTTAAATCCTAATTTAAATGAATTTTATTGAATTTCCAAGAATAGAACTATATATGTAAACTTATATTTTGAAGTGATCATTTTGTAAAAGTGGGGTAAAACCCTAAACTCATTCCGGATATTTAAAAGGATTTTTGGCAGCCGTCATTTGCTGCAATATACAGAATTTTGTGATTTGTTTTGGAGGAGCAAGAGGAATATTTGGATCTCGCAAAAAGGAAGGCTTTTTTTTCGTTGGATCTTCTCAATTCAAAGGTGAGTGATGTAAAATTGTTTTGTTGTTTTGATTAGGGTGAGTGACATTGTTTTGTTTTGTTTTGATTTTGTGAATGATATGAACTTTATATTGTGGTTTGATTAATGTGATCGATCGTTATGTTGTTGGTTTGGCATGTATGTTATTTAGTATTTTGCATGAGAACGATGCAAATATTGTTGTTTGTACCATGTATGTGAAATCTAAAAATGTTGAGTAGATCTTGGTTTATGAAATTGTATTACTAAAAAGCATGTTAAGATTTGAGCATGGTTCTGATCGGATGGTGAGCATCTGGATCTTGTGTTTACGAATCAGATCTTGGTTTTGAGTTATGAAAGAAATTCAGTATTGAGAAACCCTAATGGAAAAATTAGTAATTTTAGAACATGAGAACTTGAGTTTTGAGATATTGGATGATTGAGTAAGGTATCTATAATGAAGATTATTTGAGATTTGTCATTTTGCCTGAATACGAACTATTTTCATAAACAATAAATCTTTAGAAAAACTTCAGTTTTGATTATTGTATTCAGACCTAAATTATGAAAACTGTAGGGCGACAGTCGACTGGTCTACTATTTAGTCGACTGGTACGACCCTGCTGCTGTATCTTCAATTCTTTTGAAAACCTGTTCTGGACAGTCGACTTAGACCAATATTCAGTCGAATGGTATACTTAGAAAGTATTTTGTAAAGTTATTGCAGTTTCTTCTCTGGACAGTCGACATATAACTCCTTAAGTCGACTGTTGGTACTTAGAATATTTTAGAGAAAATTATTGGAATTTATCTCGGGTAAGTCGACCGATGACCTTTTAAGCCGACTTATATGACTTAGTTATTTTCTTAAAATCATGGATATTTTCCCTCTGGACAGTCGACTTACTACAGTTTAAGTCGACTGATACTGATGAGTTTTTGTAACTTGAGTGTTCTTTCGAATGATTTGTCTTCAGATATTTGGCCTATATTTTGTCTTCAGTTAAGCATTTGAATTTGAGATATTCAGTTGAGCATATGATTTTAAGACATCAGTTGAGCTATTTTGTTTAGTGGAAAGTTGGTTTAGACTTTTTGAGTTTGAGTCTCTAGAGGATGTGTGTGATCCTAGTATACCAGTGTTGAGTTATTTTGTTGAGGCCTGTTGAGGTATTTCAGTTATTCAGTTTTGAGTTAAGTCCGGTAGGGTACACCAACTCTAGGAGATTCGTTGAGTAATTAAGTAACCCAAAAATAATAAGGATAGGCACTAGTGGTGATATGATGAACGGGAACATGAGTCAAGTACCTCAGTATGGCTTTCGGTGTGGGATTTAATCTCCGGAATTATCGAAGTATCTTACTTTGGGTGTGGGATCTATCTCCGGAATTATCCAAGTATTTTACTTTGGGTGTGAGATCTATCTCCAGAATTATCCAAGTAGTTGCTTTCGATGTGGGATTGATCTCCAGAATTATCAGAGTCGAGGCGACGCACATGTGGTATACGTGTGATGATGTGTCAATGTTTCGGTGTGGGATTTAATCTCCGGAATTATCATGGTAGATTACTTGTGGTGTGGGATATATCTCCGGAATTATCACGGTAGATTACTTGTGGTGTGGGATTTATCTCCGGAATTATTACGGTAATTACTTGTGGTGTGGGATTGATCTCCGAAATTATCGGGCATGGGCTAATACTCACAGCTTATCTTTATCTCGTAGTAGTCATCGTGATAGGATTAGTTGCATAGCGGGAGATTGAACCCTATGAAGTGAAGACGTTAAGGGCTTGCACCGAACCTATGTAGAGTGGGATGCATAGACTTCGACAAGTACGCATTAGAGAGTCCGCATATAGAATTTGTGTTTTCTTGACTTGGTTTTCATGCATGTGGATTTCCTGTTTTCTACACTTGACACTTGGTTTAGTCTCACTTGTTGTTTACTTTTACATGCCACATCGTATTTTATGTATTCATGTTTACTACCTGTTGTTTAAGGATTCATGGCTAATGTTCCTTTATGTTGATTGTTGTTTTATGTCACTCACACCATTTATGGCTGACCCCTTTAGTTTTGGGGGTTAGGGATCATCTCTAGCCTCATGTGTTGCAGGTTGTTGCTTAGAGTTTGGAGGTTTGGATGCTTGAGTTAGTTTTGAGAGGAATTAAATTGAAACAGTTTTGTGTAAATTTGTAAAAGCAGATTTGAGATAGTTTTGTGTTGTAAATAAAATGAAATTTTGAGTTGAGATGTTTTGAGTTCCGCTGTGCTATGTAAAAGTTGTTGTAATAAAAGTTGAAAATTTTAGTGGTGTTGGTTGTGTTTAATGTTATATTGAAGTTGATGCTGGGATTGTGCCATGTATTTTCTAAGTTATTATATTAGAAATTCGGGGCGCTACAACCATGACTACCTCTCATCCACCAATACTACAACCCATCGCCATCTCACCCCGTGCACCACTGCGTCGCAGCCGCTCCCGCATCGACGCAGCCAACCCGAAGTCGTTGTCTTCCACCATTGCTGCCAGCCGCTCCTTTCCCCGAGCTCTCCTTTCTGCACCCCCGTACACCTGAGCCTCCTCCACCAATATCCACAACTAGCCCCTACAGCCCCCGAGCTCCATCGAATCCTTGCCTCTACCGCTAGCCCCCGACGCACCCGTTGCTACATCTTCCATGCCATCACTGACCGCTGCAGTCACCGCAGTCGTTGCTTGTGATGTTATCACTGTCCTGGGTGTTGCTGCTGTCTCTTATCGAGTTGTAGTCGTCTCGTCGCTGTGCACCATCGCAGTAACCCCCGCATCCCCTTGTTGTCGCCCTTACTGTTGTTGTTGTGGTCTCTTACTGTGTTGCTGCTATCTTGTGGGTTTTCGTGCCATCGTTGTCATTGCCGCTGTCTTTTCTTTGTGTTGCCATTGTCTCTTGCTGTGGTTGTTGTTGTACCGGCTATGCTTGCTACTACTCCTTACTATCACCGCTATTTGCCTCACTGTTGTCATCTCGGGTTGTTGTTGTTGTCGTTCTTGTTGAGATTGTTGCCACTCTTAATGTCGCGGCCGTGGGCCATCACCGTCACTTCGTCTTTGTCCTGCTATTTCTTACACGCACATAATTTTCACGTTATAAGGAAAGTACCTTGTACATTTTTATTTTTACATATTATATGAAATGAAGTGCCACGTAGGACTAAGTGTCACGTCGTGGGACGATGGGGGCCACCGCTAGAATCCATTACCTGATTACACATTCCTGTTATATGTTATATGTTACAAGTCACATGGGACTAAGTGCCACATCGTGGAATGATGAGGGCCACCTCTAGAACCTATCACTTGACTACATGACTCTTGTTTACATGATTTCTTAAGTGCATGACCCTATACAATTCAACACTAGAGTCTAAACGTTAACTTGAATTGTATGCACTTGAACGTGTAGTATAGGACGTAGGACTGCATGCATTAGATAGGATTGATAAAATATTAATAGACATAAGATTAACATTGAGCACATACATGATTTCTATTACAAGTTACATGATTCCCGTTACAGGTTATACGATTCCTATTTACAAGTTACATGATTCCAGTTATATGATTCCATTTATATGTTTCGGGTAACCTTTATTCCCGTTTATACGGATTTGTACTTATTTTTTTCTTCATATTATTGAAATTCAATTTTCTAGATAAATCTTCATTTTTCTCCTAAAGCCAAGTTGCTTTTATTTTGGATATCCAATTAATTTGGTTGAACCCAGAGATTTTAATTCATACTGCTATATTATTACTATTTGATTCTTTGTTATTTGTCAAGCACAAACTCCTAATTCAATCTATAATTGTGTCTATCGATTTATTCTGTAAACCCAACCACCATCACCATCCTCACACCGAACCTCACTCTGCAGTCTCCCGAGCTCCTCCTCCATCGCAGCCTCGAACCCCACAGCCACCTCGTCGCCGCTTGCATGACGCCACCGGCAGCCCCTTGCTGCACTCCTCCGACCTCGCGACCCCCAGCACCCTGTCACCTGCACCCTCCATCCTCCCTGGCTGCAACTCCTGACCGGCCAGCACCTTCTCCGTTAGCAACAACCACCACAGCCCAGCACCCCCTTGCTGTCTCTACTGAGTTGCTGTCACTTGTTGTGGTTGCTGCCCGAGGCTCTTACAGTGTGTTTCCACCGCCTCACGCTATTGTTACCGATGTTCTCTTGTGGTTGTCGCCATTGTCTTGCTGTGGTTGCTGTTGTCTCTCTCTGGTTGCATGTGCCTCATCGTCGTTGCTATTGCAAGTTTTGCCACAGTCGCTCGTCTCACTTCCGTTCATCGTCACAAAGGCAAGTATCTTGTACATTTTATTGTTCCGTACAAGCATATTGTATGATCTCCCGTAATTAGTAATTAGATCATCGCATTTGAAATCTATTATTCTTGTAGTATTCATGTTTCGTGATGCTCCCATATCTAGATAAGTCGTTATATTGAACCGAATCAATTCTTTTGCCTCCATGATTCGATGTCATAAAAAGATCGTAGTTTTCCATTGTCCCCACATTCATTGCACAAACATGAATTTAAAACTATATGTTGCAAGTAAGAACCCTTACAATTTGAATTGGCAAGTTGCTGTCTTGCTATTACTGTAACTGGTAGCTATATTTTGAGCTAGCTTCTATTCAAATTAATTAGAGCTTTGTACATGAGAGTTGTAGCCCTACGAATCTAGTTTCTGGAACTTCTTACGGATCCAGATTGCGAGTTGTAGGATGCAAGTTATCTCATTTTTAGTATTGTATGGTTTTTATTTTCAGATCACTAATTTGAAGTATACTACCATGATTTATTGACCAAAATATTGTGTTAACAGTAAAATAAAGACTAGATATTTACCAGGTTGTTACCTGACATGATTAGGAGTCTCTTTATAATTTTTATAAGATTTTTAAAATGAATTTACAGTCACTTTATATATATAAGAATTTGACTCCGGTCTGCTGCTTGAACGGTAGATCAGTAAAGAACTTTCTGGTTGACCTAGCTATTGTATTTACAATGTATCGTGTGAATATGCGTTGGAACCAGGATGAAGTCTACTTTCTGGAAACTCTGAAGATACCTGATTCGCTTTCTTATAGCAACGGAAAAGTAGATTTTTGTACAGCAACGTATTGCTATCCAGAATTATAAATTCATGTCCTGGATTGTATATATATTTATTTCATGCATTTAATTAATTAACTTTCTTATCACCCATTGCATAGCACTTGATATATTCTTAATCCTTTTCCGATATTGTTCTCATTCACCGTATTGATTGCATGCCCAAGTTACCCATCATGTTACCGTTCGTACTTACTGATCATGTTTACTGTTCATGTTTAATTATTATAAAAGAATAACAAGTTGGGGTAATAAGGGAAAGACTTAGTAGTGGACAATATGGGAGACTGTATTCGGAAAAGGGCCCGTGTTTCCCGTGTTATATGTTTACCGACCAAGTTACCGACCAAGTTTACCGACCATGTTTACCGACCATGTTTTATAGTCATGAGAAGACCTGAATACATGACCTGTAGAATTCACCACTAAAGTCTAAACATTAACTTGTCTGTATGCACCCGAACCTGTGGTATGGGACACAGGATTGCGTGTATTTGATAGGACTGATTAAATAAATAGACATAAGATTAACACTGAACACATACATATTCCTATTTACATGTTACATGTCCAGTTTACCAGTTACATGTTACCTGTTACAAGTTACATGATCCCTGTTTATAAGTTACAAGATTCCTGTTTATATGGCATGTTTCCTGTTACATGATTCTTTATTCCTGATTGGTTATATTTTGGGACTTGTTCAGTTCTTGTTTCCTTCTTGTTATGTATATTATTTCTCGTTATCATGGTTGTTCTCTATTTGAATTCTCAGTTCCTATTGCTTTCCATGTTATGCCTTGTTTTCTGTTCCTATTTTTGTTTGTACTACTTGCGGCCCATAACTTTCTCTAACAGATACCATCTATCTTTTTTTTTGAGTTAATGTTATACAGGTACAGCGATGGGATACTGAAGGAACTTGGTGAACAACTTATTGGATTGTTCATTCTCGGACTTATTGTGAGTTCTTGTGAGTTAGTTATTGGTTATTGTATTACATTCTTGTTCCTGTGATTATTATTATATTGTGGAGCTTGCTCGTATTGTACAACTTATGGATGATATGAGTTTGTATACTTATATCATTCACTGAGCCTCAGTTGCGTGCCCATGTTTCCGTATAATGGAAAGCGGAGCATGAGATTTCGTGATTCCCGATTATATGTTGCATTGTTTCATCTTACCAGTTACATGGATCCTGCTTATAAGTCAAGTTTGTATGATTCCCATTCATATGTTTGCATTTTTCCAGTACATGACTTGTCTCCTGTGTACATAGTTCCCTATTTCTTGCTGTATTCCTGTTCTTGTTTTATTTTGCTTGTACTACTTGCGGCCCGTAGCTTGCTCTAACGGGTACCATCTATCTTTCTTTTGGGTAAATGTTATACAGGTACATATGATGGGATACTGGAAAAACCTGACAGACTATTATTGCATTGTATATTCTCGGGGATTCTGTAAGTTCTTGTATCTCAGATATTAGTTATTGCATTATATTCTTGTTCATGTGGAGTATATTTTATATTGTTGAGATGATATTTGTACAGCTTATGGATGATGTGAGTTTGGGAACTTACATCATTCGCTGGGCCTCAGTTACGTGCTCGTGTTTCTACATAACAGGAAGCGGAGCATGACAGGGTTTTAGTGGTATCAGAGCCAGGTTAGGCTAATGTGTTAATCAGGTTGGGTTTAAGCCCTAACTGGTTAGACTATAGCCAGATTCGAACCATGTTAAGCTCAACAATATACACACCGCATTGATCACATGAACATGTAATAACTATCTTGAATCTGGATACTCGCCTTATTCTCTTCTTTCTGCTCGATTCGTCGATCGGCATCACTTGATCATATATGACATGTCAGGAGCTTGGAACATTACCCTAACAATAGGCATTCTTGTTTCTCTAAGGCGTGCATGCAGAGCCCTAGGATCCCAAAAGTATTTAGAAACCCAAGTTGCCAGGAGTTCGAATTTCATGCTAGGGAGATTTCGTTTGGACGTGTCAAGAATATGGTGAACCCCGATGTAGATAGCTGGGGATAATGCACGCCAATAACGAAGTCTTCCCGATCAGAGCTGCGTAGCGAAAGCGTGGTAGGCCCATAAACCATAGATCCCAGGATTGTCATGTTTCTCCTTCTTTGTATTGTCTACTTCCTTCCATTCCTTGTGTTCATCCTCATCCATTGACTCATTAATTGGTTCAATTTTTTCCTATCCATTCTCCCTTCGATTTCAGTTCTACCTACTCCATCTTCTTGCTTCGTGATATCACAAGTCTTGTGTTATTTTTTTCCTTCTGATACTGTTTACTTTCTTGCATGCATTCCTTTGTCATCATTCATTGAATCTTTATTCAACATCATTATAGATAACTCCATTCCTATCCATGTTCCTTCTTATTCTAGTGTTGCCACTAATTCATTTCTATCCCTCTAATTCACAGTTTTTTTAAACCACAAGTTTGCTTTTGCCCTATCCTATGTTCCACCTGAATGAATTTCGCGGACGAAATATTTTTTGTAAGGTGGGTAGGATTGTAACCCCCGTTCCTGATTGTACGATCTTTTACCTGTATTTCTTTTCTCTTCTTCAATTCTTGTTGTCATGCCCTGCTTCCCAAAATTCATGAATACGAGTACATAATGAAGGCCCAACGAATGATGTAAACACCATCCATAAGTTGTACGAGTCTAACTCAACAATATGAATAACAATCACAACCACGCAAGAGAATATAATCACATCAATGAAGAACAACTTCAATAATAAATGAAATAATTCAAAACATAATATTCAACATCTAGGATAAAACAAACTCCGGGTCATAAAAGACCAAAAACAAAGCACAACATCAATAATAATGTTCAAAGGGGAAAATCGCATAAAAGATAATTCAAGCAGTCTATTTTTGAGCTCCATTCTCTAAAATTATTACTCACCAAGTCCTTCTGGTATCACTCCTTTGGAACCTGTAAGCTCGTGATCTAAAATAAAGAAAATAATGTCCTTAGAGCAAGTCACGGACAGCAAGTAGGGGGAAATAGAGAACAATAAAAAGCATGATATATCAAGAATGAAGGACTAGATCAAAGACGAGAACAAAAACAAGGATTGGCAATACTGTCAAGGGTCTATATTCAATTTTGCGATAATCACTAGTTACATTTCATGATCAATAATGATGAAAATAAACAGGATCAAGCATGCAATATCGATTTAGGGTTATTATTCATTTTATTAACCTATATAATGCACGTAGTACTGTGTACCATACCACAGGTTCGATACATGCAAACAAGTGAACATTTTAGACTGTCCTGGTGAACTCAACAGATCGTGTACTCAGCATCGATAACAATAATTAACAATCAATAATTAACAATCAATAATTTACAATCGATACTCCACCTTCCAATCAATCAATGTAAACAATAAGGGCCCCACCGAGTACTGTCTCCGATTGTTCACTACCAAGTCAACCCTGAGTACCCCGACTTGTTGATATTTTATTTCATCCTATGTGAGCATGCAAGAAAATGTCAAGGTTGTGTGATGCAAGGTGTGGCTAATTCTACTCATTACAAGCAAGGCATGAAACATTTATATTAAAGCAATACAAAACATGCAATCTTGACAGCAGGACATTGCTGTACAAAAACAGGTATTTTCGCTGCTACAGAAAAGAAAATCTAGATCCGTCAGAAGTTCTAGAAACTAGACTCTCTGCCAGTTCTATCGCATATACATACGACATATAAAAATCACAGAACTAGGTTCAAATTCTTATTCTTTACAGATTTTATGTTCAGGCGGCAGGTTATAGATTGTGTTCATATATATGCATTGGGTCTGAAACTTATCAATTAATTGCACAAAAATTCAGGGTGATTCCTACACATGTCTAGTCTTAGCTAAATTAATTTCGCAATTTAATTTTACTGCTAACATGTTCTTTTTATTAACAATAGGGTAATACACGTACAATTGTGAATCTGGAAATTCCGACCTAGCAGTACTAAAAGTCAGATATCTAGCAGATTATATATCGGAATTCAATTCCGTTGAATATTCTGGAAAGTAGACACATGGAGATACAATTCATATTTACAAAGTCTTTTCAAATTACTACAATAGCAGGTTTGAAAGTTTGATGCAAGAAGAGGTAGACAGCAGGCCAGAAAATAATTTAACATGAATTGAAAATAATTTCGTCACACAAGCATGCAATATCATGGTAATTAATTAACAAAAATTCTGTTTAGTTATTAGCATGAGATTCCAACATTAAAGAGACACTTTTACAATCATGGCATTTCATTCATGAAATCATATCAAATCGGGAACATCTCAATCATCAATCAAGTCTATAGCATGGATCTAATTGTTTTCATGTATAACTTGCATATGTAATATGCAATAGGGACTAGGGTTCGAGTCAAAGATAATGGCACGAAAAGAGATTTATCACTTGGTTTTGCCGATGAATCCGTGATAAACTCTTGAACAAAAACAAATACAGATATGAATTGGAATTAAGAGCTACTTGCGGGAATTAATAAACATCTTGAACACAAAAAATAAAGGGGTTAAAGAAGAGATTTGCCTTTTAGACGGTTAATCCGACTATAATAGAATAACGGGATGAGAATTCTGATAGTGACACGTGCAACACACGTACCCACATTGCACGTGTACACTACGTGCAAAGAAACACAGCAGCAAGATGCACAATAGCAATAGATATCCAACCCGACACAACAGCAAAAAGCAAGAAAGCCACAAAACATGTAAGACCCCGAAAAATAGCATACGGCTATTTTGCATCGTAATCTGTGCGCAATTGAGAACTGCACGCGATTATGTATTTTTCTGATAAGAATTATTTTTAATTGAGAAATATCAGTTATTGTCTACTTTATTTCATAATTTTGAAGAATTATTACGAAGTAGTTTAAATGTATTTTGTATGGTTGGTATTATTAAAGTAAAGATTTGGGGCTTATTTGAAATATATTGAGAATTGGGGGCTTATACGTAATATTCCTTTACATTATTATTTATCTAATTACTTATTTATTACTTTTTACAAAACCCCCACCCCTTCTTCTCCTTCCTTCTTCTTCTTCTTCTCCCGTTCTTTTCCCAGCCGAAGGAGAAAACCCCCCCTCCGACTCCTTCCTTCTCCTTCTTCCTTCTCCCGTTCACTCCCAGCCGAAAGGAAAACCCCACCACCTCCTTTCTCCTTCCTTCTTCTTCTTCTTCTTTCCCTTCCTATTTCCATCCCGACCCCAAAGGAACCCCACCGAACCCATACGGCCGGTGATCTCCCCGCTCAAATCCACCTCTTTTCTTCGTCATTTTCAAATTAAATCGAGGGGTGAACTAAGAGAATGGTTCTCTACATCATGGTAGCCTCGAATTTTTGAAAGGATTTCGGGAAGGTAAACCCTAAATTATTTTATTGTATAAAATTGAGTTGGATTAATTTCTTTTGAGTAAGAGTATTTTGGTAGGAAGATTAGGAGATGTTGGAAATGGTAGATATGAGAAATTAGCAGATTATTAGAGAGATTGCAAGTTGTTAGTAAATTAGGGTTTTGGGTTTGTAAAAGAGAACTATGTGTAAGAATTAGTTCTCGTATGGTAGTAGAAATTGTAGTTGGACTATTAGAATAATTTGGGAGTGCTTTTAGTAATTGTTTGGAAATAAGAATCTCGTCGGAATTAGATTATTACATGCATCGCACGTGTGCATCGCAGGTGTTCAATAAATGCTTGTGTGATATTTGGAATGGTGTTATTAGCTCTTGTGATTGGTTCGGATGAATTGAGTTTTAATTGCTTTGAAATTTGATGATAGGATATATTCACGACTTTGGATGCGGGGTAGCATGGTGGCGCTTCGAATCTTCGCGAAATATGTGAGCATCAATTTATCTACGTATTTTTGTGGTTTAAGAAATATGTGAGTATCAATTTATCTACGTATTTTTGTGGTTTAAGAAATATGTGAGTATCAATTTATTTACGTATTTTGTGATTTAAGAAATATGTAAGTATGATGTATCTACCTATATTTTATGTTGTGGCCAAATTTCATGGCTTTTTGATATATTTCGTAGAAATTATGTTAAAGATTGATTTTGAGGGAAAATACGAATTTTTATGGACCCGAAAATGGGTTTTTGTGATATTTGGTGAAATTAACTATTTTGAGTATATAAAATCTATATTAATGGATTAGTTATTTATATGGGGATGAGTTATGCTTATATAATAATATCGAATATGTGAGTATGGTTTTATATACGTTTGATGTTAAAAGAAGTTTGAATAAATTGAAGTGTTGATATGATTTATGGATGAGGCGTATTGGGATAAAGTGCATGGATATAAATTAATGGATTAGTTATGTATATGGGGATGAGTTACACTTATATAATAAGGATTGAATCTTGGATTGTTGTAGGATTGAGGCTCATGCTATATACCATGCTTAGGTAGTAGTAAGAACCCATTCATGCTTGTGATATTTAGTTGTTCTTAGTAAAAAAAAAGAACTATCATGCTTGAGGTTGATGAACCCATTTATGCTTGTGAACCCATGAAACAACATCATGCTTGAATTGTAGTTGATGTTCATATCCAGGCTTAAGGTTGTAATAGACATCCATGCTTAGAGTGTAGTAGTTACTCATGCTTGAATGGTAGTAAATGCTCAAGTTTAAGTTGTAGCAAATATCCATGCTAAAGTGAGTAGATATTCATGTTAAGTTGTAGTAACATACATGCTTAAGTTGTAGTAACCAGTCATACTTAAGTTGTATTCATGCTTTAGATTGTTGCAAATCCATGCTTAAGTTGTACTCATGCTTAAGATTGTTGTAAGTACATGCTTAAGTTGTATTCATGCTTAAGAGTGTTGTAGGTTGATGTTTAAGTTATATACCATGCTTAAGGCCATTGTAGATTCGTGCCTAAGTAATAGAAAAGAATCATGTTGTTGTAGTTGTGGTGTTAACTATCGCATTGTAGTTGTAGCGTTAGTAAAGAACTATCGCGTTATAGTTGTAGTGTAGTAGAGAACTATCATGTTGTGGTGGTAGCGTTAGTAAAGAACCATAGTGTTGTAGTTGCAATACTCGAGTTGCATAGTAGTTCTAGATTCAAGGGAACCACACTTGAATTGTATTATGATTGTAGTGGAAGATTAAAAAGAACCCATGAGCCCATGCTTTTAGTC
This sequence comes from Hemerocallis citrina, assembly GCA_017893485.1. Lineage (NCBI taxonomy): Eukaryota > Viridiplantae > Streptophyta > Magnoliopsida > Asparagales > Asphodelaceae > Hemerocallis > Hemerocallis citrina. Next base: position 77,429,242 of record CM030360.1, read on the forward strand.
CTAGGTGATTCTAGCTCAAACTTGAAGAAAGAACCCAAGAATCTAGTGCATGTAGTTCTAGTTCAACTTGGGAGGGAAACCACGGATTCTAGTTGTAAGAGACCCTATGTAAAGTTGGAACATATCACATGAACATTACTCATCTTCATGGGTAATAAGGGTTGGGAAGGTCACTAATAATCGTTAGCTTGATAAAAGTTCGATGTCGCTTCTTGGGCTTCACATTGGTAGAATGTCTAATTTAGACTGTTAGTAGATTCTTCTATTGCTTCTAACTATAGAAGATCAAGTTTGCTAGTAAGCATGTGTGGTTACTTCTAGGTTGATTACTGTATAGTTATTTTTATGTGTGGTTTTGCTCATACGGGCTCGACTGGGCCGTATGTAGCTGTTGGTCTCATACGTAGCTTATTTGGCTCGTATGCATATTATTGTCTCATACGCAGCTCGCCTGGCCCGTATGTAGATGTTGGTCTCATACGTTGCTTATTTGGCTTGTATGTATGTTGTTGTCTCATACGCAGCTCGCCTGGCCTGTATGTAGATGTTGGTCTCATATGTGGCTTATTTGGCTCGTATGTATGTTGTTGTCTCATACGCGGCTCGACTGGCCCATATATAGCTGTTGGTCCCTTACGTAGCTTGTTTAGCTCGTATGTATTTTTGGTTACTCGTATGTAGCTTCTTAGCTAAAACACAGTTTGTTGTGCTCATCTAGGGTGATATCATTGCCCTAGGGCTATCGACCATCAAGACGTGTGTTTACCTTACTCCTAAGAGACTGTGGACGAGTCACTCGTATGTACTGTCAGATCTTAACCGAGTTGGTTTATCGCGGACCAAGTTCAGGGTAATAGCATGCGAATGCGTTCGTATTGTCGGGGTCTTGGATCGATAGGCCATGAACCGGATCCTAAGGGATTCTGGTAAATCTAGGTTGAGCAGCCTAGTAGAGTTATCTTGCAAAGTCTAATTTAAGACCTAGCATGTTGTGTTTATAATATTGTCATCCCTAGGATTGTTCAGGGTTAGTGACAACGTTAGGGTAACAACTTATGGCTGTTTACTACTTAACCATTACTTATTATCATTTTTGCTGAAGGGAAAGAGTTGGTGTTAAGGGTGATTCCTTATGATCCGACCTGTCCTATAGGCCGACACTAGGCGATGTTATTGGGTTGTACCTTCCCATCAAAGGGATACGTACGGTGTCTTCTCACGAGTTGGGAGCATGGATTGCGTATCTCGTCTGTTAATTCCTGAAATACCGTGGTAAGAACGGTCTGTCTGAACTAGGGGATGGACCCCAGAAATTCCATCTTGTTCTATGCCAGGGAGAGAGAACGGGCCATAGATCACGGTCTATGAGTTATGGGTGACACAGGGTAGTCTTCGTGCTATCCTGTGCTCGGAAGACGCTGTATTCGTCTGGTTTTTAAGTGAGGTCCGGTGCACCGGGTAGTAGTGGCAAACATAGACACCACGAGCGTACTGCATTGGTGGGACTTGACCACGTCTGCAACCTCATCAGTCATGTTGTACTGTCAGGAACAGGTTGTGTACAAAATAGAATTCATAACGTGGGTTCAAATCCCTATATATGGAGAAACGACTTGAGATGGGGCGTATGTAGTATGGAATTCATACTGTCCCTGAGACTTGCTTGCATTAGAATAAGAGCATCATTGTATTGGTAATCTTGCATTAGAGTTAAGTCATAACATACACTGACACATCAATTATATATACACGTTTCTTTTCCATTCAAGATGAATTGCGAGTGTGATAGTTGAAGTAAGTTAATAACCAAGCTATGGACTTGGGAAGTGATGTGATATTAACCAAGTTCGGCTTGGGTTGCGGTGATCATCACCCAAGCTATCGACTTTGGGGTGTGATATGTTATTGCCCAAACTATGGTTGGGATATGGAGTATATTGTGATGAAATGCATGTAGATGGTAATGTGCAATGAGATGTTAGGTAGGACATGAATGAATGTGGCAGTATGAGAATGAATGCATCTGTTTATGATGTGATACGTGATATAATGCAAAAAAATCAAATCTGTATTATGAGAGTGGTTATGAAAATGGTTAATAAAGATAAGTATGTTATGAGCGGGTATGGATATACATACCGGTGATGACTCAGAGAGTATTTGATGTGAAATCTCATTTATGATGTTTACATGTTCAGTTGTTAAGTAAACTTTGATTATCTTGGTATTTGTAAGTTCGTTCTGTGTTTACTTATAAAGTTTAATTTATTGCTCATTTAGTAAATTATACTCACACCAGAAATGGCTAACCCCTTAGTGTTTGGGGGATAGGGAGTCCCTGGACTACCCTAGGTCCCCTACTGTTACAGGTCCTCAGCAGTGCAGAGGTGAGGTGTAGATTCATGGTTCTGTGGAGTGGAGCTTCAATTTATAATTTGTTGTTTAAGGTTTATTTATGTGAATAGTGAAATTCATGATTTAAATTGTATTTTTTGATTTATAAGTATGTGGAGAGTATAGTGTGGAGTGGTATGATATATTTTTGACCCGTACCCATCTCGTTGTGGAGTACTGGGCCCCGTGGTATGTTTTATTAGTTATTTTCTAAAAACCTTACTACGTTTTCAAAGGAATTTATGGTTTTTAATTGATAATTGATATTCTGTTATGAGTTTGGCCCCCAGAGCATGATATTTATATTGCCTGTGTGATTCTGCTCATTTTGGCCTGGGGAGCCCATGATATTATTGCCTGTGATGTGAGCTACGGAATTTAGAGCAGATTAGGTAAGCTTTTTGTGTTTCGGGGCAGAAATTACAGAGAAAACTCTGCCCAAATTTTCCTTCAAATATAACTGTCTTAGTTTATGTTTAAAGTGATATAGAAATTGAAAGAATTGATTTTGGAGTCCAAAAAGGAAGGAAAAAAAGGGGCAGACGTTACAGTTTGATATTACAAATTGATTTTTGTAATTATTGGGTAATAACTCTGTGTTGAACAAAAGTGTGTAATTTTTCCAATTTTTCTGTGTATCGTGACTAATTGAAGAAAAGATCCTGGTATGTGTCACAGTTTCCCAGTTACGTGGAAATCGGGGCGTTACAAAACAGCAGACAGCGGGCAAGCCGAACAACAAATGACGATTCCCATAGTCGATCTCGGCCAACAGCAGACATTAGCAACTGCGGATATGGTCGCGCTCAGGGATCGCGAGGTGGTGGCGTCGCGAGGGTCGGTGCTGACTCTGGTGGACTGTGGCGGTGCAATCGAGGGAAAGAGGTGGGGTGATGGTCGACAACAGCAGTGGACTAAGGAAACAGAGGAAGGAGGGGAAGGTGATGGGTTCGGTGGAGCGGCGACTGGGGGAGGAACATGGTGGCGCTCGATGGTCGACGATGAGGATCAGATGAGGGTGTTTCAGTTGATGGCGGGTTGCTCGACGGAGGGACGCCGACGGGCGGGATGACGGGATGACTGGATGAGGGTGCAGGGAATGGCACGACTTCGAAGGTTGACGAGGACAGGGGTTGAAGACGAGGGTTGGAGTGGCGGAGGGCGACGAGGGTGAGGCAGCGTGGGATGGGTTCGAGGCAAAAACAGAAACAGAGGAGAGGGGGTGAGAGCGGCGGGATGATGAAAAGGGGGGGAGGGGGGGGGGGTTGCACAATAATATATAGGGTTAAGGTAGGTTAGGGGGTTACGGTTAGCGGGTTTCAATTGGAAATAGGATATAGGGGTTTAGATCCAATATGGAAAATAATAAATGAACAAAATAGGATTATAATTAGATTAATTGGGGATATCAACATGCAAAGTTTGAATAGAATGAACAACAAAATTTTTAGCAGAAAGATTAAATAGATTGGGAGAAAAAAATTGAGTTGAAAGCAAATAATAAATTCTATCATTAAATGAACAAATTACAGGGGATCAGAGATAAAATAAATAAATAACAATACCAAGAAAAATACAATAACTGAAAACAGGGGTTACACTTGTATTTTAATTATCTGGAATATATATATATATATATATATATATATATATATATATATATATATATATATATATATATATATATATATATATTTGTTCTCTTGAACCCAATTGCATTCTCTCGATATTCGATTATTTTGTTTGAATCCAAATCCTATTTCATTCGAAAAATTATTTGATTGATTATTTGATTCTTCGTTATTTGTCAAACACAAACTCCTAATCCAATCTATAATTGTGTTTATTTATTTATTTTGTAAACCCAACCCAATCTTGTTTATTTTGTGAACCCAATGCCCATTCTAATTTAATCGCAACTAATCACAGCCCACCCTATAATTGTTTATTTCTTCATTTTTTTTGTGAGCCCACATTTAAGTCCTATCTCTAGCGCAAGCCCACAAATCCAACTCAGACTAACCCTAACCCACTCCATATACTAACAGCATACACCTCTCCACTAATTACCCATGATCTAATTAACTACCCCCCACTTAATCTCTCGTATTAATCTCTCCTAATCACAATAAACCTCCTAATTAATCTCTCTCTCTCTCTTTTCCCCAAAACCACTTGTAACGCCCCGGGCCCCGCTCAGCTGGGCACGTGGCTACATGTGCGCGCAATACACGAACAAATAAAATCATAACAACTGCCCACTACAGGCGTGCCTCACAAAATGTGTTCGAACTAGTAGATGACTTTTGATCATATGCAAATTCTATTATACTCACTCTCTCTCTTCTCTCTTGGCGATATGGGACTAATTCCCTATGCCCAAGCCACGTCAGCACCCCTGCCATCTTTCTCTCTTTCTTTCAATTTCATTTAATGCCTACATTATTTCCTAAGCCCCATAATTTCTGTATAGGCCTCTTTCTTTAATCTACTTAATCCTTAGCCCTATAGAATCCTTATGGGCCAACAACCACCTCCATCTCATGTTATATATATATATATATATTATTTACCCAATATTATATTATATATACACACTCTTATTTACGGGGTGTTACACACCCCCCTCCTTAAGAACTCAGCGTCCTCGCTGAGCCCGGAACATGCAAACTGATCCAGGATGCCTTTCTAGCCGATGTGGAGAGGACTACCATGATTCTGCTAGTTGTACAGTCCCCTACCTAGGCGACCTATACCAACCTCGCTCTCTCTCAGGCGTACGTCTTGCACACACTCGGTGTCGAAAGTTGGTTCTGATACCATTTGTAAAGCCCTGGGCCCTGCTCAGCAACATACGTGGCTACACGTGCGCGCAATATGCGAACAAATAAAATCCTAACAACTGCCCCCTGTAGGCGTGCCTCACAAAAGGTGACCGGACTAGTATGTGACTTTTGATCGTAGGCAAATTCTATTATACTCACTCTCTCCCCTCACTCTTGACGATGTGGGACTAATTCTCCACGCCCAAGCCACGTCAGCACCCCCGCCATCTTTCTCTCTTTCTTTTTTTTCATTTAATGCCTACATTATTTCCTAAGCCCCATAATTTCTCTATAGGCCTCTTTCTTTAATCCACTTAATCCATAGCCATTTAGAATCCCTATGGGCCAACAACCATTTCCATCTCATGTATATATATATATATATATATATATATATATATATATATATATATATATATGTAACACCCCGAATTCCAAATAAGCCTAAATTAGAAGTTCCACAAGATCTTTACACTTCACTTCGTACAATTTTACAAGGAAATTAAAACTTTTTATACAACAATGATTACATCAATGCAGCAGAATTATAAATTACAACATGATACATGAATTAAATAACAACTTGAACATTTCTTTAAGCAGCATTCATTCTTTAGTCTTGTCAATCACTTTATCCTGCATAGATACTGTGGGCACGTCAATTGCATACAACTGACGCTAGGATATAATACATCAATTTCCCTTACTTGGAAAGCACACACTTTTTCACAAACAAAACTAAGGGGAACTATCTTATTGATGTCGTGTGTTAAATGTGAACTTAGTCCTTAATGTAGTTATTTATATTTAATGGCACTAATGCGCACTTGTTCGGATTCTATGCATCCCATACTACATAGGTCTGAGGGCATGCCCTTAATCATTCTTAATCTTGTAGGCTTGATTCCCTTGCTATGTGTCTAACTACTACGGTAACTACGGTAAGTATCCTAGGTGTTCTATGAGTTACGAGTCCATGTCTAGACATCCTGAAGAGAATCTCACGTCATGACATGACGCATCATGCAGACATCCTATGGACAATTCGCCTCCGCCATGGAACGATGGCACTACGTAGTCACCAAGCACCCCACAAGCGTCGCCACGGTCCCGATATCTTGGAGAAGTATCCACACCCTGACATGACGCATCATGTGGACATCCTATGAACACTCTCACACCGTAGATTTGAGGCCTCATACTTGTGTTTTTCTGTTACTTTCATAACATCTTCACTATGTGTCTAATCCTTAGATAATTGAAGCATGAGTAAAATTTACACTCTAGAATTAGTGTTACCTATACATCGGTCTTAAACATCAATTATTAACCACGATCCAATCTTGGTTTTTTATTAGCACATTTATCTTTCAAAATTTCATTCATAACGATGTAAGGACTTAGCTAAAACTCTAGTTTCAATCTCTTTTCATGTTCATCAATTGAGTGTTCATACTCATAAATTTCCACATTTCATCATGATCTCTTGTATTTCAATTTCCATACACATCGCTTAATTTAAACAATAACTTCATATTTTATCTTACTTAATTTTTCCATGTCAAAAATCTCATTTTAAATTTCTACCCCAAAATTCTTTACATTAAAAAATATTCGTTTTCTTTAATTGATTAAAATCACATTCTAAGAAAATTTATCAATTTCTTCTTCAAAATTACTTCTAATTCCCATTAAAATAAGTCAAATATTGTAGAAATAGTTTTCATGAATTCTGGGTATTTTTTTCTTATTTTTTTTTTATATGCTTAAAACTACTCAGAAATCAAAATAAGAAAAAAAAAACCAAAAATTACAAAAATAGTGGCCAAAGGCCGGATTCGAACCCAGAGCCAAACCCCCCGCCTGTGAACAGTAACTGACCCAAATTGCACCCGAGGACTAGTAAGTCCTAGAGTGACTAATTGTTATAAGGAGAACGTAAACTATACTTAAGCTCAGGTTTTCAGATTTGAATTAAAACCGAATTTTCAGAAGAACGGTCTCTTAAGAGACTTGAACACAAGACCATTAGCTCCACTCAGCTACAGTAATGCACCCAAAATGCATCCGAACACCAGTAGGTCTTGAGTGACTAACCGGTATAAGACTCGATTAAATTACTTTTGTATGGATTGCACTGTGTCTAGTTCTTCCTTTAATAAACTCGATTATTCTCAATTAATTTGTACTTATAAAAATCTATATCTTCTCCATAATATATTTCTTTGAAAAATAGTAACTTATATTTTCTTAGATTGTCAAAATCTCATTTTTGAACACATAGTAGATTCTTCTTCTTAATTCTTTGAAAAAGTGGGACATTAATACATTTTCGACATAGAAAAATTCCTTTTTAGATGAATTTTTTTATCAACTTATTCCCCTTTTGTTCACAATGTGCTTATAATTTTTCATTCATTAACACAATCTAAGCTCTTAAGTTAGTCTTATGTTTACAAAACTAATCATTTTCTTATGTTTCAAGGAGACAACATGAATAACAATCTAGAGCATAATGTTACTCATACAATACAATTAAAATCAACACTTATTGCAGCTAGTCAATTTATTTCACAATCCATAGATATTATTTTGGATTCTATCATTCATTCATAAGCACAATTTTCATATAATCATAATTCATCAATTCATATGTATCTAGCATGCAAATATATTAACAAAGCATCATAGCAAATCTCAATTAACACAATCTCATTCATTTTACTAACTTTTTTATTTAGATAAATTAGAGTTTCCTCTCTTTCTTACTAGTCTCTTCAAACTAGTATAATGCACCTTTTCTACTTGTTTCTACCATTTTCACAAATCAAAATCCTAGCATGGCATCTATATTAGAAGTTTGAGAAATCACCTACCTTATTGAAGAAACAATTAAAAAACTCCTAGAGAACTCCTTGATTGCACGATTGTCTCCCTTCTCCTCCTAGTTTGATGCAAATTTCGAGCTAATCCTCCTTGCTAGTGTGAACCTGAGTCTCCTCCTTGCTAGTGTTAGCCGGCCACCCAAGTACAAGAGCACACAACACACAAACTCTCAATCTTTTTCTCACACAACTCTTTCTTTTCCTCACAATTGTTACTTTTCTTTTCTCCTTGAAATATTTCTAATGCAAGTAATGAAGAAGACAAGGGAGGGGTATTTATACACAACTCAAGCTCAAATGGAGGGTTGAGAGGAGTTTAGATGAAAGGCTAGGATGCATTTGGGAGTTAAGGAAGGAACTACCCACCATCACATAACCACCCCTCCACTCTCTCCATCTCTCCCGCTCCAAGACCAAGGCCGACCACCCCCTTCTCACTCAATTCCGCGTGCTTGTGCAATGCACGTGCCTCATTATGCCTAATACAAATTAGTTTGTACATTAAAGTGTTAAATTAATTGCTACTTGATCAAGTCTACACTACAAGTTGTATTAATTTTTATTAGAAATAACTAGTGGGCTAATTAGACGGGCTAAAAATCATGGGCTCTCTAATTAAATTAATTTATTTATTTAAGTGGGCTAGAATTAGACTATTAGCCCAAAAGATTAATAATAGGCTTTAATAAAAAGAGAAGAAAATGTTTATTCATGACATAGGAATAATTTTAAAGCTAAATACACATATTAAATTGCAGTGCCAAACACATGAAAATAAAAGAAAACTTTATATTGATTATTTGAAAATTCAGGATGTTATATATATATATATATATATATATATATATATATATATATATATATATATATATATATATATATATTATTATTATTATTATTATTATTATTATAATTATTATTATTATTATTATTATTATTATTGTTGTTATTATTATTATTATATTTACCCAATATACTATTATACATATATACTCTTAAGTACAGGGTGTTACACCACTCCCGAAACCCATCCCGCTCCTCACCTTCTTCCTCCTGCTCCCTGCCTCCTTTGTCGGCACGGCCATCGCGCAGCCACCGCCCAGCTGCTAATGCCTCCCTATCGCACCTCCTGAAACTCTGCAGTTGAGCGCCGCCACCTAACGCCACCTCACTACTACCTCGACGCCCTGTAACACCGTCCTCCCAGCCATCACCCTGCACTCCTCCTCTATCACTCCCCGCTACCCTCGCTGTACGCCACCCACCATCACATTCGCCTCCCACAACCCATTCCACCCTTGCGCGAGCTACACCACCGACTGCAACTTTCTCCACTGTGGCCATCCCCACAACGCCACTCCCGCATCGCCGCAGCCAACCCGAAGTCGTCGTCTTCCACCATTGCTACCTGCCGCTCCTTTCTCTGAGCTATCTTTGCTGCACCCCCGTACACCTGAGCCTCCTCCACCACTAGCGGCAGCCAGCACCTATAGCCCCCGAGCTCCATTGAAGCCCCGCCTCTACCGCTAGCCCCCGATGCACCCATTACTACATCTTCCACGCCATCACTGACCGCTGCAGTCATCGCCTTCGTTGCTTGGAGTGTTACCGCTGCCCTGGGTGTTGCTTCTGTCTCTTATCGAGTTTCTGCCGTCTCGACGCTGTGCACCATCGCAGTAACCCCCGCATCCCCTTGCTGTCGCCCTTACTGTTGTTGTTGTGGTCTCTTACTGTGTTGCTGCTATCTTGTGGGTTGTCGTGCCTTCGTTGTCATTGCCGCTGTCGTTGCTTTGTGTTGCCATTGTCTCTTGCTATGGTTTCTATTGTACCTAGTGTGCTTGTTGCTACTCCTTGCTATCACCGCTCTTGGCTTCACTGTTGTCATCCCGGGTTGTTGTTGTTATCGTTCTTGTTGAGGTTGCTGCTACTCTTGATGTCGCGGTCGTGGGCCACCACCGTCACTTCGTCTACGTCCTGCCATTTCTTGCACGCTCATAATTGTCGCGTTATAAGGCAAGTACCTTGTACATTTTTATTGTTTCGTACAAGCATTTCATTTGACCTCCCGCAATTAGTATTTATATTTCTTTATCATAATTGAACATCATTTCCATCCATGTTCATGAAAAGTGCTCTTTATAAGTTTCAATTGATTGAACCATCGTATTGTTGTGCTTTGCAATCTTTCCATGGTTAAATCAGCAGTTATATATTGAATCGAATCAATCCATTTGCCTCTATGATTTGATGCCCATCAAAAGATCGTAAATATCAATTTGTGTGCTTCTTCCCTACTGTTTGTTCTAACAAGAAGTGAGATTTTGTCCTAGGTACAATTTAAATCAATTAGAACTTTATAAATGAATGTTGTAGCCTTATGAATCTAGTTTCTAGAACTTCTTACGGATCTAGATTTCTAGTTGTAGGCTGCAAGTTATCACATTTTCAGTACTGTATTGTTTCTAATTTTTAGATTATTGATTTGAAGTACACTACCATGATTTATTGACCAAAATATTCTGTTAACAGCAGCATAAAGTCTTGAAATTTATCAGGATGGTACTAGACATAATTAGATGTTACTAGGGATGGCAAACGGGTCGGGTCGACACGCGACCCACCCGTTTAACTAGGCCCGTGAAACGACAGTTCGGGTTCGGGTAAACCCGTTAATGTTAACGGGTCGACCCGGGTCACGAATTAAGCAAATTCAACCCGTTTAACCTGGCCCGTTAACCTGCAAAAAATAATCTAACCCGCCCTGCTAACCCGCCGGTCGACCTGCGGGTTGTGAACCATTTGACCCGTGCGGGTCAAACTTTCGACCCGCCCCAGGTCGACCGTTAAGCCACGGGTCCATCGAGTCCTGAGCTCTACAGTAGCGCCGCTTCTGTACAACCGAGAGCACCAATAGCTATTGTAGCCATTTTTTGAGTCTTTTTTTATTTTATTTTTTTTTGGGTTTTTTTTATTTTTTTCCCTATAAATACCCCCAAACCCAAACAAAAAATTCACACCTTACTCTCTTACTCTCTCTACTATTATTATTCAATTCATTTCAATTTGTGAACAATTGAACAAACAAGGTAGCAAGACATATACACGATCAAATTCTGATCGTATCGAACTCAAAATTCAACAACATCTTCAAGTCTTCAACTCTCCTTCAAGTGATCAAGTCTTCAACTTTCCTCCAAGCTCTCTTAAAGTCTTCAATTCTGGATTTCTACTTCTACTTCTATTCTTATTTTCACAGGTTTTTTTATATGCGAGTATCCACAGTGAACTGTATCAAAATTTCATCTCTCTCTTCTTCTATTTTTATTTTTTGTAGTTATAATTTTTGGTATCTTATTTGTTTGTTGGTTTTTTGATCTTCTCTCTCAAAACCCTATTGTTTTCTAGATTTTTTTTTGTAACTTATCGCGCCTACATTGTGTTTAACTTTTTTACATATACTACTATATATCAACATGTCTAGATCACGCGGTAGCGGCCGTAGCCAAAGTGGATAAGATTCCACCGGCACTTCCCGTCGGCCTCCAATTGTCCCACAAAATGACCCCACCGAATACTACCCTAATCCTCCTCCCCAACAATGAGGTAGACACGATGAGTTTGTAGGAGACAGAATTAGAAGAAGAACCACAACAACAAGCTACTGAAACAACACAATTGGCTACTAGTCGGAAAACTAGAGGGGAAAGTAGTGATTGGCACAAATTCTATGATTATATTCCGGATGAAAATGTACCGGGTGTAGGTTTAAAAGTGTGTAAAACATGTTCGAAGGCATACAAATGGAAGAGGGGTGAGGGCACGGGTACAATTAAGCAACACATCTTAAATGTGCATAAAGAACTTCTTGTTGACCTACCTGGCCAACAAAAAATTCACCCTAGGACCGGTCTAGTTGATAGCCACCTTTATGATCCCGAACTTGTTCGTGGGGAAATGGCCCGATTAGTAATCAAGGAAGAGTTACCATTTTCCTATCCCGATAGTAGGGACTTGGAAAATTTTAATCAAACCGCCTTAAACCCTCATTTTAGAAGAATCCCTAGGAATACTTGCAAATCAGATTGTTTTAAAATGTACAATGAAAAGAGGGAAGCTTTGATTGCAATTTTATGGAGTTTAACTTGTAGAGTTAGTTTAACTTCCGAATTTTGGATGGGTTGCAACAATATTCCAATGATGGGAATAACCGATCATTTGATCGACAGTGATTGGATTCTTCAAAAAAGAATCATATTACTTGCCGCATTGCCCTATCCCCATATTGGCAATGAAATTACAAACCGTATTTTAGAAATTTGTGATGTTTTTCATATTCGCAATAAAATTATGTGTAATAAGTTTTGATAATGCATCTAACAATAAAGCATCAATTAGTATTTTAAAAACCGCATTAAACCCTCCATCTGACAATATTTTTCATGTTAGATGTGCATGTCATATTTTAAATTTATGTGTTCAAGATGCATTAAAAATAGCCGAACCATATATACTTAAAATTAGAAATTGTGTACATTTTATTGCATTAAGTGGCACCATATTTCAAGAATTGAAAGCTTGGTGTAGGCTTAAAAATATATCTTTTAGAAAATTTTCAAAGGATGTTAAACACCGATGTAACTCTACTTTTAATTTGCTACATGTTGTCACTGAATATAAAGCATTTATAAATAATTTTTGTATTACAAAAAATATGCAAAATTTTGAAATGACTCTCGTCGATTGGTTTTATGCCGAATCTTTGTTGAAATTTTTAGAACCTTTTAAAACCGCAACTTTCAAGTTTTCAAAATGTTATGAATCTACTTCTAGTAGCATTTTTATTTCAGTAGTTACTATGATGCAAACTTTTAAAGAAATGATCGATGATGCTTTTGTTGGTGATATTGTAAAACCTGCATACACAAAATTTTTGAAATATTTTAACCTTCCTCCTATGTTCTTTTGTGTTGCTACTGTGATGGATCCTCGTATCAAATTAGAAGGTACAAAAAGTTTAATTGAAATGTTTTTTAATTTATTTGGAGAGGATGATAAAGAAATTGATTGCGCTTCTTTTTTAGTTAAATTTGAATTGACATTAAATAACTTGTATGATTATTATGATAGATGTTTTGCTTCTAGTAGTACAACTTCTTTAGTTACTTCTTCTTCTGCTACTTCTAAAGGTAAGGGTAAGAGTAAATTTGACGATAGAACATTTAATTTACTTGCACAAATTCAATCAAAAAAATATAGGACTAATCAACCAAATGAATTAAATTGGTATAACCAACAAGATTCTGAGTCTTTTAGTTCTTTACTAGATATTTTACAATGGTGGAAAGACCATGAACACACTTATTGTATTCTTAAATATATGGCTAAAGATCTACTAACTCCTCCTGTCTCTACAGTTGCTTCTGAAAGTGCATTTTCTTCAAGTGGCAGAGTTCTAACTGATTACAGAAATTGCTTGAAGCCCCAATCGTTAGAGATGCTCATCTGCACAGAAGACTGGCTGAAGCCTGAAGATAGGACCCAAGAAAAAGCATTATCGATGTCCTCAAGTGGGAGCACCTCGCCGGAAGAACAACAACAACAACAACAATAGCAACCAAAATAAAGAATTCAAGACCAACAACAACAAGTCAACAACAACAAATTGAAGGCCATTAAATTAAAGACAATTGTAAATAGATAAAAAAATTATATTAAATCTTTGCTTGTTATTTAAAATTAGGAAAATTGAAGTAAAATGAAATTGCATATAAGAAATTTGTTATTGTATAAAACAAATTTGTAGAAAAGCTTTATTTCTTATTACAAATTGTGAAACTTGTATAACTTGAAATCATATGAATAATATATCATTTTTTTGGCAATTACACTCTTTCAATATTATTATTATTATTATTACGATTTTTTATGTTTATTATTAAAATTATATTTTTTTAAGTATAAAAAAAAAGTTAACTCTAACCGGGCCAACCCGCGATTCGACCCGACCCGACCCAGGTTGGACCCGAAAGGGTTCACGGGTTGGGCGGGTCGCGAATTCACCTTTTCGACCTGGCCCGGCCCGGCCCGGTTATCCCACCGACCCGACCCGACCCGAACCGGCCCGGTCGACCCGAATGCCAACCCTAGAAGTTACTTTATAATTTTTTAAAGATTTTTTTTAAATGAATTTTTACTGCCAGTTTATATATATAAAAACTTGACCCTAGACTGCTGCTAGAACAATAGATCAGTAAAGAATTAATTATTAGAAATAACTACTGTGACAATAATTTGTTGTGTGAATGTGCGTCGGAACCGGCAGAGAGTATAGTTTCTAGAAATCTTGATGGAACCGAATTCGCTTTCCTGTAACAGCAAGAAAGTGAATTTTTGTACAATAATGTTTTTTTTGTCCAGTATTCATATTTTCATGACTTTAAATATAAATATGTTTGTTCCTTGCATTATTAATTGAAATATATTACATGCCTTTCATAGCCCTTAACACTTCCTTGATCATGTACTGATACCCGTTCTCATTATCTCATGTTCATGTTTAATTATTGTAAAAGAATAACAAGCAGGGGTAATAAGGGTAAAACCTAGTAATGGACGATATAGGAGATTGTACTCGGAAGGAGACCGGTGTTTTCCTGAATAAATTATGTTATATGTTATATGGAACGAAGTGCCACATAGGACCAAGTGCCACGTCGTGGGACGACGGACTAAGTGCCACGTCTCATGTTCATGTTTAATTATTGTAAAGGAATAACAAGCCTAGGTAATAAGGGTAAGACCTATTAGTAGGTGATATATGTTAGTGTATACCCTAGAGGCCAGTTGTGTATTGATATTACTAGTTTACATTGCATTATGACATTTATTTCATATATGAGACATTTCATTTATTGTGTTGTTTATCGTGATTAAATGAGCATAATAAAATCCTTAGAATAGTAGGTTCAATACCAAGGGATATCAAGTGCGTGACTTGATTGTGAGGTCCTATTGGTTGTAATCAGAATACTATTCTTAAATGTCCCTAGTCAAGTATTATTGTAAATTAGGACAACAATAATGCATAGAGACTAGTATGTGCGTAGACTGATGACCATATCTCACTGGTCATGGATATGAGATATCAAGCCTTCACATGGGTACATATTAGAGTAATAATGTACTGGACTGACCCACCATGAGAACGCTGCATGGATCGTTACGTAAGTGTCATAAGCGGTTCTCACAGTGACCATGGTGTATGTAGTCTTTTGACTTGAAGTCACTACGGTTCCTACATGAGAAGTTATATATTTTAATGTCGTCAAACGTTGCCTATAATAAGGTGATTATAAAGTCGACTATTGGATATACTACAAATCATGCAGAGGAATGTGAGTGACTTAGATAGATTTGCCCCTCTTACATAATATGAGCGATATCTACGGGCCCCCTGATTGAGTGAGACTACAAAATGTATGGCCATACTCAAATGAGCCAATATGAGATATTGAGCTCATTTGTTTTTAGTAAGTCTACTCGGAGATCAAGAAACCAAAGATTGAACTATACAAGGGTGACACGCTCTATGCCTTGTGGTCAATTATGATATTTGGACAAAGGGACTAGACTACATGGTAACATTGGTCACGATAGGTTATATCTAATCACTAACATTCTCGTTACTTGAGTAACAGTGATGTATTGCTAAATACCGCTCACTGTTTGTAATACTAGAATATGATTTTAGTATTGTTGTCAACGTAACGAGAACCTACAGGGTCACACACTTAAAATGGATCGAAATTAGGATTTAAATCCATAAGATGAATTTAATTAGGAATCCAAGTAAGACTTGGACACCTGACATCGGTTGGACATTTCATTAGATTAAATGGGCTGACTAAAGTTTAGAGGCCCACACACGAATCTGACCCAGGTTGGATTGTAAGCCCAATGACCTCATTATTCTCTTAGGGTTAATTTTTTGCAGCTATATATATGATACATATCTGCGAAAAAGATACGCAAAAAAAACTCTAGCCGTCACAGAAATTGTGAGAGAGATATCATGAGGAACAGCCCCATCCTGCAGTTAGCACCACGGCGTGAGGAAAGCTTGGTTTTGATCCGTCGTGTGGATACCTTAGAGGCACCGCAACATTGTAATGCTGTGATCGATATATCTTGGAGACAGTAGTCCATAAGGTACAATTCCTAAACATGATTTATGGTTCTCGCATGGATCCATGACTTGGTTTCAATATTTTTTGTAATTTTTCTGCTGTGTATTCAATCTGTGTTTGCCATTGAAACCTAACAATATAGAAGATTGTAATCGGAAGGGGGCCCGTGTTTCCGATAATAAATTATGTTACATATTATATGGAACTAAGTGCCACGTAGGACTAAGTGTCACGTCGTGGGATGACGGGGCCACCGCTAGAATCCATTACCTGATTACTTGTTCCTGTTATATGTTATATAATACAAGTAACATGGAACTAAGTGCCACGTAGGACTAAGTTCCACGTCGTGGGATGACAGGGGCCACCTCTAGAACCTACCACTTGACTACATGACTCCTTTTTACATGGTTTCCCGAGTGCATGACCCTATATTATTCACCACTAGAGTCTAAACCTTAACTTGAATTGTATGCACCTGAACGTGTAATATGGGATGTAGGATTGCGTGCATTAGATAGGACTGATAAAAGATTGATAGACATAAGATTAACACTGAGCACGTACATGATTTCTGTTACAAGTTACATGATTCCCGTTAAAAGTTATATGGTTCTATTTACAAGTTACATCATTCCATTTATATGATTCTGTTTATAAGTTTCGTGATTCCTGATTATATGTTACATTGTTTTAGTTTACCAGTTACATGGATCTTGCTTATAAGTCAAGTTTGTATGATTCCCATTTATATGTTTACATTTTTTTGTTACATGACTTGTTTCCTGTATACATGGTTCCTTGTTTCTTGTTGTATTCATGTTCTTGTTTTATTTTACTTGTACTACTTGCGGGCCGTAGCTTGCTCTAACGGGTACCATCTATCTTTCTTTTGAGTAAATGTTATACAGGTACAGATGATGGGTTACTTGAAGAACTCGACAGACTATTATTACATTGTGTATTCTTCGGCATTTTGTGAGTTCTTGTATTTCAGATATTGGTTATTACATTATATTCTTACTTTTGTGGTTATATTTTATATTGTTGAGATCATATTTGTACAGCTTATGGATGATGTGAGTTTGGAAACTTATATCATTCGTTGGGCTTCAGTTACGTGCCCGTATTTCTGCATAATGGGAAGCGGGGCATGACATGGGGCTTCTAGGGTCTCGTGGCACTTTCCTACGAGCGTTGGTCCTAGGTTCGGGTCTACTTTAGAATCACTTTTGATGGATAAGATGCTGGGGGGTGTTCGCCTTTTCTTTCTAGTGTTCGACCCAGGGTGGTCAGCACTTGTGCTTGTCGCTTTGGGCTACTTGTCCTAGATTCCGATATCTGAAGTTCTACCTCCTGACATCCGAGAGATATGGCTCATTCATGGCTGGGCTCATCTATGGCTTCGAGGGGGTTCGGCCCGGCCGGAGTTTCTCGTGCTAACGACTCCAGTTTAGAGGAACCCGGAGAGGACCAGGGATGACCCCGTCGAACTTCATTAGGTATATCTAAAATTCTGAGATCTGATGTTTGCCACATAGTTATGAAGGTCGGGCTGAATTGATACCCTTGTAGAGTTCGTTTGCATCTCCCGATGCTGACTTATGAAGCTGCCCGGGGTGAGGAGGCAGTGATCTGGTGCTTGTTGATAGCCGAGGTCTCCTCTCCACGTACACTGATGTGGCTTCCAGAATGTAGGGCTCGCCATTAGGGCAGGGACTCTCAAGGTGGGCACTTATAACCGGTCACCACAGATTGACTGGTAAGCTTTGCATCTACGACGAGCTGGCCAACCTTTTATGACCAAGACATGTATGATGCCTCTTCTGCACATCGATGGTCTGGGGATTTGGGGCTGAAGCGAGAGGTCAATTGTGTGAGTGTTTAGCGAAGTGAGAGATTAATTTTATGAGTGTATTTGTAGCTCAGATTTGCCAACTATGGACTAGCCACTGCCTTTTTTGTAACTGTTTTTCTTAATATAAAGACTTTCCTCTATAGACCTCTATTTGTGGAAGTGTTTTCTGATGAATATGCCGGTGCACAGCTGTGTTGGCAGAGTTATTTTTCTTGGAGTCTTTGCATAAGTTGTCGCACTACAGACCCAAGCCACGGAGAAATTCTCGGGTATTTCGGCGCAATGCCCTAGTCATGGATGCCAAGTCGAGGGATAAGTCCTCAGTGTTTTTGTTGTGGACTTCGGTCTCGAAAACCATGTCGAGGGATAATTCCGATGACAGATCCTAGGATTTTATAGCACTTTCTCAGTGTCGGACACCCCGCCGAGGGATAGTTCCGAGGATAGATCCTCAGTGTTTGTGTTGCGAGACTTCGACTTCAAATACCACACCGAGGGATAATTCTGAACAAAAATCTTCTACGCCAAGGGTTAATTCCAAGGTGAAATCTTTTTGAGATTTTGGTGGAAGATTTTAGGTTTGGATACCAGGCTGAAAGGACACATCTAATGGGAGATCCTTATTGTTTTTGTTGTGAGACCTCGGTCTCGGATATCACACCGAGGGATACATTCGAGGAGAGATCCATAGAGTTTTTGTTGCGAGACTTCAGTCTCGGATACCGCTCCAAGGGATAAATCTAGGATGAGATACTCATTTCAAGAATATGAACAAGTTAAATTTGAAATGAATTTTTATTCATTGGTCACCAAAGGGCGAACACTTATTACATTTGGTGGGCTTTTCAGGCCCCATTACATGTGCTGACCGCTACATTCCTTCGTGGAATTTCATGATGTGCTCTGCGTTCCAAGACCTCTTGATGACCCTGCCCCCCGGGTCTTCAAGTATGTAAATCCCAAGACGGACACTTTGGAGACCTTCCAAATTAGGAGCTACTTTCCCCTTTTTAGCCGGCCTAGAGACCTCGAGCCGTCTGAGTACAAGGTCGCCCTCTTTGATGTTGGTCGGTCTGACAATGCATTCTACCCACTGATGGTAGAAATTTCTTCTATAGCTGGCATCTCACGGACTTGATCGAGGAGGTCTAGGTTGGCCCTGAGGCCGTTGAAGTTCAATTCTTCGTTGAAACTCATGATCCATAGAAAGGGGAGCCCGACTTCTAGAGGAATTACAGCTTTGATGCTGAAGGTCAGATTGAAGGGTGACTCACCAGTAGGTATCTTTTTGGTTGTTCGGAAGGACCACAAAATTCACCTGGCAGCTCATCGACCCATAATCCCTTTGGGGATTTATCCAACCACTTCTTGAGGTCATCGGGGATCCGACGGTTGGCATTTTCTACTTGACTGCTGGATTGACATTACAATATTGAAGAAATCATATGTTGAATCCCCAGGTCCTCGCAGAACTTATGAAAATCTCTGTCGGCAAACTGAGTATTATTATCAGTGACAAGGATCTGAGTGATCCCGAACTGACAGATGATGTGTTTCCAACAGAATTGTTGGGCTTGGTGCTTAGTGATGGTGGCCAAGGGCTCTGCTTTGACCCACTTCATAATGTAGTCGATAGCCATGATCAGGTTTTGCCTCTGACCTATCGCCTTAGGCAATGGGCCGACAAAGTCCATCCCCCGCATGGCAAAGGGGGCCGGACTTGCGAGCGATTTAAGCTTGGCCTGTGGGACGTGCCTAACTGAAGAGAAACATTGGCATGAGCCACATTTTCTGACAAGGTCCTGAGCATCTTGAAGGATGGTCGGACAATAGTAGCCGTAGTTGAGTACTTTCTTTGTAAGAAATTGGTTGCCCATGTGATAGCTTCCAATTCCCTCACGCACTTATTCAAGCGCTACTTGGCCTCTTCCAGGTTTAGGCATCGAAGGTAGGGTCTCCCATCAGCCTTGGTGTACGACCGCTTAAAAAGCACATCATTGATGAACATGAAGCTTTCGGCCCTAACTCGGCCCCTTCTTGCTTCAGAAAAATCCTGTGGTAGTTCACCGTTTCTAAAGAATTTCAAATTTTGATCCATCCACATTGTTGCCTGTGTGGGCTAATCGAGGCAGAAGACTTCGAGGAGGACCTCCACCATGGATGTGTGATCGAGACCTTCAAAGGAGGATAGCGCTATCTTGGACAGGGCGTCTGCCCAGTTGTTCTACTCTCGGGGTATTTTGATAACAGCAGCATATTCGAAGTCTACCAAGAGAAGTTTGACGTGTGCCAAGTATTGGACCATCCTGGTATCACGAGCTTCATACTCCACTCGTACCTGGTTGACAATGAGCTGGGAATCACTGAATGCTTTAATGTGTTTGTCTCTAGCCTTCCGAGCCAGGAGGAGTCCCACAATTAGGGATTCATACACCGCTTCATTGTTATCTGCTTTAAAACTGAAGCATAGGGATTATTGAAGGACAAAGTTGTTCGAGCCACTTCATGTGACTCCTGCCCCACTTCCTTCTTTGCATCTTCGCAAGACGAACCATCTACTTAAAGTTCCCATTTCGGCTCATCCTCGTGGCCCTCAGGTCCTCGGGAATAGTGCACCCTATTATGAACTCGACGAGGGCTTGCCCCTTGATGGTGATCCTCGACATATAGATGATGTCGTTCTGACTCAGCTCGAAGGACCACTTGATCAGGCAACCAGAATTCTCTGGCTTGTCAAGGACTTGCTTGAGAGGTTGGTGCGTAAGGACCCGAATGGAGTGAGCTTAGAAGTATGGGCAGAGCTTTCGCGTAGCCGTGACTAAGGCATAGGCCACTTTCTCTATCTTAGTGTAGCAGTGTTCGGCATCATGGAGGACCTTGCTGACATAGTTGATGGAGCTTTGGGTCCCTTCGTCCTCCCTGATTAGGATGGCGCTGAGCACATCTCTGGTGCATCTAGGTTAAGAAAGAACCTCATCCGACTCAGGTTTGCTAAGGAGAGGAGGATTGGCGAGGTATTCCTTCAGCTGATCGAAGGCTTGATGTTTGGGTTCCCCCCATTCAAAGCTGTTTGCCCATCTGGTGCTTTGAAAAAGGGTAGGGATTTCTCCCCTGACTTTGAGAGGAATCAGTCGATGGCGACAAGACGACCCATGAGTCTTTGCACTTCCCTGATGTTCTTGGGAGGGGCCATGTTCAAAATGGCTTGAATCTTCTCAGGATTTGCCTCTATTCTCCGCTGGCTGACCAGAGGAACTTGCCCAAAGTGACGTCGAAAGCGCAATTTGAAGGGTTGAGCCTCATGTTATTCTTCCTGAAGATCCTGAAGGCCTCCTCTAGGTCCTTCATATGATATCTTCCTTGGAGGCTTTTGACAAGTATATCGTTGACGTAGACCTCCATGTTCCGACCTATTTTCTCTTTGAAGGGCATGACCTATTTTTCAGCCCAAAGGGCATGACCTGATAGTAGTAGATCCCTTTGTCGGTCATGAAGGCCGTCGTCAGGATGTCAAGAGGGAACATTCGGATCTGGTTATAGCCTGAGAAGGCATCCATAAAACTGAGTAGCTCGTGCACGAACGTTGCATCGATGAGGGCATCGATGCTAGGGAGAGGAAAGAGATCCTATAGGTAAGCTTTGTTGAGGTTGGTGAAATCGATGCATATCCTCTATTTGCCATTGGATTTCTTCACCATCACAATGTTGGCCAACCATTCCGGGTATTTGACCTCTTGGATGAAGCGAGCGGAGAGGAGTTGATCCACTTCTTCCTTCATTGCATGCTGCCTCGCAGGGGCGAATTTTGATGCCTCTATTATACAGGCTTGGAGTCTGGATGGACACTCATTTTATGCATGATGATATCCTTTGAGATCCTGGGCATGTAAGATGGAGTCCAAGAGAATATATCCATGTTTCACCGGATGCAGCTGACATTCTCTTCTTTGAGGCCAGGGGGAGGGACTTACTCACTTGGAACCATTTTTTTGGGTCCACTTCAGAGAAAGGGACCTCCTCCAGTTCATCCACTGGCTCGGAACCAATAAAACTTCGATCGGAGGGAAGTTCGACAACATCAAGTGGGAGAATTGAGCCCCACTATTGTGGTGTGTAGTAGACCCATGCTGCTCCTGGTTACCCTTGACAACCCTGACACCGAATTTAGTAGGGAACTTCATCCTTATGGGGTAAGCCAAGAAGTGGTCGGGATGCCCGAGGATGGCATTGTAAGCACCTTTGGTATTGATGACCATGAAGTCCATTGCCTCGGTTAAGGATATTAGGGATTTTTCGACAATGACATCCAAGGTGATCATCCCCTCGATCTAAAAGGGGGGGGGGGGGGGGGGGGGGCAGAGAATCCGTGGAGGGTGTAGCCTGCATGCTTTAACCTCTCCCAAAAAAGTTTTAACCCCTCAAAGGCAGCAAGAAACAGGATGTTAACTGTGCTCCGATTGTGTACAAGAATGTGGCGGACCTCATGGTTCGCCAAGCCGAGGTCGGTGACCAGGGCATCATAATGAGGGACCAAGATGCCCTGTAGGTCATCATCCGAGAAAGAGACCGACAATCTGTGACATCGAGGAGGATAGTTGTGGATCGATTTAACCTCTCGCACGAAGGCACTGCGAGAAGAGTTTGAGTCACCCCCCATCGGACCACCATGGATGCAATGGAGGATGGCCATCCTGTAGGAGTCCTGAGGTTCAAACTCCACTTATGGGTGCTTATTCGCGCCTCAGGGAGGAGGAGAGGTTCGTTTTCACGTGTTGCTTCCCAAAAAGAATATGGAATACAATACGTGACTAAGCCCAGCGGATAGTTTTCACCATCCATAAGCTGTATGGATCTGCTTGACTCATCATAACAGTAAATAAGGCAACATACGCAACCAGGCATGCAAAAACAATCATAACTCAACAGTATTTATTGCATCAATAATAAATATCCCAATAAATACTAGATCTGAGGCAAAACAATAATCCTGGGACAATAAGCCCAAATACAAGTCTCAATACAATTCATGAAATAAAATAGTTCATCAAAACATTTAAGCAAATTATTCCTATTGCGGAGCTCAAAACTTTTGCTCACCAATTCCAGTAGGCAATGATCAGCAAAACCTACTCATATGGCAATTACAAGGAAAATAGGGAAAAGAAGAAAACATAATGCCTATTAAATGTAAGTTCTGGGCCCCAAGCAATACAAGTAGAAAAATGAAAGGAACCCTAACTAAATTAAACAGGTAATACTAATATAGAGAAGACATCAATTATAACAGTCTACAAATGGCAGTAACAGTATAATGATAACAGTAAGAGTGTAACAGTAACAGTAAACCAACAGTAACAGTGTGTCAACAGTAACAATGTGTCAATAGTAATAGTAAACCAACAGTAACAATAACAGGATGAGACAGTGAAAACAGTTATTCTTATGTCTAATGTTCATTACTATCTAGGTAGCACTTCATGCGTCCCAGATTTTACCACATGGTTCGTACATCAAACAGTTTCGCTTTAAGATTTTGTAGTGGAACTTCTATAGGGCACTATATTCAGGCAAACTGTAACAGTAACATCAACATCAAACAGTGTCGTGGATCATGCCCTCATGCATCCAGAGATAAACAATAGGTACCATAGTAAACAGTGGGGAAAACGAGTTCCCTCCGAATATGCATTTCTATATTGTCCATTACTCAATTTTTTTCCTTAAAAACCCCGGCTTGATTTCATTTCATTATTAACAACAGGTGTCAATGAATACAATAGGCTAAAGGCATGGCAAGAACAAAGGATAAGTCTAAGATGAATAGGAAACACAAACTGTTGATAAAATAACTCATAATAGTCCAAACAATGAAACTTTCAGTTCTTGACAGTAAGACACTATTGTACCAAATATGAGATTCCCATTGCTACAGAATAGCAAATCCAGATCCATCAGAAAATCTAGAAACTAGACTCTATGCTGATTCCAGCACATATATATAAGTCACATATCAGCCACAGAAACAGGGTTGAAAACAAAATTTAATACAAAAATTATGTTCAGCCAGAAAATGCAAAATCTTGTTTATAAGCATGAAAAGAGTTTAAAATCACCGTAATTAAATCTGAGAAAAATCTGGAAGATTCCCTAACATATCTAGTCTCAAAATATAAAATATCATGAATTTATGTTACAGATAGTATAGTCAATAAAATTGGGAAAACAGGGTAATGCAACAAAACTTCGAATCTGAAAGTTCAGACATAGCAGTACCAAAACACAGATAAATCATAAAATGTAATTCAAAATCCAGATCCGTCGAAAAGGTGATAAAATAGAAAAATAAGGCTACAGTATATACAAAGTTTTCATCAAAAAAGAATAGAATCAGGTTGAAAATATAGTTCTATACGGAACAGCATGCAGTTACAAAACATATCGATTGGTTTCATAGCATGAAATGAGATACAAAAGTTATTAATTAATTCTACAAAAATTAGGGATTGATCCCAGTCATGTCTAAACATACTGAGCAAAATACAGAGTTTAAATTCTACTTTTAGTATTAGTTTTAAAATAAAATATCTTATAAAATACATATAGTTCAGAATCTAGAATATACGATATGACTGCAGTAAAATAGCAATAACTCATGCATCGAAAATCAGAATTCAGATCCGTTGAAAGTTCTGAAAACTAGAAAATGAAGGCTACGAATCATGTTCACAAACTTATTCTGTTTTACTGATGTTAACAGGGTCGAAATTACTGTACAAAAATAGGACAACAGCAAACAAAAGTTCTTTTATGCATTTTATCAAACAGCTTAATTACAAATGGTCCAATCTAAGATTCATACACAACATGGAATATGTGGGTTACTCAAATCAGCATGGCATGTGAATCAGATAGTGCATAATGAGATAATATATCCAACAAACATCTATGCAATAGTCATCTACAACATATGGTGTGTCACAAACAACATACAGTCAAGATGTCCACTAATCTAATTATTTTCATGCAATGGGTATCAACTATTGTAACTACTCTGTAGCGCCCCAAATTCCTAACATAGGAACTCGTGACACACTCTAGGATCTTTCTTCAAATGAGTCACAACACAACAAAAATTACAGAAAATTAAAAACTTTTATTACATCAAATTGTTATTACAATGTCCAATGATCACAACAATTACAATTAATTGTTACAACAAGAATGTATAATAAAATTTGGACAGTAACTTTCACTTGGATGCTTTCCCCTGCTAGATTTCTCCTGCACTCCCAGGTCGGCAATCCTGCACTGATAACTGTGGGCACGTCAGTTAATTACAAATAACGAAATGCTATATTCGGCTATCATCTCTACGCCATAATATAACGATTCCAACCTCAACAACCACAAATAATATTTGATGCGAAGAATAAGGTGATGTCAAACAAGTATCGGTGTATGTCATGGCCTAATCTAATGCACACACTATGAACACATGCTCCTAAAGCTAATGCATTCTTGGTTGAAAGATATGCATCCCATACTACACATTCCCCAACCAAACGACGTTCTTCAGTTTTATGGGGCTCGATCCCCCGCTATGCATTCTACTCTTGTGTTCTCTTCTATTTCTGATTCCAGTGATGATGAGGTTGCAGTCATCCAGCTTACTCCATTCGCTGCTGTCATAAGTGGTGTCCAATCCTCGTGTTCTATCCACTATGCCCAGGATCTCAGCCGTCGGCTTACTCTGTCGCGGCTGTACCAATGGTATGTTGTTGTATCTACGTCTCCCCAGACCTCACCAAAAGCTGATATACAGACACCAGGGCTCCCCGCCGAAGGACTTAGAGCCTTTCCCGTACAGTCTTGCTCACCGGGTCTTTCTCTAAACCTCCTACCTGCATTGATTAACAAAGGACCTAATGGATATAAGGTTTCCCCAACTCCGCTACACTCGTCCTTACACTAGAGCAGAACTTGCAGTCGAGACGACATCAACACTCCAAACCTCTTCAAAGGTTGTTACGGACATAAAGGCATTCCTGCCGAAACAACGGAGCCCCCACAGAGTTTTCCCAACTCCGTCTAGGGTAGCTCGGGGTCCCTGTCCGCATTAAACGAACCTAGGGTTCGGCGAGGCGTGATGATGCCATGCGTCCCCCTGACAGGCAAACACCCTCCCTAGTGTCTGTTCTTACATTCAACCAAGACTCGATCTAGTCCTACAAAAGTATCAAAGCTACCCCACTCCAAGATTAAGGATCAGACTAATCACATGATTACTAACTTTTGTTTTATCAACCGATTACTAAAAATCATCACTCTAGCCAAACTCTAATTCTCTTTCATTTTCTTATTTGAATTATGGACCTCTAGGCAAGCCTAGAACTATCTCATATTACCTATTCCCTTAGTTAGGCGATCTATCTACCCTTTCCAATCCCTAACTTAGTAATCAACTTTGCTTGCTATGAACCACTAGTTAAGTTTTACTTGTAGACTCTTTCTAGTTAGTTACCTTTATCAATAATAGAACTCAACCCATCCCACACTAAGACTCAACTAGCCTTCAAGTCCGGCCCAAGGGTTGACCCACCTCGGCCCACACTTGGCACGAACCAACGATGAATCGACCCCATCGATTACCGCAACCGCCATCCATGCTTGGAGTTCGATCGCAACCTCGGTCCGACCAACACGTGTCTCCCGCTAAACTTAATGCTCCACGGTCCTCGACAAGTGGTAGCTCCAAACACAACTATGGAATTCATCTATGCACGGTGAGTACGTCGGCGTACGAGTTGTCTCCTCCAATGCGTTCGATGTGACAGGGATCCTATTCTACCCTTCTAGGTTTGTCAACAAGACTTAGTCTTAGAGTCTCAATACTTAACGAACTTACCCCAACAAGGTACACCATACTATGAGTAAGTCCAAACCCATGAATACACATAAAGGGGTTCTAAGAGCCCTAAAAAAGACAGTTTATAATTCCAAACAGCAAGCACACATTTAGCATTTACGCCAAAATGGAGTCATTCCCGGTCCCGTTTCTTTGAAGAATTGTGATCCGGAGCTCCCATGATTCTACTCAAGGTAGACAGCAAGTATAAGCACATACTGGGCATGGATTTCATCCCAAAGTGGTCAACAACAACACCCCAACATCCAATACAAATTCTACTTCAAAACAGTGAACAACATTGTCTATATTGGGGTCTACAAGCAACTATGAGCTTCCCTTAGCAATGGAACTTTAGATAATTTAAGTCCTAACTTATGTCCACATCTATAACATGATTTGTGACCTCCAACAATAACTCTAAGCTAATAATGTACAAGTTCAAACTCATTTCAATGAACATGGTGCAAAACAGTGAGCTTTAAGATTCACTGTATTTCTATCGTCGCTTGCAAAAATCATATAAAATCGTACACTTATCCAAATCATGATTTCTCAGTCATTCCAGAAAGGTCTATGGGTCTACTAAAACTTCTTAGTTACAAGTTTCTTCAGAATAGTTCGTTTATAAGCTCTTATGGTCCCATCTTTAACAAGTATACAAATTCTCAGAACAACACATCATAATAACGCAGTCAATGGGTAAAATCAGACTAAACAGTGTCAAAACATTAGAAAATTTTAGATTCTAGCTCCTGACACATGACATGAAAACACTTACAAAAATCAGGTGATTCTACCAAGTATATTTTCAATTATGCCTCTTTAAATAACACCAAAAATAGAGCAATAACAGCAGTAGTTCTATTTACTAAAATAACTAGCTGAGTTTGCATGATTTTATTAACATAGCTATAGTAGTCCAAATCTCATGAAATTTGAAACATAGGTCTTAGATACACTTAACAATGACATACTAAAATTTCAGATCATTTCCATATGCATGCAACAAGATACAAGTTATTCTTCTCACAACAGTAACAACAAAAACTGTTTCTTTTTATTTAGACCAGCATGCAAGTTCGTATTTTATTTTAATAGCAGAAAAAATCACAAAAATCTGGAAACATTACTGAAGGTGTACGACACATAAAAGAACATCATGTAAAAATTTTCAAGTTAATCCAAGCAGTAGTGTTCAAGATATGAGCTACAGACTGACAACAAAATTTCAGCTTTTCAACAGGATTTTCTGTTTTGGGTTTCTTAGCACAAAACGAGTTATTTGAGTTCTTTCTAGAGCATGGATGTCATTTTTCAGTCACTATAATAACCATTTGACAATCAAAAACAAACAAGAGGTTATAAACACCTACATTTATGATGGAACAGCGGTGATTCCCAGGAACACAGATTGGTGTGTGTATCGATCATAAAAGCTTAAACGATTTAATACGTGATCTAACCCTTTATAGCTGAATCTAGGGTTTACAAATTATACCTGCGATGAGAAGAAGACGATAGTTTCTAGCAACCTCGAGCCGTCTACGACCCCAAGATCTTCTGCACGTATTCCTTCCTCGGGTTGGACGTCGTGTGGGCGACGGTCTACCAACCTTTCTTCTCCTTGGCTGACCTCTCTTTCTCTCCTTACGTAAATCACAAATTTAGAGAAAACTTCTTATCTCTGATAATGATAGTGACGGCCAGAGAATAGAGGATATATATAAGGCTACGGCAGGGACCATGAGGAGAAATTAGGGTTAGGTCTCCTAACGAATCTGGGTATCCCGTGTTCAGCCCGAACACACAACCCAGGCCCATTAACAATAGCTCGGTCCACTAAGGAGCTATTGTTGCACTACCTTCCTAATCCCAAATTATTTATGGGCTCCTTTTATTATATGCTCGTTGAGCTCCCCATGTTAAGATATCGAATGTCCGTCGATCAAATTAAGTTACTGATAACTATATTGATCAACATCTTTTATCCTTAAGTAGTACCACTCAACTTTATTTGTCATGTCGGATGTAATCCACCTGCAGGGTTTACATGACAATCCTTATGAGCTCCTTAAGGGGACATCATCAACCCGACGTATCGGGACATGGATTCCTTTTACAATCAACAGCCCATCATATATACAATGCTATTACCCAATTCATAGAGGTTGTTGATCCATAATGAATCTCACTCTTTTATGAGTCAAAGTAATGCACACTACATATACATGTCTGTTATTATATCTGGATTAAGAGCATAAGCATCCATAATAACAGAGGTGTTTGTTCTCTTTTGTAGTCAGTACAAAGAGAACAACCTCAAGTGGTCCTGTTCAATACACACAAAGTGTACTAGTGTAAACCTATAGTCAAGATAGACTAATACCATATTACACTACAACCTTTCCAATGGATTATCCAAGTCCGTCTAGGTTGTGAACTATTTATATATTCCATAGGGAACTGATAATATGATCTTCTGTATGTCACCTCACACCATATTATCAACCTTATAGAATATCAGATACTTGCATTAATATTATAATAAACACAATATGCAAACATATGCCCATATGATTCTCATTCAAAAAAAAAATAAGGAAATAAAGTTAATACAAAAATGATGCTTTCAGTATATAACCCTAACAATTTATTGGTTGAATGAAAGCAATGTTCTACAAGTTTGATCTTCTTGCTCTTGCTCCTACTTGCTTGTCCTTCTTGCTCCACTTCTTCTCCTCCTTGGCTCCTCTTGCTCCTCCTCCTTGCTCCAAATCAGTAGCTAAGTTCTTAAAGAGAGTATTTTGAGGGTGTAGGAGATGGCTTAATTGTAGGGAAAGATGAGAAATGGAGCTAGGATGAGATGAGGGTGTTTAAATAGAGGATGGGGAAATGAATGTGGTCGGGTTTTTTTAGAAGGGGGCGGGAGAAAGTGAGAGGGCTGCATTGGGGGAGAATGGAGGTGGAGTGTAGGAGTGGAGAAGAACTCATCATGAGTCAAATTCAAGTTCAAAACCTTAACCCTAGTTCTCATTTTCCCTCCTTTTTTCCCTCCCAATCTTGGCCGGCTATGGGCTTTTTTTTTTTTTTTTGAGGTGGAGTGTAGGAGAGGAGAAGAACTCATCATGAGTCACATTCAAGTTCAAAACCCTAACCCTAGTTCTCATTTTTCCCTCCTTTTTTCCCTCCCAATCTTGGCCGGCTATGGGCTTTTTTTTGTCACAAAAACACACATATGCATATACATATGCATATGTATAATTTGAGGCTATTAGTACGAAAAATAACTCCTTTAATCAAAAGAAAATTAATTTTATAACTAGTAGAATCTAGTTTGTTTAAAGACGTATTCATCAAAAAATTAGGGTCGTTACATCACTCCCTCCTTAGAATAGTTCTGTCCTCAGAACTACACTTAGTGGGAGAAAAACAGAAATGAAAAATAAAAATTTTACACAAATAACTTTGGGTAAGTCTCCTGCATTCGGCTCTATGGTTCCCAAGTTGCTTCTTCGACGAACTGATTCCTCCAGAGAACCTTGACCATCAGAATGATCTTGTTTCTCAGCACCTTCTCTTGATGATCCATTATCTGCATAGGTCGTTCCATGTAGGAGAGGTCCACTTGCAAGTCTTCTAGAATTTCGGGTAGTTTATGACTCGGGTCTGGCACGTACTTCCTTAGCATGGAGACGTGGAAAACATTATGCACCCGGGCTAACTCGGGGGGTACTTCAAACCTGTAGGTGGCCTTCCCGATCCTTTTCAAGGTCTGTAGGGTCCAATGTACCTCGGGGCCAGCTTGCCACTCCTTCCAAATCTAACCACGCCCTTGGTTGGTGAGACCTTCAAGAATACGGAATCTCTTTCCTCAAATTCGAGCTCTCTATGGCGAGTGTCGGCATAGCTCTTCTGCCTACTCTGCGCGATCTGTAGCCACTTTCTTATCAATTCAACCTTCTCCGAAGTCTGCTGTACAATTTCCGATCCGAACATCTGCCTCTCGCCCACTTCATACCAGCATACAGGTGTCCTACACTTCCTCCCGTATAGTGCTTCGAATGGAGCCATCTCGATACTAGCCTGGTAGCTATTGTTGTAAGCAAATTCAACCAGCGCTAGATACTTCTCCCAGCTCCCTCTGAAGTCCAAGATGCATGCTCGGAGCATATCCTCCAAAATTTTGTTCACCCTTACTGTTTGTCCATCGGTTTGTGGGTGAAAAGCAGTACTGAAATTTGTCCTTGTCCCCAATACTGTTTGTAGGCTCTTCCAAAACCGTGAGGTAAACCTTGTGTCTCTGCCGAAAACTATAGATACCGGTACACCATGTAGTTTCACGATCTCCTGAATGTAGACTTCTGCCAACTTCTCCAAAAACCAGGTTGTCCTCACCGGTATAAAATGCGCTGATTTCGTTAACTGATCTACGACCACCCAAATGGAAGCATTTCCCCAGGGACTCCTTGGTAATCCTGTAACGAAATCCATACTGATGTCCTCCCACTTCCATACTAGAATGGGCAAGGGCTGTAGTAATCCTCCGGGCTTCTAATTTTCTGCCTTTACCCTCTGATAAGTGAGACTGTAACGCCCCGAACTTCCTATATGGAGGATTCGAGACATGAGCCAGGACCTTTACATTCAATTAGTCACAATACACAGATTTGTGGAGAATTTTAAAACTTTTTACTACTACAATATTACAGACCGAGTGGTTCCATTGATTCCACATTACATCAGAGTATATAAGAATGAAAGATGACAATATCAGGCACTTCATTGTAAGCCATGCCTTTACTGGAGTCCTCCCGGTTGGTGATCCTGAATCCACGACTACGATCCAATACCTGTACTTCTATACTGCGGTACCTATTGAAGTGGGGACGTCAGTATTCACTGACGCTTAAGGGCTGATCATATAGCAGCGAATCTCCAAAAACAAACATATAAAACATGGTAAAATATGTCGGTGTAGTTTAAGTGTTCGTGAGTGCGATGAATAGAATCTAATGCAATGTCAACTTATCTAGGATGCTCCTATTCTAATGCAAGCAAGTCTCCGGAACAGTATGCATCCCATACTACATACGCCCATCTCAAGCCGTTTCTCCAAATATAGGGATTTGAACCCGCGTTATGAATTTCTAATTGTACACAACCTGTTCCTGACAGATACTACATGACTGATGAGGTTGCACATGTGGTCAAGTCCCACCATTGCAGTAGGCTCATGGTGTCTGTGTTTGCCACTACTACCCAGTACACCGGACCTCACTCAAAACCAGACGAACACAGGGTCTTCCGAGCCCATAACTCATAGACCGCTATCTATGGCCTGTTCGCTTCCCTCTGGCCAAGGACCCGACAAAGTTCCGGGGTCCATCCCCCTAGCTCTGCCCGCCTTATCATGGCACTTCAGGAATTAACAGTGTGCGATACGCATCCCGTGCTCCCAACTCGTGAGAAGGCACCGTACGTATCCCTTTGACAGGAAGGTACAACCCAGTAACACCACCTAAGGTCGGCCCAAGGGACGAGTTGGTCGTAAGGTGCCCCCTACTGCCAAACTCCTCCCCTTCTGGCTAAATGGTTAAGTAATGATCTTTATGCGTTACTAACCTAACAATGTCACTAACCCTAACGAACTACGAGACTTTTAACTAAGAAATTCTTGATTTCATCATGGTCCCACCCTATGGCCCATTGATCCAAGACATTAGCGACGGGGTCTCCCTTATTCATCACTACCCCATACTTGGATCTCGTCAACACCCTCGGCCCGCGATCAACCCACACCAGTTAGATCCGTCGGTGCCCAAGGTGAGATTTTATCCTAGTTCCCAAGGCGGTAAGATGTGAGTCTTGGTGCTCAATGACCCCTAGGGTAGCTACAAGACCCTAGACGAGCTTTTACCAAGCTATCCACACTAGTAACCTTCTCAATCCATTAATTTCTCATACAAGGAAGATGAAGAATGTTCTCATGATAGGCTCCAACTTTAATTAGAACCTCACACTACTAGAACTCATGGGTTCTTTTTGCCCTAATTGAACTAGAACTACATACACTAGATTCATGAGTTCTTTCTCAAGTTGAGCTAGAATCACATAGAACCTATGTGAATGGGTTCTTATTAAATTAGCTAGAACCATCATGGAGCTAGTTTCATGGGTTTCTCTTTTAAGAGTTGGCTAGAACAACCATGGAGCATGAGTTCATTTCAATAGTTTAATTAGGTTAGCATGCGAACTATATTCATGGGTTCTTCTCTTAGAATCATTAACTACAACAAATCTTTAGCATGGTAGTTTTCTCTTTTCTTTTTGACATAGTCACCAACTCAAGCATGATTTCAAGCATGGTAATCCTACTTACTAACTCAAGCATGGTAAGCTACTAGATTGTCACATAGCATGAATGGGTTCCTTTTTGACATAGTCACCAACTCAAGCATGATCTCACACATCTCAAGCATGGTAATCCTACTTACTACTCAAGCATGGTAAGCTACTAGAATGTCACATAGCATGAATGGGTTCCTTTTGACATAGTCACCAACTCAAGCATGATCCAACACATCTCAAGCA
This sequence comes from Hemerocallis citrina, assembly GCA_017893485.1. Taxonomy (NCBI): domain Eukaryota; kingdom Viridiplantae; phylum Streptophyta; class Magnoliopsida; order Asparagales; family Asphodelaceae; genus Hemerocallis; species Hemerocallis citrina. The sequence goes on from CM030360.1 coordinate 77,462,889, forward strand.
TGGTAATCCTACTTACTAACTCAAGCATGATAAGCTACTAGAATGTCACATAGCATGAATGGGTTCCTTTTTGACATAGTTACCAACTCAAGCATGATCCAACACATCTCAAGCATGGTAATCCTACTTACTAACTCAAGCATGGTAAGCTACTAGATTGTCACATAGCATGAATGGGTTCCTTTTTGACATAGTCACCAACTCAAGCATGATCCAACACATCTCAAGCATGGTAATCCTACTTACTAACTCAAGCATGATAAGCTACTAGAATGTCACATAGCATGAATGGGTTCCTTTTTGACATAGTTACCAACTCAAGCATGATCCAACACATCTCAAGCATGGTAATCCTACTTACTAGCTCAAGCATGGTAAGCTACTAGATTGTCACATAGCATGAATGGGTTCCTTTTTGACATAGTCACCAACTCAAGCATGATCTCACACATCTCAAGCATGGTAATCCTACTTACTACTCAAGCATGGTAAGCTACTAGAATGTCACATAGCATGAATGGGTTCCTTTTGACATAGTCACCAACTCAAGCATGATCCAACACATCTCAAGCATGGTAATCCTACTTACTAACTCAAGCATGATAAGCTACTAGAATGTCACATAGCATGAATGGGTTCCTTTTTGACATAGTTACCAACTCAAGCATGATCCAACACATCTCAAGCATGGTAATCCTACTTACTAACTCAAGCATGATAAGCTACTAGAATGTCACATAGCATGAATGGGTTCCTTTTTGACATAGTTACCAACTCAAGCATGATCCAACACATCTCAAGCATGGTAATCCTACTTACTAACTCAAGCATGATAAGCTACTAGAATGTCACATAGCATGAATGGGTTCCTTTTTGACATAGTTACCAACTCAAGCATGATCCAACACATCTCAAGCATGGTAATCCTACTTACTAACTCAAGCATGATAAGCTACTAGAATGTCACATAGCATGAATGGGTTCCTTTTTGACATAGTTACCAACTCAAGCATGATCCAACACATCTCAAGCATGGTAATCCTACTTACTAACTCAAGCATGATAAGCCACTACTTATTACAAAACTATTTCCTTTAGGGATTACATGTCCCATTTATTACAATGACTAAATTACCAAATTACATGTTCCAAAAATATAATCAACTCTTATTGAGTTAAGAATAAACTTATTTAACTTGAATCCTACAATTCCTACATCAAGAAAACTTATTTCTTTTGATGAACAAAAGTTAGTAAGACATGATCTTTATAAAGTAGGAAACTACATACAACAATAATCAATTCTTAATGAGTTATAATTAAACTTATTTAACTTGAATCCTACAATTTCTACATCAAGAAAACTTACTCTTTTTGATGAACAAAAGTTAGTAAGACATGATCTTTAAAAAGTAGGAAACTACATACAACAATAATCAATTCTTAATGAGTTATAATTAAACTTATTTAACTTGAATCCTACAATTTCTACATCAAGAAAACTTACTCTTTTTGATGAACAAAAGTTAGTAAGACATGATCTTTAAAAAGTAGGAAACTACATACAACAATAATCAATTCTTTGATTAGCAAGTTAAGTTCTACAACCACCAAAATGGGTATGTGACCATTCTTACTCACTTAGCCTCATATGCACATAATACTTAGTCCAAGATGTTAACTTTATGTTTAACAAGGTAGCCAAAAATAACAACTACCACATGACAAGTTCAAGGTCCCATTTTTATGAACCTTTTTGTGAGTTCCATCCTTCCAACTTTTCCTTATGCATAAAATTTAGTCCAACTAGTGAAATTTAACCATGGAGACAACATAACCATAAATAAGCTAAAGATCTCATCTTTATGTTATTTTCTCAAGTTCTACCATTCATACTTTTCATAGGGTCCTTTTGATCCATATTGCTACTTACATGCACATAGTTTAGTCCAAGTTGTTTTAGACAACAAAAAGCATATATACACATATTTAGGCATAAGTAGAGAGCAAATAGAACAAAAATTAACATACAAAAGGTAGAGAAACCCCCACCTTTTCTTTTCAATAGGAAGAACTAGCCTAGCAACCTTCTCCTTCCCCTTTGTTTTTCTTTGAAAGCTCCAAAACTACAAGAGAACTCTAGGGTTTTTCTCTCTTTCTTTTTCTCTCAAGAATGGTAAATGAGGCAAGGGGTGAGGGGGGGGTTATTTATAGGAGGGAGGAGAGGGTGGAGAGTGAAAAATGCACATTGGCATTTTTCAAAATCCCCCTTGGGGAATAGTGTGGCCGGCCAACCATGGGGGGGGGGGGGGGGGGGGGGGGGTGAGGTGGCATGGTGAGGTGGAGGTGGAGCCTTCTAGTAGAAGTCTCCTTTAATCCCTTATGTAGTCCTAATTAATCCCATTTCTATGCTTAAACCCTTAATTAAAACCTAGCCATCATGACAAAAGATATTTTCTTTGTGTCCAAAACACATACTACATAATTCATACGAATGTAAGAAATCGATACAATAAGCGCACGTGTAGATTATTAAGCGCACCAATAATTTTTGTTTGTAAACCTGCACAAACTGTATAAAAATAAATTGATTCTGCAAAAATAATTTTTATTATCGGGTCAGGAGTTTCTAGTACCAAAACAGTATATCGTACATGCATATGGGCTGGTATATATATACAAATGATGATTAATAATTTAAGCTAAGTAATACCCAAAAATATTTCAATTCCGGAAAATAAAATAAAATAATAATAAAATAATAATAAAATAATAATAAAATAAAAATAAAATAAAAATATTTATTATTTCACAGGGCGGGATATTACAATACTCCCTCCTTAGACTAGTTCTGTCCTCAGAACTGTTACCAAGTGGGAGGGACAGAAAATAAGGGCAATACTCAAAATAATTCGGGAAAAGAAAGCTTCATCCGATCTTCCGGTTCCCATGTGGCTTCCTCCACGAATTGGTTTTTCCAAAGAACCTTGATCATCGGAATAGTTTTGTTCCTCAGCACCTTATCCTGACGATCAATAATTTTTACCGGTTGTTCCTTATAGGTAAGGTCCACCCGTAGGTCCTTAGGGATGTCTGGCAGTTGGTGATTTGGATCCGGTACGTACTTCCTTAGCATTGAAACATGAAATACATTGTGTACTTGGGACAATTCGGCTGGTAGCTCTAGCCTGTAAGCCGTCTCTCCGATTCTCTCCAAAATTGGGTATGGTCCAATATATCTCGGTGCCAACTTGCCACCCCTTCCGAACCTGATCACTCCCTTTGTAGGCGAGACTTTCAGGAATACTGAGTCGCCTTCTCTGAATTCTAAATCTCGTCTACGATTATCGGCGTAGCTCTTTTGCCTGCTTTGTGCTACTTTCATCCTTTTTCTGATCAACTCGATTTTCTCGGATGTTTGCTGCACTATTTCAGGCCCAAACATCTGCCTCTCTCCAACCTCGTACCAGCACACGGGTGTCCTACATTTCCTCCCATACAATGCTTCATATGGAGCCATCTCTATACTTGCTTGGTAGCCGTTATTGTATGCGAATTCTACTAATGACAAGTGTCGTTCCCAGCTTCCTCCGAAGTCCATTATGCATGCTCTAAGCATATCTTCGAGAATCCTGTTGACTCTTTCTGTCTGCCCATCAGTCTGTGGGTGGAATGCTGTGCTGAACTCTGATTTTGTCCCTAAAGCTTTTTGCAGACTTTGCCAAAATCGGGATGTAAACCTTGCATCTCGGTCAGAAACGATCGATACTGGTACTCCATGTAACTTTACAATGCCTTCGATGTAGACTTCTGCCAGCTTCTCCACGGACCACGTTGTTTTCACTGGAAGAAAGTGTGCAGATTTTGTCAAACGATCTACTATAACCCAAATTGAGTCGTTCCCTTTCGAACTTCTGGGCAGGCCAGTGATGAAATCCATGCTGATGTTCTCCCATTTCCACTCTGGAATGGGCAATGGTTGCAGTAGACCCCCTGGTTTCTGATTCTCAGCCTTAACTTTCTGACATGTAAGGCATTTGGCTACGAATCCTGCCACATCCCGTTTCATCCCTGCCCACCAAAAATGTTGTTTTACGTCCTTATACATTTTTGTGCTTCCTGGGTGAACTGTGAGTAAGGTGGAGTGTGCTTCCTTCATGATATCTTCTCGTAATTCATCAACCTTAGGCACACACAACCTGCTCCCAAACCAAAGCGATCCGTCCTTCATGCTGAAATCTGAGGCTTTCCCTTTGCTGACTTGCTGCTTTAGTGCTTCGATCTCTGCATCTCCTATCTGAGCCTTCTTAACTTGGTCATTCAGACTTGGTTGCAATTCCAGACGTGCCAAAACCGTGCTCAAACCTTGAACAATCAATTCAATACCGGCTTGTCTGATCTCGTTATTTAACTCTCTCCTTGTTGCAATGAGCGTGGCTATGCTCCGTTTCCTACTGAGCGCATCTGCTACGACATTGGCTTTCCCTGGATGATATAATATCTCTGGCCTGATGTCTTCCAAAACCTCCAACCATCGCCTTTGCCTGAGATTCAAATCCTTTTGCTGGTAGATATACTTCAGGCTCTTATGGTCGGTGAACATCTCCACCTTGTTCCCATAGACATAGTGCCGCCACAACTTCAGAGCGAAGATTATCGCTGCCAGTTCCAAGTCATGCGTTGGATAATTCTTCTCATGTGGTCGAAGTTGCCTTGATCCGTATGCTATGACCTTCCCCTCTTGCATCAAAACACATCCGAATCCTAAGAATGAGGCATCACTGTAGATTACATAATCTTTATCTGGCTGAGGCAGCACCAAAATGGGTGCAGAAATCAATTTGTTCTTCAGCTCCTGAAAGCTCCTTTCGCACCTCTCAGTCCAATCAAAATTCATGTTTTTCTTGGTCAGTGCTGTAAGTGGTACAGCAATTCTGGCATAGTTTTGGATGAACTTCCTGTAGTACCCTGTCATGCCCAAGAAACTCCTGATCTCTTTTACAGTTCTCGGCTGAGGCCAACTCCTTACTGCCTCAATTTTCTCCGGATCTGTAGCCACTCCCTCCTTAGAAAGGATATGGCCCAAGAATGCTACTTCTGACTTCCAGAATTCACACTTTGACAGCTTGGCATAAAGTTGATGCTCCCGTAGCTTGGTCAATACCGCAGTAAGATGATCTTCATGCTCCTCTTCTGTTTTTGAGTATACCAAGATGTCATCAATGAAGACAACCACGAATAAATCGATAAATGGCCGCAAGATACGGTTCATCATATCCATAAAGATTGCGGGAGCATTGGTCACCCCGAAAGGCATCACTAAGAACTCGTAATGACCGTGCCGAGTTCGGAATGCAGTCTTAGGTATATCTTCTTCTCTGACCCGTACTTGATGATAGCCTGAACGCAAATCAATCTTTGAGAATACAGCCGCTCCCTGGAGCTGATCAAACAAGTCATCGATCCTGGGAATGGGGGTACCGGTTCCGAACCGTAACCTTGTTCAACTCCCGGTAATCGATGCACAATCTTGAGGTCCCATCCTTCTTCTTTACAAGTAGCACGGGTGCCCCCCAGGGTGAAGCACTTGGCCTGATGAATCCTTTCTGTAGTAGTTCTTCAATTTGCTCCTTTACCTCCTTTTGCTCTACTGGTGCCATCCGATATGGTGTCTTTGACACTGGCGCGCTACCTGGCTGGATAGTAATGCTGAACTCGACATCTCTGTGGGGTGGGAGTCCAGGTAATTCTTCCAAAAATAGGCGGGGAAAATTTCGTGCAATTGGTATCACCTTGACTTCACTGGGCACACGTATTCCAGTCGTAGCGGCCAGAATTTCTTCCTTCTGCTTCTTCTTCCCCTGGAACACAAGCTCTGGTCCTCCAAATGGGGCGATGACTACCTTCTTCTCCTTGCAGTCGATGCTAGCCTTATGCCTTGTCATCCAATCCATTCCAATGATCACGTCCGTCCCTGCAAAGCCTAACTCTAGCAGATCTATACTCAGGGTCTCCCCATCAAAGTGGAGTTTGCATCCCTTATAGCACAAATTCGTAGGGAGAGTTGCTCCTGACGGGGTAGCAACCAATAAAACTGATTCCGGAGTTGCCTTCTGGGTGCATTTCAGCTTTTTAGAGAATGCTTCGGACACAAAAGAATGCGATGACCCACTATCAAATAAAACAGTTGCCTGGATTTCATTTATATTAACCCAACCTGTTTACAAAAGTGGTTACATAAAAACACATCTTATACCTAAATATTCAAAATACTATAATAGCTTGGCCATAATTCTTCACCTACCGGTGATCACTCCCTCGTCTTCATCAGCGTCCCTTTCGGTAAGTGCAAACACTCGCCCTTGGCGGCCCACTCCTTTCCCCTTGCTGTTTGCTCTTGGAGCTGGCCCGCTGTTGCCCCCCCAAAGCTGGGGACAGTTTGTCCGAAAATGGCCAACCCTTCCGCAGTTGAAACAGATGCGGTTGTCGATCTGAGGATTCTTCTTGGGGCATTGACTCTGAAAATGCCCTGGCTCGCCACACAAGAAACAGCTTCCTGGCTTGGTGCCTCCAGCTGGGCCAACAGCCCTTGGAAACCTCTGATCTCGCCCCTGGTTCTTGAATCCTGATGCAGGTACAGGCCTCTTCCCTTTGTTCCATCCTCCGGTGGTCGCTTGCAGTTCAGGCCCCCTGTTCATATCTAGCTCTGTCGTAGCTGCACGGCGGACCAGTTTCTCAAACCTCCGGATGCAAAAGGGTATCATTTTGGTTCTAAGTATAGGCCTAAGCCCCTGCTCGAACCTCTTTGTCTTCTTGACCTCATCTTGCACCATTTCAGGAGCATAGCGGGAAAGCTGGGTGAATTTGGTCTCATATTCTCGGACTGTCAGGCTTCCCTGCTTCAGATTGAAGAACTCCATAGCCTTCTCTTCTTGCACATCCAGTGGGAAGTAGTGTTGCCTGAACTCTGCTAGGAACTCTTCCCAGGTAATAGGCCCTTCGCCTATGCCTCTCTTCACCGACTGCCACCAGACCCCGGCGTCTTTTTCAAGCAGAATGCTTGCCAACCTGACCTTGCTGTCCGCGGGTGTCAGCATTACCTCGAACACGGTCTCCACTTGCCGAATCCAATCATCAGCCGCTGTCGGGTCTGCCTGTCCTTCAAAAGTAGGTGGCCTCATCCTTCGGAATGATTCGACCATCTTAATGGGGTCGGTGGTTGCTGCTCCCCGGTTACCTCCAGGTGGCCCTTGGTGCTGTATATTATTTCTGCTGGCCTCGGCTAGGTCTCCCAGTGCTTGGTACATACGGGCAAATTCTGCCCCCATATCTAGCCCGGTGCCATTTCCACCACTACCTTCTCCTTCGGTTGGGTTGCCCCGACCGCTTCTTGTTATGCGAGACATCTGGTAGAAAAGGATAATGAAATATACATAGCATTATATTGTGACATTGCAATATTTATATTTATCCAATCTCAACATGCACACAAGACTAGTAGAAAACATAAAGCTAGATTTCATTTCATCATAATAACTTATCTTACACAAGCATTATCTTCCTTACATTCATATCATATATGTAGGAAGCAAAATATCAAAATAACAAAACAACCTATGGCACCTATCTTCCTTACATTCATATCATATATGTAAGAAGCAAAATATCAATAACAAAACAACCTATGGCACCTATCTTCCTTACATTCATATCATATATGTAGGAAGCAAAATAAATAACAAAACAACCTATGGCACCTGTCGGCCTACTCAGTACTACTGGTGTCTTCTGCTGGGTTCCCTCCAGCAGGCGGCGGTGCTAGTAGTGCCTGCAGCTGGGAGATCTGCGCCTGCAGCTCTGCGAGCCTGCGCTCCATGCGTGCGCAGTGCACACGGTAGGCGTGCCTCTGGATCACCACCCTGCGATCGGCCCTCTCCCTGGCCCTCCTTAACACCCCCACTTCCCTCTCATTGTGGAGGGTCACAAACTCGCAGGCATCCATCCTCTTTTCCAGACAGACGTGACACCAACCCCATGTCTGAACATCCCGAAGGACTTGCTCAAGGACCTGCTCTATTGGGGTAGGATGGGGTGGTCGAGGGGGTACGCGCACTGGGATTGGGATCCCCATAGGGACATCCCCTGCTGCGGCCGCTGCGGGGGCCCCGTTGGCCACTCCGGCCCCAACTGTCGATCCTTCCCCCTCTGAGATGGGCTCTAAGCCTGAGTCCACCTCGATCGCGATCCCGTGTGCCCATCCATTTCCTTGGGGAAATGCTCCGTTCGCCATCCTGCAAGGAGTGGACACGGGAATTAGCATAGGTATAGAGATATCATAAAGCATAAGTTGAAGGTACAACAATATGAATTACAATTATCTACAACAAGCTAAAAAGAACCCTAACCCCTATAAGGTATCTAAGTCTATTCTCCATCTATGTTTGGACTATAAATTGAAGTCGGCTCTGATACCACTTGTAACGCCCCGAACTTCCTATATGGAGGATTCGAGACATGAGCCAGGACCTTTACATTCAATTAGTCACAATACACAGATTTGTGGAGAATTTTAAAACTTTTTACTACTACAATATTACAGACCGAGTGGTTCCATTGATTCCACATTACATCAGAGTATATAAGAATGAAAGATGACAATATCAGGCACTTCATTGTAAGCCATGCCTTTACTGGAGTCCTCCCGGTTGGTGATCCTGAATCCACGACTACGATCCAATACCTGTACTTCTATACTGCGGTACCTATTGAAGTGGGGACGTCAGTATTCACTGACGCTTAAGGGCTGATCATATAGCAGCGAATCTCCAAAAACAAACATATAAAACATGGTAAAATATGTCGGTGTAGTTTAAGTGTTCGTGAGTGCGATGAATAGAATCTAATGCAATGTCAACTTATCTAGGATGCTCCTATTCTAATGCAAGCAAGTCTCCGGAACAGTATGCATCCCATACTACATACGCCCATCTCAAGCCGTTTCTCCAAATATAGGGATTTGAACCCGCGTTATGAATTTCTAATTGTACACAACCTGTTCCTGACAGATACTACATGACTGATGAGGTTGCACATGTGGTCAAGTCCCACCATTGCAGTAGGCTCATGGTGTCTGTGTTTGCCACTACTACCCAGTACACCGGACCTCACTCAAAACCAGACGAACACAGGGTCTTCCGAGCCCATAACTCATAGACCGCTATCTATGGCCTGTTCGCTTCCCTCTGGCCAAGGACCCGACAAAGTTCCGGGGTCCATCCCCCTAGCTCTGCCCGCCTTATCATGGCACTTCAGGAATTAACAGTGTGCGATACGCATCCCGTGCTCCCAACTCGTGAGAAGGCACCGTACGTATCCCTTTGACAGGAAGGTACAACCCAGTAACACCACCTAAGGTCGGCCCAAGGGACGAGTTGGTCGTAAGGTGCCCCCTACTGCCAAACTCCTCCCCTTCTGGCTAAATGGTTAAGTAATGATCTTTATGCGTTACTAACCTAACAATGTCACTAACCCTAACGAACTACGAGACTTTTAACTAAGAAATTCTTGATTTCATCATGGTCCCACCCTATGGCCCATTGATCCAAGACATTAGCGACGGGGTCTCCCTTATTCATCACTACCCCTTACTTGGATCTCGTCAACACCCTCGGCCCGCGATCAACCCACACCAGTTAGATCCGTCGGTGCCCAAGGTGAGATTTTATCCTAGTTCCCAAGGCGGTAAGATGTGAGTCTTGGTGCTCAATGACCCCTAGGGTAGCTACAAGACCCTAGACGAGCTTTTACCAAGCTATCCACACTAGTAACCTTCTCAATCCATTAATTTCTCATACAAGGAAGATGAAGAATGTTCTCATGATAGGCTCCAACTTTAATTAGAACCTCACACTACTAGAACTCATGGGTTCTTTTTGCCCTAATTGAACTAGAACTACATACACTAGATTCATGAGTTCTTTCTCAAGTTGAGCTAGAATCACATAGAACCTATGTGAATGGGTTCTTATTAAATTAGCTAGAACCATCATGGAGCTAGTTTCATGGGTTTCTCTTTTAAGAGTTGGCTAGAACAACCATGGAGCATGAGTTCATTTCAATAGTTTAATTAGGTTAGCATGCGAACTATATTCATGGGTTCTTCTCTTAGAATCATTAACTACAACAAATCTTTAGCATGGTAGTTTTCTCTTTTCTTTTTGACATAGTCACCAACTCAAGCATGATTTCAAGCATGGTAATCCTACTTACTAACTCAAGCATGGTAAGCTACTAGATTGTCACATAGCATGAATGGGTTCCTTTTTGACATAGTCACCAACTCAAGCATGATCTCACACATCTCAAGCATGGTAATCCTACTTACTACTCAAGCATGGTAAGCTACTAGAATGTCACATAGCATGAATGGGTTCCTTTTGACATAGTCACCAACTCAAGCATGATCCAACACATCTCAAGCATGGTAATCCTACTTACTAACTCAAGCATGATAAGCTACTAGAATGTCACATAGCATGAATGGGTTCCTTTTTGACATAGTTACCAACTCAAGCATGATCCAACACATCTCAAGCATGGTAATCCTACTTACTAACTCAAGCATGGTAAGCTACTAGATTGTCACATAGCATGAATGGGTTCCTTTTTGACATAGTCACCAACTCAAGCATGATCCAACACATCTCAAGCATGGTAATCCTACTTACTAACTCAAGCATGATAAGCTACTAGAATGTCACATAGCATGAATGGGTTCCTTTTTGACATAGTTACCAACTCAAGCATGATCCAACACATCTCAAGCATGGTAATCCTACTTACTAGCTCAAGCATGGTAAGCTACTAGATTGTCACATAGCATGAATGGGTTCCTTTTTGACATAGTCACCAACTCAAGCATGATCTCACACATCTCAAGCATGGTAATCCTACTTACTACTCAAGCATGGTAAGCTACTAGAATGTCACATAGCATGAATGGGTTCCTTTTGACATAGTCACCAACTCAAGCATGATCCAACACATCTCAAGCATGGTAATCCTACTTACTAACTCAAGCATGATAAGCTACTAGAATGTCACATAGCATGAATGGGTTCCTTTTTGACATAGTTACCAACTCAAGCATGATCCAACACATCTCAAGCATGGTAATCCTACTTACTAACTCAAGCATGATAAGCTACTAGAATGTCACATAGCATGAATGGGTTCCTTTTTGACATAGTTACCAACTCAAGCATGATCCAACACATCTCAAGCATGGTAATCCTACTTACTAACTCAAGCATGATAAGCTACTAGAATGTCACATAGCATGAATGGGTTCCTTTTTGACATAGTTACCAACTCAAGCATGATCCAACACATCTCAAGCATGGTAATCCTACTTACTAACTCAAGCATGATAAGCTACTAGAATGTCACATAGCATGAATGGGTTCCTTTTTGACATAGTTACCAACTCAAGCATGATCCAACACATCTCAAGCATGGTAATCCTACTTACTAACTCAAGCATGATAAGCCACTACTTATTACAAAACTATTTCCTTTAGGGATTACATGTCCCATTTATTACAATGACTAAATTACCAAATTACATGTTCCAAAAATATAATCAACTCTTATTGAGTTAAGAATAAACTTATTTAACTTGAATCCTACAATTCCTACATCAAGAAAACTTATTTCTTTTGATGAACAAAAGTTAGTAAGACATGATCTTTATAAAGTAGGAAACTACATACAACAATAATCAATTCTTAATGAGTTATAATTAAACTTATTTAACTTGAATCCTACAATTTCTACATCAAGAAAACTTACTCTTTTTGATGAACAAAAGTTAGTAAGACATGATCTTTAAAAAGTAGGAAACTACATACAACAATAATCAATTCTTAATGAGTTATAATTAAACTTATTTAACTTGAATCCTACAATTTCTACATCAAGAAAACTTACTCTTTTTGATGAACAAAAGTTAGTAAGACATGATCTTTAAAAAGTAGGAAACTACATACAACAATAATCAATTCTTTGATTAGCAAGTTAAGTTCTACAACCACCAAAATGGGTATGTGACCATTCTTACTCACTTAGCCTCATATGCACATAATACTTAGTCCAAGATGTTAACTTTATGTTTAACAAGGTAGCCAAAAATAACAACTACCACATGACAAGTTCAAGGTCCCATTTTTATGAACCTTTTTGTGAGTTCCATCCTTCCAACTTTTCCTTATGCATAAAATTTAGTCCAACTAGTGAAATTTAACCATGGAGACAACATAACCATAAATAAGCTAAAGATCTCATCTTTATGTTATTTTCTCAAGTTCTACCATTCATACTTTTCATAGGGTCCTTTTGATCCATATTGCTACTTACATGCACATAGTTTAGTCCAAGTTGTTTTAGACAACAAAAAGCATATATACACATATTTAGGCATAAGTAGAGAGCAAATAGAACAAAAATTAACATACAAAAGGTAGAGAAACCCCCACCTTTTCTTTTCAATAGGAAGAACTAGCCTAGCAACCTTCTCCTTCCCCTTTGTTTTTCTTTGAAAGCTCCAAAACTACAAGAGAACTCTAGGGTTTTTCTCTCTTTCTTTTTCTCTCAAGAATGGTAAATGAGGCAAGGGGTGAGGGGGGGGTTATTTATAGGAGGGAGGAGAGGGTGGAGAGTGAAAAATGCACATTGGCATTTTTCAAAATCCCCCTTGGGGAATAGTGTGGCCGGCCAACCATGGGGGGGGGGGGGGGGGGGGGGGGGGGGGGGGGGTGAGGTGGCATGGTGAGGTGGAGGTGGAGCCTTCTAGTAGAAGTCTCCTTTAATCCCTTATGTAGTCCTAATTAATCCCATTTCTATGCTTAAACCCTTAATTAAAACCTAGCCATCATGACAAAAGATATTTTCTTTGTGTCCAAAACACATACTACATAATTCATACGAATGTAAGAAATCGATACAATAAGCGCACGTGTAGATTATTAAGCGCACCAATAATTTTTGTTTGTAAACCTGCACAAACTGTATAAAAATAAATTGATTCTGCAAAAATAATTTTTATTATCGGGTCAGGAGTTTCTAGTACCAAAACAGTATATCGTACATGCATATGGGCTGGTATATATATACAAATGATGATTAATAATTTAAGCTAAGTAATACCCAAAAATATTTCAATTCCGGAAAATAAAATAAAATAATAATAAAATAATAATAAAATAATAATAAAATAAAAATAAAATAAAAATATTTATTATTTCACAGGGCGGGATATTACAGAGACATCTAGCTACGAACTCTTCTATATCTTGCTTCATTCCGGTCCACCAATAGAACTGCTTCATGTCTCGATACATCTTCGTGCTTCCTGGATGAACTGCCAGTAAGGTGGTGTGTGCTTCCTTCATGATCTCCTCCCTAAGATCCCCCACCTTTGGCACACACAACCGATCTCCAAACCATAGCACTCCTTCTTTAACATTGAACTCGGGAAGTTTCCCTTCGTTCGCTTGCACCTTGAGTGCCTGGGTTTCCGCATTGCCATCTTGACTCCTCTTCACTCGGTCCTTCAGACTTGGTTGGAGTTCTAATCGAGCTAACATAGCACCCAACTCTTGAGAAACCATCTCAATACCGGCTCTCCTTATCTCTTCCTCTAACTCCATCCTTATAGCTGTTAACATGGAAATGCTCCTCTTCCTGCTGAGTGCATCTGCCACTACGTTGGCCTTTCCTGGATGGTACAAAATCTCGGGCCTGATATCTTCCAACACTTCCAACCATCGCCTTTCCCTCATATTTAAGTCCTTCTGTTGATAGATATACTTTAAACTCTTGTGGTCTGTGTACATCTCCACCCTTTCTCCGTAGATATAATGTCTCCATATCTTCAAGGCAAAGACGATAGCATCCAGCTCTAAGTCATGAGTTGGATAGTTCTTCTCATGTGGTCAGAGCTGCCTCGATCCATAGGCAATGACTTTCTCCTTTTGCATCAGAACGCATCCAAAACCCAAGTGAGATGCATCACTGTAGATCACATACCCTTTACCCATTTGAGGTAAGACCAAAACCGGTGCTGATATCAGTCGGTTCTTCAGCTCCTGAAAACAGGCTTCACACTTATCGGTCCAGTCCAACTGCTTGTCCTTCATGTTCAAAGCTGTGAGTGGTACCGCAATCTTGGCATAGTCCTGAATGAACTTCCTGTAGTACCCGGTCAAACCCAAAAAGCTCCTTACTTCCTTCACTGTCCTTGGCTAAGGTAATCCTTTCACCACCTCTATCTTTTGTGGGTCAGTGACCACTCCCTCCTTAGAAAGGACATGGCCAAGGAAAGCTACTTCTGACTTCCAGAGTTTGCACTTGGAAAGCTTCGCGTACAACTCTTGCTCTTGAAGCTTGCTCAAAACTGCAGACAAATGCTCGGCATGATCCTCCTCGGTCGTTGAGTACACCAAAATGTCGTCTATGAAGACCACCAAAAATGAGGCGATGAATGGTCGTAGGACTCGATTCATCAAATCCATGAAGACTGCTGGAGCATGGGTCACTTTAAATGGCATCACCAGAAACTCATAATGCCCATACCGCGTCCTGAAAGTTGTCTTTGGTATGTCTTCCTCCTTGACACGAACCTGATGGTAACCCGATCGTAGATCGATCTTTGAGAACACTGCGGGTCCTTGTAACTGATCGAACAAGTCGTCGATCCTGGAAATTGGATATTTATTTTGGACTGTGACTTTGTTCAATTCCCGATCGTCGATACACATCCTTGATGAACCTTCCTTCTTCTTGACTAGTAGTACCGGTGCTCCCCAATGAGAGGCACTAGGCCTGACGAGTCCCTTCTGTATTTGCTTCTTGACTTCATTCCGTTCCATCGGTGCCACATGATATGACATCTTCGATACGGGTGCGCTGCCTGGCTGGGTCACGATACTGAGCTCCACATCCCTTGGTGTAGGTAACCTTGGTAACTCCAAAAATATGAGTGAAAAGTCTCGTACAATTGGTATTCCCTTGACTTCCTTTGGCACCTTACTCCCGGCTGTAACCGCCAACATCCTTCCGTTTCTCTTCTTCCCTTGAAACACAATCTCCGGTCTCTCGGGTATAGCTAAGGTTACCTTCTTCCCTTTGCAGTTGATATTGGCCTTGCACTTGGACATCCAATCCATCCCGATTATCACATCAACTCGCACCAAACCCAATTCCAGCAAATCTATATTCATGGTTTCTCCTCCAACTTGGAGTTTACAGTCCTTGTAACATACATCGGTAGTGAGAGTTGCCCCTGATGGTGTAGTGTCATGCTCCGCTTTCCAAAATACGGAACACGAGTACGTAATGTAGGCCCAGCGAATGATGTAAACATCATTCATAAGTTGTACCAGACTAAATCAGCAATAAGAACAACAAAATACAATCACGCAAGAAATATAACCACATGAATCAACGATAAATTCCAATAATAAATGAAATAATCCAACAGTATAAATATCCAACAACCGGGATCAAAACAAACTACGGGTCATAAAGCCCAAAAATAAAGTACAAGTCATAACAATGTTTAAGAAAATAAATCTAGCAGCAAATAAAACTATGCAGCGGAGACTGGTTCCAACTCTAGAAACGTAGCTCACCAATTCCTTCGGGAATAGATCCTTCGGTACCTGTAAAATCTTGATCTAAAAAGAAAGAAAAGAGTGCCCCTAGAGTAAGTCGTGGGCGGCAAGTAGAGAAAACAAAAGGTAAAGGAAAACATGTATATCAAAGAATAGGAACATGGTCAAAGACAAAGAACAAAACAACGAGCAGGCAATAATATCAAAGGTCTACAATAATCATGTATGTAATGAGTGATGTCAAGTCAAGATCAAGCATGAGATGCAGGTTGTTAAGTATTTTATTAGCCTATCTAGTGCACGTACTACTGCGTCCCATTCCACAGGTTCGGCGCAAGCACAGTGATCATTTTAGACCGATGGTGAATTCACGGATTGTGTACTCGACATTGATAATAATAATTTACGTGCAAGAATCATTATTCAATCATTGCAATCTATACTCCTCCTTCTATGTTAAGTATTCGTGCGAGCGAGAAGGCCTTACCGAGTACATTTTCCGATGGTTCACTACCAAGTCTACCCATAATACCCCGGCTTGTTAATAGTTTATTTTCGTCCTATGTGAGCATGCAAGAGGGTGTCAATATTGTATATTACTATGTATGACTAATTCTAAGCATTACAGACAAAGCATGAGGCGAATACATCATATAAACACATTTCACAAAATCAGGACAACATGACCTTGCTGTACTAAAATATGGATTATGGTCACTACAAAATAGCAAACCTGAATCCGTCGAAAGGACTAGGAAGTAGACTTTCACATGGCTCCAGCGAGTATAATTAAGGCATATAAAAGATATCGAAACTAGGGTAAAAACTCTATTCTAATCAGGTTTAATTTTATGTTCAGGCAGCATGCAGTAAGTTGTGTTCAACTAATTATTTCAGGTCAGAGAACTCATTAATAAAATCTGTAAAAATTCTGGGGCATACCTATACATGTCTAGGTCCAGCCTAATTTATTTCAGATTTTTCTTTATGTTTAACACGGTCAAATAAAATAAGAAACAGCAGGATACGCATGAAATTATGAATCTAGAATTACTAACACAGTTGTACTAAAAAGATGATACCTAGCAGATGACAAGTTGGAATTTAAATTTGCACCAGGGAAAGCGATCTAAATATCCAGGGCTACAATTTATGTTCAACAAGTTATTCCAAATTATGTCATTAGCATGGTTAAAAATCTGATTCAAAGTGAAACTTCCAGCAAACCAAAAATTAACTATAAAAAAAGGCAAGATTCAACCACATGTTATGCCTACGCAATTCTCCGAATGCCCCTCGGAGATTGGTCAGATGATTCTCTTTGCGAAGAATTTTAACTAACATGTCGCCTATGTAAACCTCCATATTCTTGCCAATTGGGCTTTTAAAGACCTTATTAACCATGCATTGATAGGTGGTGTCTGCATTTTTCATGCTGAAATGCATGACTCGGTAGCAACAGAGGCTTTGATCTGTTATGAAAGATGTATTCAGGGTATCAGGTGGAAACATTTGGATCTGCTTATACCCGGAGAATACATCCATGAAAGTTAAGAGCTCATACCTGAATGTGGCGTTGATCAATGCATTTATGTTTGGGAGAGGGAAGGGGTCTTTTGGACACACCTCATTGAGATCTGTGAAGTCTATGCAATTCTCCATTTGTCGTTAGCTTTTTAACCATCACCACATTTGCTAGCCACTCAGGATAGCTAACTTCTTGGATGAAGCGTGCGGCCAAAAGTTTCTCGACTTCTTCTTTGACTGCCTGTAGCCTGTAGGGAGCAAACTTGTGGCGCCTTGTTGGACAGGCTTGTAATTCGGTCTTATGCTAAGGTGGTGCATGATTAAATCTCTATATATTCCCAGCATGTCAGCTGCAGTCCAAGCGAACAAGTCTTGGTTCCCCCTTATACAGTCAATGAGCTGCTCTTTGTGTTGAAGAGGAAGGGCTTTTCTTACTCGAAAACACTTTGTGTGATTTTCTTGAGAGAAAGGGATCTCCTTCAATTCATCCATGGGCTCGAAGTTTATATGGCTCCTTTTTGGCGGTAGTACGATGGCATCAATTGGGAGTACCACGCTCTCCATTATGGCAGTGTAGCATGCTCGTGCTGCCTCTTGGCTTCTGACAACTTGGCCTACGCATGTTGTTGAGGGAAATTTCATTTTCATATAGAATGCAAAGGCAAATGCAGGGAAAGCAGCCAGGCCTAGACATCCAAATATAGTGTTGCACGCAGCTTTGACAACGACTACCAAAAAGGCTAGTTCCTCTGATCGAGTAGCGGGGGCTTTTCCTATTGTCTAGTGTGATGATTCCTTCAACTGGAACGGGGGCACCGGAGAACTCGTGGAGAGTGCAACCAGCATACTTGAGTCGGTTTCGGGAAAGCTTGCGACTATCGAATGCATTCAAGAAGAGAATGTTCACAGAGCTGTCATTGTCTACATGGATGGGTCGTACTTCATGATTTGTCATGCAAAGGCTTATAACCAATGCATCACAATGAGGCATCCTGATGCCCTCTAGATCTTTATCGGAAAAAGACACAAGGACACATAGGCTCTTGGCAGGCAAGATATTATGCACTGAGCTCACCTCCCTAACGGACGCTTTGTGGAAGGAGTTCGAAACTCCCCCCATCGAGCCATGGTGGATGGTGTGGAATACTGCCATGTGCTCTGAATCTTGAGATTCTGAGGGCTTCTCTTGATGCTTATTAGCCCTCCGTGCCAGGGAGTTTTAACCTTGTTCTTTTGTTGGACGAATTGAGAGAGATAGCCCTGGCGAACCAGTCCTTCAGGTTATTCTGTAAGGGCTCGGCAACTGTTAGTGATGTGTCGATGGTCTCTATAAAATGCACACCACTTGTTCTTATCTCTTCTCTTACAGCTGTTGTCATCTTTGGGGGGGCAGTGGATTGTTCCGTCATTTTGAACTTCCGTGAGGATGGCTGACATGCTTGTGTTAAGGGGAGTGAATTTTATGAAAGAGTGGTGCTGGAGGAGGGCGACGTTGAGTTGCGCTGTCTTTCTGAAACTTCCTGGGTCCTTCCTCGCTGATATTCTTTTGTTTGTTCCTATAAGATGGATCCTTCTGGCTTTGAGGATGAAGGATTTCCTCACCTCTGATATACTGTGACTTCTCACTAAGAGCTCGATAAAATCTTTAGGAGACTTTCTTCGATAGAGGCCTTCAGGTCTTTGTCGGCGACATTGTGGCGGAAGGCGGCAACTGCCACTAACGAGTCCAGGGAGGAGATGGACCTCGCCTCAGTTATGAAGCGCTTGACAAAGTCCTTTAGCAACTCTCCATCCCTTTGTTTTAATTCCAAGAGAGAAGCACTTATTTTTCTGCCTTGCGGCTGGTGACAAAGTGCGTTATAAAGAGTCCATCGAGTTGGTTGAAGGAGAATATCTACTCCAGGGTAAAGCAAGATTAACACTCCCACGCCGATCCCTTCAAGGTTGCGGAGAACATTCGACATAGGAGCTCATCGGTGTTGTAGATCATCATGAGATTTTTAAAACTCTTAATATGATTAGCCAGGTCAGATTCACCATCATGAGATTCAAACTAAGGAGCTTTAAAATTCTTGGGAATGGGTGCATTGAGGATGAATTCACTGAAATAAGGTCGAATAGGGTAGTAAGACCTGTTGGAGTGGTTCCCTTCATGATTTATCTTCTCCAAGTGATCCTCCACTTCACGAATTTAGCAAAGGACTTGGTCGTCCCTCCCATTGGACCTAGTTGAGTCACTAGACTCTTCTTCTTTTGATGCAGTAGAGTGGTGGCTACACGAGTGTCGACCTGATCATGAGTACCTCGGATGCCTTGGAGGATGTCGTGCTTGAAGTTTTCAAGTTCGGCCATAATGACAGGGGCCTATTTCTCTTTGTTCTTCTCACGAAGCTTTCGACTTTCACAAGTTGGGTTTCTATCTTCACTACACCCCCTATGAGGGGAGAAGCATCTTGATATCTGCCTTCGAGGAGAATTGCTTCACTAATTTTCCAAATGTTCTGAACGGGAGGCCTCACCCCGGGTATGCCTTTCGTTCAAGCGGGTATGGAGGTCGGACCCCTGTTGTATGGAGTTGACGCCTTGACGGGGGTCTCTTAACTTCTGGGGACTACGAAAGGGCGTCAAGTGGATGACAGCAGAATGCAATAAGACATGGTCATGTAGAGGGTGTTCTCATGCTGTGGTTCATGATGGGTTTGTTGGGAGCCCCTTGATGCATCTACATTAAGAGGAGCTTGATTAAGCTGTTGGGGCTGATCCGGCTGATGCGGAGGAATATTGTCCTCCACATGAGGAACTTGCTGACAAAGAGGGTTGGCTTGTAGGTTTGAGGTCGCTACTCTCCCTTTTCCCTTCAGTGGCATGACGGAAAAACTTGGTGTTTCGCACGACAAGTTATGATCTATGAAGTAGATCTGTTTAGTTTCCCACATCGGCGCCATTCTGTTGATGCTTATTTTGGTGTGGGGGCAAACATATAGCGTGTTTATATTTTGAAGGAAACTACTAGAGATCTTACCTTTGATCATGCCCACGAAAAGTGGTTAAGGGATCCTGATATTGAATCTGGATTGTTTAAGGAGAACCTAGATTAGGATCCGACGGTTGCTGACGCGGCCATTGGACTTGAAAAAAAAACCCTGAAACACCGGGGTTGGCACCGGCGACAGATCCTCCAACGCTCAAGTCAGAACCTAAGAGAGGAAAAGATTTGGAGAGTAGAAAGAAAGATTTCAGACTATCTTTTGATGAGGGATGGGGGAGGGTAGTTATAGGCCTGAGAATCGGTTAGGAGATTGACATAAATTTGTTATCTTCTGCAGATACCCTTTATGAGACAAAATTGGATACTTCCTTGTAGGGATTAAGTGATTTGACTTACAATCCTAATGGGCTAAATGTCTCTCTTAATGGACCTAGTCACTTTTAATGAGCTTGAAAGTTGTCAATGTCCTGTTAGTGAGACTGAACAAGGTCTGGACCGGTTAGGGAGGTCCGTTAATGTTAATATGCCTTTAGAAGCTTTAATATCTGTATTGGAATCGTACGGCTCTGATTTGCTGTAATTTTTACCATTATCACTCTCCTTCATTTTCTTGTCGTTACAAATACACACAGAGGCGAGTAAACACGGATCTTTCATTTTTCCTTTGCAAATAGCATTCCTTCAGTATCTCCACAGATGACTAACCTCAGTGACAAATACTTCAGAATGTCAAACATAGTAAATATAAGACAAACTCCATCAAGAGCCCTTATTCTTGCATTACGAGAAAATCATAAATGGAGCCCACGACTGGGGAACCCATGTGAACTTATTTACATCTCCTCAATTGGACTATTCACCAGTGACGACATAAAGAAGCATCACTTCACATCCCTTTAAGTCTATCTATTGGAAGTATATGTCGAGGAGTCATTAACGGCAGTTAACTAGGACCCACTTAGAATTTTATTCGTCTACACTGAATTGCTTCTGGTTGATACCTTGCCGTTAACTAATTACAACTAATTTATACGTAACAAAAGGAACCATCAAATTCTTATAACCAATTTCAAATTTCCACAAACTATTATTTCCTTCTGCCAGTTTAAGCTTCTCTCTCAGTTTCTTACTGCAGGTATATATGTTCACATGGGTATTTCAAAAGGAAGATGTCTCCTTTATCCACTTTGATCCATTTTTTGGGTTTGTGACTGTTGCGGCTTTTCTCCGGGGTGGGAGCAATTGGATAATGAGGTTTTTTTACGGAAAAAACTTTCAATTTAGGTTGTTGATCTAAAATATGATGGTTGAAAGCTCTTGAATGATTTTGGACTTTTGTGAGCGCTGTGATCTGGATTGGACGCTGAGATATTGCCGGTGAACTTGAACAAAGTTTAAACACCGGAGTTAGCCTCGGAGGGACGGCTTAGATATTGCCGACGAACTTGCACAAACTTTAAACACCGGGGTTAGCTCTAGCGAAAGACCCTTCGACACTCAAGTCAGTAACTCCGAATATTATGAGCATTTTGGTGACAAAAATAGCGATTACCTAACTATAAATGAGGTGAAGGGTATTTATAGCCTAGGAGATTGTTCTGAAAGATAGACTTAAAATGATTCTTTTTACTTAAGTGCTGATTCTCATGGTTATGGGATAGAATTAGTTGATAACTCTGTTTAAGATATACAATTTGGTTAACAACTTTTAATTAGCTGAAACACCTCTTGTTGGGTTATAAATTAGCCCTAATTGTAGGCATGGTTAATTTGATGGGGCTGAAAGTGCCCCAAATTCCTCTTACGGACTTGTAGTTGCAGAAATTACCATTTTACCCCTGTGAGCTTTAGGGTGTGCGCCTAAATTGTACGATTCAGAGTTATTTTCGAATTTTACTAATATCGCCAGCCCCCAAATCCTGAAGGCCGGATTTCGCAGTCTTTGAGGAGTAGTTTGCCATTTTCCGTGCATAGGATGACGCATCAGATATTCGATGGCGCTGAGAATCTTGTTCAGAGCTTTTTTGCATAGTGGCAACTTTGTAGAATTTCCAGAAACTTTTCTGGATTTTACTTGATCTCTTTTCCAATTTTTAATCATTTGTTCAGAATTTTTAATCAATTTTTCAAATTTTATAATTAACTTTTCGAAATTCATAATTATTTTTGGAAATTTTAAATTATTTTTCTGAAAATATAATTATTTTTTAGAACTATATTAATTAACTTTTCCAATTTTATTTTTCTTAGAATGTTTAATTAAATAGTTTTAAACTTTTAATTATTAATTGGAATTTTTAAATAATAAATCTTACCTAATGTGAATTCTGAAGAGATCTTACGGTTGGATATTAGTGCAAGAATTTTAAAGCAATCAGATGGCCCAAAATCTACATTTTCTCTCAAGTTGATCGGGGGCAGAGCTGCTCGACAACGCTGATGTGGCCCGCCACATGGCATTGTGGCCCTTTTTTTCCATTTTTTTTTTTTTTTTTTGAGGAACTACTTTTTGGAGCAAAATAAGATCTATTATGGGTGGTTCAGGTTTGAACTCCCAATGTAACGCCTATTTCCCTAAAAATATATTTTTGTGTATTTTCTGTATTTTAAAAATTTTCGTAAATTATTTTTCCGGTTTTCAAATTCTTTTGTCAAAATATATTTTTTTGGATCTTCTATTTTAAAATCTGTTTCTGATCAATAATTTTAAATTGTAACTATTTTCTATGATTTTATATTGAAATACAATTCCTATTTTTGTTATTAATTCTCTTATTATTATTACTGTTATTATTGTTATTATTATTACTAATTTTGGCGGGTTATTGAAAATCCATTCTATGTGCTAATTATATTGTATCTATTTTAAATAAATACTATTTTGTAATGCAAATTACATTTTTTTTTGTAAACAATATTTTTATTTTTTATTTAATTTTCCTATTTAATTTTAAAACCCTAATGCTATAACCCCATAACCCGTTTCCTATATTAAACTAAACCCATTTAACTTAAACCCATTAAGCCCCTATATGCATTAAACCCATTACCCATTAGTTAATTATCCTTATACCCATTAAGTAAACCCATACCCAATTACCCATCTATTTTATACCCAAACCCTATACTGTTACCCATACCCACTATCCGTTATCACCTATACACTGTTTAATTCCCTAAGACCCTACCCGTTACCAAACCCAAACCTGGTTAACCCCCCCTCCAGCCGTCACCTTCCCCTAACCCTAATCTCTTTTTTTCACTGTGTATTTATAAACCCATACTTCCTCTTCGACTGTTCATCTCCTTCCCTACCAGCCTCCTTCCTTTTAGCCTGTTACACCCCGGAACCAATCCATCTCCTCTCCTCCTTCAGTTTCGCCGCACCCCCGACCTCCTGGCAACCCTTGTAGCGCCCCGAATTTCTAATATAATATCTTAAAAAGTACGTGGCACAATCCCAGCATCAACTTCAATGTAACATTAAACACAACCAACGCCACTAAAATTTTCAACTTTTATTACAATAATCTTTTACATAGCACAGCGGAATTCAAAACATCCCAATCATAGTTTTCTTTTATTTACAACACAGTCCTTTTACAACACTGCTTTACAAATTTACACAAAACTCTATTAAATCAATTTATCTCAAAACTAACTCAAGCATCCATACCGCCAAACTCTAAGCAACAACCTGCAACACATGATGCTAGAGATGATCCCTAACCCCCAAAACTAAAGGGATCAGCCATAAATGGTGTGAGTGACATAAAACAACAAACAACATAAATGAACATTAGTCATGAATCCATAAACAACAGGTAGTAAACATGAATACATAAAATACGATGTAGCAAGGAAAAGTAAACAACAAGTGAGACTAAACCAAGTGTCAAGTGTAGAAAACAGGAAACGCACATGCATAAAACCAAGTTAAGAAAACACAAATCCTATATGCGGACTCCCTAATGCGTACTTGTCAAAGTCTATGCATCCAATTCTACATAGGTTCGGTGCAAGCCCTTAACGTCTCCACATTATAGGGTTCAATCCCTGCTATGCAACTAATCCTAACACGATGACTACTACGAGATAAAGATAAACTGTGAGTACTAGCCCTTGCTCCGATAATTCCGGAGATCAATCCCACACTGCAAGTAACTACTTGGATAATTCCGGAGACATATCCCACACCGCAGGTAATTTACCTGAGATAATTCCGGAGATACATCCCACACCCTAAGTAAGATACTTGGATAATTCCGGAGATTAAATCCCACACCGAAACAATGACCCTCATCACATGATTACCCCATGTGCGTCGCCTCGACTCCGATAATTCCGGAGATCAATCCCATGCCGTAAGTAACTACTTGGATAATTCCGGAGATATATCCCACACCGCAGGTAATTTACCTGAGATAATTTCGGAGATACATCCCACACCCTAAGTAAGATACTTGGATAATTCCGAAGATTAAATCCCACACCGAAAGCCATACTGAGGTGCATAACCCATGTTTCCGTTCGTCATATCACCACTAGTGCCTGTCCTTATCATTTTGGGGTTATTTAATTACTTAACGAATCTCCTAGAGTCGGTGTACCCTACCGGACTTTACTCAATATCTGAACAACTAAATGCCTCAACAGACCCAAACATAATTAACTCAAACACCGGTATGCTAGGGTCACACACATCCTCTAGAGACTCAACTCAAATATCTCAACCAAACTCACATCTGAAACTGCTCAACTTAACATCTTGAAATTATATGTTAAAATAGAAGATAAGGTATAGCTTAAAACATTTGAAGAATAAATCATATGAAGGAAACATTCAAACTTATGAGGATACATCAGCACCAGTCGACTGTCTAGAAGGAAAATTCCATGATTTTAAGAAAATAAGTTAAGTAATATAAGTTAACTTATAAAAGTCATAAGTTGACTTACCAGATCATAAGTTGACTTATAAAAAAACATAAGTCGACTTACCAGATCATAAGTTGACTTATAGAAAACATAAGTCGACTTACCAGATCATAAGATGACTTATAAAAAAAACATAAGTCGACTTACCAGATCATAAGTTGACTTATAGAAAACATAAGTCGACTTACCAGATCATAAGTTGACTTATAAAAAACATAAGTCGACTTACCAGATCATAAGTTGACTTATAAAAACATCAGTCGACTTACCAGAGAGAAATTCCAGAAATCATTAAGAAAATATTCTAAGTGTTATAAGTCGACTTGCAAAGTCATAAGTCGACTTAAAAGAAAGCATAAGTCAACTTAAAAGGTCATAAGTCGACTTACCAGAGAAAAATCTACGATAACTTTGAAAAATAAATTCTAAGTGTACCAGTCGACTGTCCAGAGCGGATTTTCAAGAAAACTAAAGATACAGCAGCAGGGTCGTACCAGTCGACTGAAAAATCTACCAGTCGATTTTTGGCCTACAATTTACATAATTTAGGTCTGAATATAATAATCAAAACTGGAGTTTTTCTAAAGATTCATTGTTGACGAAAATAATTCGTATTCAGGTAAAAATGACAAATCTCAAATAATCTTCATTATGGTTACATTGCTCAATCATCCAATGTCTCAAAACTCAATTCTCATGTTCTAAATTCCTAATTATTCCATTAGGGTTTCTAAATACTGAATCCTTTTCACAACTCAAACCAAGATCTGTTTGTAAACACAAGATCCAAATGTTCATCCATCCAATCCCTTATTATCATAACCATAATCATATCTTGAACATGCTTTCTAGCAATACAAATTTATAAACCAAGATTTACTAAACATTCTTAATTACCACATACATAATACGACAACAATCATTGCATTGCTCAAACAAACATGTCAAAACAAACAACGGAACGATCATTCACATAAGTCGAAACAATAACCAAATCTACAACATTCACATGAAGCAAACAACAAACAATTTTACATCACTCACCTTGGAATTGAAAAGATCCAACGAAAAAGCCTTCCTTTTTGCGAGATCCAAATCCTCCTCTTGATCTCTCAAAAATCACCAAATATTATGTTGTGCAGCAGAATGACGGGTGCAAATCTCCTTTTAAATATCCGGGATGAAGTTTTAGGGTTTTACTCACTTTTGCAAAATAATCCCTTCAAAATACAACTTTATATATATAGCTCTATTCTTGGAAATTCAATAAAATTTATTTAAATTAGGATTTAACAGTAAAATATAATCCTAAATCTCAACGGGTACTGTTCAAAACGTCCAGAAAATACCTTTTACATTTTAACCCCTAAAAATGACAAATTTGCAAAAAGGTCCTTCTTTTCTCAAAATTTGCAAATAGTTCCAATTAATTTCAGAAAAATCTGGAAAAATACTAAATAAATCCCAAATATTAAATAATGATTTTTCATGAAGAAAACTTGACTTTCAAACTTCTCAAAAAAGTATTTGCACGTGTTTTGCACGTGTAAAAAGGTAAATTTTTCTGAAAATATTCATAAATTCTCCAAAAATCATTTTAGTCATTTATAAACCTTTAAAAATAATATATTAAAAATACGGAGTTCTACATCACTCCCTCCTTAGAAGAGTTCTGTCCTCAAAACTACTACTAATGAGTTCAAACCACATACCAACAAAGGAACAATATCTCATAAATAAAACATAGTCCAAACAATTACATACGATAACACAATCATAATAGAAGGAATACAACTTAACTCAATCAATGGTACAAACATTCAAAAGAATCTCAATCACATAAAAGAAATACACTCATACAAAAAGCTCAGGAAAATCCTTCTGCATGCGATCCTCTGGCTCCCAAGTAGCCTCCTCGAACTGCTGATTCCTCCACAACACCTTGACCATAGGTATCACCTTGCTCCTAAGAACTTTCTCCCTACGATCAACGATCTCAACAGGCTGTTCCTTGTAACTCAAGTTCACTTGTAGGTCTTCAGGAACCTCTACCAACTGATGATTCTGATCTGGCACATACTTCCTCAACAATGACACATGGAATACATCATGCACTTGTACTAACTCTTCTGGAAGCTTCAATCTATATGCTGTCTTGCCAATCCACTCCATGATCCTGTATGGCCCAATATACCTTGGCGCCAACTTGCCTCCCTTACCAAACCTGATCACTCCTTTGGTCGGAGAAACCTTGAGGAAAACTGCATCCCCAACCTCAAACTCCAAGTCTCTTTGTCGAGTATCAGCATAACTCTTTTGCCAACTCTGAGCCTCGACCAATCTCTTGCGAATCAGCTCAATCTGCTCCGATGTCTGCTGTACGATCTCAGGACCATACATCTGCCTCTAGCCAACCTCGTACCAACAAACAGGTGTCCTGCACCTCCGCCCGTACAAAGCCTCATACGGTGCTATCCCAATACTCGCATGGTAACTGTTGTTATAAGCAAACTCAACCAATGCCAAGTATTTCTCCCAACTACCACCGAAATCTATAACACAAGCCCTCATCATGTCTTTCAGCACTCGATTCACCCTCTCAGTCTGACCATCGGTCTGTGGATGAAAAGCGGTACTGAATTCAGTTCTGGTGCCTAAAGCTGCTTGTAGGCTCTTCCAAAACCTTGAAGTAAACCTTGCATCTCTGTCGGAAACAATCGACACAGGAACTCCGTGAAGTCTCACAATTTCACCATTGTACAACTCAGCCAATTTCTCCATCAACCAAGTAATCTTCATGGCTAGAAAGTGAGCCGACTTAGTCAAACGGTCCACAACAACCCAAATCGAGTCATTGCCCTTCGAACTCCTCGGCAAACCTGTGATGAAATCCATACTGATATTCTCCCATTTCCACTCTGAAATGGGTAACGGCTGCACCAAACCTCCTGGTCTCTGGTTTTCTGCTTTGATCTGCTGACAAGTCAGACACCTTGCCACGAAATCAGCCACATCCCTCTTTATACCAGACCCCTAAAAGTGCTGTTTGATGTCCCTGTACATCTTCGTGCCTCCTGGATGTACTGACAACAATGTACTGTGTGCTTCCTGCAAGATACTATCTCTCAAATCTGCATTATCTGGAACACACAACCTCTCACCTAACCAAAGAATTCCATCTTGGACACGAAACTCTGATAGTCTGCCCTCTGAAACCTGTTGCAACATCTTCTGAATCTCTGAGTCTGATCTCTGACCTTCCACAATCCTTTCTCTCAAGGATGGCTGCAGCCTCAACTGAGCCAAAGATGCCCCTAAACCTTGCAGCAGCACCTCAATACCTGCCTGATCGATCTCTGCTGCCAACTCACTTCGAGTAGTGATCAAACTTGATAAACTACTCTTCCTGCTAAGTCCATCAGCCACCACATTCGCCTTGCCCTGATGATACTTAATCTCAGGACGAATGTCTTCCAAAACTTCCAACCACCTTCTCTGCCGAAGATTTAGATCCTTCTGTTGATAAATGTACTTCATGCTCTTGTGGTCAGTGTACATGTTAACCTTCTCACCATAAACATAATGCCTCCACTGCTTCAAGGCATAAATGATAGCTGCTAGCTCCAAATCATGCATCGGATAATTCTTCTCATGCGGACGCAATTGCCTCAAACCATAAGTAATAACTTTGCCTTCTTGCATCAAGACACAATCCAAACCTCTGAGAGACGCATCACTGAAGATATCATAATCCTTCCCAGCTTGTGGCAAAGCTAAGATACGTGCAGTAGTCAACCTCTCCTTTAACTCAAGGAAACTCTCCTCACACTTATCAGTCCATGAAAATGCCACATTCTTCCGGGTCAAACCTGTCAAAGGAACTGCAATCTGAGAATAACCCTGGATGAATCTCCTGTAATAACCAGCTAAACCCAAGAAACTTCTGACTTCCTTTACAGACATTGGCCTGGGCCAATCCTTAACTGCTTCAACTTTCTGAGGATAAGTGGCCACTCCCTCCATAGAAAGGATATGACCAAGGAAAGCTACCTCAGACTTCCAAAACTCACACTTCGACAACTTGGCATACAAGCTATTCTCCTGCAATTTCCGTAATACCGTTGTCAAGTGCGTAGAATGCTCCTCCTCCGACTTCGAATACACCACAATATCGTCGATGAAGACCACCATGAAGGAGTCAATAAATGGCCTCAAAACCCGATTCATCATGTCCATGAAAACTACTGGTGCATTCGTCAACCCTGAATGGCATTACCAAAAACTCATAGAGTCCATGACGAGTCCTGAAAGCTGTCTTACTCACATCTTCCTCCTTGACTCGAACCTGATGATACCCTGATCTCAAATTAATCTTCGAAAACACAGCTGCTCCTCGAAGCTTGTCGAACAAATCATCAATCCGCGGCAGTGGATACTTGTTCTGAATAGTCACCCTATTCAACTCCCGATAGTCAATGCACATCCTCATTGACCCATCCTTCTTCTTGACTAATAGCACTGGCACTCCCGACGGAGAAGAACTCGGCCTAATAAGTCCTTTGCTCAATAGCTCCTCAATCTGCTTCTTCACTTCATCTTGCTCTACAGGTGCCATCCTGTACGGAGCCTTAGAAATCGGCGCGCTCCCCGGCTGAACATTGATGCAAAACTCCACATCTCTCTGTGGCGGTAATCCTGGAAAATCCTCCAAGAACACCTTAGAAAAATCTCTGACAACGGGAATGCCCTTGACTTCATTTGAAATTGCCATCTTGGATACCATTGCAGCCACCTTCGGAATCTTCTTCTTCCCTTGGAAAGTCACTGCGGGTCCACCTGGTGCTTTCACCAACACCTCCTTCTGCTTGCATTCAATTGTGACATCATATATTGCCATCCAATCAATGCCTACGATGACATCCACATCCAAGACTTGCAGCTCGATCAAATCAATGCCGAACAACCTCCCACCAATCTCGATATCACAGCCCTCGTAATATCGATCAGCGATCAATTCTTCACCCGACGGCGTTGCCACCGACAATACCTTGCCTGGAAACAACTTAGGCTCCACACCTAAGATCTTTGCAAAATTTGGCGATACAAAAGTATGCGACGAACCAGTATCAAATAAAACCTTTGCCTTTATTCCATTAATCCAAATAAATCTTGTTACATGAAGAAAAATACTCAATCTTCAATTATTCCCCAAATAAAAGTTTTACTTAATACAAAACAAATTCAAAATTCTTGCACCCACGAGTCACATTCCTGAGTTACCCGCATCCTCCTCAGTCAATGCGAACACTCGTCCCTCTTCAGATCCTTGCCCTTCCTGGCACCATCTTTCTTCAGCTGCGGACAGTTCGGGCGAATATGCCCTTCACGACCACAATGATAGCACGCCTTCCGAGGTTCGGTGCATGCTGCCCGATAATGTCCAGTCTCTCCACAATTGAAACAAGTCTGCTTCGCCAACTTCGAACACGCTGACCGGTAATGACCTGCCTCCTTGCAAAAATAACAAGTTACTTCCCGAGTTGCAGGTGCCTTCTGCACTGGGTCACTGAACTTGACTTGCTTCGCTGGAAACTCCTTCCCACTCTGATCTGACGCTGGCCTCCTCCTCTTGGAAGACTCGGCCTGCTCGATAGGATCAGCGTTAATAAATATTGGTCCAATCCTATAGTTCCGATTCTGGTTCCGAATCTACGCCAAATTAGCTGCCATTAGCGCATTCAGAGTCTGATACACCTTGGCAAATTCGACCTCGAGATCAATTCCAGTTCCTCGGGAACTTCCAGATCATTCCTCATTGTTACCACCGTTCCTGGGCCTGGGTGCAACCATTCTGAATACTGCAAAACGAGGGTAAAGTTGGAGCATCACACACACATTTCACATTCACATCCATACCTTATGGTAAAACCATAACCATACCCCAAACCGAATCATCATGTTTCAACTCTATGTGATACTCACACTCTAATGTCCACACCTAGGTACTCACTCTCTAGTGTCCACACCTAGGTTGGTTTTCATACTATGCCTATTATTACTATTGAAGCATGCTCTGATACCAATTTGTAGCGCCCCGAATTTCTAATATAAAATCTTAGAAAATACGTGGCACAATCCCAGCATCAACTTCAATGTAACATTAAACACAACCAACGCCACTAAAATTTTCAACTTTTATTACAATAATCTTTTACATAGCACAGCGGAATTCAAAACATCCCAATCATAGTTTTCTTTTATTTGCAACACAGTCTTTTTACAACACTGCTTTACAAATTTACACAAAACTCTATTAAATCAATTTATCTCAAAACTAACTCAAGCATCCATACCGCCAAACTCTAAGCAACAACCTGCAACACATGATGCTAGAGATGATCCCTAACCCCCAAAACTAAAGGGATCAGCCATAAATGGTGTGAGTGACATAAAACAACAAACAACATAAATGAACATTAGTCATGAATCCATAAACAACAGGTAGTAAACATGAATACATAAAATACGATGTAGCAAGGAAAAGTAAACAACAAGTGAGACTAAACCAAGTGTCAAGTGTAGAAAACAAGAAAAGCACATGCATAAAACCAAGTTAAGAAAACACAAATCCTATATGCGGACTCCCTAATGCGTACTTGTCAAAGTCTATGCATCCCATTCTACATAGGTTCGGTGCAAGCCCTTAACGTCTCCACATTATAGGGTTCAATCCCTGCTATGCAACTAATCCTAACACGATGACTACTACGAGATAAAGATAAACTGTGAGTACTAGCCCTTGCCCCGATAATTCTGGAGATCAATCCCACACTGCAAGCAACTACTTGGATAATTCCAGAGACATATCCCACACCGCAGGTAATTTACCTGAGATAATTCTGGAGATACATCCCACACCCTAAGTAAGATATTTGGATAATTCCGGAGATTAAATCCCACACTGAAACAATGACCCTCATCACATGATTACCCCATGTGCGTCGCCTCGACTCCGATAATTCTGGAGATCAATCCCATGCCGCAAGTAACTACTTGGATAATTCCGGAGATATATCCCACACCGCAGGTAATTTACCTGAGATAATTCCGGAGATATATCCCACACCCTAAGTAAGATATTTGGATAATTCCAGAGATTAAATCCCACACCGAAAGCCATACTGAGGTGCATAACCCATGTTCCCGTTCGTCATATCACCAATAGTGCCTGTCCTTATCATTTTTGGGTTATTTAATTACTTAACGAATCTCCTAGAGTCGGTGTACCCTACCGGACTTTACTCAATATCTGAACAACTAAATGCCTCAACAGACCCAAACATAATTAACTCAAACACCGGTATGCTAGGGTCACACACATTCTCTAGAGACTCAACTCAAATATCTCAACCAAACTCACATCTGAAACTGCTCAACTTAACATCTTGAAATCATATGTTAAAATAGAAGATAAGGTATAGCTTAAAACATTTGAAGAATAAATTATTTGAAGGAAACATTCAAACTTATGAGGATACATCAGCACCAGTCGACTGTCTAGAAGGAAAATTCCATGATTTTAAGAAAATAAGTTAAGTAATATAAGTTGACTTATAAAAGTCATAAGTTGACTTACCAGATCATAAGTTGACTTATAAAAAAAATAAGTCGACTTACCAGATCATAAGTTGACTTATAGAAAACATAAGTTGACTTATAGAAAACAGAAGTCGACTTACCAGATCATAAGATGACTTATAAAAAAAACATAAGTCGACTTACCAGATCATAAGTTGACTTATAGAAAACATAAGTCGACTTACCAGATCATAAGTTGACTTAGAAAAAAACATAAGTCGACTTACCAGATCATAAGTTGACTTATAAAAACATAAGTCGACTTACCAGAGAGAAATTCCAGAAATCTTTAAGAAAATATTCTAAGTGTTATAAGTCGACTTGCAAAGTCATAAGTCGACTTAAAAGAGAACATAAGTCGACTTAAAAGGTCATTAGTCGACTTACCAGAGAAAAATCTACGATAATTTTGAAAAATAAATTCTAAGCGTACCAGTCGACTGAAAAGGGTCTAAGTCGACTGTCCAGAATGGATTTTCAAGAAAACTAAAGATACAGCAGCAGGATCGTACCAGTCGACTGAAAAATCTACCAGTCGACTGTCGGCCTACAGTTTACATAATTTAGGTCTGAATATAATAATCAAAACTGGAGTTTTTCTAAAGATTCATTGTTGACGAAAATAATTCGTATTCAGGTAAAAATGACAAATCTCAAATAATCTTCATTATGGTTACATTGCTCTATCATCCAATGTCTCAAAACTCAATTCTCATGTTCTAAATTCCTAATTATTCCATTAGGGTTTCTAAATACTGAATCCTTTTCACAACTCAAACCAAGATCTGTTTGTAAACACAAGATCCAGATGTTCATCCATCCAATCCCTTATTATCATAACCATACTCATATCTTGAACATGCTTTCTAGCAATACAAATTTATAAACCAAGATTTACTAAACATTCCTAATTACCACATACATAATACGACAACAATCATTGCATTGCTCAAACAAACATGTCAAAACAAACAACGAAATGATCATTCACATAAGTCGAAACAATAACCAAATCTACAACATTCACATGAAGCAAACAACAAACAATTTTACATCACACACCTTGGAATTGAAAAGATCCAACGAAAAAGCCTTTCTTTTTGCGAGATCCAAATCCTCCTCTTGATCTCTCAAAAATCACCAAATATTATGTTGTGCAGCAGAATGATGGCTGCAAATCTCCTTTTAAATATCCGGGATGAAGTTTTAGGGTTTTACCCACTTTTGCAAAATAATCCCTTCAAAATACAACTTTATATATATAGCTCTATTCTTGGAAATTCAATAAAATTCATTTAAATTAGGATTTAACAGTAAAATATAATCCTAAATCTCAACCGATACTGTTCAAAATGTCCAGAAAATACCTTTTACATTTTAACCCCTAAAAATGACAAATTTGCAAAAAGGTCCTTCTTTTCTCAAAATTTGCAAATAGTTCCAATTAATTTCAGAAAAATCTGGAAAAATACTAAATAAATCCCAAATATTAAATAATGATTTTTCATGAAGAAAACTTGACTTTCAAACTTCTCAAGAAAGTATTTGCACGTGTTTTGCACGTGTAAAAAGGTAAATTTTTCTGAAAATATTCATAAATTCTTCAAAAATCATTTTAGTCATTTATAAACCTTTAAAAATAATATATTAAAAATACGGTGTTCTACAACCCTGCAGCCGCCCCCTACTTCCTGTCGTCGACAACAGCGCCTCGACGCACCACCAGACCCTGCAGCCACCTACGGCAACAGCCACCCGTCGCGATCGCTGTAGCCCTGTACTCCCACTGTAGTGGTGCAGCCAACGCTCAGCCACGATAGCCACCCTGTGCACTGTTGCGTCGTCCATGCAGCGCTCTCCCTGTTGTCCTCCACGACTGCAGCATCTTACCGGCACTGCCCTGGGCGTCGCTGCCCACTGCTGTGTCGCTGCCTGGTCGCCCCATGCTCTGTTTTGATGTTAAGTTTTGATGGTTTGAATATAGGCCGTCGATCTTTATCATGATCATCATCATCTTGATTTTGATCCCTTGAATGAGAGCCGTCTGTTGGATCTTGATCATCATCAAGTCTCGATCAGCTGCCCAATCGTCATCACATCTCGATCATCATGATCATCGTCGTCTTGGAGTTCTTTAGGCACTTTGATTGTGGATCATCCGATCGTCGATCTGATCCGATCCTCATCCTCATTATCAAGATACTGATCACATCTCGATCTTGATCTTGATCTTCTATCAGAGTTGTCCGATCTGATCTGATCGCCTTGATCTCTTGATCTCATAATCTCAGCTGTCCGATCGTGTTCGTGGGTTGTATGTTCTTTGGATTCGTGATCTTGTTCGTGTTCGCTTGTTCGTGCCCGGAAATATGTTCCCGTTATTCTTGCTCTTTGTTCCGTTGGGTTCGTCGTCTTCTAGGCAAGTAACTTATACTCCAATTTATTTATTTGATACAAGTCAAAATTACCACCTATATTGTAGTTGGGTCTAGAAACGACTCTTGTTTGTATTTTCTTTGATGGGTTTTGTCTCTATTGTGAAAATTTGACCATAGATGACTCACGACACAAATCTTGACATGAATTAACTTAGGATTTGCCCGTTCTTGATTTTGATCATGTATGTGAGACTTGTGTGAGAATTCGTGTTTTGATTGAGACCCATAAGATATGTTTGGTGTGGACATGTTAATAACCCTAATTCATGATGTTTAGACACTTGTTAGACTCAATTTCATATTTGGGTGTGTTTGGATCAATTTTCTTGAATCTATGTTGATTTTGTTTTAAGGGGAAAATCTGTATTTTGTCGCTGTTCTGTATTGTTTGCTGTTTTGGATTATTTTAAAGTCAGTATCTTGATTTCGGTATTAAATATGAGTTTTAGAGAATTTCGTCTATTTTCAAACCCCTCTAACCTTGCTTGATTTTGTTTTCGTATGACTGAGTTACGACTGTTTCAGTACAGAGGTGTCGATCTTTTTCAGATTCTGTTTTTCGATAATTTTGATGACAAACCATTTTAAAGAACTATACTACGTATATTATTTTAATCTGAAACTTTGGTCAGTCTTTCTATACCTATCTAGGGATTACCCAGAATTTTGGTAGATTTTATTGATGGGTTTTATATGTCGTTTCATGCATGTTTACAAAAGTCATACTCGCTGTATTTTGCTCGTTGTCCTGTAAAGAATTGTGTTTTCACACTGATTCCTTTTACTGTGTGAAAAATGTTTGTGAAATAAGAAAGTTATTATATTTTATCTATTTTCATATTCATTTGGCGGAATTGGATTTCGTTTCACTGGTTGCGAGATATCGTAGTTTTCGAACAGCAGTGTTGGGAATTCCAGATTTGCCAAACTACTGTTTCTTGACGTTTTCTTATTTTCGATGACTGGTCTAATTTTACTGAAAAATTATGAAACATTATATTTAGATACTGGACATATAGGGGAATACTCCAAATTTTTCGTGGATTTATTTATTGAGTTTTCATATTGTTTTCCTGTTCTTGAATTCGTTTTCCTGATTTCTGGCTGAACCTAATTTCCGTATTCGAATCAGTTTTGAGCTATATTTTTGTGAATTAATATATGACGTATTTGTATGCGCTGGATTCGGGTGGAAGTCTATTTTCTATATTCTCCGACGGATTCAGATTCGGATTTCTGTAGTAACAGAAATCACTGTTTTAGTACCGTACTGTCTTACTGTCCTGAATATGAACATACACTGTTTTGCTCGTTTATGTGACTGTATCTCATCTATGCATGTTTATTTATTTTCCTGAACCTAATACTGATTACACCATGTTAGTTTGACACTATTTCGTACACATTCATGCATGTTTGATGACCATAATAAAAGTAATCAAGCCGGGGTTTCTTAAGGGAAGATCTAGTAGTGAAAAATATGGAAACGTGTACTTGGAAGGGAACTAATGTTTCATACTGCTACTGTTACTGTTATCTGACCCTGTCTACTTTACTTCCTATAGGAAGGTGTAGAGGAGAAGATAACCACTAGGTTCTTACTGTTACTGCTACTGCTACTGTTACTGATACCTGAGTACACTGCCCTATTATGGTCCACTATGAAATCTAAAAGCGAAACTATTTATTGTAGCAATCATGTAGTAAAAACCGGGATGCATGAAGTGCTACCTAGCTAGTAATACACACAAGACTTTAGGAACATAAGACTGATACTGTTAGACTGATACTATTAGACTGATACTGTTAGCCTGATACTGTTAGACTGATACTATTGGACTGATACCATTATACTATTACACTGATTGTTGATCTTACTCTTACTGGACACTGTTAGTTGCCATATGACACTACATTTGACATAAAACTTCTGTACTGTTAGTATACCATGCTAGTTGACCTTGTTTTACTAATGCATGCTAGTTATCGCTGTTGATGCATTATTCCATGCTATTTATTAGTTTTCCCATGTGCTTGTATCCTACATTATAAGTAGTCCGTAACTTGCAATTGACGGGTACTTGTTTTCTCTTTCCTTCTCCTGCAATTATCAATTGCAGATTTTGGTGATCAGCTGCCCGATGGAGTATGTGATCTAAAGTTCTAGTTGGCTAGAGCTTTGCTATCTTTATTTATTTCCTGTTGCTCATTTTTAACATTGTATCTTGTGTTCGAATCTATTTTGTATTTGGGCAGTATGACCCATAATTTTGACTTGTTCAGATCTGATTTATTTGAGATTAATAAATTTTGTTTCAAGTAAATTCTGTTGGTTTATTAATTCAATTTTGCATGTATGTGGTTGATTCTTTTGCTTCCGACTCTTATTATATTGTGATATGTTGTAAAGATTCTTGAACAGCTTATGGATGATGAAAATCATTCGCTGGGCCAATGTTACGTGCTCGTATTCCGTATTTTTGGGAAGCGGGGCGTGACACCCAACCTCCCACTTAAAGGAGCCTCCTAACTAGTGAGCGATGTGGGAAAGCTGTCAAGCAACCGTGCTTGGTTTAGTCCCTTGCTAAGGTGGGACTTCGAACAATAAAATCGCCTCTAAGCGTCGTGCAGGTCGGATCGCTTCCTGCTCGGTGCATGACCCCATGGAGGGGGTTTGCTAGGGGCGTTATGTTTCTTAGTCTGTTGAGGAACCCAGCACAAATTTTGGGAATAATCCTAGTGCCTTGATTCTTTTGCACACTTTTTGATGCAATCAAATGGCCCAAAAATTGTCTTTTTTGTCGACCAGCTCGGATTGAAGCATCCTCGGCCTAATGACACAGAAGAAACTTTTTACCGAGGGGCTTTTGCACCAAGGAGATTTGTCACTGAGGAGCTTTGTCTCCAGATTTGTTGTATGGAGTCAATGAGTAGTTGAGGATGCTCATGCAAGGAGCGAAGCATCAAATACATTGTATGGAGTCAATAAGCTATTAGAGGGGCTTGAGCAGCGAGCAGAGCACCAATCTCATTGTATAGAGTTAATGAGTTATTGAAGGAGCTCCAGCGGCGAGCAGAGCAGCTAACTTATTGCCTTGAGTTGATGAGTTGGTGTTCCAAGTCTTCTTAACAATGAAGTGAAGTCCTTTGAGTTTGTTAATGCTGTAGTGACCCCCTCCTTCTCTTTATTGACATATTATTGTGGATACTAGAGGAGTCCCTCGGGATTCTTAGCTTACTTGTCTCTGCAACAAGTTACGTGTGATGGAGTAGAGGCTTGTCCATTTGGGCAATGCATCACATGAAACATAGTTGGAGATCGTCCGCCTAAAGGCAGTGTTGGCTGGGAGAGACTTGGAGTTCGCCCGCCTAAGGAAGCATTGTCTTGATGGCTTGGGACGCCCTTGTGTGTCGTGCGGAAGGATTTATGGGAACGAATTCCAGGTGAAAAGGTTCAACTTAGGGAGTTGGTCGTTGAAAATGATTTGCAACTCTTCTGCTTGGAGGCTAAGTCTGGAGGGTTATGAATGCAAAGTACCCCTCGTCCTAGCAGTACTGGTCCGGGACCAAAGAAGTAACCTCAGACGCTCGAGCAGCCAGGAGGGACCCTGGAATGCCCATAGAATGGGATGGAATTCAAGCATGGCTCATAGCAAGATGGTAGTGGGAGCTCGTGGTCATTAGGCCAAGACCCAATATGTAGGGTTGGAACCCCTCTTGGGTAGCTAGGGTGACTTAGGTGGCTCATCGGTGGGGAAGAAGCGTCACAAGCAGAATGTGTCTTTGTACTGAATTGTCTGCTACCCCTCACTATCGTGAGTTATCAGAGTGGGGAGGGGTTGAAGGGTGATCAAATGTACTTTAGCTTTTAGACTTGTGCCAATATGAACAAGGGATCTATAATGTACTCTCGAGCTTGTAGTAGGAAATTGAAATGAAACAAAGATCTCCCAATTATTTTCATCTTGACTCTTGCTTTTGTTGTGTTGTGGCTCACTGTTTGGAGTTAGTTTGTTGCAGGTGTAGCTCGGAAGAGAAGTGGAGCACCAAGCTTATTGTCTTGGAGTTGATGAAGTCACGAGAGCAGCTGTAGAGGCTAGCTAGACTCCAGACTTACTGTGTTTGAATTTGCAAGTTGTGGGAGCATTTCTAGGGAAGAGTTGAACTCCGAGCTTTGTTGTTTTAGAGTTAGCGAGTTGTGGGAGCAGCTCTAGCTGGACCCCGAAGCTGCATTTGAGAGTTAATGAGTTGTACGAGTAGCTGAGCTGGACTCCGAGACACCTTTGAGTGATGAGTTGTGGGAGCAACTCTAGCTGGGCTCCAAACCCACCTTTGAGAGTTAATGAATTGTGGGAGCAGCTGAGTTAGACTCCAAACTGACGTTTCAGTTAATGAGTTGTTAGTGTAGCTTGAAAGATGAGCTAAGAACCTAACTCATTGCTTGGAGTTGATGAGTTGTTGGTGTGGCTCAATAAAGGAGCTGGGTACCAAACTCATGGTTTGCTTCCAGGAAGTATTACAAGAATTTTCAGAAGAAAATTCTAAGTTTTATTAAAAAAGAATTCAGGTTGGCCGCCTAGGGGGCTAGCCATTATTACATGCTATGGTCATTATAAGGGTGGACCTTATTACAAATCTAGGGGAGGGCTTGAAGCACTCTTGTTGAACTTCCTCAAATGCTCTTTTGATACCTCCTCACCCCCCAAGTCTTCAAGTTGGTAACCTCCTGGGAGGACGACTTTGGACACCTTGGTAGGGGAGAACTTGGCTATCTCAGGAGCACTTTGTCTGATCTCCTTTAGAGGAGGATCTTTTCTAGCTCATCCAAGGGCTTGGAGTAATTCCCCCCTCCCCCCTTCTTGAAGGACTTTTATGACATCGAGGGGGAGTACCTAGCCCCCTATTTATAGAGTGTAACATGCCCGAGCCACTTCTTAGCATCCCTTAACTTCTCCTACCCATGCTGGGATGGGGAACTTCATCTTCATATGGAAGACAAAGGCTATTGGGTTGTTGGGGCTTTTCCTACAGCCACATCTTGAGTGACTATTCTTTCAGTATCGACTGGAACCCCGAAGAACACATGGAGCATGTACCTGATTGGTTTTAGATGGTCCCGGGAGCTTGAGGCCTTTCAAGGCCTTCAAGAAAATGATGTTCACTGAGCTGCCATTATCTACCAGGATGCAGAGCACTTTGTGGTTCTCCATGGAGAAGTTGATCACTAATGCGCCGCAGTGAGGGGTGTAGATGCCTTCAAGATCTTTGTCTGAGAAAGACCTGAACCCCTATGTCCTTGGCAGAGGGAGAAGTTGTGCACTAAATTTACTTCTCGGATTAACGCCTTCTGGGAGGAGTTACTTCTGCCCATAGGTCCTCTGTGGATGGTATACAGGATGGCTGGAGGTCCGGAGTCTTGGAACTCGAGACTTTTCTCTATGCGTTTGTTTGCTCCTCGAGCAGATGGAGGTACGACCTTGTCCCTTTATGTATACTTGGTGTGGTAACCGCGACATGTAAGAGATTTGACCTCTTCTCTGAGGTCCCAGCTCTCCTTTATGTCATGACCATGGTCCTAGTGGAATCGAGACCATCGGTTCTGATCCCTTCTGTTCCTTTTCGCCAGGTTCTTCTTAGTAGGGGTCGGAGCAGCCCATCTTCTTCGATTTTCATGAATATTATTGATATGTTGGCATTGAGGGGAATGAATATATCAAAATGAGGAACTGGAGGAGGGCTACATTGGTTAGAACCATCATTCTGGGACTTCTGGAGTCCCTGTTCATTTGTACTATTCCCAGAGGAGGGCTCCCTTTGGTCCTTGGGGTGAAGAGCATTTTCAGCTCAGATGTACTTCTTATTCCTTTGCAAGAGTTCGAAGAAGTCCTGAGGAGGCTTCTTAGCAAGAGATATTTTTAGGTTTTCATTGCAAATTTTGTGGACGAAGGGAACAGCTACTACGGCCGAGCTAAGGGAAGGGATGGATCAAGATTCGGATGTGAAGTGCCAAACAAAATCCTTGAGAGGTTGTCCATCCACTTGCTTAAACTCGAGTAGGGATGCACATGATAAAGTGTGTGAAGAAGAGCTCCTCAAGTTGGTCGAATAAGAAGATAGGCCCTGTAGAGATATGGGAGTACCATTCCCTTGCTAACCCTTTTAGAGTTGCTGAAAACGTCTTGTAGAAGAGCTCGTCGGAGGCTTGGTGAAGTATCATGAGAGTTTTGAACTATCGATGTGATCTGCTGGGTCGGATTTGTATGATTCAAAGGTTGGAATCTCAAAGTTCCTTGGGATGGGGTGTAACACCCCGCACAATTGGAAATGACAATTTTGCCCCTCGTGTGTTACCCACTTGTATTTTTACCGTTGCGGGTAATATCCGTAACATGTTTTAATATAAATATTATATGTATTTTGTACTTCGACTATTTATACATTTTTCGTCTTCTCGAGATTCATTCTTATCCTATTTTGAGCCAATTCAAATATTAAATTTCAATCTTTGTATTTTACATGCATTGCACGTGTTATCGATACACGTATCGATTACGTTTTTTCCACCACTACGTGTAATATTTTCTATATGTTGCAATTGTTTATTTAATGACTTGTTCGAATTCTTTTTTATAAATGGAAATTCATTTTTCTCTCATTTCGATTTAAATATTATTATACGTACGGTGCACGTGTTTTTCTATGTACATGTTGATTACATTATGGTATATGTATAACGAAATATGTTTTCGTATGTTGTATTTCAATTACTTATAAAAGTTTTCCTGTCGATAAAATTTATTTCGTATTTTAATATTTTTACGTGCGGCGTACGTGTTTGTAGTGCATGTATTAGTTGTATTATCTTTCAAAATAAAATTCATGAAGTAATTGTGTATCCATTTTTATTCATGCATGAAAAACTCTAATTTTAATTAAACTAAACTAATTTTTATTTAACTACTTACTATAAATTATAACCAATGTTTTAAATTAAATAAAAATATTAATAATGGTGTGCACGTGCGGTGTGCAGTGCACGTGCTTGTGCACCTTGGTTTATGGCCAGCTGTTCTTGGAGAAGTGGGGAGAAAGAGTGGGGTAGTGGGGTTGATTAATGGGTAGTTAGTTAATATAACTACTCCTAATTACCTTTATAAATACCCTACCCTATTAGCCATTTCTAAACACACCTTAATAAATAAACGTAGAAAACCAAACAGAGAATAGGCCACATTTCGGATCTGGCTTGCTATAGATTTTGGTGGAGAATTGCTTGGCTTTTTTGTGTGGATTTTTGCCTGCTTTTGGGGATTTTCTTGGTGCTTTTGGAAGGGCTTTCTACTAATGTACTCTTCTATTAGGTGGGTGTTTCTTGAATGCTTTCTAATTTTAGTACTATGATGCATGCTTGTTTGACATATGAGTAGTTGTAGAATTTTGATTAATATGATGTATGTAGATTGCACAATGTTAATTTAATGGCTTGTTCAAATGTTGTTGTGTTTCAATTTAACGGCTAGAATTCATGCTAATTAGAAAAAGAAAATAAAAATAACATCTAGTGAGTTGTGGGAATGAAAATCTTCTAATTGATGCATATTAAAATGTTCTTATAGCAGTCAAAATAATGCAACATGTATGAAAAAGCTTTAACATTCTATTATAGTAAAGAAATATGGAAATAGTCTCACTAGTGTGTATTTTATATTGGTATAAACTTTTAATAAAGATGTTTTTGAAGAGGGACAATATTTTTATTTAAAGTTTGGTAATATGAGTTCATTAATGCAATTTAGAGGGAAATCTTATTATATTGTCGAAAATAAGAGTTTTATAAGTTTTAAACATATGATATTATACAGTATTTTGGAAAGAAAATATTCTGGAAAGAACTAGATTTGAATGATACAAAATAGTTGAGAAATCAAAATTTTTAAAGAAGAGTTATAAACAGACAAGAAGTATAAAGAGATTTTTAACTCCAAATTATAACAGAGAATGGGTTTGGGAGTATTGGTTTTCGGTGTGAGTCTAGATAGCTATGAACAGTGCTTGGCTTCATGGGTTCGAGTCTTGAAGAGGCTCTGTTTATTTCAAAATTTGATTTTTCCCAAAAAACACAAAAGCTTGTATATTAGGCTTTCGAGTTTCCTTTCCTTCACTAGCCGCTAATGGGCTTACTGGTTACTGGCGCTGCCTTTGGGCGCGGTCCTCTGCGGCTTGGTCGTGGGTTCGAACCCTGTCCTTTTAATTATTTCTTTTTTTGATTCTTTTGACATATTTTGAGTTTTCATGATCATAAAAATTTGGGAAAAAATTTCTTATACCTCTA
This sequence comes from Hemerocallis citrina, assembly GCA_017893485.1. Lineage (NCBI taxonomy): Eukaryota > Viridiplantae > Streptophyta > Magnoliopsida > Asparagales > Asphodelaceae > Hemerocallis > Hemerocallis citrina. The sequence goes on from CM030360.1 coordinate 77,506,422, forward strand.
AAATATTATCTAGACTTTATAAAAATATTTCCACAATATTTGATATATATTTTGTGAGAATTAGAAGTGGAATTCACAATCAACAATGGGTTGAAGAACTTAATAATTCTTATTAAAGATGTGACTCTTGTATGATTAAAGAAAAATAAAGTTTGGAATACAATTAGATTCCTCTTGATGAGATTTTATAGTTATTAATATTTGATTAAGAGAATATTTGAATTGCATACAAGGTTATGAGTGATTAAATTAATAATGGAAGTTGAAGTTAGTTACTTCATGTTATAAGATTATAAAGAAATGAATATGAGAAAGTGATTGTAAATAAAGAAATAAATTATCTTGATGAGGTTAGATGTAACCTTTGTGGTCTCAGTTGAAATGGTTGTTATTCTAGGGTGAGCGAGGCCCAAATTACCGGCTGTTAAAATTTATGAAATTGTGAGAAGTAACCAATGTGGGTTGAATGTTTAATACCCCGCAAAATAGCATATAGATATTTTGCATCGAAATCCATGCACAATTGAGATTTTCACGCGATTATGTATTTTTCTAATAATAATTGTTTGACTATTAATGTGAATGGTTGCGTTCACGGTGGTGCACGAGAATGAGAGAATCAACACTAGTACGTATACTAGTATATCCATGTAATACATATGCAATTGTCAAATTGTATGATACTACACTATAAATATATTTTCTCTCTTTGCATGCACTCACATCTAGCCATTCATCCCATTTCATCAAGGATCTAATGGCTAGAAATGTGCATGGCAAAATATCTCAAAATCATGGGCATGAGGACTTGGTTTTGTGAAAAACCTCCATGCCACATGGACTCCACCTCACCCCCCTACCCCACCTTGGCCGGCCACCTCCTTTGCACCCCCCCCCCCCCCCCCCTCTCTCTCCTCACTTCATTTAACCCCCTCTATTCACTCTCATTTCAGATTTTTTGAAATTTTTAAGAGAAAGAGAAGGAGAGAGTTAAAGAAAACAAGATAAGGAGGTGATGAAGAGCACTTTGGAGGAGAAATTGGAAGAGGAGGCTAAGCTATTCTCATCTTCTCAACTACACCAAAGGATGGGGAGTTCTCTAAACTTTTTCCTTGTTTTTCTTGTTTGATTTCTTGCATGAAATGAGTAGTAGTAGCTTTGAATTGGATGATTAGTGGTAGTTTGGTTAGAATCTGAAAATTGAACAGAAAGCATGATCTGTATGCTAAAGTTCCCGAATTTCCATAGAACAATATTGAAGGAATTTGACCTTGAATTTTTTCCAAAAGGACCTTGTACATGTCTAGAGGCTACATGAATTATTTTGGATTTCTTTGACATTATTTAGTATTTTAATAAAATCATGTTTGATGACTGGGTCGTAAGGCAGAAACTGGTTCTGTCTTTTATAGAACGTGGACTTGAAGGAATTTTTAGAATTAATTGATGTATGATCAATCTCTGAAATATTTAATGTAGTAATATTCATGAATCTAGATCCTACAGAAAAATATTAGGATTATTTTGATGACAGTTGATGCATGTTCAAAATTATTTAAGAGTATTCATGACAGTGACTGATGAACAGTAGAACTTTTGTACATGATTGAAATAGGTAGGACTCATTGAATACTTGAAATCAGGATTGTGTATGCTATACATGATGATGTCTAGTATCTGAAAATACAAGTTGGTAATCATTGGCTATGCATGTGATTTATTGTGATATTTTAAGTGAGTACTGTACAAAACTTAGTCAGAATTGACACCATGATAAGATTGCAACATTATGGCTCTGTATGAGAAGAATTTGAGGAAATGTACAACTAGGAAGTTATAGTAGACATCCTAAGCTTTCCAATAAGCCTTGTGTCAAGAAATTCCGGTGAGTACAGAAATAGTTATGATTTTTGCAAGTTTGAACAGAAACCAGATTTTGAGCTATAGGCTCTGTTTGTGTAGTACATTATATATGGTTCTGTATACCTGAGAAAGATGAATGTTTTATGGTAATCAAATGAAATAATTTGGATTGGTGATCAACTAAAAAGTTGTAGAGGACATGTTCAGCTTTCCATATAACCTGGAATTGTGTCGTTCCGATGAGCGAGTGGGTTTTTATGTCATCGGTAATGTGCAGCCAGTGTATAGGAAGTACACAGGCTAATGATAGTGAGGCCTTTTAGGGCAACTAGATGAATGAATCTGATGCAGTGGTCAACTAGAAAGTTGTAGCTTAGATTCTTAGATTTCTAGAATGGGCTAGAACACCCAAAACCGAGTTGTATTATGGGAGTTATGACCTTTCTAAGTTTCAGGCAGAAACAACATAGTTGGGTTAGTCATGATTTTTGACTAAGTATTGGAAGTACTTTTTCCCATGTGTGAATAAGAGTTAATGGACTTGCTATATGGGGATGATTGGTGATTATTACTGGTCTTGATGGTTTTTTACTCCTGATGAGGACATTTGTGACTCAAGTTAGTCACTAAGGTAGGGTGATGCCCCACGACTATCGACCCTAAGATTAGAACTTCAGCCGAGGCATTGGACGTTCAATTAGCTGCCGTCGAATTCATGCTAGGAAGGCGAACGCGAGTCATGGTGAAGGAAGAAATCCAAGCTAGGTGAAGTGGCAAGCAGGAATTGTGTTGCCGGGGCCACTGGTCGAAGGCAGATTTTGAAAGCAACTTTAGCAACTAAATGAATTAGAGTGAGTCTTGCATTAGAGTGATGTGTTAAATATATGTAAATTGCATTAGTACTAGCAAACCTTAGTCGGGTATTGTACTTATCCTGTCGTAGGGATACGAATTGTGTTATCAGGTTTTGAGATCGCGAGTCTCATATCTCGATCTGTTAATTCGTGAAGAGCCGGGGTAAAGAACGGGAGAGAAACTCCTGTCAGATATGGGGATTTGACCCTCGAGGTGGTCATGTTCTTAAGCACATGGATTTGTTTATATTTATATTTTGAAGTCATGGGTACAAGGGTTTGTACCAGAAGGTTCGTCACGGCATTTGGTGTAATCTAGATCGGATTGGACAATAGTGGAAAACAGAGACACCACTGTGTCTAGTAGTAAATACTGTAGAATTCACCAACCACGTTGTATCTATCAGGAACAAGATGGGTACAAGAGTAGGATGCATGGCGAGGGATTGAACCCTACAATCAGGAGAGGCGAACTCTTTGGAAAGTATGTAGTATGGGATGCATACGTTTCTATTAAAGTTGATTTTGGAAAAGTATGTAGTATGGGATGCATACGTTTCCAAATGAATTGCATTAGAGTAGGTGCATCATGTGCATTCTTTGTTTTGTGCATTAGATTAGGCCATGTCATGCATTGATCTGGAATATATGTAGTATGCGATGCATGCGGATCCAGAGTCCCAAAGTCTTGCTTGCATTAGAATAAGGCATGTGACTGGTGCATTTAGTTGTTAGATCATGGCATACACGAACACTAGGGAATTAGGATGCACGTTTCTTTTTCCATTCAAGATGGTTTGTGGTTGCTAGTTTGGAGATTGTTGTTTCTTATCAGCATTGCATAAGTAGAATTACTAACGTTCCCCACATTTTATGTACTGGTCCTACCTTTCGAGTAGGTGCAGAAATATCAGAGTCACGCAGCAGAAGACTCAAGCCGAAGGGCAAGTCCCAGGGAAGCAGATTGACCACTCAGTAGAGTTTCAGCGGCGATCAGTCGACTGCCATTCCAGGAGAAAGCTTATAGCTTTACATGAGGAGTTGGTAAATATTTTGTAATAAAATGTAATGAGTTAATGTAATTTGTATTCTTGTTCAAGAACAAGATATTGGTTGTAGTCGATGATGTAATGACCTTATTTGGTAATAAAAAGTTTTTAAATTTCCGTGTTATTACCGTGTTGAAATGCATTTGAAGGCAAAAATTCTGGTTGCGTCACGGATGTCCGGTAATGGGGATCCGGGGCATTACAGACTGTCTCAGCATTGTTTTTGTTTAAGACCGGTAGGTAAGTTAACTCTAGTTCTTAATAATCATAAACTAAACATAAGGATCAGGCACTAGTTGGTGATATGACGAAATGAGTGCAAACGTGAGTTATGGACTCCAGAATGATCCTTAGAGAAAGATGGTCCCCAGTATTCCGGGACGATGGACGTAAGAGGCACAGAATGATCCAAGGAGTGGGAACGATCTCCAGTATTTCGGAACGATAGTGACGCTCATGGGATACTTGTGCAATGAGGGCTCTAGAATGACCTGCGGAGTGAGACGATCTCCAGTATTTCGGGATGATGGACGTAAGGGCCACAAAATGATCCACGGAAGGGATTGGTCTCCAGTATTCCAAGGGCGAGAGCCAATACTTGCAAAGTGTCTAAATCTTGTAGTATTCATCATAGTAGGTTGCATGGCGAGGGTTCTAACCCTATAATGTAGAGTACGTAGGTGCTTGCTCTCAGACCTATGTAGTATGGGATGCATAGAATCCGAACAAGTATGCATTAGTGTCATCCTAGCGTAAACATCTATATTAGGCATTAAGTCATTGCATACACTGGCATGTTTAGGATAGTCACTCTTTTACACTTTGTAATGCATTCAAGTTTGTGTTTGCTAAAGTATAAAGAATCGTTATATTACGGTATAGTGAGGATCGTCGTTTATAATATTGCGTCGGTTGTTAGCAACTAACGTGCTCACAGTTTCACATGTAGGACTGGGATTTGCAGAAGAAGATATAAAGATGATTTGATGCTGATGATTATTTAGATGCTAAAGTTGTTACACTTATATATTTATCATATTGTAATTATTTATTTTCCGCTGCGTAAATGTAAAATAACAGTGTTGTAATAAAAGTTTTCAAAATTTCTTGTAAAATTGTACGAAATTAAGTAAAGATCCTATTATGCTACGAATTACCGTATTTTGGAATTCGGGGGCGTGACAGAGTGGTATCAGAGCTACGCTTCAATGAGTAGTACAAATTTACAAGGACAACACATTAGGATGGACATTAGAAGTGTGAGTTCAGTTTATAGAGATTTAAATGTAACTGATTTACATTTGTGTTGCTCTATACCCTGATGTTTTGTCTTCCATTTCCTTGGATGGCTGGAGTCATGAATGCAAGTTCAATAACTGCTATATTCATAATACTCTCCTCGTATACATTGATGTGAGATTGTATGCGAGTATGTTTTTCCTTGGTATCAGAGTGGCGCAGCAGAAGCGTGGTGGATTTGAACCTACATTCAAGATACCTTACACGTAGACACACTTCTCTCTCAAAATTTTCTTCGTGGATTTTCATCATAGTACTTTTTCAACATTTAATATTTTTCAAATAAATATTTTTTTATATTATTAAATCACTTGGATATGTATTATTTTGTTTATCTTTCTTAGTCTTGATCTTATAAATTTGTTTTTTCTGTCTTTCAGTCTTAAAGTTTTGTCTTTCATGTTTTTATGTCCCTTTATGTTTATCCGTTAACATTTGCTATTACTTTACGTATTTTATTACCGCTTATTAAATTAATATTGAAACTATTATTTTCTTCATTTATTATTTCTATTATATTTTGAATTTTTGCTTATAAATTTTGATTATGTACATTCATTTTATATGATTTGATTTTTGTGATACTATAATTTTCCATATATTGTCTTATATATTTCATATATTTTAGCATGGTTGTAATATTTTTTATATAAATGTAATGTACCCCAACCCAATAAGATTCCTGTTATTACTATTTTGTTATCCTTATTTTCCACCTCTTAATATTTACCTTTCACTATTAATAGCTACTTACTAATTTTGTAGTTTTACGTTTTTTTTAATATAATACATACATTCACTCTTTATACTTTATACTTTATCTTTATTCTCAAATTTTAATTGTCTTTATATTCTTAGTTACTACCTATATTTTACACTGATTTCTATATATGTCATATATTTCAATATATTTACTATACATATCATTTCACCCTCATCCAATTACTACATTACTATTTTTATATATAATTGTTTATGTTTATTGTCCTAATTTGCTACACTACATAATTATTGTTTTTATTTGCATTTTCAGCTTGTGCATATACTTTACATTATTTTCGTCTTAGTGTTATAAATTTTTTTTTTCATTACTACTAATTAGTACCATTTATGTTTTATATATCCTATACATCTATTTTGATATTTCGTTGTGTGAATTTCTTTTACTCCTATTTTTATATCACAAATTTCAAACATAACACCATACTTTATTAAAGTACATATGGAAGATTACATTTCCCCCTCTCCCGTTTTTGTGCAATCTGATGTCGAGAGGGCAGATCCGCAACTAGACATCAACGGAGGTAAACTGCAACTGGACGTTGGGGAGGCTAAGTCTGCAACCGAACGTCTAGAGGGCAAACTGCAATTGGATGTCGTAGAGGCAATAATGCAACTTAAGGTTGAGGAGGCAAGCTTGCAGTTGGACACCAACGAGGCGAACCCATAACAAAAGAGATCTTCCTACTTTAATAATCCTCACTTCTGTTTCTATACATATTTACTTGTCATTATTTCACATTTGCACTAGTTTATACCATTTTATGATGTTTCACTGTCACGCCCCGCTTCCCAAAAAGAATACGGAATACGGATATGAGACAAAAGTCCAACGAATGATTTTCATCATCCATAAGCTGTTCTAGAAATCTTTACAATATTCACAAGAATCATCAGAGTCGGAAGCAAAAGAATCAACCACATGCACATAATGAGCCAAAATACCAACAAGAATACTTGAAACCAAATATATAAATCTCAAATAGTCAAGATCTGAATAAAAGAAATATCTTGGATCACCTTGCCCAAATACAAGAATAAATCCAAGTCTCAAAATGCAATATTATTCAAGCAAGCTACAAGAAATAATAATAATAAATGCAGCACTAATACTTCATGTCTCCGATACCATCTGGAACCTGTTCTCCATAATCTGCAATTCAACGAATGCAGGAAAGAGGGAAGGAGAAAAAATAAGTACCCTTCAATTGCAAGTTACGGACCACTTATAATGTAGGATACAAGCATATGGGGAAACTAACTAGCAACATGTTATAAGTGTGATGTCAACATAAATAACTAGCATGGTAATGTGAATAAGTGTAAGTGGCATGAATCAAGTGTCAAGTAATCAAGTATCATGTAAACATGTATCAAGTATCAAGTATCATGTAATCATGTATCAAGTGTCAAGTTCAAGTCTTATGTAAACAAGTCTCGTGTATCATGTAGTCAAGTATCAAGCAAGCATGTATCATGTTCAAGTGTCATGTTCAAGTAGCATGTTCAAGTAGCATGTTCAAGTCTTGTAGTGAATTACTATCTAAGTAGCACTTCATGCACCCCACCTTACATGGTTGCTACAGCAAACAGTTTTGCTTTAAATTTCATAGTGACCATAGAGGGCAATATACTTGGGGACAAGTCAAGTAATCGGGCTCCAAGCTTCAAGTATCATGTATCATGTAATCACGTGTCAAGTTATGCAAGTGGCAACTATCGTGTCTTGCGTGCAAGTATCAAGTAATCACATGTCAAGTATCAAGTCTCAAGTAATCACGTAGGATCAGTGGATCCCCTTCCAAGTACACGTTTCTGAATTATCCACTATTAGATCTGTCCCTTAAACCCCGGCTTGGTTATTTATTATTATTGTCAAACAAGCATGTATAAGTGCAAAATATATCAAGAATAATATGGCATGATCATGTGACAGGTGCAAGTTGCAAGATAAACATGTACGAGTGCAAGATATTTCATAAAAGAATAAAATAGACAAATCTCAAGTTCAGGACAGCAAGACCATACTGTAGTAAAACAGTGATTCCCAGAGTTACAAACAACCAAATCTAGATCCGTCGAAGGATCTAGAAAATAGACTTCCACACAAATCCAGCGAGTATAATTAAGTCATATATTAATTCACAAAAACATGGCTCAAAACTGATTTGAATACAGAAAATAGGTTCAGCCAGAAATCAGGAAAACGAATTCAAGAACAGAAAAACAGCATGAAAACACATTAAATAAATTCACAAAAAATCTGGGGTATTTTCCTATATGTCCAGTATCTAAATATAAAGTTTCAGAATTTTTCAGTGAAATTAGATCAGTCATCAAAAAAAAAGAAAGCATCAAGAAACAGTAGTTTGGCGAATCTGGAGTTCCCAACACTGCTGTACGAAAACTATGATATCTCGCAACCAGTGAAACAAAATCCGATTCCGCCAAAGGAATATGAAAATAGATAAAATATAATAACTTTCACATTTTACAAATATTTTTCATACAGTAAAATGAATCATAGTGAAAATAGAGTTCTTTACAGATCAGCAAGTAAAATACAGTAAGTATAAAATTCATAAACGAGCATGAAACAACACATAAAACTCATCAATAAAATTCACAAAAACTCAGGGTAATCCTTAACTAGATAAAGAAATACTGACCAAAGTTTTGGATCTAAATAATATATTTAGCATAGTTCTTTAAAATGATTTTTCATCAAAATTACCGAAAAACAGAATCTGGAAAAGATCGACACCTCTGTAGTAAAATAATCATAACTCACTCATACGAAAACAAAATAAAGCAAGATCAGAGGGGTTTGGAAATAGACGAAATTATCTAAAACTCATGTTTTATACCGAAATTAAGATACTGACTTTAACACGGTACAAAATAGCAAACAAAACAGAACAACGACAAAATATAGATTTTTCCCTTAAAAACGAAATCAACATAGATTCAAGAAAATTGATCCAAACACATCCAAACATGAAATCGAGTCTACCAAGTGTCCAAACATCATAATTTAGGGTATCTAACATATCCACACCAAATATATCACATGGATCTCAACCAAATCACGAATTCTCACAAAAGTCTCACATACATGATCAAAATCAAGAACGGGTAAAACCTAAGTTAATTCATATCCATATTGTGTCGTGAGTCATCTATGGTCAAATTTTCACAATAGAGACTAAACCCATCAAGGAAAATACAAACAAGAGTCATCTCTAGACCCAACTACACTATAGGTGGTATTTTTTACTTGTATCAAACAAATAAATTGGAGTACAAGTTACTTGCCTTAACCGAAGATGAAGAACGATGCAAATCAAGAGTATGAGCAAAACCCACGAATGAAAATCCGTGAATCAACGAATCCAAGCAACTAGAGCGGAAATCTCCACATGAACAAAACTCCACAAAGTGAAAGAGTAACAGTGGCTTGCGGCCACAAAAGAACTCCACGAGAGAGAGGCGAGGAAGTTTGTAGTGTGAAGTGGTCGGGATGGCCAAGGAGGTGATCGGGAGATGTGGGAAGAAGTGGCTTGGGTGTAGGAGAAGTGGGCTGTTGGGTTAGGGGTGTTGCTGGGAGGAGAGCAGGCCGAGAAAGGGGGTCCGCAGCCTGGAGGGGAGACTTGGCCTAGGGCTGTGGCCGGGCTGGTTGTGTGCGGGTCAGGGTGCAAACAAGGAGAGGGAGAGAGAGAGGGAGGCTGGGATTGTGGAGTAGAGGAATTAGGGTTAGGGTTTAATGGAGAGGGGTTTTATATAGGATTTAGTTGTGGGTTAATGGGTTAATGGGTATTAGGAGTAGTAGTAGGTTTACCAATGGGTTTTGGGTTTGGGTCAATTAAATAGGAAATACAAATAGGATTGGGGATTTTAAGTTGGCTTTGGTAAAATCTTATTAGGGATCAAATAATAGGATTGGGAAAAATAGGACAACCAAATCACCACCACAAACATCCAAGAAAAATAAAATATGAATAAAGGGAACGAGACCAAAAAATGAAGAAAGAACAAAAACTAATGAAGGACGAAACAAAAGACAACCAATCAACCACAGAGAGCTCAAAATGAAAAAAAAAACGAATATATATTGAAAACAAATTCCAATATATGGTTCAGAAAGAATACAAGAGAGAAAATACACCAAAACGAAAAATACACTCAAAAATATACAAAAATAAAAAATAGGGGTTACATTTACAACTTAGCCTATACCATTTCAACCTTACTATTCATAATACAGATATACTTTTTAACGCATTTAATTAATTTCCTTACTATCTATATTTACTCCTACATCTATCATACATGTGTTATTTTTCAATCTATATTACTGATTACTATCAATAATTTTATTACTTTGAATTTTCATACAATTTATTTTTATATTTTTATTGCTAACCAATCCTTGATTTGTTTGCTACTCATATAATATGATCTTTATTTACACTTTCGTTTACTCTCTACATTTTATTTCTACCCCAATTAATATTATATATTATTTTCAAGTATATATTGCTACTTTTACTATTATTTTATTTTGTTCCTCAAATTGCTTATAATTTTGACGTTATAATATTGTTGTTTCATCATATAGTTTTTACCCGTATTTACGTACAAATATTATAAATATTGAATTTTGTGCTATACTTGACAACATATATATATATATATATATATATATATATATATATATATATATATATATATATAGGGTAGCGATCCGGTGAGAACCGTTCTCACGATAAGCTTCGTGAGAACTCCACGCCTATCCATCCTATGAATAATCTGAATTGTTCACATTATTTAACATAACTAATTTAGTCTAGAAATATAAAATTAAGTCATTTGGTATTCATTTGTCCATGCGTCATGTCACCATAAAAAATAACGATTTTTCAGCCACACAATTTGTAACACTTCAATACATAGGCAAATGAATCTCAAATGACTTGATTTCTCATCCATGGACTAATTGAGTCGTGTAGATCAAAATGAACGGTTCAGATCTTTCAACTAATGTCCCAAACAAAAGTTCTCACGTGGTTCTCACCAAAAGAGTTCTCACTCGATCATTTCCTTATATATATATATATATACTAATCATTATTTCAAAAAAAAAGTTAACTTATAGGAATGAAAATTTTATTATATTATTTAATACATCTCATTGAAACTTTTTACAATTGTACTTATGTTATATTCTGTATTCTTTCAAATAAAATTAAACACTCATTTATTTTCGGTTTTTGACCCAACAACATTTTCTTAAATTACTAATTCAATTTTATCTTGCAATATATAAAACTAGTTTAGTTTGTGATTTTTCCCACGCTTATTCCTTTGAAGAAAATTTATTACTAATCCTATTAATAATTTATTAAAGTAGCTATTGATTATTCTTCTTTATTCTTTCCAATTGCTTTTTTTTTCAAATTCCTTCACAATTAATGACTTAATTTATATTATGAAAATTTCTTCCAATCTTTTTTGGTCACATTTCTTTCTTATGCTGTTTCACTAGTTTCCTTGTTATGTTCTTATAAATTTTGACGCTCATAGTTTTCTTATATCAGCTTGACTTGTTTTTTCCCTTTACTTATTTATATACTACATTTATTTTCTTAATGTTTACAGTTCTTAATATACAATAATGATATTTTTCTTTGGAGTGTACAAATTACAATTTCTACCCTAGTAAGTTCTAAGGACATAACTGTTCTAAGGGAGGAGAGTGTAACACCCCAAAAAATTGGAAATGACAATTTTGCCCCTCGTGTGTTACGCACATATATTTTTACAGTTACGGGTAATATCCGTAACATATTTTAATATAAATATCATACGTATTTTGTATTTCGACTATTTTACATTTTCCGTCTTCTCGAGATTCATTCTTACCTATTTTGAGCCAACTCAAATATTAAATTTCATTCTTTGTGCTTTACGTTCATTGCACGTGTTATCAATGCACGTATCGATTACGTATTCTCGACCGCTACGTGTAATATTTTCTATGTATTTCAATTATTTATTTAATAACTTGTTCGAATTCATTTCTATAAACGGAAATTTATTTGTCTCTCATTTCGATTTAAATATTATTATACGTCTGGTGCACGTGTTTTTCCATATATGTGTTGATTATATTACGGTATATATATAACGAAATATATTTTTGTATGTTTTATTTCAATTACTTATAAACATTTCCAAGTCGATAAAATTTATTTCGTATTTTAATATTTTTGCGTGCGACGCACGTGATTGCAGTGCATGTATTAGTTGAATTATCTTTCAAAATAAATTCATGAAGTATGTGTGTATCTATTTTTATTCATGCATGAAAAACCCTAATCTTAATTAAAATAAACTAATTTTTATTTAACTACTTACTATAAATTATTAAATAAAAATATTAATAATGGTGTGCACGTGCTTGTGCACCTTGGTTTTTGGCCGACTGTTCTTGGAGAAGTAGGGAGAGAGAGTGGGGTAGTGGGTTTTATTAATGGGTAGTTAGTTAATATAACTACTCCTAATTATCTTTATAAATACCCTACCCTTTTAGCCATTTCTAAACACACCATAATAAATCAAAGTAGAAAACCAAACGAATAGGCCACATTTCGGATCTGGCTTGCTGTAGATTTTGGTGGAGGATTGCTCGGATTTTGTGTGTGAATTTTGGCTTGATTTTGGGGATTTTCTTGGTTCTTTTGGAGGGGATTTCTACTAATGTACTCTTCTTTTAAGTGGGTGTTTCTTTAATGCTTTCTAATTTTAGTAGTATGATGCATGCTAGTTTGACATATGAGTAGTAGCAGAATTTTGATTAATATGATGAATGTAGATTGCACAATGTTAATTTAATGGCTTGTTGAAATGTTGTTGTGTTTCAATTTAATGACTAGAATTTATGCTAATTAGAAAGAGAGAGAGAAAAAAGTAACATCTAGTGAGTTGTGGGAATGAAAATCTTCTAATTGATGCATATTAGAATGTTGTAGTCAAAATAATGCAACATGTATGAAAAAACTTTAACATTCTATTATAGTAAAGAAATATGAAAATAGTCTCACTAGTGTGTATTTTATATTGGTATAAACTTTTTATAAAGATGTTTTTGAAGTGGGACAATATTTTTATTTAAAGTTTGGTAATATGAGTTCATTAATGCAATTTAGAGAGAAATCTTATTATATTGTCGAAAATAGGAGTTTTATAAGTTTTAAACATATGCTATTCTACATGATTTTGGAAAGAATTAGATTTGAATGATACAAAATGTAATATCCCGGATGGATATTATATTTATATAATTATTATTTTATTTTTATTGAAATATTGTTGGTGGATATCACCCGGGTTTGTTAAATAACATTATCTGTACATAAACCAATCTGTATACATCTGTATTGTATCAAATTGGTACTGAAATCTTCCGAGCCGATAATTAAATTTCTTTTATTATTATATTTGGAATTAATTTATTTTAATACAGATTATGCAGTTTAACAAACGGAAACTATCGGTATACATATATATGCATACGTATGCGTATTGTATAGATTCGTATGTTTGTACAAATTGTGTTGTGTGTATTTTGGGACAAAAATATCTCTTTTGTCATGATAAACCAATATAGATGGCTAAGTTTTGGTTGAAGGATTAAACCTAGGTTTAAGGATGCATATGAGTTTAGGAGATGCTCTTCTAGGAGCTCTCTCTCCTCCACCTCACCCTTCACCATGCTTCCACCTCACCTCCCACCATAACTCCACCTCACCACTCCCCCATCCCTAAGTAAGGCTGGCCAACATGTCCCCAAGGGGGTTTTTGCAATTGTGTGGGTGTTTTTACATTCTCCCCTTTCTCTTCCACCCTATAAATACCTCCCCCCCCCCCCCCCACTTCATTCTTGTCTCATTTTTACAAGAACAAAAAAAGAGAGGAAAAGAAAGAGAGAACAAGCCCTAACTTCAGAGTTTTTCATTGTAGGTTTTCATAGGAGTTCCATAGGATCTAAGTGGGAAAGAGAAAGAGCTTAGACTAGTTCTTCCTTCAAGAAAAATCAAGGTGGGGGTTCTCTACTTCTCCTTCATATGATTTCTTGTTCTTTTTTTTGGCTTGTTTTTCTTTTATTTTGGTTGTATGTGGGAAAGAACACATCTTTGATGATTGTTTGTTGTAGGATAAAAAGAACCCATCTTTTGATGTGTTGTTGTGTATATGTGTTCTTAAATCACCATTTGGACTAATTTCTAAGCATATAAATGGATGATGGTTAAAAATAACTCACCTTTAAGGTGAATGGTTGTTGTGTGTGGGGGTTTCTAACAACTTGGACTAAAGGCTTTAAGCATAAACAAGTTGTCGGGATCAAAATGATCCCATGAAAGTATGGATGGTAGAACTCAAAACAATCGCATAAAGATTGAGTCTTTGAGACTTGTATGACTATTTTTGAACTACTTGGACTAATTATTAAGCATAGGGATCAAAATGATCCCATGGATGGTGGAACTTAAATAAAACACATAAAGGTCGAATCTTTAACTTGTTATGTTTATTGTTGTTATTAATGTTGTTTTGTTAACACAAAACTACAACTTGGACCTAGACTATGTACATATAAGGAGTAGTGTAGGAAGAATACTTACATACCCATTTTTAAGGTTGTAAAACTCATCTAGCCTAACAAAAGATAAGTCTTTTATTATATGTTACTCTCTACCTTGTTAAAAATCAAGTTTTTACTACCCCCTAATTCATAAAGGAGTGAACTTGTTGTGTGTTGCTTTCCTACCATGTTATAGATATAGTTCTTACTAATTCTAGTTCATAAGAGATAAATCTTTTAGTAGTTGTGGTATGTTGGCTTTCATACATGTTAAAAATCAAGTCCTTGGTGAATCTAGTTCATGAAAGATTAAGCTTCCATTTTGCTCTATAATTCCTCTATGTTTATTAACGTCTATGATAGTAAAGACTAGTTCTTTGTAGCATGTCTATTTTGCTTTTATGATAGAAGGATTACTACTTGCTTGTTGTATGTAGGAACTTGTAGGATTGAAGAAAAGTTTCATGCTTGAAGTAGTAAATATACGATGCTTATGTTGTAGTAGTTATTTATGCTGAAGTTGTAGTGAATATACCATGCTTGAGTTGTATATGCTAAAAGAAAACCATGCTAAGTACTAGAATCATGCTTAAGTAACATACATGCTTAAAGTAGTAAGTAAATATTCATGCTTAAGTAACATCCATGCTTAAAGTAGTAAGCAAATATTCATGCTTAAGTAATATCCATGCTTAAAGTGGTAAGTAGATATTCATGTTAAGTTGTAGCCACATCCATGCTTACGTTGTAGTAGATATCCATGCTTTGTGGGTAGTAGTAATTGTCCATACTTAAGTTGTAGTAAGCATTCATGCTTAAGTTACATCCATGCTTGAGTTGTAGTAACTATCTATGCTTAAGTATAGTAACTATTCATGCTTAAGTGGTGGTAAATATCCATGCTTGAATTGTAGGAAAGATCCATGTTTAAATTGTGGTAGATATCCATGCTTAATATTGTTATAGGTTCATGCTTAGTTGTATACCATACTTAAGATTGTTGTAAGATGATGCTTAAGTTGTATACCAAGCTTAAATTGTTGTAGGAATTGTCGAAAGAGGCCATTTTTATGTTGTATCCATGCTTAAATAGTTGTAGGGTTAGATTTGTTTACACATGTTAAAAGTAGAATTGTGACCCGAAATTTACATGAAATGTTCTTAGGGGTATTATTACCATGGTAGAATTTTGGTAGATTTTTCGGGGATGCTTTGAGGGGTGAAATGATCGTTTCCCCCAAAACAGCGAGCTTTAGGGCAAAACAGTGAAGTTTGTGTTTTCGGGTTAGCGTCGCAGTACGTTCAAGGGGATAAAACTTAGGGTTCCTCTCGGAGTTAGAGGTTCGGACCAACTAGAAATTTGTAGTAGACCTTCTTCCCTTTCCGAATTGGGCTCTCGGGTTAAAATCCGATAAGAGACGCAAAAGTTATGACCGTTACAAAAAACAGCAACTAGCTATTCTGCTGAATGTTGCTATTTGGTTGCTTGATACTTTTGAGCCTTTTACTTGATGAATCTGAGGTTCTGACCAACTAGGAATTTGTAGTAGAGACTCTCCCCTTTCCGAATTGGCCTCTCGGGTTAAATTCCGATAAACGGAATAGGAGTTATGGTCTTGGGAAAATACAGCAACTAGCTGTTTGATAAGTTGCTTGCTGTTGTGTTTGTTTGTCATTTTTGAGGGTTTTATTGGTTTAGTTTGAGGTTTGGACCAACTAGGGAGTTGTAGTAGAGACTCTCCCCTTTCCGAATTGACATCTCTGGTTAAATTCTAATAAGCGGAGTAGGAGTTATGCCGTTTGCAAAGTACAGCAACTGGCTATGTTTGACTGGAAACTTGTTGTTTTACTTCTTTGAGATTTTAGAGTATCTTACCTGTAGAATCTGAGGGTTGGACCAACTAAAGAGTTGTAGTAGACACCTTCCCCTTTCCGAATTGGCCTCTCGAACAAAATTCTGATAGACGGAGTAGGAGTTATGGTATTTGGAAGATGCAGCAGCCAGGTTGGACTAGAAAGTTCCTGTCTTGACTTCCTTGTAGTTTAAGAGTGTCTTACCTGTTGAATTGGAGGTTCGGACTAACTAGGAAGTTGTAGTAGACGTTCTCACCTTTCCGAATTGACCCCTCAGGTTAAATTCTGATAAGTGAAACAAAAGTTATAGGCTTTTATGTCGCCTTTGGGCTTCTCCTTTGTAGTATGTCTATTTTAGACTGTTAGAAGATTCTTCTGTTACTTCTAATTATAGCAAATTAAGTTTTGCTAGTAAGCATGTTTGGTTGCTTCTAGGTTGATTACCTGTATGGTTGTTTTATGTATGGTTTGCTCATACGCGGCTCAACTGGCTCGAATGTAGCGGTGGTCTCATACGTAACTTATTTGGCTCGTATATATGTTGTTATCTCATACGCGGCTCGACTGGCCCGTATGTAGCTGTTGGTCTCATACGAAGCTTATTTGATTCGTATGTATGTTGTTGCTCATACGCGGCTCGACTGGCCCGTATGTAGTTGTTGGTCTCATATGCAGCTTATTTGGCTCGTATATATGTTGTTGTCTCATACGCGGCTCGACTGGCCCGTATGTAGCTGTTGGTCTCACACACAACTTATTTGGCTGGTATGTATGTTGTTGTCTCATACGTAGCCCGCCTGGGTCAAATGTAGTTATTGGTTTCATACATAGCTTGTTGGCTCGTATGTGTTCTGTTTACTAGTATGTAGCTTATTAGCTAGTACACTATTTTGTTGTGCTCGTCTAGGGCAATATTATTGCCCTAGGGCTACTGACCATCAAGATGTGTGTTTACCTTACTCCTAATGTAACCCCTATTTTTCGTTTTGTGTATTTTGAGTGTATTTTTCGTTTTAGTGTATTTTTTCTCTCTTTGTATTCCTCTTGTATTTCTTTTGGACCATATATTGGATTTTTGTTTCAATATATATATTTTCATTTTATTATTTTGTCTTCTTTTTATTTGAGTTCTTGATTCGTTGTCCGTCTTTTGTTCGTTGCATTGTTCGGGCCATTATTTCTGATTTCCTATATCTAATTATTTATTTTATTTAGTTTTTTTCTTTTTTCTTTTTTTTTTTTTTTTGTCATGGCCTATTCCTTTTAAACCATTTGTGAACCAATACCTATTTCAAATCCTATTCACTAAATCAGCACCAAACCATATACCCATTAATTAACTATCCTAACCCGCCTATTATATTCCCACCCACTTCTGATCTGATGCATCAACCATGCCTTATTATTATTTCCCCAGAATCTTTGAGCCATTATTACCCATATTTATCACCATATACCATTCATTACCTATTGCTTCCTAATATATATCCCTACCCCAAATTCTTACCTTGTTTAAATCTGCCGAAATCAATTACCCCCCCCCCCCCCCAAAAAACTGTAGCTGCTTGCCCCATACCCGTTTAGTATATGCCGAGCCGCTCCCCCCTGTACCAAACCCTAATCTCCCACATATATATTAACTAATTACCCCTCTCATGCACTGTGTATTTCTTCCTAGCCGCCATCAAAAGAATTTTTCTCTCTGTTCTCCCTCTCTCTCGACCCTGTGTTCACTTCTGACCTCACCTAAACCTGCCATCCGCCGTGCTCTCTCCCTCTCTTCCTCGTACTCTCGGGGTTGAGTGTGTGTGCGTGGTTATTCGTTCGTAGGTTGTGTTGGATCTCAGGTGATTGTGGTGTGTTCTCGTTGGTTCGTGTTGCAGGATGTTCTTGCTCGTGGGGTTTTGTCTGTTTGTTCTTGGAGTATTTGGTTCGTAGTCGTGTGCGTAGGTTGTGCTCGCTTTGGTTCGTTGACTCGTTCGTTTGCATTCATTGCCGGGAATCCGTTCCCGTTATTCTTATTGTTCTTCGTTTTCATCTCCGATTAAGGCAAGTAACTTGTACTCAAATTCCTTTGTATGGTATAAGTCATAAATACCGCTTGTAGTGTAGTTGGATTCTCGAGACAATTCGTGTGTGAAACCCCTTGTTGATATTGTCCCTATAGTGATTTGACCATAGTTGCCTCACGACACAATATTGACATGAAAAAACTTAGGTTTTGCCCGTTCTTGATTTGATCATGTATGTGAGACTTTTTGTGAGAATTTGGGTATTTGTGGAGAACCACGTGATAGGCTTGTTTTAGAAATGTTAATTATCCTATGTTATGAAGTTTGGACACATGGTAGACTGGATTTCATGTTTCGTTGTGTTTGGATCAAGTTTCGTTGAATCTATGTTGATTTTGGTTTTGAGGAAATTATGTGTTTTTTCGAATATCTGTCTTGATCAGTAATTTAGACCCTATTAAGGTCAGTATCTTAATTTCAGTATAAAACATGATTTCTACAGAAATTTGTCTGCTTTCCAACCACTCTGACCTTGCTCGATTTCGTTTTCGTATGTGAGATATGACTGTTTTACTACAGAGGTGTAGATCTTTTTCAGATTTCATTTCTTGGTGATTTTGATAACTAAATCATTTTGATACTTGTGCTACACATATTATTTTGTTCTGGAACTTTGGTCAATTTTCCTACATCTACTTAGGGATTACCTAGAATTTTGGTGGATTTTATTGATGAGTTTTATATGTTGTTTCATGCTCGTTTATCAAAACTATACTTGCTGTATTTTGCTTGCTGTTCTGTAAAGAACCGTATTTTCACCCTGATTCCTCTTACTGTATGGAAAATATTTGTGAAATATAAAAGTTAGTTTATTTTGTCTATTTTCATCTCCCTTTGGCGGATTTGGATTTTGTTTCATTAATTGTGAGAATCTATGGTTTTCGTACAGCAGTGTTGGGAATTCCAGGTTTGCCAAACTAACGTTTATTGATGTTTCCTGACTTTTGATGACTGATCTAATTTTACTGCAAAATTCTGAAACTTTATATTCTGATACTAGACATATAGAGGAATACCCCAGATTGTCGTAGATTTATTTGTTGAGTTTTGATGCTGTTTTCCTGACTGAGAATTGGTTTTACTGATTTCTGGCTGAACGTATTTTCTGGATTAAAATCAGTTTTGAGTTATGATTTTGTGAATTACTATATAACAGATGCTGATCGTGTGGATGTGGTTACCATCCAGCTAGTGGACTTGGCTCACATCTGGTGGAGGTCCAAGTCTGAAAGGCTCGAAAGACCGATCACTTGGGCCACTTTCACTAGGAGCTTCTTGGAGAAGTTCTTTCCTAGCAGCACTAGAGTGGAGATGGAGCAACAATTCTTGGCCCTGAAATAGGTTGGTCGTTATTTCTAGTAATAGAATTTTGTTACATATTGTCCAAGCAATGTTGTAATATAAGACTTTCTTGAAAAAGGGCTCTAGGTCTGTGGACGAGTATGTAGCTGAATTTACGAGACTTAGTCGCTTCGCAGCCATTCTGGTGGCGAACGAAGAGGATAGGGCTCGTAGATTTACTTTGGGGCTTGAGCGCGAGCTTAGAGTGCAGCTTGTCTCTCTTCGCTTGCGCACTTATACAGAAGCTCTTGAGGCAGCTAGTGCTCAAGAGCAGGCTCGTGGTGGATTGGCTCCTTCTCAGCGGACTGTCCCGCACTCAGTTGCTAGGCTTTCTGGTGGGCCTGTTAGGAGGCCTGTCCCAGCCCATCTGGTCAGGGCAGCTCCTTACTCTTCTACGGTTCCTCAGCGGGCCAGTTTTTACGACTTTTGCCATCTTGCTGGGCATGAGCACAAGGATTGCCGGCGTGCCAATCGCCGCTGCTTTGGTTGTGGTGCTTCTGATCATATGGCGCGGGCCTGCGATAGCAGTAGATGGCTCTTCCAGCCAGGGGTCCCTTTCAGCAAGTTGCCCCAACTCGTGGTCCAATTAGATCACCTCTTCCTCCGCAGTGCCAGATTGTCGGTCAGAGGACCGCTGCTCCCAGGAGAGGTCAGGCTTTCAACCTGATTGCTGCTAATGCGGAGTCAGCTGAGGGTATGGTTGCAGGTATCTTTGGTTTTATTGTTTTATTGTTTTGTTGTTTCTCTTTGTTTCTTCATTTCCTTTGTTTTATTTCTTTCTGTTTGTCTTTTTTGCATTTTGTTTTCCTCACCCCTGTTCAACCATACTTTTTCTTTGTCTCTTTTGCTTTCTATTTTAGGTGTTGTCCTTGTTTGCTCTTTCCCTGCGCATGTTCTTTTTTATTCTGGGGCAACCCATTCTTTTGTCTCCTCTCGATTTGTCGCTCACCATCAGTTGGAGTGTAGCAACATGTCAGAGACTTGGAACATTGTGACAGGTGGTGGAGTTGTCATTTGTTCCCGGGAGAGCAGGCAGTGTCCCGTAATTGTTGGTAGCGCGAAGTTCAAAGCCAATCTAATTGTAATTGGGAATTCAGGATTGGACGTTATTCTGGGTATGGATTGGTTGGGTGAAACCCATGCCATTATTGATTGTTGTGCCAAGAAAGTTGTGTTCCAAATTCCAGATCGCACAGAGTTTGAGTTCCATGCCTGGGAGTCTTCCCTTGGCCGAGCTGCAGTTGATCAGGAGGATTGTGCGATGGAGTTGTATTCAGGCTGTGAGGCTGTGCCTCTAATAATTCGGGATTTCCTGGATGTTTTTCTAGAGGAGTTGCCTGGCTTATCCCCTGATAGGGATGTGCAGTTCGGTATTGA
Organism: Hemerocallis citrina; assembly: GCA_017893485.1. Taxonomy (NCBI): domain Eukaryota; kingdom Viridiplantae; phylum Streptophyta; class Magnoliopsida; order Asparagales; family Asphodelaceae; genus Hemerocallis; species Hemerocallis citrina. The sequence continues at coordinate 77,527,555 of CM030360.1, forward strand.
AGTTTAGCTGGGTATGGCGCCTATATTGAAGAGTCCTTACAGGATGGCACCGGTTGAGTTAGCTGAGCTTAAGGTGCAGATTCAGGAGTTGCATGATTTGGGTTTCATCAGACCCAGTGTTTTGCCTTGGAGCGCTCCAGTCCTTTTTGTCAATAAGAAGGATGGTAGTCGTCGACTGTGTGTGGATTATCGGAAACTGAACAGTTTTACTGTGAACTCCGTTGCCCAGGATTGATGATTTGTTTGACCGGTTGAGTAGGACTGCTACTTTCTCGAAGTTGGATCTTCGTTCTAGTTATCACCATGTCAAAATGAAGGCAACTGTTGTGCAGAAGTCCGCTTTCAGGACCAAATATGACCACTATGAGTATCTTGTGATGTCGTTCGGAGTTACGAATGCACTGGCTGTATTTATGAGTCTTATGAACCAGGTCTTTTCTCAGTTCTTGGATCGTTTTATGGTGGTCTTCATTGATGATATTTTGGTGTATTCTCAGAATCGAAAAGATCATGCTGAGCATCTTAGAGTGGTTCTGCAGACTTTGAGAGAGAATCAGCTCTATGGAAAACTTAGCAAGTGCAAGTTTTGGCTCGACAGGGTTTCATTCTTGGGGCACATTATTTTAGGTGATGGTATTTCTGTGGATCCTGCCAAGGTTAAGGCTGTGAAGGATTGGCCTATTCCCAAGTCAGTTTCTAAAGTCAGGAGTTTTCTTAGTTTAGCTGGCTATTATCGGAAATTCGTCCAAGATTTTTTGAAGATAGCAGGACTGTTGACTAAATTGACTGGGAAGGATCAGAAGTTCTGTTGGTCTGATAAGTGTGGTGTGGCTTCTGTTGAGTTGAAGAACAGATTGACGTCAGCGTCTGTGTTGACTATTCTCGATAGTTCAGGCAGATTTGTAATTCACTATGATGCTTCTGGTAAGGGTCTTGGAGCAGTTTTGATGCAAAAAGGGCCGAGTCATTGTGTATGCATCGAGGCAGTTGAGGCCACATGAGAAGAACTATCCGACTCATGATTTGGAGTTAGCGGCAGTGATTTATGCTTTGAAGCTGTTGAGATATTATTTACTTGGGGACCGAGTGGAGATCTTCACAGACCACAAAAGTCTCAAGTACGTCTTCACCAGAAGGAGTTAAACATGAGGCAAAGGTGTTGGTTGGAACTTATGGCTGATTATGACATCAGTTTGCAATACCATCCCGGTAAAGTAAACTTGGTGCCTGATGCTTGAGCAGGAGACCAACAGTTACGTTGTTGACTCAACAAAGGGATCTGATTGAGCAGATAAGGAGGTTGGAGTTGGATGTTGTGTTGCCGAGTTCTCGTCGGAGTTGTTTGGCACTCCAACTGTAGTCATCTCTTGTTGATCTGATTAAAGAGGCACAGCCGGTGATGCGCAGCTGCAAGGTTTTCGAGCTGAGGTTGAGTCTGGCTCTAGGATGGACATGGTTATTCATGCTGATGGTTCGCTTCGTTTTAGGTCCAGATTATGTGTCCCGAAAGGTGAAGTTCGTCATAGGTTGCTTGAGGAAGCCCATCAGTCATCCTATTCTATCCATCCCGGTGGTACTAAGATGTATCGGGATTTGAAGCTTCATTTCTGGTGGCATGGTATGAAGAGGGTTGTGGCTCGGTTTGTTTCTCAGTGCTTGATTTGCCAATAGGTTAAGGCAGAGCATCAGAGGATCGCTGGACTTCTTCAACCGCTTCCTATTCAAGAGTGGAAGTGGGAACATATCACCATGGATTTTGTGACTGCTTTGCCGAAGAGTCCTAAAGGTCATAATGCCATTTGGGTGATTGTCGGCCGTTTGACGAAGAGTGCTCACTTCATTCCTTTTCGTGTCGGACAGTCTACTGAGAGCCTAGCTGAGAGGTACATGCAAGAGATTGTTAGACTTCATGAGGTTCCAGTCAGTATTGTATTCGATAGGAATACGAGATTCAGATCTCAGTTTTGGGAGAGTCTTCAGGCTAGTTTGGGGAGTAAGTTGAAGTACAGTACAGCTTTTCATCCCCAGACTGATGGACAGTCAGAGCGGACTATTCAGATTCTTGAGGACATGTTGAGGTCCTGTATGCTTCAGTTTGGTGGATCTTGGGAGGACCATTTGCATCTCGTAGAGTTCTCGTACAATAACAGCTTTCAAGCCAGTATTAAAGCTGCTCTGTTTGAGGCACTCTATGGGCGGAAGTGCAGGTCACCAGTGTGCTAGGATGACATTGGCGAGAGGAAGTTCTTGGGTTCGGAGTTGATCACCAAGACAGTTAATATTGTGGTTCAGATCAGGAAGCACTTGCAGGCAGCTCAGGATTGGCAGAAGCGATGGGCCGATGTCCATCGAAGGGCTTTGGAGTTTGCTTTTGGTGACCATGTTTTTCTAAAGGTATCACTGTGGCGCGGTGTCATTCGGTTCGGTGGTGGTGGCAAGCTTAGCCCGAGGTTTATTGGACCATTTGAGATTTTGGAGCGAGTAGGCAAGGTGGCCTATCGTCTTGCTTTTCCACCAGCGTTATCAGGAGTGCACAATGTTTTCCATGTCTCGCAACTCAGGAGATATATCCGAGATGAGAGCCACGTGATCGACTATTCTGAGTTGACCGTTCGGCCAAATTTGACTTGTAAGATTCCGCCAGTTGCTATTGTGGATCGGCGGGAGAAAGTGCTTAAGAACAAGGTCATCAAGTTGGTTTGTGTTGCTTGGAATCCTCACTCGCCCGGTGAGTCGGCTTGGGAGCTGGAGGAGGAGATTCAGCAGAAGTTTCCTTATTTGTTTGAGTAGTTCTTGTTTTGTTCTTTTTGGTTATTTTGGGGTTACTCTCTGTCTCTTCATTTTGAATTTCAGTGACGAAATTCTTCTTGTTATGTAGATAGGATTGTAACCCCTGTTTTTCGTTTTGTGTATTTTCAGTGTATTTTTTGTTTTGGTGTATTTTTTCTCTCTTTGTATTCCTTTTATATTTCTTTTGGACCGTATATTGGATTTTTGTTTCAATATATATTTTTTCATTTTATTATTTTGTCTTCTTTTTATTTGAGTTCTTGATTCGTTGTCCATCTTTTGTTCGTTGCATTTGTTCGGGCCATTATTTCTGATTACCTATATCTAATTATTTATTTTATTTAGTTTTTTTCTTTTTTTTTGTCATGGCCTATTCCTTGATTCCTTAAACCATTTGTGAACCAATACCTATTTCAAATCCTATTCACTAAATCAGCACCAAACCATATACCCATTAATTAACTATCCTAACACACCTATTATATTCCCACCCACTTTTGATCTGATGCATCAACCAGGCCTTATTATTATTTCCCCAGAATCTTTGAGGCATTATTACCCATATTTATCACCATATACCATTCATTACCTATTGCTTCCTAATATAGATCCCTACCCCAAATTCTTACCATGTTTAAATCTGCCGAAAATCAATTACCCCCTCCCCCCCAACCCCATAGCTACTTGCCCCATACCCGGTTAGTATATACCGAGCCGCTCCCCCCTGTACCAAACCCTAATCTCCCACATATATATTAACTAATTACCCCTCCCATGCACTGTGTATTTCCCCCTAGCCGCCATCAAAAGAATTTTTCTCTCTGTTCTCCCTCTCTCCCGACCCAGTGTTCACTTTCGGCCTCACCTAAACCTGTCGTCCGCCATGCTCTCTCCCTCTCTTCCTCGTACTCTCGGGGTTGAGTGTGTGTGCGTGGTTATTCGTTCGTAGGTTGTGTGTTGGATCTCGGGTGATTGTGGTGTGTTCTCGTTGGTTCGTGTTGCGGGATGTTCTTGCTCGCGGGGTTTTGTCCATTCGTTCTTGGAGTATTTGGTTCGTAGTCGTGTTCGTGGGTTGTGCTCGCTTTGGTTCGTTGACTCGTTTGTTCGCGTTCGTTGCCGGAAATTCGTTCCCGTTATTCTTATTGTTCTTCGTTTTCGTCTCCGGTTAAGACAAGTAACTTGTACTCAAATTCTTTGGTATGATACAAGTCATAAATACCGCTTATAGTGTAGTTGGATTCTAGAGACAATTCGTGTGTGAAACCCCTTGTTGATATTGTCTCTATAGTGATTTGACCATAGTTGCCTCACGACACAATATTGACATGAAACAACTTAGGTTTTGCCCGTTTTTGATTTGATCATGTTTGTGAGACTTTTTGTGAGAATTTGGGTATTTGTGGAGAACCACGTGATAGACTTGTTTTAGATATGTTAATTATCCTATGTTATGATGTTTGGATACTTGGTAGACTCGATTTCATGTTTGGTTGTGTTTGGATCAAGTTTCGTTGAATCTATGTTGCTTTGGTTTTGAGGAATTTATGTGTTTTGTCGAAGATTTGTCTTGATCAGTAATTTAGACCGTATTAAGGTCAGTATCTTAATTTCAGTATAAAACATGATTTGTAGATAAATTCGTCTGCTTTCCAAGCCCTCTGACCTTGCTCGATTTCGTTTTCGTCTGTGTAAGATATGACTGTTTTACTACAGAGGTGTAGATGTTTTCCAGAATTCGTTTCTTGGTGATTTTGATGACTAAATCATTTTGATACTTGTGCTATACATATTATTTTGATCTAGAACTTTGGTCAGTTTTCCTATATCTACTTAGGGACTACCCAGAATTTTGGTGAATTTTATTGATGAGTTTTTTATATGTCGTTTCATGCTCGTTTATCAAAACTATACTTGCTGTATTTTGCTTGCTGTTCTGTAAAGAATCGTATTTTCACCCTGATTCCTTTTACTATATGGAAAATATTTGTGAAATATAAAAGTTAGTTTATTTTGTCTATTTTCATCTTCCTGTGGCGGATTTGGATTTCGTTTCAATGGTTGCGAGATATTATGGTTTTTGTACAACAGTGTTGGAAATTCCAGATTTGCCAAACCATCGTTTATTGATGTTTCCTGATTTTTGATGACTGATCTAATTTTACTGGAAAATTCTGAAACTTTATATTCTGATACTAAACATATAGAGGAATACCCCAGATTGTCGTGGATTTATTTGTTGAGTTTTGATGCTGTTTTCCTGACTGAGAATTGGTTTTACTAATTTCTGGCTGAACGTGTTTTCTAGATTAAAATTAGTTTTGAGTTATGATTTTGTGAATTACTATATAACTTATTTGTATTCGCTGGATTCAGTTAGGAGTCTATTTTCTAGACGGATTCAGATTTGTATTTTTGTAACACTGGGAATTTCAGTTTTGCTACAGTATGGTCTTGCTGTCCTAAACTTGAGATTTGGTTATTTTATACCTATAAGAATTATCTTGCAACTTGAACTTGTTACTTGATCATACCATGATATACATGCTTGTTTCGTGACACATACTTGCTTGTTTGACATTAACAATAAATTAACCAAGCCGGGGTTTTAAAGGGACATATCTAATTGTGGATAATTCAGAAACGTGTACTCGGAAGAGAATCTATTGATTCTATGTGATACTTGGCTTGATACTTGAAACTTGGCTTGATACTTGTTACTTGAGGCTTGATATTTTACTACTTGAGGCTTGATATTTCACTTGGCTTGATACATGATACTTGAAGCTTGATACTTCACTCTTGAGGCTTCTTTACTTGATACTTGAGGCTTGATATTTGATACTTGATTTCTTGAGTCTTGTCCCTGAGTACATTGTCCTATATGATCCACTATGAAATCTAAAACGAAACTGCATTGACTGTAACAACCATGTGATAAAAGGATGGCACATGAAGTGTTACTTAGATAGTAATAACTACAAGATTTAATATACGACACTTGAAAATGATACATACTTACTTGATACTTGACTACTTGATACATGAGACTTGATGCTTGAACATGATACTTGACACTTGTACTTGACTACTTGACACTTGTTACTTGTTACTTAATTTCGTGATACATAACACTTGATACTTGACACTTGTTTACATGATACTTGTTCACTTGACACTTGATACATGCCACTTGCACTTGTTCATCTTACCATATTAGTTGTTATATTTGGATATCATGATTATACCATGTTGTTAGTTAGTTTTCCCCATCTACTTGTATCCTGCATTACAAGCGGCCCGTAACTTGCAATTGACGGGTACTTATTTTCTATTTTCTTCTTCCCTGTAATAGTTAAATTGCAGCTTTTGGAGAACAGGTTCCAGACGGTATTGGTGAGATGAAGTATTAGTGCTGGATCTTGTTATTATTATTTCTTGTAGCAGTTTGAACAATTTTGTATTTTGATACTTGGATTTTTTTTTTGTATTTGGGCAATGTGACCCAGGATTTTGTTGACTTATTCAGATCATGACTATTTGAAATTTATATATTTGGTTTCAAGTATTCTTATTGGTATTTTGGTTCATATGTGCATGTGATTGATTCTTTTGCTTCTGACTCTGATTATTTTGGGAGATGTTGTGAAGATTCTTGAACAGCTTATGGATGATGAAAATCATTCGCTGGGCTTTTGTTGCATATTCGTATTCCGTATTCTCTTTTGGGAAGCAGGGCGTGACACCTAAGGGACTGTGGACGAGTCACTCCTTGTGTACCGTCGGATATTAACCGGTGTAGGTTGATCGCGGACCAGAGCGTAGACGAAATCAAAGTTCAGGGTAGTAGCATACGAATACGTTCGTATTGCCGGGATTCTGGATCGATAGACCATGAACTAGATCCTTAGGGATTCTGGTAAGTTGAGGTTGAGCAGCCTAGTAGAGTTATCTTGCGAAGTCTAACTTAAGACCTAGCATGTGGTGCTAATACTGTTGTCATCCCTATGATTGTTCAGGGTTAGTGACATCGTTAGGGTAGTAACTTATGGCTATTACTACTTAACCTATAGTTATTATCATTTCTCGACGAAGGAAAAGAGTTGGTGTTAAGGGTGATACCTTATGATCCAACCTGTCCTATAGGCCGGCACTAGGCGGTGTTATTGGGTTGTACCCTTCTTGTCAAAGGGATACGGTCTGTGCCTTCTCACGAGTTGGGAGCACGGGATCCGTTTCTCGTCGGTTAATTTCTGAAGAGCCTTGATAAGCGGAGCGATTCCTGTTGGAGCTAGGGGGGATGAACCCCCGGAACTCCGTCTTGTCTTATATCTAAGAGCGAGAAGCCATGTACTGCAGTCTGGCTAGGGGGTGGCAGGGGATGCTTCGAGCTAACCTGCGTCCGCAGAAACTCCAAGGATTCATCAGGTATTTGAGCGAGGTACGGTGCACCTGGCGGGATTAGATCGTTTCAGGGCAACCTTATCAGTCATGTCTAATCTTCAGAAACAAGTCGAGTACAAGAATAGAATTCATGGCATGGGTTCAATTCCCTATATATGAAGAAACGGCTTGATATGGGCCGTATGTAGTATGGGCTGCATACTGTCCCAGAGTCTTGCTTGCATTAGAATAAGAGTATCCTTGCATTAATAAGTCTTGCATTAGAGTCTAAGTCATAGCATACACTGTCACATCAACTATATATACATGTTTCTCTTTTCATCAATCTATTTACTTTAAGTGGAGAATCGCTGCTAGTCATCAGCCTTAAAGCGTCAGTATATGTACTGACGTCCCCATTTCAATAGGTACTGGATTGCAGAAGTACAGGTACAAGATTCAGGAGGACTCAAGGCGAGAGAAGCAAGAGTCGATTTTAGTTTCGCTGTAATTTATATTGGTTACTATTGTTCCATTTGTAACACTTGAGATTGTAAAGGTATTATTGAAACACTGTTATAATGTATTGCAGTTTCATAACATTCGGACTTGTAATACATTTGTGTTGAATAAAAAGTTTTAGATTTTCCTGTTTTTCTGTGTATTGTGACTAATTGAAGGAAAGATTATAGCTTATGTCACGGTTTCCCAGTGTATGGAAATCAGGGCGTTACACAAAATAGTTGAGAAATCAAAACTTTTAAAGAAGAGTTATAAACAGACAGGAAGTATAAAGAGATTTTTAACTCCAAATTATAACAGAGAATGGGTTTGGGAGTATTGATTTTCGGTGTGAGTCTAGAGCGCTGTGAACAGTGCTTGGCTTCTTGGGTTCGAGTCTTGAAGAGGCTCTGTTTATTTCAAAATTTGATTTTTCCCAAAAAAACACAGAAGCCTGTATATAAGGCTTTCGAGTTTCCTTTCCTTCACTAGCTGCTAATGGGCTTACTCATTACTGGGCGCTATCCTCTGCGGCTTGGTCATGGATTCGAAACCTAGCCTTTTAATTAATTTTTTTTTGATTCTTTTGACATATTTCGAGTTTTCGTGAGCATAAAAATTTGGAAAAAAAATTATTATTCCTCTAAAATATTATCTAGACTTTATAAAAATATTTCCACAATATTTGATATATATTTTGTGAGAATTAGAAGTGGAATTCACAATCAACAATGGGCTGAAGAACTTAATAATTCTTATTAAAGATGTGACTCTTGTATGATTAAAGAAAATAAAGTTTGGAATACAATTAGATTCCTCTTGATGAGATTTTATAGTTATTAATATTCGATTAAGAGAATATTTGAATTGCATACAAGGTTATGAGTGATTAAATTAATAATGGAAGTTGAAGTGAGTTACTTTATGTTATAAGATTATAAAGAAATGAATATGAGAAAGAGATTGTAAATAAAGAAATGAATTATCTTGATGAAATTAGATGTAACCTTTGTGGTCTCAGTTGAGACGGTTGGTATTCTAGGGTGAGCGAAGCCCAGATTACCAGCAGTTGAAATTTATGAAATTGTGAGAAGTAACCAATGTGGGTTGACTGTCTCAACATTGTTTTTGTTTGAGACCGGTGGGTAAGCTAACTCTAGTTCTTAATAATCATAACCTAAACATAAGGACTAGGCACTAGTTGGCGATATGACAAAATAAGTGCATACATGAGTTATGGACTCCAGAATGATCTTTCGAGAGAGACGGTCTCCAGTATTTTGGGACGATGGATATAAGGGCCACATAATGATCTACGGAGTGGGAACGATCTCCAGTATTCCGGGATGAGAGCGACGCTCAAGGGATACTTGTGCAATGAAGGCTCAAGAATGACCTGCGGAGTGAGACAATCCATAGTATTTCGGGACGATGGACGTAAGGGCCACAGAATGATCTACGGAGAGGGATTGGTCTCCAGTATTCCAAGGACAAGAGCCAATACTTGCAAAGTGTCTAAATCTTGTAGTAGTCATCGTAGTAGGTTGCATGGCGAGAAATCTAACCCTATAATGTGGAGTACGTAGGTGCTTGCCCTCGGACCTATGTAGTATAGGATGCATGAAATCCAAACAAGTATGCATTAGTGTCATCCTAGCGTAAACATCTACATTAGGCATTAAGTCATTGCATACACTGGCATATTTAGGATAGTCACTCTTTTACACTTTGTGATGCATTCAAGTTTGTGTTTGCTAAAGTATAAAGAATCGTTATATTATGGTATAGTGAGGATTATCGTTTATAATATTGCGTCGGTTGTAAGCAACTAACGTGCCCACAGTTTCACATGCAGGACTGGATTTGCAAAAGAAGATATAAAGATGATTTGATGCTGATGATTATTTAGATGCTAAAGTTTTTACACTTGTATATTTATCATGTTGTAATTATTTATTTTCCGCTATGTAAATGCAAAATAACAATGTTGTAATAAAAGTTTTCTAAATTCTTTGTAAAATCGTACGAAATGAAGTAAAGATCTTGTTGTGCTACGAATTACCGTATTTTGGAATTCGGGGCGTTACACGGGGCCTTCAAGAATTAACCTGGAGAAGGGAGGTCGGATGGGACGGTATTGCCTCTCTTAGTGTCCCTCCTCCTGACCAATTCAGGCTAGGTGGTCCTCCGTCTCTTTTAGGCGACGAAGGACTGCGTCTTCCCGTCCCTCGAATCAGGTTGACCTATGAGACTCTTCATCTTGCATAGTTGTAGGACGATAATTTTTTGTTTGGCAGCCCCTATTCGGAGCAACTTGGAGGGCCTGGAGGACTTCATTCTTGAAGTTGCGGAATTTAGCACTAGTGACAGGGGCATCCTCTTTCTGGTTATTTCTGGGTGATGGTCGATTGACTGTAGTCGGGCTCCTCTTGCTTCCTCTTCCCTTGGTAAGGGTGATTGTCGGACCTCTGTCGACGAGGGGAAGGACTACTTTTGCTCCCTTTGCGTTTTGAGCGGGGATTTACATCTCGAGAGGGCTTTTGCTCTAGGTGGAGAAAGAGTTTTACTTCTTGTTGTCGGGCATTGATGACATAGTAGATGTTTGGTAGAGTCAGGGGCACCACAAGGGTGCACCTTGGGGGAGGAGGTTGTTGGATGGAGAACTGGTCCGCAATCCTGTAAGGTTCGGGGTAGTGTTCGTAGCGGTGTTCGGAGCGACGTTGTTGGGAGCCCACCGACACAGCCTTGCTGGGGGAGGCGGCAATGGCAGATGGAGGGGGTCTACAATGATGGGCATGGAGGCTACCTTGGAGGAGGAGCAAAAAGAGGAAGAAAGGATGGTCGGCTTGACAGTTAGCTGCCATTGTATTCCTTCATTTGGGGGTCATGGCTAGAAAAATTGGTTTTTCACCGCTAGATCTGATCGGAAGCAGATCTGTAGTTTTCCGTAGACAACGTCAATATGTTGTTGTTTTCTTTTGGTGTGGAAGAAATTAGATGATGAGTTCTTTATTAGGAAGGTAACTTACAATCTGGGTCATTGATCAGATCTGAAATATGATGGTTGAAAGCTCTTGAATCTGATTTTGGACTTTTGTGAGCACTTGGCGACCTGGACTGAACAGATGAGATGAACATGCACAAAGTCTAAATGCCGAGGTTGGCCTAGACGAAAGATCCTTTGACGCTCAAGTCTGTAACTCGGAATATTATGATAGTTTTAGTGGCAAAAATAGCGATTACGTGACTATGAAGAAGGTGAAGGGTACTTTTATAGCCTAGGAGTTAGTTTCAAAAGATAGACCTAAAACTGAATCTTTTAGATTTAACTGTTAATTCTCATAGTTATGGGATAGATTTAGTTGATAGCTCGGTTTAAGATAGAGGATTTGGTTAGCAGTTTTTAATTAGCTGAAACTCTTCTTATTTGACTTAAATTAGCTCTAATTGTATGCCTGGTTGAGTTAATGGGCTTAAAAATGGTCCAAATTCCTCTTATGGGTCTGTAATTGCTGAAATTTACGTTGTACCTTTGTGAGCTTTAGGATGCGTGACTGAATCGTACAGACTCTTCTTCGACGTTGTCTTTCGGGTTATCATCTTCCCTTTGGTAGCAGTAGTCACAATTGAGCATTTTTAGTTCAACTTTTGTTTCTTGCTGAAGATCCAAATGTCACCTCCATTTCTCATGAAACCATTATTTCTCATGAAACCATTAGAAAACATCACTTCCTTGACCTAAAGATGTCATAGTTGTTCAAAACAAGGTTCGGTTGGAGAAAACAAGGTTCAGTTGGAGGTGCAGCCGTTGAACGAGTTCAAACGTTGCTGATTTAGTTAACACAAGCAAATATATGTAAGGATAGCTGGAAGCCCACCATACTCATCCCCCAAGAACAAGTTGTTTGTGAATTTTACCAATATCAGTGACCTTGATGTTACATATATAGGTAGTCAACTTATAGATCAAAACAGATCCCAGCCAGTGCTCAAAACCCACGTAAGGTAGAAAACATGATAGCTTTTTAATGTTCTTGTATCAATTGTAATGCACTGTATATAGCTTCCCAAAAAAAAAATTAAGATAGCGAGAGAGAAGAGTAGAAAAGAAAAAAAACAGTATCTTACATAAACACGCAATATAAGTACTTTAAAAAGGTATAGTTTTCATATTGACCAAGAAAAAAAGTTTTAGTTTTCAATTTCAAATAAAAAAGAAAAAAAACAAACTCCAAAAATGTAGAGAAAATATATTGCACATACCAGGTGGAATCATTATCTACCGCATCAACAATAGTTCCACGGCCGAAGTTGCCACGGGATGCAGTAACGGTGTTCACATAGAAATTGAGGCAGGAGTGCCATTTGTTCCTACATGGTGAATTACATTCAAGGTACATGAGATATGTCAATTATACATATAATACATGAAATATGTCAATTATACCTATAACCATTCATGAAGAATTATTGGGAAGCACTGAAAAATGGGAATTTTAGTACCAATAGGTCTGTTCTAACCCTATCCGAGGGATATAACTTTGTCGACTTTGATCAACTCTTCTTGCTTGCCCAGCGTCATTTTATAAAAGGCTCAACCGCTAAGGCATAGATAGAAAATCTAAGACAAATGAAAAAAACACAATTTGCGTGTCCAATATCTAGGTATCATGTGTAGTTCTTGGTTCTCCATCTTGGTTGATAATTGACCCCAAGTAACGAAAACATACATATCAAAGTAATTATGCATTGGGTAGACTATATTTACAGAGTTGTTCACCGGTCAAGTCATGTTGCAACTAATTTTCATTTTGCAAAGCAATTTACTCGAGATCTGTCAGCAAATCTGTGCTAAGAGAGCTTGGTATTAATGTGCAAATTACAAAAAAGGTTGCATTTTTTTTTTTTTTTTTTTTTAGGAAGGGGTGGAATATGGCCACTCTATTTTATTAATTAAAAATTAACAAAACAAATACAAAGTACTGAACCAAAGTACAAACTATAAACAGAAAATAAAATATGAAGCAATATGACTAGTACAAACAGCAAGAGATCCCTCAACAACCTGGAGAGTGGGACGACAAACCGATAGTCTTCATCAAACTATCGAAGCGGTCAAATTGGTCTCATCTTGGGCCCCATCTCCTCTATAATTGTAATGGACCCCATCTTAGGCCCAATCACAATGCTCGATCCATCATAATTTTCTGTATGTCAATTTAGCTTCATGCACCGCCTCCATGGCACGCACACACTCACCTAAAGCGAGTCAGGCGGGATTTGTCATCCGCTAAACCCAGCCTTCTCCTCCTCTCCCCCCACATACTCGCAAACAACACTCTCACTCACCCCAGCCAAAGCCATAGCCATAAAGAGAGCCGTGAGGAGGATACCTTCGCCTCTCTCACGCTCTTGCTCTCTCAGGCGATTTCTCACACACAGACATACACCAAAATAGAGTAGTGAAGAGCAACATCTCTCTCTCTCTCTCAACCAAAAACTCAAACCAAACCACAACTAATGAAATCATCTTCTCCTATCGCCTCAACGGGCGGTAGGGTTGCAAATGTCAAGGTCAGTGGGGATGGAATGGTGCTGTCTCGATGGCTGTAGCCGTCGGGGGAGGAAGCTCCACAACTGCATAACTAATATACAGCAAATTCCCTCCCTCTCACGCTCTCTCTCCCCCTTTCACAATCAACACATTCACACACAATCAAATCCTCAACACACAATCAAATCACACAACAAAAGCCCGACATGGATTGCTGAGTTTTAATGCCGACCGAGATGGAGGAGGTGAAGGCGGTGAATCGACGGGTGGTGCAGTGGTCGGAGCACCACCTCCGCCACTGCCAAATCTGCGGCAGTGGGACGTCGCCAATGAGACAAAGATGTCACCAATAGCTCCTCAGATCCATCGTCAAGGTGAAGAATCCGAGCCTCATGGTGCCTTTTATCCACATGTCGAAGTTGTTTGCCCGAGGTGGTCGCGTTCAATGGCTAGTTGGTCGGCGGGAGAATTGTGTCGGTGGTTCGAGGTGGATGACATGGTGGGTGGATTTGGAAAGCTCCCGCTTTGCCACCGCGAGCTCCTTGCCATAGGAGCTCGCCAACACCTCAATTGCGTCGGCGGAAGAGGTGACAATGGGAGGAGCCGCCGTTGTCGATAAAGATGGAGGTCGAGTAGGAGAAGCGTCAGTGAGAGTTGGACTAGCGGGAGAGGCGTCGGCGGGGCAGGGGGCAACGAACCCTAGCAACCGCCCCCTCAAAGTTTTCTCAGATCTAGAGTTTCTTTTTTTGGGTTTTTTTGTGGGAGTTCCTCTTTTTAGAATTTCTAGCGAGAGAAACTCCTGGACATCTCTAATATTATAATAGGAGAAGGCTTTAGTGTCATTTGTAAATCAACCAATACGTGTAACGCACGTACATAACTGTTACCGCTAAATCTGGTGTGGGGGTAAACAGATAGAATTTGTGGATTCGTGAAAAACCTGAATAGCAAACGACTAACCTGTTCCGCCGGAGGTTGACCGTTGACTCCCGCCGTTAACCTGCAAAAAGTGCGAGACACCGGGGTTGATCCCGGCGACGCACCCTCCGACGCTCAAGTCAGTAATCAGAAATGATTAAGAAAGAGCGTAAATTGAGAAAATACTCATTACCTCGCAATGGAGATGGATGGGGGGTATTTATAGGCGTCTTTGGGACTGGATTAGGAATGTAATCCCCATGATTAGATAAGGAATATTCTCCTAGTAATCAGATAAGGAATTGAATCCCTAATTCCCAGTGAAAAGATAGATGTAAATCAGGGACCGTTGATTAAGATCTAATCAGGGACCTTGATTGTATCTTGCTGGATCGGGTGTGCAGCGGATTGGAACCCATACCCAGTTGACGTGGATCCGTTCATGGGTTATTGGGCTTTGAATAAAGACCCAGTTCCCATTTCAGACCCGTTTGTAGGTGAAATTGCCGTTTTACCCCCTGAGTTTTAAGATTCGTGTCCGATGAGAACGGTCCCGATTTAATCCTATTTTTAGCCATATCACGAGCCCCCCACTCCTAAAGACTGAGTTTTTCAGTCTTTGAGGAGTAGTTTTGTTGTTCTAATGGCGTACGGGATTTTATCGGTGTTCTTAAGGGAATTTGGATCTTGCTCGGGGTGTAACGGTATTATTCTGGGCTTGTAAAATACCCAAAAATATCCTCAGACTTTTCTGGATTTTTGGTGATTTTTCCAGATTTTTCTGAATTTTTCCTCATTTTTTTGAATTTTTTATTCATTTTCCGATTTAAATAATTAATTATCGAAAATATTAAATAATTATATTTTTCAGAATTTTAAAATAATTTTTCTGAATTTATAATTATTTTTAGAATTTTTATTTAATTTTTTCCGATTTTTAAATATTTTTTCAGATTTTTTACATAATTAAAACAAATAAATAAGTAAATAAATAAATTGAATATTACCTGGACACGTGGCGCGATCGTATGCGTTGATCACAATCAAGCGAGCACGCATCGGGAGGAGGAAGAAGAGGCCATTTTTTTGGTGTAACAAGGTCGGTGTCACGAACGCTCGGCAAAAAGTGGCCGAAGTCCATATGGACGCCACGTGGCAGTCAAAGGTTGACTTTTTTTTTCCGCTGCTGCTGTTCTTTTCTTTCTCTTCCTTCTTCTTCTTCATTTACTTCGACCCAACGACGCCTCCAACCCAGCTCCGCCTGCGACCCCGATTGTGAGCGTCACTGGAGCTCGGGGGTTCATTGAGGGAGTCGAGCTCGGCGGCGATGACGGAGGAGGTGTCGCTCGGCTCGAAGGGTTCGGCGTAGAGCTTGGAGCTCGTCCATGTAGCTCGGCGAGGTAGGAGCTCGAAGCGGTGGAGAGGAGCTTTGAGGCGACGGAGCTCGGAGTGGGTGAAGTCGATGAGGGCGGCGACGAGCTTCGGTCGAGGCTCAGCGCTGGAGCTCATCGGAGAGCGATCTCAGCGGAGGCGAAGGAAACGGAGCTCGGCAATGGAGCTCGTACAGCGGAACTCGATGAAGGTGCGGCCATGGCGGAGAGCTCGAGGGAAGGAGCTCGGCGTTGAGGAGAGCTCGACAGCGGAGCGATGGGTTCGAAGCTTCGGAGCTTTGTGAGCTCGGTGACGGAGAGGGTGGAGTTCGTCAAGTTGGCGAGGAGCTGTGGTCGAGCTCGGCGAGGGGAGCTCGTGAAGGAGTGGAGGTGGTCGGCCATGGAGGAGCTTCGAAGCTCGACGTTGACGAGGTGGTGCCGAGCTCGAGGATCGACGAAGGAGGAGCTCGAGATGCTTGTGCTCTTCATTGGAGCTGGCGATGGCGATGGGTTCAGCCATGGAGGAGCTTCGAAGCTCGACGTTGTCGAGGTGGTGCCGAGCTCGAGGATCGACGAAGGAGGAGCTCGAGATGCAGGTGCTCTTCATTGGAGCTGGCGATGGCGATGGGTTCAGCCATGGAGGAACTTTGTGATGAGGTGGAGCTCGTCGACGCCACCGTGGTGGGTTCGAGCTTGGCGTCGGCGAACTTGACGAGCGAGGCTTCGGCTGTCGTGGGGAGCGCCGATGGTGAGCTCGGTACGGGAAAGGTCCTCGTGACTTGGAGGCGAGCTTGGAGGTGACGGGAATGGAGCTCCGACGAAGATGGAGGAGCTCGATAGTGACGACTGTGAGTAGGGAGAGCTTGATGGTAGCTCGAGCTTGGCGATGGAGCTCGGCAACGTCAGGAGCTCGTGAAGGTGGTGTGTTGCTCTTGGCGAACGTAGTCGAGGTCGGCGAGCTCGTCGAACGAGGGTGAGGTCGAGCGTGGCGAGCAAAGACGAGGTCGAGCTCAGCGATCGAGCTTGACGCCATGGCGAGGCTCGGCGAAGAAGTAGGAGCTCGGCATGGTAGAAGAGCTCGTCGGAGTTCGACGACGAAGAGGGTGAGTTCGGCGTTGAATGTGGAGCTCGGCCATGGCGTGTTAGGCGTGGAGCTTGAAGATGACGAGCGGGTTCGTTCGAAGAAGAATTGGATTCTTCATTTCTGGGGTTTTGGCGCCAAACGTAGGAGGAGAAAGGAGGGCGATGTGGCAGTTTGGTTTGGGTTCGGGTCCCCTTAATGGGTCCGAACCCGGCCCCTTGTTGTTTTTTTTCTGTCGTTCGTGGGTCTTGTGCTGAGAGCGTTCGGCGGCTGGTGCCGAACTCAACTGGTGCCGAACTCAAGCCCGTAAAACGGTCGGTGTCAGGAACGCTCGGCAGCTGGTGCCGAACTCAATTGTGCCGAACTCAAGCCCGTAAAACGGTCGGTGGCAAGAACGCTCGGAGGCGGGTGCCGAACTCAACTGGTGCCGAACTCAAGCCCGTAAAACGGTCGGTGGCAAGAACGCTCGGCAGCGGGTGTCGAACTCAACTGGTGCCGAACTCAAGCCCGTAAAACGGTTGGTGGCAAGAACGCTCGGCAGCGGGTGCCGAACTCAACTGGTGCCGAACTCAACCCCGTAAAACGGTCGGTGGCAAGAACGCTCGGCAGCGGGTGCCGAACTCGAATTTTTCCCCCATAACGAGGTCGGTGTCAAGAATGCTCGGCAGTGGGCGCCGAACTCAAATTTTTCCTCCATAACGAGGTCGGTGTCAAGAACGCTCGGCAGTGGGCGCCGAACTCGAATTTTTCCCTACAGAATTCTTCTTGATGTTCCCGGTGCTACGGAGGTCGACTCGGGGCGTGTGACCCCTTGTTTCGAAGCTAATCCGAAGATCTACAACTTCTCTTCAGGAGTGGGATGAAGATTCACCCTCCTTCATGGTCAAAATAGCCCCGCAACATTCTTGTCTTCATGAAGTTGAGGAGTGTTTTGGTTTTTTGCTTGGGATCGGCGGTAACTTTGTTGGAGAAGAATGGGAGGAGAGAGAGAGGGTTTGGGTTTGGATCCTTAATGGGTCTGAACCCGACCCTATAGCCCCCCCCCTTTTTTTTGTGTCGTTTGTTTGGTTGCTTGTATATGAGAGCGTTTGGCGAAGGGATGCTGAGGTCCGATTTTCCCCCCCGTAACGAGGTCGGTTCCGAGACCGCTCGGCAGCTGGTGCCGAACTCAACTTTTCCCCCGTAACGAGGTCGGTGTCAAGAACGCTTGGCAGTGGGCGCCGAGCTTGATTTTTTCCCCCGTAACGAGGTCGGTGTCAAGAACGCTCGGCAGTGGACGCCGGACTCAAATTTTTTCCCCGTAACGAGGTCGGTGTCACGAACGCTCGGCAGTGGGTGCCGAACTTGGATTTTTCCCCGTAACGAGGTCGGTTCCACGAACGCTCGGCAGTGGGTGCCGAACTGGGATTTTTCCCCGTAACGAGGTCGGTTCCACGAACGCTCGGCAGTGGGTGCCGAACTTGGATTTTTCCCCGTAATGAGGTCGGTTCCGAGAACGCTCGGCAGTGGGTGCCGAACTTGGTTTTTCCCCCGTAACGAGGTCGGTTCCACGAACGCTCGGCAGTGGGTGCCGAACTTGATTTTTTCCCCGTAACGAGATCGGTTCCACGAACGCTCGGCAGTGGGTGCCGAACTTGATTTTTTTCCCGTAACGAGGTCGGTTCCACGAACGCTCGGCAGTGGGTGCCGAACTTGATTTTTCCCCCGTAACGAGGTCGGTTCCGAGAACGCTCGGCAGCTTGTGCCGAACTCCAATTTTTCCCTGCAGAGTTCTTCTTGATGTTCCCGGTGCTACGGAGGTCTGCTCGGGCCGTGCGACCCCTTGTTTCGAAGCTAATTCGAAGATCTACAACTTCTCTTAGGAGTGAAACGAGGATTCACCCTCCTTCATGGTCAAAATAGCCCCGCAACATCCTTGTCTTCATGAAGTTGAGGAGTGTTTTGGTCGTGGGGATTTTGGAAGAGGAGCTCCACTCCTAGGGGCGGAGAAGCTGTGCTGGGAAAACCCTTGTGCCAGGAAGATCCTTGTAAGAGCCGTGGGAAGACCCATCCTTTGAGGTGAGCAAAACGAAGAGCTTGGCCTTAGGAGAGAGCCATTTGGAAGACAAGTTTGAGGAGCAACTCTAGGAGAGAGTTGTGAGCTCTGATCTTATTGAGAAGAGGTCCGCTTCGGAGGCGAGCGGAGCAAAGAGCTCGGATCTAGAAGAGAGCTATTTGTG
Organism: Hemerocallis citrina; assembly: GCA_017893485.1. Lineage (NCBI taxonomy): Eukaryota > Viridiplantae > Streptophyta > Magnoliopsida > Asparagales > Asphodelaceae > Hemerocallis > Hemerocallis citrina. The sequence goes on from CM030360.1 coordinate 77,546,368, forward strand.
AGACAAGTGTGAGGGGGAACTCTAGGAGAGAGTTGTGCTCCAAACTTGTTCGAGGAGAGGTCCGTCTGGGAGGCGAGCGGAGTGAAGAGCTCGATTCTGGGAGAGAGCCCTTTGTGAGACGAGTGTGAGGAGCAACTCTAGGAGAGAGTGGTGAGCTCCGAACTCGTTGAGAAGGGGTCCGCTTTTGGAGGCGAGCGGAGCGAAGAGCTTGACTCTGGGAGAGAGCCGTTTGTGAGACGAGCTTGAGGAGCGACCCATGGAGAGAGTGGTGAGCTCCGAACTCGTTGAGAAGAGGTCCGCTTTTGGAGGCGAGCGGAGCAAAGAGCTCGGATCTAGAAGAGAGCTATTTGTGAGACAAGTGTGAGGGGGAACTCTAGGAGAGAGTTGTGCTCCAAACTTGTTCGAGGAGAGGTCCGTCTGGGAGGCGAGCGGAGTGAAGAGCTCGATTCTGGGAGAGAGCCCTTTGTGAGACGAGTGTGAGGAGCAACTCTAGGAGAGAGTGGTGAGCTCCGAACTCGTTGAGAAGGGGTCCGCTTTTGGAGGCGAGCGGAGCGAAGAGCTTGACTCTGGAAGAGAGCCGTTTGTGAGACGAGCTTGAGGAGCGACCCATGGAGAGAGTGGTGAGCTCCGAACTCGTTGGGAAGAGGTCCGCTTTTGGAGGCGAGTGGAGCGAGGAGCTTGGCTCTAGGAGAGTGCCATTTGTGAGACGAGTTTGAGGAGCAACTGTAGGAGAAAGTGGTGAGCTCCGAACTCGTTATTTAAGTGAGGGAATCAACGGTTGTGGGAGCAATTCTGAATGGCGAACCACTTCTAGCTCGCTTAACAGCGAACTTGCGAAGTAGAATCGAGCCAAGTGTTGGACTCCGGAACCATCGTTAAAAAAGTTCAACGGCTTTGGGAGCAATTCCGAATGGCGAACCACTTCTAACCTGCTTAAGAGCAAGTTATTCGAAGCAGAATCGAACCAAGTGTTGGACTCCGGAACCATCGGTAGAGTTGTTCAACGATTGTGAGAGCAATTCCGAATGGCGAACCACTTCTAACCTGCTTAAGAGCAAGTTATTCGAAGCAGAATCGAACCAAGTGTTGGACTCCGGAACCATCGGTAGAGTTGTTCAACGGTTGTGGGAGCAATTCCGAATGGCGAACCACTTCTAACCCGCTTAAGAGCAAGTTATTCGAAGCAGAATCGAACCAAGTGTTGGACTCCGGAACCATCGTTAGAGTTTAGTGAGTTGCGGGAGGAGCCATGTAGAAGAAGCTGGACTCTGAAATCACCATTTAACGAGTCGTGACTCGGAGAGATTGAGATGACGCAAGAGCAACAATTTCCAATGAAAAAACGTAAAGTTTTATTGAAATAAACTAAGTGGCTGCTTCAATAGGGCGAGCCATTATTACATGCTATTGGCCGGGTTACAAGCATCGGTCTTATTGAAAATCAAAATCCTACTTCTACGATAAGGTGAAGACCTCTTGGGAGGAGCTGGGAGGTTCTGAGTCTTGAAGCTCGCCGGGCCCTTCGGTTCGTGTGTTGGCTTCTCAGAGGGGAAGCTCGGCCCTCTCTTTTTGGATGAACTTGGTCAGGTGTCCCCGCTGTACGAGTTCTTCGATCTCCTCCTTGAGAGCCCGACAATCATTCGTGTCGTGGCCGTGGTCCCTGTGAAAGCGGCACCACTTATCTTTGTCCCTCTTCTTACCAGGGGTATTCATTCTAGGGAGAGCGCGGAGTAGTCCTTCCTTGTCCACCTCCATAAGGACTCCTGATATATTAGCAATGAGGGGGGTGAACTTCTCAAAACGTGGAGTCGAACGGCGCTGGCCATTACTGTCCTTCTGGGATTTTTGGGACCCCTCTTCGCTTGTGCTCTTCCGTTTGTTCCCGGAAGATATCTCCTCAAGAGTAGGGGGGTTGAGAGCCTCTTCGGCCCGAATGTACTTTTCACACCTGAGAAGGAGGTCGGCAAAGTTCTATAGAGGCTTCTTAACAAGAGAGGAACAAAGGCTGGAATTGAAGACATTGGATTGGAAGGCGGCCGTTGCGACGGATTGGTCGAGGGAGGCCATGGACCTGACCTCCGCAGTGAACCTCTTCACATAGTCTCTTAACTTCTCACCTTTCTCTTGCCTGAGCTGGAGGAGTGAGATGCTGGTCTTCTCCGTGCGCCTGCTACTCACGAAGTGGGTGATGAAGAGTGTTTCGAACTGCTCGAAGGAGAATATGGAAGATGGGGCGAGGCGGGAGTACCATTCCCGAGCCGAGCCCTTGAGAGTAGCAGGGAATGTCTTGCACAGCAGGGCATCGGAAGCTTGGTGGATGAGCATGAGAGTCTTGAAGCTCTCAATGTGGTCAACAGGGTCAGTCTCCCCGGTGTAAGTCTCAAATTGGGGAGGTTTGAAGCCGAACGGCACAGGTGCATCCACAATGGTTCGGGAGAAAGGGGGTCGAGTAGGACGTAGGGTCCTCCCCCTAAGCTCTTCTTCTCGACCTATCTGACCCAGGCGCCTCTCTACCTCATGAAGACGGCGATACATGGCGTCGTCCCTCCGACGGTAATCAGCCGAGCCTTTAGACTCGTCTTTGTAGGAGGGAGAGCGAGAGCTGCGGCGATGGTAACTTCGGGAGCGACGAGGACTTGGGGTACGCCGGGAGTTGGTAGGAGCGGGACGAGGAGATGGGGACCGTCGGCGAGGGCTTCGGACTGGAGGAGGGGACGGGGCCTTCGGCACATTAGGGTTTTGACGGAGGTTGAGTGCCTGTTGTACCATTGCTTGGAACTGCTGGAACTCGGCATGGGTGATTGGTGCCTCATTGTTCCTGGACTGTTGCCGATCTGCGGGGGAGTGCCTCCTTCTGTAATGCTCGGGGGACTCCCTCCTTCCCCTTCGGACAGGGGATCTTCTGTAGTCTCGGCGGTGAGGGGATCGCTCACCCGGACCCTCACGGGCCCGCTTCTCGTCCAGACGGTGGCGTAAGTCCTCCACCTTCTGCCGGTTTTGAGGATTATGAGAGGCCATGGAATCCGTAGAGGCTTTGTGTATGGAGACGCGGTCTTGATGAAGAGGTTGCTTCATGCGGGAGCCCCCCGCACCGGCATTCTGAGGACCGGTGGGACCCTTGGGGGGTTCCTGATTCTGAAGAGGAGGCTGATCTTGTTGAAGAGGGTCCTCCACTTGAGGCGAGGGTTGTCCCTGCTGCGGAGCGGGTTGGACGGGGACTACCTCTTGCTGATCGGCGGGGTTGGGCCCGCGGTTGGACCCTCTGGACCTGACTTTTCTCGGAGGCATGGCTGGAGAAGATCGGACCAACGGGAAGAGGCACTGCTATTAGTTTGGTCTTCCCACAGACGGCGCCAATCTGTTATCGCTAAATCTGGTGTGGGGGTAAACAGATAGAATTTGTGGATTCGTGAAAAACCTGAATAGCAAACCTCTAACCTGTTCCGCCGGAGGTTGACCGTTGACTCCCGCCGTTAACCTGCAAAAAGTGCGAGACACCGGGGTTGATCCCGGCGATGCACCCTCCGACGCTCAAGTCAGTAATCAGAAATGATTAAGAAAGAGCGTAAATTGAGAAAATACTCATTACCTCGCAATGGAGATGGATGGGGGATATTTATAGGCGTCTTTGGGACTGGATTAGGAATGTAATCCCCGTGATTAGATAAGGAATATTCTCCTAGTAATCAGATAAGGAATTGAATCCCTAATTCCAGTGAAAAGATAGATGTAAATCAGGGCCGTTGATTAAGATCTAATCAGGGACCTTGATTGTATCTTGCTGGATCGGGTGTGCAGCGGATTGGAACCCATACCCAGTTGACGTGGATCCGTTCATGGGTTATTGGGCTTTGAATAAAGACCCAGTTCCCATTTCAGACCCGTTTGTAGGTGAAATTGCCGTTTTACCCCCTGAGTTTTAAGATTCGTGTCCGATGTGAACGGTCCCGATTTAATCCTATTTTTAACCATATCAATAACTATTATAAAGAAAGTCTGAGGTTCAAGCCTAGACTCTGTCAAAAAATTTTACTTTAAAAAAACTATAATTATTAAATCATGCATCGCATGTGTAAATTACTAGTGTATATATAGAATGCGTGTTACCACAGCGTATTAATCCTCAAAGCTTATCCTCAAAGCTTATTCGCCCTTCCCTATCAGACAAAGAGATGAACTCACATCTATTGTTCCCACACTGGAAATTCGCAGCAACAGTTTCAATTACAACGACAGACTAACAGCTGATATCGGTGCCTGTCAGATCCCCTCCATTTCCAATCATTCTTTTCGGGTGTTGTTTGATTTGGACTTTGCTTCATAATATTTCGACTTTGAATCCTGTCATAGGTTCGAGAACTGAAATAAGAAGTTTCCACAACCATTTAGCAACTGTGCCCAAAACGAAAATGGCGCTTCGCTTCCGTGCGGTTCAGTCTTATCCTATCAATACCAGCCTTGGATTATGGTACCACCAATATGCCAACATTCTCATTGTTCTCTTCAAATAAACAATAACCATATATGCAGAGTAATGTATACATAGACTAGGATGAAAGGTAGAAAGAAAATGTTTTTGGGCTCCTGATTAACCAGGAGAAAATTAAAGTGATATAACTTATAACCACATTTTGCAGTTATCTGGAGATATAGCTAGCTCATTCAATATTGAGGTAATGAAAAAGACATTATTAGTAAATAAGTATGTGCACTGCACGTAGAAATTATCCAGTAATAATTAAAGACACTACCTACTTCCACGGTTCACCCTCCGTATCATTATATGAGATTTTAATGTCACAAATGACATTTCCTGTAAAAGGCATGCACAATTAGCCTGCGATAACAGACATAATTTCCCTTCTGTGAAAGTGAGTAATTCTAAATTACCATAGCAAGACAAGGGGCAAAAATTATGCTCACAATCCTAAAATTCAAATTAAAAGTTTAGAGCATCAAACTCTGAAATCTGTCCAAACGATGACCATTGTCTTTATGCATTTTCAAGGTACAAATCAAACAGTTTGCTATAACTGCACATGAAAGTTTTCAAGCAAGCACAATATCCATGCACCTAACTTGGTCAAAAGATAAAACAGAACATGAATACATTATTACAATATTTTGGCCTTAAACCTGTAAGACAATCTCCCCCCATATTGTACAAACATATTTCAAACTGTAACAACCATCGGAGAATTACAACAGCAATCCATCAAATGGCTGTGTTAGAATTTGGCATGCTATCTTACAAACACTTTTGCGAGTACTATATTGTGGAGCCGCCTCCTTCCCTAAGGAATGCCTGTTAAAAAAAAAAGAAAAAAAATGAAACATAAATGAAAATTCATAATAATTATAACAGAAACCAAAATAATGAGAATGGCGAGAAATGTATACTAGTTTCGTAGCAGCAATAGCATGTCTCTGTCTCTCTCTTTTTTTGCGTTTGCATTCGCTGCACCAACCAGAGAAGTCCTGCTGGTACTTTTTCATCTCTCTAAAGACTGAACTGTAGAGTAGATTCATTTCCATTAAATAGTGTTCAAATGCTTTCAATTTTTTCACTGCACATAGGCAGAGAATAATTATCTGACAATAAAAAAAAATTGGACAATAAAAAAATTTCGGACGATAAGATGAGTAAGTGATGAGGACATCGGTTCTGTTTTGTTTTATTTTGAGATTTAGCCATATGTAGTAGTTTTGTAATTTGCACTCTTTATTTTATGCATTAGAATATTTTGGAGATTTGTATTGATATTTGTTTTTAGCCTATATATAGGCCTTGAGAATAATGAGAATATATGCTATTCTTGATTTTTTTTAAAACTGTGTTGATTTATTGCTCTTCACTCATCTTTTTATGCAAGACATTGAGATAAAATTATTCGGGTTTGTGAGAAATTCTAATAAAGTATTAGAGTTTGTGAGAAACCCTAATTACACCCCAAAACCCCTAATTAATCAAAACCCTAAAATACACCCAAATTCCCGAATTCCCAAATCCTTTATCAAAAAAAAACCCTAAATCCCCTTCACAGCCGCCATCTTCTTTACTTCTTCTTCACTGCTTCCAAACCCAAACCCACTCTCATCAATCATCATCTTCATCCCGCAACCCAACCCCGCCTCCTCTTCCCCCTGTTGCTCCCTCTACACCTCGACGGTCCATTGCTTGCCGCTCCTACCCCACACCCTGAGCCCCTCAGTCACTCGCTGCCTCCTTCATCGTAACCACCGCCCGACCACACCATGTCGACCATCAACCACAACCATCATCATCACCCCTCGACTGCCCCTCCATCTAAACCCATCACCACACCCTGAAACCCCTCATCTCCGACCCGATGCTGACACCGCACCACCGTCGCCGCCGTCGCTGGCGCCACCGGCGCATCCACATCACAAGCAGCAGCCCCGACGTCGATCTCTTCCTTCTTCCCAAGCGCAAAAACAACAATAGAATAGCGCGGATCTGATTTTGTTTGATTGGGTCGTTATTCGCTAATTGGTGTTTGGAGCAAAGGATTGAATCTCTATGTGAGAGGCATAACACGTGGCAACACGTTTATCGAACCCCGGTAACTTCTTTCCATTCTCTATTTATTTGTGATACTATTTATCGTCTCTAGAATATTATTTGATTTATCTGTCGTCCACAAAAGTTGAGTGTGCTTCTACTTGCTAATTTGGGTACGAATCTTTATTGCATATTTTACTTTCTAAAAATGTTTAGGTATAATTATTGATTGTTAGGGTTGAATCTTTAATTGGGCTTGTTAAACTATTTCATATCTTGAAAATCCATCAAACCAATTAATAGTTTTAATTTCTGACTTAATCTACATTACATGTTGGTAAACTTAATCTTTTAAAATTCTTGGAATTTTTCTATTTAGGGTTAAGTTTACATCAATAAGGCCTTCTTCACTGAACATAGGCAGAGCTACAGAGTATAATTATCGGACAATAAAAAATTGGTGAAATAAAAGTAGAAAGAGTGATAAGAGTACTACTGAACATATTGAGCTTTGTAATTATGATAACGTTAACAAATGAAGGGAAAAATAGCCCCAATCCCGGATCTGCCTATCCAAATCACAATATAAATGAGAAATTTTCCCAAGAGCACCTAATTCTTTCAATTCATTAACAAACAGATTTCTTATTGTTCACTTTTACCATACCTAACCCTACATATTTAAATTTTCATGTCAAAAGGTTGAAGGAAAAAGACACGAACAAGCAAAGCTGAACTGAGGCTATCAATTTCAGATCAAGCCGTCAACAATCAACAGAAGATGAAGATGATTTGAGAATTGGATCTGAGACTTCTCAAGTTTGAATATAAACATTTTTAGAACAAAAGAAATGTTTTGCTGCTTTTCCTTTGAAGTTTGTACAGAAGAACTGAAGATATTGTGGGCTGGGAGCTTTCCAAACAACTAGATAATTGGGTATACTTCTCTTACCACAAAAAAGAAGAAACTAAGAAATAAATTCTGTTTACTACATCTTTCCAGTTGATGTAGATTGCTTTCCTAACAAAATAAGCAGTAAATTGATATACTACTACATATGCCAAAAAAGGGCCCCACATTAGGCACCACCAAAGAAGAAAAAAAGAAAAAGGAGAAAATATTGTTTCTCCTAGGACACATTTTGTTTGTTCTTGGTCAAAGTCGGCAACCGGACAACTTGATTAAGCATGGCGACATTTTTTTATGGCGATGTTGCTGCTAATTTTGGTGTGAAAGCAAACAGATGATTTGTGAATTCTCTTTGAAACAATAAAAGCTAACCTTCTAACTATTTGCCGATGTCAACCGTTCTCAACGCTGCTGCTAACCTGCAAAAAGTTCGAAACACCGGGATTGATCCCTCTGACGAACCATCCGACGCTCAAGTAAGTAATCTGAAGGATTACGAAATAGTATTTTTGGGAAAGATACTGATTACCTGATTCTGACGGGGTAGCCTATGGGACCAATTTCGAGATAATCATTTATCTCTATTTTCCGGTGTTTTTGGATAAGAAGCAGAGTTTAAATTCTTTCATGATAAGAGATTTGGATGATTTGTGAATTCTCTTTGAAACAATAAAAGCTAACCTTCTAACTATTTGCCGATGTCGACCGTTCTCAACGCTGCTGCTGACCTGCAAAAAGTTCGAAACACTGGGATTGATCCCTCCGACGAACCATCCGACGCTCAAGTAAGTAATCTGAAGGATTACGAAATAGTATTTTTGAGAAAGATACTGATTACCTGATTCTGACGGGGTAGGAGATATTTATACTTGCCTATGGGACCAATTTCGAGATAATCATTTATCTCTATTTTCCGGTGTTTTTGGATAAGAAATAGAGTTTAAATTCCTTCATGATAAGAGATTTGGTTTAAACGGTCTCTTAGGGATAATCATGAATATAAATCACTCTTTAAATTATCTAAATTTATTTATAATGGGCTGTCACCCTAACCCAATAAGGCAGACCCGTTTTTGGGTTATTGGGCTTGCAAAAGGCCCATTTCCCATTTTCGGACCCGCTTGTAGTGAAAATTACAGTTTTACCCCTGGCAGCTTTGAGATTCGTGGCTGATTTGAACGGTCCCGATTTGGTTCTATTTCTAGCCATATCACAAGCTCTCAATTCCAGAAGACTGAGTTTTATAGCCTTTGAGGAGTAGTTTGCCCATTTTTAATGGCTTATAGAATTTCGGCATTCTCGGGGATGTTTAGATCTCACTTGGGGTGTAATGGTGCATTTCTGAGTTTGTAAAATACTTAGAATCATTTTTAGAATTTTCTGGATTTTTGTGATCTTTCCAGATTTTTCTGAACTTTTTCCATTTTTTAATCATTTTTCGAATTTTTAATTCAATTTTCGAACTTTAATAGATGATTTTCGAAAATTTTAATTAATTATTCTAATTTAATAATTATATTTTTGGAATTTAAAATTATTTTTCGAATTTTTAAATATCTTTTTTGATTTTTAATTAACTTTTCATATTTTTAAATAATTAATTCGATTTAATAATTAAATAAAGAAATTAATTACAAAGGAAATTATCTTGATGATGTGGTTAAATCTGGATCGTCGATCACAATCGAGCGCAGATTGGAAGGATTTTTCTCTCATTTTCTGTCTGGTTTTGTTGTTGCTCGGCGCGCATCGACGATCGATGAGATCGTTCGGCTCGTCGACACGTGGCGGTCCATGTTTAACCGTTGACTCGGGTAACGTTGACCATTGATTTGATTTTTTGCGAATCTCAGCTGTCGATCAAGATTGGGCACGGATCGGGAGGAGAGCATTTTCTCACATTTTTCGATCGGTTTTGCGATTGCTCGGCCAAAGTTGGCAATCGGCAAAAGTGGGTGATCGGCGAAAGTTGGCGATCGATCACGAGGTTCGGCAAGTGCTTCAACATTTGACCGTTGACTTTTTTATCGCATCTCAGCCGTCGATCAAGATTAGGCACGGATCGGGAGGAGAGCCATTTCTCTCATTTTTCGATCAGTTTCCTGTTTGCTCTGCATGCGTTGGCGATCGATGACGAGGCGACACATGACAATTGACCGTTGACTTGTCAACGCCATTTTGGCCTATTTTCGTTCGGTTTCTTGTGCGTACAATGTGGACGAACGATGCTGGCGAACGATGCTGACGAGCACCGGCGAAAGATGATGAGGCGACACGTGGCGTTTGACCATTGACTTGTCAACGTTCACCGTTGACTGGTCAATGCCGTTTTGACCTCTTCGTTCTGTTTCTTGTTTGCTCGGATCTAGCCTCCGAACATTGGAGTTGCTTCAGTAAGATGCATTATAACTAGTTTTCCCCGTACAACAGAGATCCGATTGGAGCGTGTAACCCCTTGTTTCGAAGCTGACTCGAAGATCTCAATTTCTCAGAAATTGGTTGAAAATCATCATTCTTCATCGTCAAAATAGGCCCGCAATATCTTGTGCCTCCATGGAGTTGAAAAGAGCTTTGTATGACCCTTGGGAAGATCCGTTCTTGGAAGCGAGTTTGGAGAGCGCATCTAGATGAGTTAAGCTACGAACTTGCGGTTGGTGAAGCAGAGGGTCGCTTGGGGAGCGAGCGCGATGAAGAGTATCACCGAGGTCTAGAAAAGAGCCGTTCGGGAGGTGAGCGAGATGAACAGCCTCGACGGGATCTAGGAGAAAGCCGTTCGGGAGGCGAGTTTAGGAAGCAGCTTTAGGGTTGGGTTGAGCTCTGAACTCGTTGTGGAAGGCCACTCGGGAGGCGAGCAGGATGAAGAGCATGACTAGGCTCTAGGAGATAGCTGTTCGGGAGGTGAGTTTGAGGAGCAATGCTTAGGGTGAGTTGAACTCCGCACTCATTGCGGAAGAAGGCCGCTCGGGAGGCGAGCAGGATGAAGAACATCACTAGGCTCTAAGAGAGTCATTCAGGAGGCAAGTTTTAAGAGCAACTCCAGGGGTGAGGTGAGCTCTGAACTCGTTTGGAAGAAGGCCGCTCGGGAGGCAAGCGGGACGAAGAACATCACTAGGCTCTAGAAGAGAGCTGTTCGGGAGGTGAGTTTGAGGAGCACCTCTATGGGAGAGTTGAGCTCCGAACTCGTTTGGAAGAAGGCCGCTCAGGAGGCGAGCGGAACGAAGGGCATCACCAGACTCTAAGAGAGCCGTTTGGGATGCGAGTTTGAGGAGCAACTCTAGGGGTGAGTTGAGCTCCGAGCTCGTTTGGAAGAAGGCCGCTTGGGAGGCGAACGGGACGAAGGGCATCACCAGGCTCTAGGTGAGAGCCGTTTAGGAGACGAATTTGAGGAGCAACTCTGGGGGTGAGTTGGACGTCGAACTTGCCGTTTGAGCCCAGCAAATTTGTAGAAGCAACTCGAGTGAGTTGGATGTCATATCCAATGCTTGAAGGTGAACTGGTTGCAAGGGAAGCTCTTTGGACGAGCTAGGCTCCAGCACCATCGCATGGAGTTAGGGAGTTGTTGGTGTGGCTCGGAAGAGGAGCTGAGCACGGATCTCACTAATGAGGGTTGTCGAGCCGAGGGAGCAACTCCAGGGGTGAGCTAAACCCTAGATTCAGTATGTTTTGAGTCAAATTTTGGAGATAGCCCTCGAAAAGAGCTGGTTTTTGAACTTGCATGTTGCAAAATTTAACTAGTACTGGGAGTTGTTTGAATGGTTGTTTCGAACCCTGAAACTGTATACTTACAAGCTGTGAGGGCAATTTCAAACCATGATTGTGAACTTCGAACCAGTTGAACGAGTTGTAGGAGCAATTCCGAATGGTGAGCACCTCCGCACTTGCTTGTCTGCAAACGGCTAAAGTGGCGTCGAACCAAGTGTTGGATTCCAAACTTATTGTTTAAAAGTTTCAACGAGTTGTAGGAGCAATTCCGAATGGTGAGCTGCTCCGCATTTGCTTCTTTGCAAGCGACTAAAGCGGCGTCTAACCAAGTGTTGGACTCCAAACTTGTTGTTTGAAAGTTTCAACGAGTTGTAGGAAGAATTATGAATGGTGACCTGCTACGCACTCGCTTGTTTGCACACGGCTAAAGCGGCATCGAACCAAGTGTTGGACTCCAAACTTGTGTTTTGAGCCTACCAAATTGTGGGAGCTGCCCTGGGGGACAAGTTGGACTCTGAATTGTGACTCAGGGAAATAGACGTAAGGCCAATGCAATGATCTTTATATAAAAAAAGCTAAATTTTATTGAAACACACAAGTGGTTGCCTTAAGGAGGATGGGCCATTATTAAATGCTTTGGCCGTATCACAAGCGACGACCTTATTGAAAACTGAAAACCTACTTCTACGAGAAGGGTTAGGCATCATCGTGGTACTTTATTTGATGCTCTGTATTCCAAGTCTGCCTTCCCAGAAGAGGGGAATCTCCTTGAGTTCATTGACTAGTTCGAGAAGGACTTGAATGTTCCGATGGGGGAGCTTTAATGCTCCAAGTGGGAGGACCAAGCCCCCATTGTAGTTGTGTAGCACCTCCGAACTGTCTCTTGGTTTCCTTTGACTTCCCCCACTCCTGCTGAGGTCGGAAACTTCATTTTAATGTGAAAGGCTGAGGGTACAACATGGAGTACTGCTAGGCCTGTCGGCCAAGGATGACATTGTAATCAGCTTTCACATCGATGACCATGAAATCCATTGCCTCTGTGCGGTTGTCAGGGCTTTTCCTGCGGTCACATCAAGAGTGACTATTCCTTTGAATGAGACTGGAACCCCAGAGAACCCGTGGAGTGTGTATCCGGTAGGCTTAAGACGATCTTAAGAAACCTTGAGGCCTTGGAAGGCTTCCAGGAAGAGGATATTGACGGAGCTGCCATTGTCGACTAGGATTCGACGCATCTCGTGGTTGGCCATGCAGAAATTAATTAGGAGCGCGTCACAGTGGGGAGTTCAGATGCCTTCTAGGTCAAGGTCTGAGAATGTCACTGGGACTCCGAAGCTCTTGGTCGGGGGAAAGTTTAGCACCAAATTAACTTCCAAGATGAAAGCATTTCGGGGAGTTTGATTCTCCCCCCATAGGCCCTCCGTGAATGGAATGGAGAACTGCTCAGGGCTTCTCGACCCACTTGTTAGCTTTTCACGGTGGAGGAGGATCGGTTCTGTCATTTCTAATGAACTTGGCTAGGTGCCCCCACTGTATGACCTCTTCGGTCTCCTCCTTGAGAGCCCAGCAGTCCTCCATGACCCCTATGGAAGCAGCAACACTTGTCTCTGTTTCTTCTATTCGCTGGAGTATTCATTATAGGGGGAGCACGGAGTAGCCCTTCCTTGTCCATTTCCAAGAGAACTGCTGATATACTGGTATTGAGGGGGGTGAACTTCTCAAAACGAGGAGCAAGGCAGCGCTAACCATTCATCTTTCTAGAATTTATGGGATCCTTTTTCGTTTGCACTATTCTGTTTGTTCCCGAAAGATGGCTCTTCTCGATTGGGGGGATTGAAAGCCTCTTTAACTCGGATATACTTCTCACTCCTAAGCAGGAGTTCCGAAAAGTCCCGAGGAGGCTTATTGAAAAGGGACGGCTTGAGGTCGGCATTATTGACATTGTGTCTGAATGCTGTAGAGACTACTGATTGGTCGAGAGAGGCAATAGACCGGACTTTGACGGTAAAGCTTCGAACATAATCTCTTAGGCGTTCACCTTTCCTTTGACTGATGGCTAGCAAGGATGCACTTGTTTTCTCGGCTCGGCGGCTGCTAATGAAGTGGGTGAGGAAGAGCTCCTCAATCTGGTTAAATGAGAAAATGAAGGCTGGAGATAAACGGGAGTACCATTCTCTCGCTGGTCCCCTCAACGTTGATGGGAAGGCCTTGCAGAGGAGCGCGTCCGAGGCTTGATGGATCATCATGAGGATTTTAAAACTCTTAATCAGCCGGGTCAGACTCCCCGTTGTAGGTTTCAAAATGAGGTGGCTTGAAGGTTTCGGTGACACGGGCTTCCCTGATGGTCCTGAAGAAGCGAGGTCTGCTCGGGCAGAAGTTCTTGGTTTGTCGACCCTCTTTGGGGTTGATCTTGTTGAAGCGCCTCTCCATCTCTCGAAGGCGGCAGTGAACCAAGTCACCCCTCTGGTCGGATCTAGTAGACCCTCGGGACTCTCTTTCATGAGGGATGGTATGGCGAGGGTTGTGCGCTTGTCGGTCAGGATTTGGGGTGATGTTAAGGGCTTGCAGGATGTCATCTTTGAAATTTCGGAACTCTGTCTGGGTGACCGGTGCTCCTACATCGTGGGGTACCCTTGGTGGTGATCGGCTCAAAGCGGTGTGGCTCCTTCGCTGTTGACGAGGAGACCCCCCTCGCACCCTTGGGGAGGCAGACCTTATAGATCTCAGCCTTCGAGGAGAATGGCTCCTCTAACTTCTCTGGTGTTCTGGATGAGGGACCTTGTCACGGGCTCGTCTCTCATTCAAGTGGATTCAGAGGTCGATCCCTTGTTGGCAGTTGATGATGATTTAACAGAGGTCGCTTAACCCCAGAGGACCTCGTGAGGCCATTGAGTCGGTGGAAGGATTGTGGCTATTCAGGTCGATCCCTTGTTGGCGGTGGAAGGATTGTGCATGTTGGGGATGCGGTTGTTCAGGTTGAGGCTGCTGAACTTGTTGATCTTGTTGAGGGAGAACATCCTCAAGTTGAGGAGGTGAAGGAAGAGGGGTGACTTTTCGGCTTGACGTCGCCGCCTTCCCTTTTTTCTTTCGAAGGCATGGCTGAAAAAGGCAGTTTTTTACCGGCGAGTATGGTTGGATTTCTTTTTCCTGATCCCACAGACGGCGCCAATTTGTTGCTGCTAATTTTGATGTGGGAGCAAACACGATTTGTGAATTCTTATGGAACCAATAAAAGCTAACATTCTTACTAACCGATGTCGAGCGTTCTCAACGTTGCTGCTGACCTGCAAAAAATTTGAAACACCGGATTGATCTCGGCAACAAACCCTCCGACACTCAAGTCAATAATCTGAAGAATTATCAAAAAGAGATTTTTTTTTTAGAAAGATACTGATGACCTGATTCTGACGGGGTAGGGGGTATTTATAGTCGCCTTTGGGATCAGTTTCGAGATAATCATTTATCTTTACTTCCTGGTATTTTTGGATAAGAAATAAAGTGTAAATTCTTTAATGATAAGATATTTGTTTAAACCGTCTCTTAGGGATAATCATGAATTCAAATAACTTTTTAAATTATCTGGATTTATTTATAATGGGTTGTCACCCTAATCCAGTAAGGCAGACCCGTTTTTGGGTTATTGGGTTTGAAAAATACCCAGTTCCCATTTTCGAACCCACTTGTAGTGGAAATTACCGTTTTACCCATGAGAGCATTGAGATTCGTGCCTGATTTGAACGGTCCCGATTTGGTTTTATTTCTAGCCATATCGGTGATATTTTTGGTCAAAGAAGGTTGACAACTGCCATTTCGGACCTTAAGAAGGGTGACATCCTCGTGGGAAAATGACTTCAAGTATGGTGACATTTTTAGTCAAAAAAGGATGTCTCGGAGAGGAATGACAACGCAAGAGTGAAGAAAAAAGCAAAAATACTTCGGCATTTGACAATAAACTCCAAAATCGCCCTGAAAACTCTCCCCCAACTCCAAATATTCAAAATTTTCCCCAAATCTCCAGAATCTTCTTCATCATTTACCCAAATCACCAAATCTCCTTCATTCTCTCCACAGATTTCATCCAATCCCCTCGACCCTCTTCTGTTTTTCCCTTTCCTTCGTTCCATTCTCACCCTCTTCAGCTCCCTACACGTTCCCTCCTTCGATCCAGTCTCCCACACCTGTTGGCCTTCAGATCTGTGCTTTCCAGCTCAGATTGAAATCTACTGTTTCGGATCTATCTCTTTCCCTCCTTGCTACCGTAGTTCTCGATCTGCTTTTCCTAGATCCATTGCGGCAGCGGCGAGCTGGCATCCTTGTGAACGTCGGCCTCCGTCTCTTTCTTATTTCCATCATCGTAGCCTCCCCTGTAAGTATTCCTCTTTTCACTGTTTTCATCCGGTTGATTTGATATTTCGGATGCTCCCTATTTTTTTAGGGGGGACTGTGTTATATTGAATTTTTTTACTCTAAAAGGATCTGTTATTCATTTAATCTCTACTTGCTCCCTTGATTATTGATTTTGATTTGAATCATTGTACATTATCTTCAATGTTGCTCTTTGATTTTATGCTTTAAATTGCTTCTTTGATCTCTACAGTAATTGTCATTCTTTTGACTTGGTCAATTACATTTTCTGTTGTTTCTTTCCCACCATGTTCTTGTGGGCCCTGGGCTACTATATGGATCTAACCTGGGCTGAGGTGGTCTGTAAAAAAGGTTTTTTTTGAATGGGTTGCCTCTTCAACAATGTAGTTGAAGGCTCACCTCAAGCTCAACCTCAGGCTGAAGGCTCAAGCTTAACAGCTGTTTGAGCCTCAAGTCTCAGTTAAGGCTCACCCTTTGTTTGAAGCTTCACTCAGGCTTGCGCCTGGACATGCCTTAGCAAAGGCTCGAGGCTTGCGCCTTAGGTAAAAGGCGCACCTGAACATAACAGATCCGACCCCACCTGACTTTACAATTCGACCCATTTTCAAATCCCATAACTCCTCCAATTCTCTCACCTTATCCCTAATTCCAAACTTTAACCTCAATCTCCACCTCCCTAACTCCTCAATCTACACTCCTCTTTATCCCCCCTCTCAACAGCATCGGCGGCGACAATGAAGTAGCTCGGCGGCAACACGACAGCATACAACAGATCGGCAGCTACATCGGAAGCAGATCCACTGCGCTGGCGACACTCCTACTCCTCAGTCTCCAGACTCTCCACTCCTATTCTGGTTTGTTTCCTTTCTGATTTTACACTTTTATGGTTTCTTTCTTGGGTGCTCGTCTATCTTTACTTATGATGTTTTTGTAAGTTACTTTGAAACAAAATTGTGAATCTAGTTCATTTCATAATTTATTACAATCATGAAACCATGCCTTATTCAAACAATTGCATCTTATCTCACTGTAGAGCATGACCAAATTTTATGGTCGGCTAACTATATGTTATTCCTGTAATAATTCAAAATGCCTTACCATTTACTAAGAAAGTAATATTGTAATATTGTAGGCTCATTATTGTAATATTTAATTTGATACTATTGTAGTTTTACTGTATGCTCAAAACTGTAATACTGTAATATTGTATATTGTATGGTAAGTATCTTCATTACTGTATTACTGTAATACTGTATGCTCATTACTGTATGAAACTATGAATTGAAGGCTAAACATAATATTATTGTAGTTTTACAGAGAAACAAATTGTATAACTTCTTTTTTGGGGCAAGAAACACATTGTAGTTATACATTACAGGGGAACACATTGTAGTTTTACAAAAATGATAACTTATACAGTTATTTTGGTCATTGTATGATAAATTTTGTTGCTATGATGTGATCTTGTTTATATGATCTTATTTATAAATTTTTAAAACCCCAAAAAGTAATAGTGCACCTCGGTTAAGTGAGGCTTACGCCTCAAATTGCGCCTTGCACCACAAGCTGTGTATGGGGTAGTAAAGTTATGTTGCGCTTTATGCCTTCGACTACATTGCTCTTCAAAAGCCCACTAGGCCAATGAGGTCCATGTTCGGAACCCTCCCCTGACTTCTATTAGTGGAAAATTCCGCTGAATTTCCTCATCTTCCTCAACTTCTTCATCTTCATCTTCTAAAAATTCATCTTCTCTTTACAGTTTCTAGTGCCTTCAAGTGGAGCATCTCAAAATATTCGGTGGTAATAAGATGAAGTGCCTCTTTTGCGATAAGATGGGTCACTCTCGCAACCGTTGTTACTCCCTTAACATTTGCTAGGTCTTCCCATGGGTGCTCCCATCTCAGACCAAGTCCTTGTAACTCTTGATTTCCCCTCTCTTCAAGCTAAGCTTGCCGATATTCATTCTAAAATATCCAAGCAATCCAAGCTCTCCGATTCTTCGCCGTTACTTCCCACCCCTCCAGCATCTCACCTCCTGTCCGTTACTTCCACCCCCAAGTCTTCGTCTCCGTTGTTAGTGGTTTGTTGCGATCTCTCTCAGGAGCTTCTCTCCAAAAGAGATAACCTTGGATGTTACGGTGCAGTTTCCTTCTCTAGAGGATCTATTTCCAACTCATCTCATGACACCTTTCTTTGTAATTCCTATAATGTGGTGGATTGGACATGTGCAGTTAATGCTTGTTCTAATGGTGATATATATTGGTGTATGTCCTAGAGGCCAGTTGTGTATTGACATTACTAGTTTACATTGTATCATGACATTTATTTTATACACGAGGCATTTTATTTATTGTGTTATTTATTGTGATTAAATGAACATAATAAAGTCCTCAGAATAGTAGGTTCAATACCATGGGACATCAAGTGCATGACTTGATTGTGAGATCTTATTCGTTGTAATCACAACACTGTTCTTAAATGTCCTTAGTCAAGTATTATTGTGAATTAGACAACAATAATACAAAGAGACTAGTACGTGTGTAAACTTATGACTATATCTCACAGGTCATGGATATGAGATATCAAATCTTCACATGAGTACATATTAGAGTAATAATGTACTGGACTGACCCACCATGAAAATGCTGCATGAATCGTTACGTGAGTGTCATAAATGGTTCTCATAGTGACCATGGTGTACGTAGTTCTTTGACTTGAAGTCACTACGGTTCCCAACATGAGAAGTTATATGTTTTAATGTCGTCAAACGGTGCCTGTAATATGGTGATTATAAAGTCGACTATTAGATATACTACAAATCATGTGGAGGGATGTGAGTAACTTAGATAGGATTTGTCCCTCCTATATTACAGGAACGATATCTGCGGGCCCCTTAATTGAGTGAGACTGCAAAATGCATGGTCATGCTCAAACGAGTCAATATGAGAAATTGATCTCATTTGTTTTAGTAGGTCTACTCGGACACCAAGAAACCAAAAATTAAACTATACAAGAGTGACACGCTCTATGCCTTGTGGTCAATTAAGATATTTAGACAAAAGGACTAGACTACATGGTAACATTAGTCACGGATAGGTTATGTCAAATCAATGGCATTCTCATTACTTGAGTAGCAGTGATGTATTGCTAGATACCGCTCACTATTTGTAACACTAGAATAGGATTTTAGTATTACTGTCAACGTAATGGGAACCTACAGGTTCACACACTTAGAATGAATCGAAATTGGAATTTAAATTCATGAGATGAATTTAATTGGAAATCCTAGTAAGATTTGGACTCCTGACATGGTTGGGTAATTAATTAGATTAAATTGGCCAACTAAAATTGGAAGACCCACACACGAACCTGACCCAGGTCAAATTGTGAGCCCAACCGCCTCACCACTCTCTTAGGGTTGTTTTTCTGCACCTATATATATAATATATTTCTGTGAAAAAGACGCATGAGAAAACTCTAGCTGTCATAGAAACTGTGAGAGAGAGATCGTGAAGGACATCCTCTTCCCGCAGCTAGCACCACGGCGTGAGGAAGAGCTTGATTTCATCCATCAGTGTGGATAGAGTAGAGGCACCGCAACCTTTGCAATGTTGTGATTGGTATAATTTGGAGACACCAGATCCATCTTTAAGGTATAATTCCTAAATACGATTTATGGTTTTTCGCTTGGATCCATAGCTAGGTTTCGATAAGACTACGTACACCATGTGAAGATTTTGGTATTACGTACATGGTTCTCATAGTATTATTTTGTGATTTTTCAACTGTGTTTTTTAATCTGTGATTGCCATCGAAACCTAACAATATAGTGATCAATTGCCCGTCTCCTAAATTCTTCTGGACTAACAATATAGTGATCAATTGCCCGTCTCCTAAGATTCTTCTGGACTTACTGTCTACAAAATCTTTTTCTATTGGCTTTGTTAATCTTCTCATCCGCAAATGGTCATTTTTGGGCTCTACTCTGCCAACTTTACAATTCTACCCAACTAATGTATCAATCCTGGGTCTGCCTCCCTTCTGATACTCCTCGGTTGGTGGCAGATGTAACTAAGTGTATTGAAGACCTGACTGGCACCTCCTCTACTTCGCTTCTTGCATCTAGTTGCTTTCAAGTTGAAGCCGAATTCTTATGCTATCTTCTCGCTGAGCGTGTCTCAGTTTACACTCTGAGAATTGGTAACTCATCCTATACTATTGTTGTTACTTATCATGATTCTGCCTCTTCCAACTCGGCTTCACTCGATGTCTCCACTGCTCCTACCATCAACGATAGCACTCTTTTGGCTGCATCGATTAATGAAGGATTTTCTAATGTTCCCCATGCTGGGGCTGTCAAGCTCCCAACTTCTATCAAAAACATTGGTCGAGGTAGGACTCAAAGGAATCTTAACAACTCTATTAACAGAAAACCCAGAGCTGCGTTTGGGGGTTTAGCGGTATCACCTATGAAACCTCCCAATCTGGTATGGATCAACCACACTCTACCACTTCATCTAGTAATGTTCTTGCTACCCACGAGTCTGCTCCTCCTACCAATATGCCTGCTGCTGTGTTATCTTCTACTCCCTTCACTGCTTCGATTAGTCCAGCTCCTGTGCAGCCCACTCATGCACTATCTTCCATTGACGATTCCTAGCCGGCTTGGTAAGCGAATCCAGACTTTTCTTAGGATTGGGATAAGTATAAAATTGTTGTTCAAGCCTCTTCAACTCCCAAATCAGTGAATGTTCCATTGCCTATCAAGGGTGAGCCTGTTTCTAAAGGTTCTAGCCTATCTAAGTGGGTAGACTCTAATAGCCTCCTCTCTAATGAAGAAAAAGATCGCTCTGAACACTCTACCAGAAGCAATGTACTAACCATCTTTCACTCTCTTTCTTGTTCCATTTATTCTTTTAGGATGTTTCTTTATACTCGCTAATATTTAATTTTCCCACCATTTCTATAGCTCAATACTTTAGCTCTTAACTTTTTTCCAAATTTATTCATTGCATTACTATGTTGAATATTCAATTCAGCATTTAATCCTGGTTGGTTATGCACTTTTAAGTTGGTATCTTTTTTGAAGGTAGTCTCTAGTCTCCTTTCATCTTCTTTTTTCTTAATAATAACCCTCCCCAGCTAGTCGCTGACCCTATGCCACCCCTCCTACATTCTTCTGATGTAATTGATTACTCTGAAGAGTTATCTAACTCTGCAGACAACTCGATCTCCTTTTCTTGCACTCCTCCTTTGCCAACTCCCTTCACCTCGAAAAGAAAATATACCAAGAAATGTTATGAACCTCCCATAATTCGTGCTAGTGCTCGTATCCGTGCTAAAAAGGATGCCAACTTACCCTCTTCTTCCAAGGCTACTTTAGTAGCGCAAATCAGAAATCTCGAGATTCCGCCAATTTCTAATAATTTCAATTCCATCGGACCCTCTAGGCCCGATCTATCAGATCCATTTTAATTCTCTTTCTTATTGATCCTTCCAATCCCGATCTTTTAAACTTTAATCGTAATACCAAAATCTCTAGAGATACTGTCTCTTACTCTAATAATGATTAACATCTCTTGGAATATTCGTGGGTTGAATAGCACCCATAAACAAGAAGCTATTTCTCATCTCATTTCCTCCTCTCTCATTTCCTCTTCTCGTTGTGACCTCATTTCGATTCAGGAATCTAAACTTGATTCCTTTTCCCCTTCTATGGCCTGTTCTATTGGCGGTAATCTGATCACCCAATGGGTGGATATGAACGCTATCAATTCTTGTGGTGGTATCCTACTAGGATTTAAAGATTCGCTTTTCAAGTTGGTCGCTGTTCGTCTTCTCAAGTTTTTCCTTATTGTTTGTCTCCAATGGTTTAAATTTAATTGCAACATTACTGTTGTTTCCGTTTATGGTCAGTCCACTTCGGAACATTGGTCAGAATTCTGGGCTAAATTTTATTCCTTTGCTGGATCTATTCATGGATTTTGGATCTTTTGTGGTGACTTTAATGTTACTAGGTTTAGTCATGAAAGACTCGGCAACTCCTCGCTCTTGAGGGACTCTCAAAACTTCAACAATTGTATTCGTTCTCTAGATCTAATTGACCTTACTATTAATGGAAGATCTTTCACCTGGTCTAACATGCGTCTTCTTCCCTCCATGGCAAATTTAGACCATTTTCTGGTTTCTCAAGACTACGTAGCCTCTTTCCATAACTCTTTTGTTTAAGCTATACCTAATCCGTCCTCTGATCACGTTCCTATTGGTCTTCAATCTTCATTCTAATTTTTACTTCACGAAACCTTTCCAATTTTGTTTTAAGAAATTTTGGTTGAAAGACTAAATTTTTGTTAATCTCATTATTAACTGTCCGTCATCCATTGTTGGGTGCTATGGTCTTGGACATATTCTCCTCAAACTTCATGCGATCAAGCATGGGTGCAAAATTTGGTGTAATGACAGATTCGGGAATTCTTAGGCATTAAAGAATTTTTTACTCTCGAGTCTCGACCATCCACTCAACTGATCAATTGGAAGAAATTGTTCCTATCTCTGATTGAGATCGAAAGAAAAAAAGTGATTGTAAAAATGAATTCAAATCACTCCATCTTGATCACATTAAATGGGCGCATCGTGCCAAAGATCAAATGGGTTCAGGCCGGTGATTGCAACACTGCTTTCTTCAATTGTTTTGCTTCCCATCGCCAAAGATGTAATTCAATTTCCTCCATTGTTAAGGGAAACTTTGAATTACAATCTAATGATCAATTTTACTCGACATTTCTTTCATTCTTTTAAAAACCTTATGGGATCTTCTTCTTCCAGATCTATCTATCTTGATTAAGATAGCCTTTACGGTATCGAACAGCACGATTTATCCGATATTTAACATTGTTGAAGAGATTAAAGCGGCTATCTTCACCTTGCGCAGCAATTCTGCGCCTGGTCATGATGTCCATCTTTCTTCTTTCAAAAATTCTGTTACCATCTAAAGGATGGTCTTTTTGAGATGTTCTCTGATCTGTTCCATGGTCAGTTGTCCCTTAAGAGGATCAACTACACCCACATAGTTCTCATTTCCAAAATTATTGGAGCTAACAAGGTCTCTGCTTTTAGGCCCATGGCTCCTCAATACCCTTTTTTAAAATCATTATGAATATACTTTCTAATCGTCTTAATTCTATTATCTCTCCTCAGATTAACCCAACTCAATCAAGGTTTATTAAGGACAAATTAATTTTAGAAAGCATTGCTTGCGCTCAAGAACTGATCTCGAGTTGTCAACAATCCCACTCTGAAGAAATTATTTTGAAATTAGACTTCGAGAAAGCCTACGATAAAGTTAACTGGGAATTCCTTTTTGATATTCAATTACATTGTGGCTTTGGCCGCAGATGGATTTCCTGGATTAAGTCCAGTCTGTTTGTAGGTACCTCGTCTATCCTGATTAACAGTATTGAAGGAAATAAATTCAAACGTAAGCGGAGCCTTAGGCAAGGTGACCCAATCTCTTCTCCTTTATTCTCTCTTGTTATTGTTTTCAGCAGATTACTCCTCAAACCTTAGAATGCAAACATATTGAGGGTTTAGGGGACTTTCATGGCTTTAAAGGGTTCTAAATCTCCAATATACAAATGACACAATTTTATTCGTCAAACCCAATGGTCTCACCCTGCGTAATCTTAAGTTACTTCATTATATCTTTGAACAGGCTTTAGGATTAACTATTAATTTCCATACGACTTTGGTCCTATAGCTTGGAGGTTCCAACAATCGTCAAATTAAAATTGCGCATCTGCTTCCTTTTCCATTACTACCTTGGTATTTATTCCATTACTTACCTTGGTATTCCCTTACATTGGAGCAAACTTAACAAATTTGACTGGATCCCAATGATTGACCGAGTTGAGTCTAGACTCAATGTCTGGTCTAGTCGCACTCAGTCTAAAGCGGGTAGGTTAATTCTTATCAACTTTATTCTATCTTTTATACCTCTCTACATGATGTCCTTGTTCTATGTTCCTTCATGGGTGACGAATCGAATTAACAAAATATGGAGGAATTTCTTCTGGTCAGGTATCGCTTCATTGAAAATTGGTAAACATCATTTTAGCTGGAAACGTTTAAGCAAGGCTAAGATGGAGAGTGGTTTGGGAATTATTAACCTCCGGAACAGAATCTTGCCATTTTAGAAAAATGGTTGTGGAATATCCTCAAATCAACCGATTTGCCTGGGAAACGACTTGTTATTCATAAATCCCATCCCCTCCATAAAGTTTGGAGCTCCATCATACTCTCTCATCTAGGGCTTCTCCTCTTTGGAAAGTGGGGGGAATCATTCAAAATGCAGTTTATTAAAAATTTGTGGTGATGGTTCCACTGTTAAATTCTGGTCGGATCTGTGGAATGGTCATCTCTCTTGCATCCAATTTTCCCGATCTTTTTTATATTGGTGTCAATCCTAACGCTATGGTGGCGGATTATCTTGTTCGTAAAAACGATGAGCGTTATTAGCACATTCCTTTCTGTAGGAATCTCCCTATTGCCTTATACCCACATTTTCTCAGACTTATTCGGTTATTACGTTCCTATCAATGGCATCTAAATGACGACATTCAGTAGAGATGGAAATCCTCAGTTTCCTATTCAGTTAAGTCATGTTATAATTTCCTTAACTTTAGGGGAATTACCGCCCTCTTCTCCAACACTATCTAGAAGTGTTGTGCCTCGCTTAAAATTCACATTCTAAATTTTGGTTAATGGTTCATAACAAACTCCTTAACAGGAGAAATCTTGCTATTGGTCAAAAATGTTCTCTCTGCCTCCTTCATCATGAAGATGTTAGGCATTTATTCATCAACTGCCCTTTCATTAGCCCATTATGGTCCATTTGCTTAACAGCATGGCTCGTTCAAGGTAAACATGGATTTGTCAGGTCGTGGTAGGATAAATGGAGGGACTTACGTGTCAAGCTTTCTTTTCGGGCATTGTGGGATTTATCCATCATGGCTCTGATTTAGGTTATTTGGAATGTAAGAAATAATAGAATATTCTCTAATAATTCTCACCTAATTATGTGCCTTATTGATGACCTTTTATTCTACACGAACTTCTGGGCTAATATTCTTCCTCATGAAAAAAAACAAGCTTAAATTAACCTATCTTGATAACGTTGTAGACGCTGTTATGAATACTGTTTAACTTACCTCTATAGTTTATGTTGCATTTTGTTTCTCTATGATCAATCCTCTTTCCTCAATTCTATTTCCTCTTGTTTAATGAGTTTATTTCCTTCGTGCACATCTAAAGCCATTGTGGTGCTTTTGGTGGTTACTTTGGAGATTCTACTTCTCCTTCTCGTTCTCTTTTTGTGCTGATTTTGGTGTCCTTGGGCATGGATTTCTCCTTGTCGTACTTTCTGTGGTGTTTTACTCACCCAGTCTGTTGCTCTACTATTTTTCCTACTCATGTTCAGCTTAATTCTTTTGTTGTACTGGAATTTATTTCTTAAATATCCTCTTCTACGACTGTACTCACATTTTCATCACCAGATTCACTACATAGTTTGGAATACTATGTTTCTATTTATAATGTTTTCGTATATCCTTCTATCTAGTTTTTTTCTATTTTCCATTATCTTTCTCGTCACTTTAGAGTTGCTATTGTTTTTTTTTGTGCTTGCTGTTTTGTAAGAACATATTTTATTGCGTATTGGTTGGCGGTTCTGTGTTTAGCTATTGGGTTTACTCAGGATGCGGTTTGTATTTGTTGAGAGTGTTATGTGTTACCAGTTTTTATACTGCCTACTTCTCTGCCTTTTTTATTGCATGTTGTGTTTCCTCCTGCTATCCCGGGGGTGCTTCTGCAGTTTCTTTTGGCTACCATTGTGTTGGCCCGTTATTGTCTTTCTGCTTTGGTGGTGGTCGTCTCTGTATGCTTCTGCCCCTTTTTCGGTGATGTCTCCTTCATTGCGGCGGTGTTGTAGCTCTCAGCAGTCTTCTTGTCTGTCTTTGGATGTTTGTGCCTATAGTAGATGCCTTATTTATTGTAACCTTTCTACCGTGATCTATAATGTTCTTTGGTTTATTCGCTCTTTACCTCTTATAAGTTGATTGTATATTGTTGTTTGTACATTTTGTTTATATATATATTTTTTTTTTTCCTGGAGTCTTTAGACTCTATCCAATTATCAAAAAAGAAAAGAGTGAAGATAAAAGCAGGATCAAGAGAAAACATACTAAGAGAAGAGTTTTCGCAAGAGAGAGTTGTTTAGAGATATTTTGTATTTTTCTCAAAATTGAGAGTTGTTTTTCCAATTACAATAGACTGAATTATTTTCTCCTTGTATATAGAGAAAATGTGTTGTAATCCCTACTTTACAATAGTGAAATTCAGCTACACTTGCCCATTGTTTTAACCCCATCTCATTTGAGAGGTTTTCCACGTAAAATATTTGTGTCCCATTTTATCTTCACTTTCTCAATTTCAATTTAGTTGTGAGGAAGCTTCGACCCTCAAATTCCCTAACAGTGGTATCAGAGCTTTGCTTTGGGGGGTGTGAAGCAGAAATGTCGACAACAACAAAGTTCGATGTTTGAAAAATTCAATGAGAGTAATTTCTCGATGTGGAAAATGAAGATCAAGACAATCTTGAGGAAGGAAAATTGCTTGGCAGCAATTGGGGATAGGCCTCTGCAAAGATCACTGACAACGGCAAGTGGATTAAGATGGACGACAACGCAATTGCCGATCTGCACTTAGCCTAGCCGATGGTGTTATCCAGTGTGGCAGAAAGAAGACGGCAAAGGAGATTTGGGACACTCTGACAAGACTGTATGAGGCCAAATCACTTCATAACAAGATCTTCTAAAAAAGAAGACTGTACACTCTTTGTATGACGGAATCGATATCAGTGACCGACCACATCAACACCTTGAATAGTCTATTTTCGTAACTTATACCAATGGGCTACAAAATAGAGACAACTGAACGTGCAGAGCTTCTACTTCAAAGACTACATGACTCATACGATCAACTCATCATCAACCTAACGAACAACATTCTTTCGGATTATCTAGTCTTCGACGAAGTTGCCACAGTTATTTTGGAAGAAGAAACCAAGCACAAAAACAAGGAAGACAGATTGGCAAGTTTATAGTAAGCGGAAGCTTTGATGATGATAGAGAGACAGATCAACAGAACGTGGCCCCAGTGGGATTCAGAATCATGGTAAATCAAAATCAAGAAGTAAGAAGAATTACAAGTGTCACAACTGTGGCAAGAAATGACACTTCAAGAAGGATTGTTGGTACAAGAGGAAGAGTAAAGACCTTGAGCCATCAAATGCCTAGGGAATGTGGCAAGTACCTCGTATAAGTTCCATATAGTGAGACAACAATGGTGGTTGGAGACAGAAATCAATTCTCTGATGTCTGGTTACTATACTCAGGAGCAACATGGCTCATGACTTCTCGAAAAGAGTGGTTCCATACATATGAACCAATCTCAGGAGGTTCTGTACAAAAGGGTGATGATCATACTTTGGAAATCGCTGGTATTGGTATTATCAAGCTAAAGATGTTTGATGGAATGGTTCGCACTATTCAAGAGGTCCAACACGTGAAGGGCTTGAGAAAGAATCTATTGTCTTTAGGGCAAATAGATAGTCTCGGATGCAAATCCCATGTCGATAATGGAGTCATGAAGATTGTCAGAGGCGCGCTGGTGGTCATGAAGGTAGAACAGACTGCAACAAATATATTCATGCTTAAAGGGAAAATACTGCATGAAGCTTATGCGTGTGTCGCATCAATCAACAGGGGAGAAGAGTCGACAATGATGTAGCATATTAATCTGGGCCATATGCCAGAACGCGGTTTGAAGATTCTCTCCCGCCAGAAGCTGCTTCCATGGCTCAAATCGGTGAATCTACCTTTTTGTGTGCATTGTGTTCCAAGTAAACAATATAAATTGCAGATTAGCAGATCTGAAGCTAGTAGTAAATGCATTGTAGACTTGATTCATTCTAATGTATGGGAATAACCGGAAATTTCCCTAGGAGGAGCAAAGTACTTTGTGTCTTTCATTGATGATTACTCCAGGAGATTGTGGGTGTATCCAATGAAGAAGAAGTCATATGTGTTTCCAGTATTCAAAGACTTCAAAGTGCAAGTCGAACTTGGATCTAGGAAGAAGATCAAGTGCTTGGGGGCATATAATGGAAATGAGTATACCGATGGCCAGTTTCTTGCACTTTGTAAGCAAGAATATATCATAGGACAGTTCATAATAACATACACACCTCAGTAAAAAGGTGAGACGGCGCGGATGAACAAGACTCTTGCAGAAAGGATAAGATGTATGTTGCGAACTACGGTTTAACCCAACTCTTTTAGGCAGAAGGAGACAAAACCACATGTTATGTGATAAATTGGTCACCATAAACAACAATTGAGCTAAAGACACTGATAAAGATGTGGACTGGCAAGCCAGTAGATTACTCTACTTTACATTGGTTTGGATGTCCTGCATACGTGATGTACAGCGCCCAAGAAAGAACGAAGCTAGATCCGAAATCCATTAAGTGCATGTTCTTGGGGTATGCTAACGGTGTGGAAGGCAAGATCCCAGTACCCACAAGGTTGTTGTCAGCAGGGATGTGATCTTTGCAGAAGATCAGCTACATCGAAAAGATGGAAGTGATAGCACGTCAAAGGATAATCCAGAAACTACTACGGTTCATGTGGAAGATAAGCCAGATGAAGATCCAATTTTTTCTAAAGTAACATCAGAGCACGAGGTTCAAGAACTAGTCGAGTCCGAGGCTCCAAAAGTTCGTTGGTCAACTCATGGAGAAGACCGCCAGCTTGGCACTCAAGAGTATGTTACGGAGAGTAATGTTGCATACTGTCTTTTAACAAAGGATGTTGAGCCATCAACTTTCCAGGAGGCAATCAAAGGTCCGGATGTATCCCAGTGGATGGCAGCAATGCAAGAACATGACGTGAGAGATCTTATTACACTACCACGAGGAAGAAAGGCCATCGACAAACAAATGGGTCTACAAGATCAAGCATGATGGGAATGACCAAGTGGGGCGATTTCGTGCAAGATTTATGGTGAAAGGATATGCTAAGAAAAAATGTATTGACTTCAATGACATTTTCACCCGTGGTTCAACAAACGATAATTGGAGTAGTCTTGGCGATGTGTGCTACGTTTGACCTACATCTAGAGTATCTAGATGTGAAAACTTCTTTTCTTCATAGAGATCTTGAAGAAGAAATCTATATGCTGCAACCAGAAGAATTTGTTGAAACCGACAAGGAGAACTTGGTTTGCAGGTTGAACAAATCTCTGTACGGTCACAAACAGGCACTGAGGTATTGGTACAAGAGATTTGATTCCTTCATTATTAGCCCTGGATACAACATGCTCAGTTTAGACCATTGTACGTAATATAAAAAGTTTGATGGTGATGATGACTTCATTATCCTACTATTGTATGTGGATGACATGTTGGTAGTAGGCCCCAACAAAGATCGAAACCAAGATTTGACGGCACTGTTAGCTAGGGAGTTTGACAAGAACTTGGGACTAGCAAACAATATTCTAGGGATGCAGGTTCACTAAGACAGAAATAACAGGAAGATTTGGCTTTCCAGAAGTACTACTTAAACAAGATTTTGCGGCGCTTCAACTTGCAAGATTGTAAGCCATTTTCTACCCCATTTCCTGTTAATTTCAAGTTATCTTCCAAGTTGTGTCCTAGTAATGAAGTAGAGAGGAGAAAGATGTCTCAAGTACCGTATGCATCACCAATGGAAATTTTAATGTTCGCTATGATATGTACAAGACCAGACATTGTACAAGCAATGGGAGCGGTTAATCGATATATGGAGAATCCTGGTAGAGAGCATTGGAGCACAGTAAGAGTATTATGAGATACATTAAAAGAACCTTGGATGCAACATTATGTTACAGAGGATCAGAATTAACTCTCAATGGCTACATGGACTCAAATTTTGCAGGGGATCTAGACAAAAGCAAATCCACTACGCGCTATGTGTTTACACTTGCAGGAGATGTAAGTTTGGTTTCGAAACTGCATACTGTTGAGGCTCTAATACATGGTGGCTACACAAGCTTGCAAGAAAGAAATTTGAATTCAAAGGTTGTTGGAGGAGCTCGGGCACACACAGGAGAAGATAGTTCTATTTTGTGGACAGTCAGAGTAACATGCACATCATAAAGAATCCAGTCTTTCAATTACAGACAAAACACATAAGAGTTCAGTATCACTTTGTTCGAGAAGTAGTGGAGGAAGGAAGTTTGGATATGCACAAGACTCACACTGATAAGAACCTAGCAGATGTCATGATCAAGCCGATCAACACTAACAAGTCTGAATGGTGTAGCAGAAATGTAAGCAGCATGACGGTGGTAAGGTAGAAAGGATGGTGTCGATACGCCAAAAGAGGGGCCCACACTAGGCACTGCCAAAGAAGAAAAAAAAGAAAAAGGAAAGTATAGTTTCTCCTTAAAGACATTTTGTTTGTTCTTGGTCAAAGTTTGCAACTGACCATTTTGGTTCAGAACGGTGACTTTTTTTGTCAAAGAAGGTTGGCAACAGCCATTTTGGACCTTAAGAAGGGTGACGTCTACGTGGGAAAATGACTTTAAGAATGGTGACATTTTGAGTGAAAGGTTGGCTTGATGGCTATAAAATGATGTCACAGAGTGGACTGACAATGCAAGAGTGAAGAAGAAAGCGGGATAAAGAGAAAATAGAGTAAGAGAAGAGTTTTCTCAAGATAGAGTTGTTCAGAGATATTTTGCATTTTCCTCCAAATTGAGAGAGTTGTTTCTCCTATTACAAGAAAGTGAAATTATTTTCTCCTTGTATTGAAAGAGAAGATATTGTAATTCTCACTTTACAATAGTGAAATCCACCAAAAGTTGCCCGTGGTTTTACCCTGTCTCGTTTGAGGGGTTTTCCACGTAAAATATTTCTTTACAATAGTGAAATCCACCTACACTTGCCCGTAGTTTTACCCCGTCTCGTTTGAGGGGTTTTCCACGTAAAATATTTGTGTTCATTTTATCTTCACTTTCTCAATTTCACTTTACTTGTGAGGAAGCTTCGACCATCAAATTCACTAACAGGAACAAACATGAAGGAAATTGAAATGTATTTGGTATCGTCTGAAGCAGAAAACCTAATCCAAACAAGGATGGAAAGAGGGGAATCAGTATCAAATAAGACTTGCCACATTAAGTGACATTATGATTAAAGATATTATTAACTAAAGAGAATAAGGGTATTCATATTACAAATCTTACTTGGACTGGTCGTTTTTTATATCAGAAGCCTGTGATTCAGTTTTTGATGTAGCAAGTAGAGGAAAAAAATTCTTAATCAGTGGTACCAACAAAAATGCAGCGGATTTTGGTAGAATCTGCTGCAATAAGGGCTTGATGTCATTATGTTAATTAAAAATGGCTCAGTGGTATGATACCAAATTGGTCCACTATGGAACGAGAGTTCTTAAGTTCAAAGACTTGAGAGCTTAAGAGTAGAATAAAAACAGGAAAACTTAACCGTTCACCAAAAAGAGACGCAGCAATTGTGAAGAGAAAATCTACACTGCAAACATATATGGGATATAATTATCTGCAAATTAGATTTCATTTTAGTTGAATATTTTATTTATAATTTTCTTACGTACAAGTTTCCCGCGTTTTTGTTGAAAATTTACTATCTAACCTTCCAATGTGGATAAATATATTTATCTCGTGATTGTCGTAGTAACTTCTCGTGCAAAAATGACAATAGCATACCAAATAGTTAATTAGGTTTCAACTTCTCTCTCCTATCAGTCTTATTTGCAGCTAATAATATTTTAGCTAGAACTTCTCAAGATAATGATGTTAGGCTAAAATTACTCGAGAATAAGATGCAGTTTTTATTTCTCAAAAAATGTTAAAAGTAATAAACCAAAATGTTTATCGATTTTTCAAAATGTCAGTCGACACGGATAAAATTTTGGCCGATAGGTAGGTTTTTGAGGCTGGCATACACAATATCCTTATATGTAGGTCTTGTCGTTCTTGGGTAAATATCAGCAATATAGCAGGTACTAGGTGACATATCGAACGATACATCCCAATAATGGGTCACTAATGTTGGGTTTTCTTTATCCCCATAATGTGTCAGCGATGTTGGGTTTTCAATTGGATTTAATTTCCAGATTTGAATCAAATCAATTTGGAACCAATAACTAGGGGTGGACAACTATTATCCAAACCGACCAATCCAAACCAATCCAACCAACCGACCGGTTTTTAACCGAACCAATTAGGGATTTGGGTTGGTCCGGTTCTTGATCTTCAATAACCAACTAGACCGGTTCGGATGTTGGATGGGACATTCAAATAACCGATGAAACCGAACCGACCGTACCTCTATGCATTAGTCCATAAAAAATATAGTTCTCCTAAAATTTCATGAATATACAAATAGTCATTCTCATTTTCTTGGAGATACAAACAGTCTCCTTTAATTTCTTTAGTACAAACCGAGCAGTTGTTCTATCTATATTTTGATTCTCCATAATCTTGTGTTATGTTATTGAGAAATGCTTGATTTACTGTGTGGCCCAACTTAATAGAATCATAAAGTTGATGTAACATTTAATAGTTACTTTAATCAAGTCAAGCAGAAATTATTTTCTAAATCTTTTTTATTGTACGTGAAATTCAATTAGCTATGGTTATTGATGTTCCTTTTATGAGAATAAATTAAGATTACAGAAATATGCATTTGAAAAAGCAGTGTATCTCACCCATTTAAACATCATCTCAATCAATTAATGTAAAATTCATTAGCAACTTGTGGTTTTATGAATCTTCATTTTAAATTCATTTATGAACAACAAACAGCAGGTTGTTTTTTAAGTTTGATTGAAGTTTATGTTTTAAATTTCAATAAAATTGTGAATGATGTTGGAGGTAAAAAGTAGCACGCCAAACCGACCATCCAATTCAATCCAAACCGAGCATAATCGGTTTGGATGAAAACCAATCCAATTAAGGCTCGGATTGGTTGCTCGGATTGGTTGCAGGTGAGAAAATTAAAAAACCGATCTTCTTTGGATCTGTGGTGGATGGTCCATATTAGATCGGATACCGACCGATGCCCACCCCTACCAATAACCCTTTACCCACTCAAATATATATATATATATATATATATATATATAGGATCTTCCGTTGCAACCGCTTGTAGCATGCAAATGCCCAATAAGCCCGAAGCCGCTATCCTGAATAGCGGCTTCAATAGTTTGCACGCGTTTGAACGCTACAGTGTGTTTGCAATGAAAAATCCCACTAAATATATATATAAACCCTTATTATTATTATTATTATTATTATATATAATCATAATAATAATAATAATTATTATTATTATTATATATATATATATATATATATATATATATATATATATATATATAAGGGCTTTCTTCCATTGCAAACGCTACTGTAGCATTTGCAAACGTGCACACCACTTAACCCGTCATTGGCGATGACGGGTTAAGCCAAAACACATAACCCGTCATTGGCGATGACGGGTTATGTGTTTTTCCTTAACCCGTCATCGCCAATGACGGGTTAAGTGGTGTGCATGCGTTTGCACAATATTTGCGCTTGCAATGGAAGATAGCTCTATATATAAACCCTCATTATTCAACTTGGACCAGTGCACACAGCTGCGACTTTTCCGCGGTTTGATGATGATAGTTATGCATCAAAGTCCGAGAGGGAGAAGAGTAGATGAATTAGAATCAGAAAAATCTAATATTTCTTTTCGTTATGTTAGAAATGCAACTTCAAAACTTTGTTACTAATCTACAATACTTATTGTTCTTTTCTTTAGTTTGAAATTAGTTACTTCACTAATAAGGTAGAAACTTTGTGATGACTTTT
This sequence comes from Hemerocallis citrina, assembly GCA_017893485.1. NCBI lineage: Eukaryota > Viridiplantae > Streptophyta > Magnoliopsida > Asparagales > Asphodelaceae > Hemerocallis > Hemerocallis citrina. The sequence continues at coordinate 77,579,853 of CM030360.1, forward strand.
ATTTCTCTAATCTATATATATATATATATATATATATATATATATATATTGGTTTGCTTTTGTTATCTTTCAATCCAGTATTTAATCTTGTGCATCATTGATTCAATGTATTTAATTTATGTACAATGTACCGAGAACGACGTGTTGCCTTCATTACTACATTTAGTTTCGTGCTATATGTGTCATATGACATGTGCTAATGTAGTGTTTGTAAATGATACTTATGATAAAAAAATTGCGTCTAGTGGTCAAAATACAACATCATCATCTTCATCGAAAAGTAAAGGCATTGCATCATCATTAACTCTATGGAGTCCTAGGCAGTTAAAATCGATTTTTGAAACTAATCGGTCTAGAAGCGATTAGTGATTAATCGGTTAATCGGAAAATAATCGGGGATTAAATCGGAAAAATCGTTATATATATATATATATAAGCAATGCTCCATTGCAAACCACTGAAGTTGTTGGGGAACAACGGCTTCAGGCTTACTATAACCTAAGTCGTTGTTCCCAACAACGTCTTATGTTATAACTTGGCCGTTGTTGGACTCCAACAACGGCTTCAGTGGTTTGCATACCCGTTTGCACGAACTCGTTTGCAATGGAGCACTGCCCTATATATATATATATATATATATATATATATATATATATATAGAGAGAGAGAGAGAGAGAGAGAGAGAGAGAGGTTTCTTCCGTTGCAAATGCAAATATTTGTACGCACCACTTAACACATTATTGCCAATGACGGATTAAGGCAAAATATAAATTTTTGCCTTGTACCTTAACCCGTCATTGTCTATGACGGGTTAAGTGGTGTGCACGCGTTTGCACAACATTTGCGTTTGCAATGGAAGAAATCTCATATATACATATATATATAATTTTAAAAAAGATATATACTCATTATGTAGCAACCCTAAATCCTAACATAAAACTATTATGAGATTATCAAATAGGAACATATAGTTATAGAGAAAAAGAAGAGAGTTCTTGGTTTAAGATGAGTTTGAATTCTGGATGTGGGTCGGGTTGGGTTGGCTGATCGATTCCATCAAATAAAAACAATTGGGGAGGAGCAACGCGAACAGCAAGATGAGCAAGTGCAGCATATGCGGGCTAGGTCAAGTATGCGACGGCGTAGGGAGAGTGACAACGGGTTGAGTTTGGGTTTGCTCGAGAAAGAAGAAGAGAATCAGGGTTTGGGTTTGCGCGAGAAAAAAAAGAGAGCGGCAACATGTCAGGTTTAGATTTGAATTTTGGATTTAGATTTAAGTTTCGGTCAGATTGAGCCCAAATAATGCAAACGAGCATGAAAATTATAGGAGAATTAATCGGTTAATCAGCAACTTAAAATCGGTCGATTAACCACTAATGGCCGTTATACCCGATTAAATCGCTAAGTATTGAAATATTATAAATCGCTAAAAAAAACCACTTAGCCTCCGATTAGCGATTAATCGGGGATTAATCGGTCATAATCGGAGATTTTAACTGCTTAGATGGAGTCGTATTAAATCTAAAGAACCCTAAAACACCAAATGAATTAAAATGGTATAATGCACAACCTACACTGCCTAGTGATAACAAAAGTGACAACAAAATTAATGTTTTAACATGGTGAAAAAATAAAGGTTCATATCATATTCTTTCTCGCATGACACGTGATCTACCCCCCCCCCCCCCAATCGGTTTTTTCTTCTGGTGGCAGGATATTAAATGAGAAAATGAATTATTTGTTACCGAAGACTTTGCAAATGCCAATGCTGGAAGATCGGATGAAAGCGAAAAATAGGACTCAAGGAATACCAGAAGGTTCAAGTGGTAGAAGCACTCCCGAAGAATTAAAACGAAATCTCAGAAACATCGAGGAATGAAGACGACATTTCAAGAACTCTTTGAGTATGAAGATCAAATCTCACTAACTCTTGAATATTGAAGATCAATTGTGATCTTTAAATTTCTTGTAAACTAACTCAAACTTTAAATTTATATTAACAACAATTATATCTTTTTACAATAAAAACTCCGACATTGCCTGTCCCAAGCCAGGAATCCAGCCACAAACCGGGTAAGGAGGAGAGTTGCGTTAGGCAGTTGACAACCAGCATAAAATTTTGTCAAATCTTATGAACATGAATCCTAATAATATACGTGCAAATGCTAGGGCATTCCCTGGAAGCGATGCATTATGCCTGCCTCCGGGTGCTTCGAAAAATGTGCAAAAGGCGTCGCACCGGCGCCCGGGTGCGGTGAAAAATAGGCAAGGGTTCTTGCACCAATCTGGAGTGTGCAGGTAAAGAAGCTAGTCCAGGAAAATAGGCTTAGGTTAGCGACTTGGAATATAGAAACATTGACAGGAAAAAGCATAGAACTAGTAGATACCATGATTAGAAGAAAAATTAATATAGATTGTTTACAAGAAACAAAGTGGGTAGGAGAGAAAGCTAAGGAGATGGATGGTTTTAAATTATATTATACTGATAAAATTAGAAATAGAAATGGAGTAGGAATTTTAGTAGACAAGAAATTTAAAAGAGAAGTAGTAGGTGTTAATAAGAAAGGAGATAGAATAATACAAATTAAACTTGTATCAGGGGGAAACATAATAATATCATTAGTGCTTATGCACCCCAAGTAGGATTAGATGCACAAGCTAAAAATAATTTTTGGAAAGTGATATGGCTAAAAATGGGATTAAATCGGAACAGTTCAAATTGGGCATGAATCTTAAAGTTCACAGGGGCAAAACGGTAATCTCACCCACAACGGGTCCGAAATGGGAACTGGATCTCTTCTCTAGGGCCCAACAACCCACGAACGGATCTGTTCAACTGGGTACCCAACCCGTTAAGAGACAGTTCAAGAGGATATGGAGAAATCTTGATCCGACCTTATCCTTAGGAGGTGGTTCTAACCACTTTTATCCAGCCACACCGGGGAGTAGAGATTCGTTCTTATCTCGAAGCAGATCCCCACGGCGACTATAAAAACCCCCTACCTCCTACCGTTACAAGGTGATCACTCTTTGCCTACCTAAAACTCTTTCATATTCTTTTCTGATACTGACAAGAGCGTCAGTGTTTCGAACTTTGTGCAAGTCAGCGGCAGCAGCAAGGAGCCAGCCAAACAGCAGTGGAAGAGGTCAGGTTTGACCCATTTGATTTCCTACAAACCCCACACCGAAATCAGCAGCAACAGATTGGCGCCATCTGTGGAAAATCGAATAGCAATCCGACCTTACTCCATCAACAAAAGCCACTCCTAGCTATGCCTCCGAAGAGAGGAAAGCCTGCGGCCTCCAACCGTAGAACAACCTCCTTTCCTCCTCCGCTTCCGGAGCCGGAGGATCTCCCTCCGCCCATCCAACCGACCCAGCCGCTCGAGCAACCGATTCCTCAATCCGTTCAGCAGCCCCTAGGGCCTCAAGTGGCCGTTGGGGAACCCTCTCAACAAAGTCGCCAGAAGCAACCCCTGCACCAGGTCCATATTTCCGTACACAATCCTACCTCCGACTCCATGGCCTCCCATAGCCCTCCAATGCTGATAAATCTGCGAGATGTTCTCAACCACCGGCAGAACGATACAAATCTTTGAATCCGCTTAGACAAGATGCGGACTCGTGATGGGAACCCTCGTCGGGAGCATCAGAGGGACCGGTCACCCCGCAGGACAGATCGCAGAGGGTCAAACTCTCCTACAAGGCGGAAAGAGTCACCCCAGCATCGCCAGAGAAGAAGTCGCTCCCCGGCTGGCCGTCCTGCCCCTCGAGCTCAGCGGGAGCAGGAGGCCCCCGTCACGAGGGCGAAGTTCCAACAGTTCCAGGAGGCAGTCCTATGGGCACTCAACGTCGCCCCCAACAACCAACGGGCTCCCGGTCCTCGGCCCGCTCCCAACCATCGTCGCCGCTCTCCCAGTCCTCGGCCGGCTCCGAGCCATCGCCACCGCTCTCCCAGTCCTCGGCCGGCTCCGAGCCATCGTCGACGCACCCCCACTCCACGACCTACTCCAAGCTATCGCCGCCGCAACCCCAGCCCTCTTCTACATGAAGACAAGTCTCGGGGCTCAGCGAGGCATGACCGAAGTGAGGACTCGGTCAATTGCCGTCTCCACGAGATGGAGAGGCGCCTCGGACAACTCGATAGAGATGAAGAATGGGCGAGGAACCTTCGCCCGAGCCGACCCCAGTTCTCTCAAACTATCATGGAGGCCCCTGTCCCGGAGAACTTCAAGCCTCCGCATTTCGAGACATACCGGGAAGACGGACCCCGCTGATCACATTGAGAGTTTCAAAACTCTCATGATGATCCACCATGCCTCCAATGCCCTTCTCTACAAAACCTTCCCAGCCACCCTCAAGTGGCCCGCTTGGGAGTGGTATTCCAGACTTGCTCCGACCTCCATTTTCTCCTTCGACCGGTTCTAAGGTCTTTTCCTCACCCACTTCGTAAGCAGCCGCCGCTCCGACAAGACTAGCACCTCTTTGCTCTTCCTCAGTCAAAGGAAGGTCGAGCGGCTGAGAGTCTACGTCAAGCTGTTCACCGCGGAGGCCGGGTCTATCACCTCCCTAGATCAGTCAGTGACTTCGACTGCTTTCCAATCCAGTGTCATTAACCCTGATCTTGGGGCATCCTTGGCCAAGAAGCCTCCTCGGAACTTCTCAGAGCTCCTTCTCAGGAGTGAGAAGTATATCCAAGCTAAAGAAGCTCTCAATCGCCCCACTCTAGAGGGTTTGTCTTCCGGGAACAAACGGAAGACTGCTGAAGGAGGTAAGAAGCTCCAAAAAGACAACGGGGGTCAACGTTGCCCTCTTCCCCACTTCAAGAAGTTCACTCTGCTTAATGCGAGTGTCTCTGCCATCTTGCTGAAAATTGGGAACGAGGGTATTCTACCGCCACCTCCAAAGATGAACACCCCCGGAAAGAAGAGAAATCGGGATAAGAGGTGCCGCTTTCACAGGGACCACGGGCACGACACAGACGACTGTCGGGCCCTGAAGGACGAGATCGAGGTCCTCATTCAGAGAGGGCAGCTCACTAAGTTCGTGAGAAGGGACAGGGCCGATCCACCTCCACCCCCCAGAGGGCTAACAAGCGAGCCGAACATGCGGAGACCCCGGATGTCGAAGCAGAAGTCGCCCTACACCTTATACATGGAGGCCCAATGGGGGGAGACTCCAACTCCTCCCGAAAAGCCTTCGTTCGAGAGGTGAACGCCGTACAGAGTCATCCTCCTCCAAAGGGCCTTGGGGTTCCTATCACGTTCTCAGATAGAAACTTGGAGGGCGTCTGCATGCCCCATTGCGACGCCCTTGTCATTAACCTCTGTATGGCCAACTTTGACGTACACGGGGTCATGGTGGACAACGGCAATTCGGTTGATATTTTTTTTTGGAGGCATTCAAGGGCCTCCAGCTATCGAGAGATCGGCTCAAGTACGCTGGCTACGCTCTTCATGGATTCACCGGGGTGCATGTGACGATCGAGGGAGTTATAACCCTCGACGTGACCGCTGGCAAAACCCCGATCACCCGCACGAAGCCGATGGACTTCATGGTGGTAGATGTGAAAGCCGCCTATAATGTTATCCTGGGTCGACCAGGTCTGGCCGCACTCCAGGCCATTCCTTCAGCCTATCACATGAAGATGAAGTTCCCTACCCCCGTAGGAGTGGGAGAAGTAAGAGGGAACTAGGAGGCGGCTCGCAAGTGTTACATGACCTTGATAGGAGGTCTGGTCCTCTCCCTTGAAGCCCTCAAACTCCCCCGGGAAAGTAGCCAGACCATCTCCGAGCCGGTAGACGAGCTGGAAGAAGTGGCCTTCTCAGAAGAAAATGCCACCAAGACATTCCAGATCAGCAAGGCTTTTTCCCCCTCATCAAGAAAGACATCTCCCAATGCATAAGGGAGAACCGCGATCTCTTCGCCTGAACCGCAGCGGATATGCCTGGGATCTCAGAGGAGCTCTTGATGCACCACCTCACTGTTGCCCCGCAGCGGATATGCCCGTCCAACAGAAGCGACGTAAATTCGCTCCCGAGCACCAACAAGGAATCAAGAAAGAGGTCGAGAAGCTCCTGAACGCCCGATTCATCCAGGAGGTGAACTACTACGAATGGCTATCCAATGTGGTGATGGTTGAAAAAGCCAACGGGAGCTGGAGGATATGCATTGATTTTACCAACCTCAACAAGGCGTGCCCAAAGGATCCATTCCCCCTTCCGAGCATCGATGCTCTGATCGATGTGACCTCCGGTCACGAGCTCCTCAGCTTCATGGATGCCTTCTAAGGGTATAACCAGATACGGATGTTCCCTCCCAACATCCCGAAGACCTCGTTCATGACTGACCAAGGCCTGTACTGCTACCGGATCATGTCATTCGGGAAGAAGAACGCGGGAGCTACATACCAGCGCCTAGTCAACAAGATCTTCTGAGATCAGATTGGCCATAACATGGAAGTCTATGTAGACGATATGTTGGTCAAGAGCATCCGAGGGCAGGAGCATGACCTCCAGGAAGCCTTCGGGGTGTTGAGAAGGCACAACATGAGGTTGAACCCGAGCAAGTGCACCTTCGGCATCTCATTTGAAAAATTCTTCATATTCATGGTGAGCCAGAGGGGCATAGAAGCCAACCCTGAGAAGATCAAAGCCATACTCAATATGTCCCGTCCCTTCAATGTCATAGAAGTGCAGAGGCTTAAGGAACGCCTCGAAGCTATAGGGCGATTTCTCTCCAAGTCAAGCGAGAATTGCCTTCCGTTCTTCAAAGCTCTGAGGGTAGCGAAAGGCTTTGAGTGGGGGCAATAATAGCAAGAGTCCTTCGACCAACTAAAGGCTTACCTGGTAAACCCCCCACTCTTGAGCAAGCCGAAGCCTGGCGAAACCTTCTACATATACCTGGCCACTTCGGAGCAGACCCTTAGTGCCGTCCTTGTAAGAGAGGAGGATAAGACACAACGCCCCATCTACTACGTGAGGAAGGTCCTTAGAGACGCAGAACTCCGCTACCCGAAGGTGGAAAAGATGGCATACGCGTTGGTCATGGCGGCAAGGAAACTTCGCCCGTATTTTCAGTCCCATTCGGTGGTCGTTCTTACCGACAAGCCATTAAAGCAAGTTCTCCACAAGCCCAAGACATCGGGACGCTTGATGAAATGGTTCATAGAGCTGAGCCAGCACGACATCAGCTACCAACCCCGAACCGCTATCAAGGCACAAGCCCTAGCGGAATTCATTAAGGAAAGCACCATTCCCGACCCCTGTGAGTCGGCTGACGAACCCCTGCTCTGGATCGTGTATGTTGACGGGTCCTCGTGCGCCAATGGAAGTAGGGCAAGCATCATTTTGACCAGCCCAGACGGTTTCGTTCTGCAATACTCCCTCTGCATAAACTTCCGTATGTCGAACAACGAAGCCGAATACGAGGCCCTCATAGCGGGGCTCTGCATGGCCAGCAAAACAGGGGCCAAACGTATCTAGGTCTTCAGTGATTCGCAGCTGGTCGTGAACCAAGTGTTCGGAAAGTACGAAGCAAGAAATGAGCGCATGGCCAAGTACTGGGTGAAGGTAAAGGGACTGCTGGCTTTACTTCAAGATGTTCGACTCCAGCGGATCCCCCGAGAGGAAAACGCACAGGCGGACGCCCTCTCAAGGCTCGCCTCGTCCTCCCTCCAGAGTTTGGAGCGAACCGTGTTGATAGAGGTCCTCCTGAGACCAAGTATTGAGGAAGACAGCTTAGAGCCGATGAGACTATGCCCCAACACTTGGGGAAAATTGGATGAAGCCCCTACTCGAGTAATCTTAGAGACGGAGTTCTTCTAGCCGACCCAAGAGAGGCAAGAAGAGTCAGGACCAGAGCCGAGCGGTACACACTCCTTGATGGAATCATGTACAAACGCTCTTACACTCAGATTGACGGCAGACCCTACCTAAGGTGTCTCTCCCCTGAAGAAGCACTCTATGCCCTGAAGGAGGCCCATGACGGTATGTGTGGCGCGCACTTGGGAGCAAGTTCCCTCCCCCGTAAACTCTTAAATTACGGCTACTTCTAGCCCACACTACTTAGTGACTCCGAAGAGTACGTCCGCCAATGCGGCTCCTGCCAGAGATTCTCTCCAATCCGTCGCCTACCACAAGCCCAGCTCTCCTCCTTGGCAAGTCCAATCCCTTTCGCAATGTAGGGAATGGACTTGCTGGGACCATTCCCTCCAGTGCCGGGCCAGCTGAAGTTCCTGGTCGTGACGATAAATTACTTCTCCAAGTGGATCGAGGCCGAACCCCTTGCAACGATTACGGAGAAGGTTCAGAATTTCTTCTGGAAGAATATTGTTTGTCGGTTCAGCGTACCTCGTATACTCGTAACCGACAACGGAACCCAGTTCGCAGGGGCAACTTTTCGCAACTTCTGCACTGACCTTGGCATCCAACAGCAGTTCTCCTCAATATCTCACCCTCAATCCAATGGCCAAGCGAAAAACGCTAATTGACAAATACTCTCCGGCCTAAAGAAGATGCTCGATAAGTCCACCAAGGAACTATGGGTCGAACAACTTCCTAACGTGCTATGGAGTTATCGCACCACGAAGAGAACCCGACGGGAGAATCCCCCTTCAATCTGACTTATGGCTCCGAAGCCATTATTCCACTCGAGGTCGGCCTACCTTCGCCCCGATCGATCGCCTACAATGAAGAACAAAATGCGAACCAGCTTCGCAACAGTTTGGACCTCATCGATGAAATCCGCGAAAGAGCTTCTATCAGGCAGGAGACGTACTGACGTAGGATCACCTAGTCCTGCAATAAAAAAGTCCGACCCGCTAATCTTAAAGAAGGGGACCTAGTACTCCGGAAGCTATCAATCTCCCTTCCAAGCAAAAAGGGCAAGCTAGCACCCAACTGGGAAGGTCCATATAGGGTCTCCAGAGTTATTCGCCCAGGCGCGTATCAACTCGAAGACCCGGGGGGGCATGAAAATATCGAAGGCTTGGAATGTCGACCACTTAATGAAGTACCAAGAGGGTGTTGTAACACCGCTCCAAGCAACTTCAGGCAATTCCTGAGTCGAGCTGTTTTTATTAGGTGTTTTTATCCACCTTGTTATTTTTCTTTTCAAAATGTAAGAATGGCTTGCAACTCAGAAACAGCCACTCAAGTAATCTTCAATAAAGGCGAGTTGCTTCCAGGAAATTCTTTGTCAAATAATCTAGTTGGTTTGCTTTGAGACGCGTGAAACTCTAAAAACAACAAGCTCGTAATCCAACACTTGGTTCGATTCCGCTTCAACTACTTGCTTCTAAGCGAGTACAAAGTGGTTCACCATTCGGAATTACTCCTACAACTGTTGACATTCCCGTAACGACACGCTCGGAGTCCAACACTTGGTTCGATTCCGCTTCAACTACTTGCTTCTAAGCGAGTACGAAGTGGTTCACCATTCGGAATTGCTCCCATAGCTGTTGACATTCTCTAACGACACGCTCGGAGTACAACACTTGGTTCGATTCCGCTTCAACTACTTGCTTCTAAGCGAGTACAAAGTGGTTCACCATTCGGAATTGCTCCCACAACTGTTGACATTCCCTAAACGACACGCTCGGAGTCCAACACTTGGTTCGATTCTGCTTCAACTACTTGCTTCTAAGCGAGTACGAAGTGGTTCACCATTCGGAATTGCCCCCATAGCTGTTGACATTCCCTAACGACACGCTCGGAGTCCAACACTTGGTTCGATTCCGCTTCAACTACGTACTTCTAAGCGAGTACAAAGTGGTTCACCATTCGGAATTGCTCCCACAGCTGTAGACATTCCCTAAACGACACGCTCGGAGTCCAACACTTGGTTCAATTCCGCTTCAACTACTTGCTTCTAAGCGAGTACGAAGTGGTTCACCATTCGGAATTGCTCCCACAGCTGTTGACATTCCCTAACGACAAGCTCGGACGACGTCCAAACGTGAGAAATCAATCTCTTGGACTTCGGCGTCGTGTGCCGAACGTTCTTGCCACCGATGCCCAAATGAGAGAGAAATCAATCTCTTGGACTTCGGCGACGTGTGCCGAGCGTTCTTGCCACCGACGTCAAAATACGAAAGAAATCAATCTCGTGGACTTCGGCGACCTGGAATGTTCCACAACTATTGACACGCTTGCAAACAATAACAAAACACAAGTTCGAGAAATGAGTTCGCCATTTCATTAAAATTCGAGGTACAAGTCTAACTATAGACCAACGACTCATCTTTACATCAAGGTACAACTCATTCGAAACAAAGATTACAAAATTACAAAAATCTGCCATAACCCCTCCTGGGGAGCGGGATGCTTCTCTTAAGTGACAAACGATGTCGGCGAGCATTGTATTGCTGTGGCCTTACTTTCGCGAAGGTCTCCAAACCAGCGAGCCGAGTTGCATCATTGGCACCTGAGAGCCTAAGTGTTGCCCCAACAGACGCTCCGCTCGACGAACCAGCTACTCTGCTCTGTGCATCACCAGGGCGCCTCACGACGGGGGACGAGTGTAACGCCAACTCGTGGAACGACCTCCCTTGTGCGTACTCGCCTCAGGGGCAAGAAGTGCTCCTGACGTTACTCCCCTCGGAAAGCCGTCGTAGCCGATGGTTCTCGACCTCTAGCTCTACGACCCATTCCTTCAGCGACTCATCCGTCACTCTGATCTTCAGGCATGGCATTCAGCTCGAGCTACTCGCGCGACAAGCCTCGGTGATAATCCTCCGAAGTTGTGCAGCCTCGAAGCCCTTCTCGAGTACCACATTCTTCAGCCTATCTCTCTCAGCCCTGACTTCAAATAGAGACTGACGAAGGAATTTTAATCTTAAGCCTTGGCCAACGGCCATCGAGGGACACGTCTCCTCCCCTTCGGGGGGCACTCTGCAAGCCTTCTCCTTTAGCCGTTACAGCTCAGAGGTGCGACGGGCCAACGTCAGCTTGAGGTTGTTCAACTTCAACTCGGCTTTAAACAACCTCTCTCGAGTTCGAGCAAGGACCAGCTTTGTGATCCCAAGACCAGTCCGGAGTCGAGACACTTCGGCAATCTCAGATAGTTCGACCAACTGAGATACTTCGACGATCTGAAAAGGCCAAGATACTTTGTTCAAACGAAGCCACAACAAGACAACTCGGGAGCAAATCAGACAAATTGCAATGAACACTTAGCCAAAAAGATTTCAAAAAGTTTTCATTTCATTGAATTTCAAAAGTTATAAGCGGCGGCTAGTCCGCGATTAGGCAATATATTTCTTATCAAAACTATGAATTACAAGTCAAGGCCGGACCTCTTTGCCGTGGCAGCCGGTCGTTGCAGGCTCCGACCCATGCATGGCGGCAACGATCGCCAAGGGTATAGCATCCAAGCCGGTCTCCACTTCGGGCTCGACGACCTCAACCTCCACATCGTCGTCTCCTTCTTCACCTTCCTCGGAGGCGTCGTTGAATCCCGAGGCATGGTCGGAAAAAAGGCGCCATCCGGAGCAGTCCACCTCGGGGTAGCTCTCCTTCACCTGCTCGAGGGCCCGGGCGTAGGCCTTCGCCATGTTGACCGCAAGGAACCCCTGTGCCCTCTCCATCGCCTCGGCCTCGGCCTCCTTGGCGGCAATGATCTTGGCGGCCTCGACGGCCTCCTCCCTCTCCTTCGCTGCCGAATCCTTCTGTTGGAGCAGAACAGCGATGTCGGCCTTAAGCTTCGCCACAAGACCGTCGAGGTACTCCATCCTCATCGTCTTCCCCCCGGCTTCAACCTTCAGCTGCTCGAGCTCATTGGCAATCCGAGCCTTCTCTGCCCGAGCCCTATCCGTCTCCTTTTTCAACTTTCTCTAGTTCGGTCATCTTTTCCATTAGATGACCGAAGTGGCAAGTTATCTGCAAAAAGATAAAGTCGCATCAAGAACTAAGAAAGAGTACAAGTATACAACTACGCTCTGAAGAAGCAATGCTTACCGATACTGCAGCTCGAGCGATCTCGAGCGCATCATCTCCTACTCCGCCGGCGTCCATGACAGCCCTGTCCTTCGGCGTCGCGAGATGCCGAACCACCCGCATACTCGATGTCGAGTCACCGAGGAACCCATCGAGCTTCCGGACCTACCAATCCGGGACGAAGATCTTTTTGTGTTCCTCGGTCAGGAACACCTCGGCCTTGGCCGTCAGAGGCGCGGCCTCCATACCCAAAGTAGCAGCTAAGGGGAAGGCCCCCATCTCTGCCGAGGCCGAAGTCACCGCGGGGGTCGGTGGCCTCTGCACGATGATTGTCGGCACAGCCTCCTGCTCTACAGCTGCAGTAACCGTCTTCGGTCTCGGAGATGACACCTTCGAGACGACCCTCTTCCTCTTCATCGGGGCCTTGCTGCTCAGAACCTCGCGTTGCGCCAGCATGGAGTCAAAGTCCATAGTTTCTGCACAAAAAGAAAGGGGGATTAAGCGCGAGTAAACAGAACACAAAAATAAACAAAAGAAAAAAAGGTAGACCACATACTGGGGTTTATGCTGCTAAGCCCCCCTGAAGAGCACCTCCTCGATCAGGTCCTTCCAGTCGAACTTCGGTCGGTCGAGAAGAATCCGAACCTTGTCCTCTTTGTCGGGATAAAGCACCGGACTCTTCTTCACTCTCTTTGACACCTCTTCGACCCAGGTCGTTGGGATGCTCCACGACTCTCGACTCCGGATGAGAAAATACTTGTCCCTCCAGTTCTTTATCGAGTCGGGGCAGCTCACGAGCCAGGCGCCATGCCTCGGGGCCAGGTAGAACCTGAACTCTGACTTCTGCTACTGGTGAAGTCGGTATAGGGTCCGGAGCACTCTCAGATCCGGCTCGATCTCTGCCACCTGACAATGGAGGATGAACCCGTTGATCACCCTCCACCCGTTCGGCATGAGCTGAATTGGGCTAATCCGGAACCACCGCAGCACCTTGACAGCAAAGGGGTGGAGAGGCAGTCGCGCACCGGCTATGAAAGCGTTGACCGGCCAGAAGCACATATTCACCGGCATCGGTGAATTGGCCCTCACTTCAGGCCCAGGCAACATTAAATCGAACTCCTCGGGGATCTGAAAGCACTCCCGAACTGAGGCTAGGTCGGCCTCTTTGAGTATACAGATGGTATCGTCAACCTCCAAATTCTCCCTTGCGGCATTCTCTTCGAAGCTCCGCCCCATTCCGTACTTAATGCGTTCGGCATGCTCCTCCGGCAGTTCCCAAACTCTCTGAAGTCCGATCAGAACCCCGGGCAACCTGCCGAACTCCCCTATTCTCCGTAGGTTCTCCACTACAGTCTCCACTACGACTGAAGAAGGCCCTCCTACGGCTTTGCCTTTGTCGACAGAAAGAACTTGACTCGAGGTTGGCTCATCAGCGAGAGGGGGGATCTCTGGCCTCGGGGGAAAGCTAGACATTTTTCTTTAAAAAATAAGCTAAGTGTTGAGATACCTTGAAGTGACAGCTACGGTCGGAAAGATCACCGAACTCGGTAAATTCTCGCCTGAAGCTCCTGCTAGTGAAAACTAGTTGCCTGAGTAAAAACTAGAGAAATGAACAAGTGAGGAGTGGGGATGAAGTTTTATAGAAGTTACACACAAATCGAGACTAACGGGCTTCAAAAATTCAAAAGCCCGGCCCATTCACCACAAGACGACAAGAAACTTAACAGGCCTTTGACTGGTTAACGGTCAAACGGTCAGTGCGCCATGTGCCAATCTTTTGGACTTCAGCAACCTGTGTCGAGCGCTCTTGCCACCGACGTCCAAATACGAGAAAAATCAATCTCTTGGACTTCGACAACCCGCACCGACCACTCTTGCCACCGACGTCCAAACATGAGAAAAAATCTCTCTTGGACTTCGTCGACCTGCGCCGGGCACTCTTGCCACGGACGTCCAATTGCGAGAAAATTCAATCTCTTGGACTTCGGCAACCTGTGTCGGGCTCTCTTGCCACCGACATCAAAATATGAGAAAAAATCTCTCTAGGACCTCGGCAAAGTGCGCCGACCTTGGCAACATGCGCCGAGCACTCTTGCCACCGACGTCCAAATGCGAGAAAATTCAATCTCTTGGACTTCGGCAACCTGTGTCGAGCACTCTTGCCACCGACATCCAAATGAGAGAAAAAATCTCTCTTGGAACTCGGCAACGTGTGCCGAGCACTCTTGCCACCGACGTCCAAATGAGAGAAAACGCTCTAACCGATCAACGGTCAACCTGGACACATGTCATCCTCCCGAGGTTCCTCTTGATTTCGGCAACATACGCCGAGCCCCTTCGACCACGGCCTCTACCCAGACACGTGTCATCCTTTCGAGGTCCCTCTCGATTTCGCCGACATACGCCAAACCCCCTCGACCTAAGTCTCCACCCAGGCACGTGTCCACCTGCCGAAGTGGCTAAAGAGGGTCGACGACAGGTGCCGAGCGTTCTTGCCACCGACCCCCAAACGGGAAAAAAACGCCTTCGCATCAAGAAAGTCGTCCGATTTCTTGGAAGTTCTCACCTGAGCCAGATGAGCGCCTCTAATTTAGCCACGTCACCAAAGCTTAGATCCACCCTCAGATTGTTCAGATATTCGTGCCAGCAAGCGATGGACATCCCAGATTCGGCCACGTCGATAATACTGTGATTAATTCTATTTTCTATTTATTAATTCGAATTATATATTTAAAAATTGCAAAAAAAAAATAAAAATTTAGGAAAATTAATTAAAAATTCTAAAAAATAATTATAAACTCGGGAAAATATTTTTGAGCCCCTGGGTAAATAATTGTTGGTTAGAATAATTAATTAGTGCTTTCGGAAAATAAATTATCGCTTTGCAAAATTGAATAAATGATTTGAAAAATAATGCAAAAATCGAGAAAAATCACCAGAAATACAGAAGAGCCTAAAAACAATCTTGAGCGTGTTACCAGCTCAGAAAAACAGCGTTACCTCTCGAACAAGATTCGAACCCCTTTTAAGAACTCCGATAAAGTCCTGTACACCATTGAAACAGTAAAACTACTCCCCAAAGGCTGCAGCAAACAGTCTTTAGGAGTGGGGAGCTCGTGATATGGCAAAAATAGAATTAAATCGGAACCGTTCAAATTGGACACGAATCTTAAAGTTCACAGGGATAAAACGATAATCTCACCCACAGACGGGTCCAAAATGGGAATTAGGTTTTTTCTCTAGGGCCCAACAACCCATGAACAGATCTGTTCAACTGGGTACGGGTCCCAACCCGTTAAGAGACAGTTCAGGAGGACATGGAGAAATCTTAATCCGACCTTATCCTTAGGAGGTGGTTCTAACCAATTCTATCCAGCCACATCGGAGAGTAGAGATTCGTTCTTATCTCGAAACAGGTCCCCACGGCATTATAAAACCCCCTACCTCCTACCGTTACAAGGTGATCACTCTTTGCCTACCTAAAGCTCTTTCATATTCTTTTCTGAGTACTGACAAGAGCATCGGAAGGTTCGTCGCTGGGATCAACCCCGGTGTTTCGAACTTTGTACAGGTCAGCGGCAGCAGCAAGGAGCCAGCCAAACAACAGTGGAAGAGGTCAGGTTTGACCCATTTGATTTCCTACGAACCCACAAATTCATCTGATTGCCCCCACACCGAAATCAGCGGCAACAGGAAGATATGGATGCGATAATTCGAGTACCCTGAGGTAAGAAACTATTTATAGGAGGAGATTTCAATGGACATATAGGAGAAGATAACATGGGATATGAGATGGAATGGACGACATGGATTTGGAAATAAGAACGATGGTGGAAAGGCTATTAGATTTTGCGGCTTCGTATGATCTTATACTAGCAAATACTTATTTTAGGAAGAGAAAGGAACATTTGATAACCTTTAAAAGTGGGGCAAATAGGAGTCAGATTAATTTTTTCATCAGTAAAAAGGTAGATCGCTTGACATGTAAAGATTGTAAAGTTATACCGGGAGAGTGTTTAACCTCACAACATAGATTAATGGTATTGGATGTGAAGATTGGAAAACACATGTGCAAGGAAGGAGACTAGGAACCCAAGAATTAGGTGGTGGAACTTGAAGGGTAATAAACTAAAAGTATTTAAAGATAAAGTCCTTAAAGTGACATCATGGAATTAGGAAGGGGTAGGGCTGCAATCGAGCCGAGCCGAGCCGAATACCTTCAGGCTTGAGCTCGGCTCTTTTAGGAAACGAGCTCAGTTTTGAGCTCGAGCTCGGTTCGAGCCGAGCTTTGACCGACCGAGCTTTGACCGTATTCGAGCCGAATAGCTCACGAGCTTAGCCTTAAAAAAAACCCAAGCTCGAGCTCAGCTCGTTTACGAAACGAGCTCAGTTTTGAGCTCGAGCTCGGTTCGAGCCGAGCTTTGACCAAGCTCGAACTGAATAGCTCGCGAATAGCTTGATTCGTTTGCAGCCCTAGGAAGGGAAGACAAATATGATGTGGACTAAAATGGCTACGTACATAAGAGAAAATTCAAAGGAGGTAATTGGAGAGTCTAAAGGTAGAGGATTGCTAAATAAAGAATCATGGTGGTGACAAGAACTCCAAAATATTATGGGAGAAAAAACATCAACCTTCCCAATGTGGCAAAAGAGTAGAAATGAAGAGGATTTAGAGAGATATAAGACCATTAGAGAAGAAATTAAAAAAGCGGTAAGAGATGCAAAAAAAAGCTTATGATAATTTATACACAAAATTAGAAACAAAAGAAGGAGAAAATAATATTTATAAGCTTGCTAAACATAGGGATAGAAAAACAAAAGACCTGAATACAATTAGGTGTATTATGAGTGAGGATTCAAGAGTCCTAGTAAAAAATGAGGAAATTAAGGAAAGATAGCAAAATTACTTTGAGAAGTTATTAAATGAAAATGTTGTGGACAACTTAATTTTAGAGGACTCGAAAGAGAGTCGAGAGCATATATATTTCCGTAGAATTAGTTCCTCGGAGGTTCGAAATGCTTTAGGAATGATGAAAATAGGAAAAGCTTTAGGGCCGGATAATATACCATTGAAGTTTGGAAATGTCTTAGGGATGTAGGAGTGAGTTGGCAAACAAAATTATTTAATGAAATTTTGAGGACTAAGAAGATGCCCGATGAATGGAGAAAGAGTATTTTAGTACCTATATATAAAAATAAATGAGATATACAAAGTTGGTCAAACTACTGAGGAATTAAATTAATAAATCATACGATTAAATTTTGGAGAGAGTGATCGGACATCGACTGAGACTAGAAACTACAGTGTCTGAGAATCAGTTTGGGTTTATGCTGGGGAGGTCAACAATAGAAACAGTTTATTTACTGAGGAGACTTATGAAAAAATTTAGGGAGAATAAGAAAGATCTACATATAGTTTTTATAGATCTAAAAAAAGCATATGATAAAGTCCCTAGAAAATAGTATGGTGGGTGTTAAATAATAAAAGAGTAACTATTCGGTATATTGAGGTAATTAAGGATATGTATGAAGGGGCAACAACCACAATTAGAACAACCATAGGAGAGACCATCGATTTTTTCCTATTACAGTAGGTTTACACCAAGGTTCGGCTTTAAGCCCCTACCTCTTTACTTTGGTTATGGATAAATTGACGCGAGGAATACAAGATAAGGTGCCTTGGTGTATGCTTTTTGCCGATGATATTATCTTAGTTGACGAGACTAGAGTAGGAGTCTGCTAAATTAGAATTGTGGAGAGAAACTTTGGAAGCTAGAAGCTTTAAAATAAGCAGAACTAAAACAGAGTATATGGAGTATAATTTTAGTGATATTCGGAACACAACTGAGGAAGTAGTGAAGCTTGATGGCTAAGAGATACCTAAGAGAGACCGTTTTCGATATTTAGGCTCGATTATACAAAGAGACGGGGAGATTTGTGAAGATGTTACACATAGGATCCAATCAGGGTGGCTTAAGTGGAGAAGTGTCAGTGGTGTTTTTGTGTGACAAACGTATACTTTTGAAGTTGAAGGAAAAATTTTATAAGACGGCTATTAGACCAACAATGATGTATGGAGCAAAGTGTTTGGCAACAAAGAAATATGTCCAAAAAATGCGTGTAACGAAAATGAGAATGCTAAAATGGATGTGTGGTAAAACAAGGATTGAATTAGAAACGAGCATATACGAGACATGCTAAATGTAGCTCCAATCTAAGATAAATTAAGAGATAATCGTCTCAGGTAGTTTGGACATGTCACACGTAGACCTAGTAGTGTCCCCGTTAGAAAGAGTGATTTGATAAGTATTGAGGGTAGAGGTAGGGGTAGAGGAAGACCTAAACTAACTTGGATGAAAACTGTGGAAAAAATATGATAGCTTGTGACCTTACAGAAGATATTGCACTAAACCGAGCAAAATGAAAAACCAGAATTCATGTAGCCGACCCTAACGAGTTGGGAAAAAGGCTTTGTTGTTGTTGTTGTTATATCTTTTTACAATAATAATAATTACTGAGATGGTTTTCAATATTACATATTTTTTATTTTATATGGTAAGAGAGAAAAATAGAAATAATAGTAACAATAATAATAATTCAAAAACCGACCAAGACCGGAACTGGGGTCACCAGGCTGGCGAGCTGGTCAAGGCTCGCCTCCTTCCCCGTGGAACCGGACCGACCCGGACCGGTTCTGACACAAACCGGAACCGGTTCGGTACAGTGACTGAACCCAACGGGCCGTGAACCAAACTGACCCGTTGGGCCTGTTTGCCATCCCTAGGTGGGCTCGTAGTAAATATTTGTGGGCTTCTAGGATGGGCCTCAATAACATAGTACTATACCATGTAAGTGTAAGATAGTGTGAAAGTTTATTCCCATATTGGAAATGAGATTGTGTTAAAAATGGTTTAAATAGAGTTGCCAATGATCTGATGAGTACTTATAGCACATTTGGGAGAGGTTTAGCCCTATGGCAGTGCCATGGTTAAATTTATAAATGAATAGGTTAGTGGACCCAGGGTGTTATGGTCATCAAGGGGCTCAAGCTATGAAGAATACACACTTTTAATTGGTAGTATTTACGTGTCATGCACATATATTAGTCATGACACTAGCTATTTTAGCATAATTCGTCAAAATGTCCCGTGTTGAAAAACATAAATTTGAACAAATCGTCAGAATAACGTATAGGTTCTTTTACTGTTTACCTAGGGATTGTACGGGAAATAATGCACATAATTTTTAATATAAAAATAATAAGAAAAGTAAAGAAATATACCAAAAGAAGAAGGAAAAAGTATAGGAACAAAAGCAAAGTCGTTTGTGAAGACTAAAACAAGAACTAGAAATTCATGTTCATCTAAACTTTGAAATGAAATAACGGCCATTTCGACGGGTATTTTTCACCCTTTTTTAAGAATAATGGTGTGTGACCGTGTTGCGCCGTCTCCGTGTCAGTGTCTGTGATCAGAGTATGAGGCAAGGCGATGCCGCTTCATGGAGCCGCCACTTACAAACAAAAATTTCAACAGAATACACTATATAACTTTCTAGAATCATATTTTTTGAAATATCAACTACAAACAAAAATAAACATGATTACATATTGCGTTCATAGTCTTTGATCATATATTGAAAAACAATGCATGATTGTCTGATCATCGTTGCAATTAAATAAGCAACAATGACTATATATGTGATAAAGCAACAATGACTATATATGTGGATGCGATGCCCCACAATCTTCTTAGTAGAAACTGTTAACAAAGTATGCCCTCTCAATTAGCCATAAATTGACATTTCGTTATCACATGGTTCTCTAGTTTTGTGCCTTAAGGCAGAAAGATAATTCTTCGTTGATTGTTTTTACTACCAGTTCTTATTTACCATAAAATGGCTATTGGATCCCACCTTCATTTCTTCACCCAGTGAGTGTCGTCTTACCTCAAGTCTCATTAGCCAAAGCCACTGCCCTTTCTTCCCGACAGGGGGAAAGGTGTCTTTCTGTGTTGGCGGCAAAGGGCTTTCAGCGCATGATGTCCTTTTCTTTGTATTGAAAATAGGGAACGTCGTGTGCGCAAATTGTGTACACGGTGCTTGTGGTGTATTAAAGCAATGAAATTTTTAACTTAGAAGTATGTATCTCCCCTTCTTAACGCTGTTCCTTCTTTCCTTTTTAATTAATTTTTAAATACCGTAGGCAATTGCCCTCCAGGTAATGACCAAGCATCCTTACTTATCCAATGAAATGCAGCCTATTTATAGGCCATAACAATATTGCATAATAATTGCTTACTTCTATAAACTCATTATTTAATGGGAACCACAGATGTTTACAAAAAATAGTACCATCTTCTATTATTGCTCAAGCCAAATTTTATTGACTAGTTTTTGTTTTAATTTTAATTGTTCTTCTGCTATTACACAGGTGTAATTATGTATTTAACTTGCTGCCACTGTAACTCTTACCTCGCATCAATCTTAAGTTACAAGTGGTTTGCAATATTTGGCAATATTTGGTAATTTTGCTTTTAGAAATTGTAGACTATTATCACATCCCTGATTTTTCTATTTGCATTTTATGTTAATAATTTCAACTCCGCCATTGCTTGTCCCAGGCCAGGAATCCGACCATAAATCGGCGAATGAGGAGGGTCGCGTTAGGTAGTTGACAA
This sequence comes from Hemerocallis citrina, assembly GCA_017893485.1. Taxonomy (NCBI): domain Eukaryota; kingdom Viridiplantae; phylum Streptophyta; class Magnoliopsida; order Asparagales; family Asphodelaceae; genus Hemerocallis; species Hemerocallis citrina. The sequence continues at coordinate 77,600,467 of CM030360.1, forward strand.
CATAAAACCTATCAAATCCTATGAACATGAATACTAAAAATATACGCACAACGATATGATAACTTGTGGCCTTACAGAAAATATTGAGCTAAACGGAGCAGAATGAAAAATCAAGATTCATGTAGCCGACCCCAACTAATTGGAAAAAATGACAAGAAGCAGGTATGGAAGTCTTTTGGAAGTATTCAAGTAGTAGACCTCCGAAGGGCCCCAAAAAAAGTTAATAATGGACTCCGTGCCCCGATCCGAACGTCTCCTTAGTGCGCACTCACCTTCTAGGCCTTGCTGCCCCTCAAAATTCTCTTTCTGCTACGGCTTTGTCACACCTCTCCCAAAATGAATCATATACTCGACCGCATGTTTTTGTTGTTGTTGTTGTTTATATTAATAAGGCTAAATATAAAAAAAGGACACAAAGTTTTGGGCCAGTTTAAAAAAAGTACACTAAGTTTTTTTTGTTTAAAAAAAGGACACAAAGTTTCAAAAAACTCCACTGGGTTAGTTAGGGTTAGGGTTAGGGTTAAGGTTGGGTTAGGGTAGGGTTTAAAAAAACCACTTTCATCTTTCATTTGTGCTTAAAAAAACCACATTCAACTTTTATTTGTGTTTAAAAAAACATCACTTAACTAATCAAATGTTGAAATAACCCCTCCTCCCCCCCCGAACTAACCATAACCCTAACCCTAATCCTAACTAACCAAGTAGAGTTTTTTGAAACTGTCCTTTTTTTAAACAAAAAAACCTTAGTGTACTTTTTCTAAACTGGCCCAAAACTTTGTGTCCTTTTTTTATATTTATCTTATTAATAATTTCAGTTTTCTATTTTAATGAATGCTACCCCATATGTTGTATTCATGGTGTACGCTTAATAAATGATAATGCATCACATTCCAGCCCACTGCTTTAAAAAAACCTGAAAACGTTACACCAAGAATGCAAGGCAAGTTGGAGAATACAAATTCCAGGATAGTACTTATCATCTAAGTATTGCTGTTATATGAGTAATAAGCATTTCTCAAACAGAACAGCACACCACACCAAAATCTGATTTCACATATTAGAAAAAACTTTTATTGCTAATAATTTACCAATTCATGACCATGAAAAGGGAAACAAACTTCTGTCATAGGCCATGACAGTAACTCTAAGGTGGTTTAGAGTCTACACAAGTTTGTACAAGTTAAGTCAGAGAAAAACATCAATTAAAATTTTAAATAGGAAGATGATTCATACTATTGTTGCGCACGTCTGTTAGGTAATTATTCATAAGTTTATATTGCCATCTTCTGAAACTGAACAAAACCTTAAATTAGTCCAATTGGGATCAAAGAGATTGAATGCAATTTCATGTGCATGTTATGTGAACAAATCAATTTATCAAAATCCCAACCCTCCAACTAAGATTGTCACAAGTCATTCACAACGAATCCCTAGATTATCATCCCTACTAGCAGCACCATTAGATAAAATAGTGAACTGTTTATACACAACTTACACTACTGTTAAGATGAACGTTTAAGATTAACTTTTTTCCAATTACCTTACCCTCTTAGTTGGATTTAAAATCCAAGTACAACTTTAACATTTCTAATGCATCACTTTGCCAGCACAAGTTATATTGCATGGGGTTATAGTATCGACTTTATTTTTGTCATTTTTCCTTTTTTTGGTAAAAATCATATTAATAATGCCCATATACAGTTGGTCCTCTGATTCACCTGCCAAAACATACTACTAGATTTACTTACTAGACAATTCATGTTTTACCTAGGAAGATCGTCCAGTTTTTTTTTACAGAATAAGACAAAATGAAGATGATCAATGTTGATTACACAGCACTAGTCCAAATGGCAAAATGACAGATCTGAGGTACAAGCATGCAAATTCACATCAAACATAGAGTACCTTCTGCACCACAAGAGTAAGTTGACTCTGTGCCCAGATGTTGTCGGCCTGGCACCATGACGATGACGACCCGAATGAAGTACAGCTTGGCCAGGGATGTGATAATAGTCTACAATTTCCTGGGAATGAAGAAACGATAATCAAGATACTGTTTTACAAACAATAAGAACCTATAATGACACATAATAAGTTAACAAAAACTAAATATAGAAAAAACGCACAGGATAACAATTTGAAGTTAAATACTAATTAGCGGTGCAAAATACCATTGTGACAAAATCATGTTACAAGAAGAAATCAAGAATAGTAGATTAAAAAGAAACACTCCACAATAAGAATTTGTAACTAAAACCTCATGCATTCTACCATGTCAGTATTCATAAATCATCAATACATAAAAGATTTAAATAAAAATGTAACATCCCCAACAATTATTTTGCACAACAATATTTTATATATAAATATTGTTGCATTATATATTGTTATTTTCAATTTCGCATATTGTTGTTGCACGTGAATTGTGCACATTCTTGTGTATATTGTTGTTGCACATGAATTGTGCACATTCTTGTGTATATTGTCATATGCACATAAATTGGGATTAAACTTACATAACATAGACTACCATACACACATACACACTACACTACATATGAATACACCATAAGAATAAATAACCCTAGCCTACAATCTTTGACTTGGTAAAGGGTTACAGGGTTAAACCTAGGGGTAATTAAACCTAGGGTTATTAATTAATAGGACACCTAAGCATGGTGACAAGGCACCTCTAGAGTTTTCTACACTCAACCACACACCTCCACAACTCACCCCAACCCTACTCTAACCCTTTCACCGGCCAACCCTCCCAATATATGCGTGTGTATGTATAAAGAAACCCTAGTTCACATTTTCTTCTTCTTCCTAGTTCATTTTTCTTGGTCCATTTTCATACTAATTTCTACCCCATTTCTATACTACTCTTCATACTAGGAGCTTGGATATTTCATTTCTGGTCTACACTTTGAGGTGGGTGTTCTCCAACTCTCTTGGTTATTAAATTGTGTAGTGTACGCTTTTTCTTAATATAGATGGCATTAAATTGTATGGTGCATGTGGTGTATGTTTATTTTGTGAATAGCTTGGAAGGTTTGTATTTTTCTATCATGAAGTTCAGCTTCAACTCCGAAAATCATAACTCCATGAATATAAGAAATTTATGATTGAAATTTTTATAGTAGCATCTCACACATGTCTAGAATATTTCCACAAAGTTTCATGATTTTTTGATAATATTATGTTATTTTAATAAAATCCGAAATTACTGTTGGTCAAGAAGAAAAATGAGCATTGTTTACTACTTCTATTTCAAAAATTCATCTCTCTCTAACTATGTGGTATTTCAAGTTAAAATTTTTATATGTGATACTTGTATGTGTCTAAAACATGCTCACCAGATTTTATGAATTTTGGATATCATTTGTTATTTAAATAAAATCCGAAATTGCAACTGGTTCACAGTTTTAGTAGTTGCTGAAAATTTGAACACCTTTCAGTTATTGATTATTTTAGCCTCTTAAATGAAATAATTTGAGAAAACTTCCAACTAAGAAATTGTAGAAGACTAACTGACCTTTTTTTAGAACCCGAGATATCAAAATTCTGAGAAGTAGGTGATTATTAATGATTTTTAGAAGTTGCAACAACTGCATTTTTTTTTTGAATTTGTTGCTTTTGGCGAATGAGAGTTATCATTACTTTAAACTGCATGTTTTATGATTTATAATTATGTCATGATGTGTAGATGAGTTTGAGTACCTATAGATGATAAATTGTAGGTGGTATAGTTGATTTTCCTAGTCCATGTGAGCAACTAGTTGCTATTTGCTCACTGATTAGAAAGTGATGTTTAAGATGTTGTATGATGTTGTACTAGTGTATGGCTTTAAGGCCTCTTAATAGACTTAGAAGTGTTGTTTATTAGCTTTTTGATATTATGTGAATATAATTTTATGTGAATATAAGTTGGAAGATAGATAAGTGAGTTAGAACATACCCATATGTCAGACTTGGTATGGAAAAATTAATGAGTTAGTACATGATCATGTGGGAGAGAGTGTAGTGTAGGGAATTCACATAAATATGATTTCCCTATGAGGTGTTGATGTCATGTTTGTGTATATTTGTACAACTGCATATATGTGATAAATGGTGTTGTAGGTAGTGTGTACAAGATGGTATTGTTTGGGTTCGAATAATCATTTGGAACAAGTTCGAAAAGAGAGATCGGTGGGGTATGCTAGTTCTAAGTCGTGTGATCATCGTCTGTAAGAGTAGGCACTAGATGAGTGTGTACTCACCTGTCAAGGGAACACGTGCAGCGTCATTTCGTCTGAGACATGTGCGGCATTGTCTCGGTTGTTAATTTCTGGAATTTAGTGATAAGAGCGGGATGCAGACGTAAGTCGCAAGTCCTGTTGAAACTTAGAGGATGGACCCTTAAGCTTCCGTCTATGTTCTGAGTTATCAATACGAACAAGGAGCAAGAGTGTAACTCTAAGTCTCTTGACGGAGTAGAGGTGGCCCTATTGAATTGCCTTATGTTCATGGCAACTTTGGTAGGGGCAGGAATGGAGAAGGACCATAATTCTAGCAAAGCTGCATGATCACTGGCCTGACCAGGAATGGAGAAGGATCACGATCCTGTCGAAGTGAAGAAGGATCATGATCTGAACGAACAAAGTGATCGCTGTTCAGAGTGGAGAAGAACCACAATCAGACTGCAGTAGCAGAAATAGACCGCACCAACTGCAGACTTTACCAGTCACTAGATGAATGTTAAAAACAGAAAAGAGTACAAGAGTTTGATGCATAACGAGGGATCGAACCCTATCATCTGGAGAACACGAACTCAATTTGGGGAGTATGTAGTACGGGATGCATACGTTTCCAAATCAAAGATTGAATTAAAGTAGGAGCATCATGTGCATTTTGAGTTTGTGCATTAGAATGTAGATGGCATACACCGACACTTGTAGTTTGACTTCACATTTTTCTTTTGCATCAAATTTGGTTGTTGAGGTTTTAAAGATTGCGAGTTTAATCCGCATTGCGTCGGCTGCATTCAACTGATTGCCCACAATTTGTTAGTTGCAGGATTGCTGATCGTGGAGCAGGGAACTCGAGCTGCGGGAAGTATCCAAGTGGAGGATCTAGTTCCTTGTACAATGTAATTAATTGTGTAATTCTTGATGTAAATTATGTGTAAGACTACATTGTACATTATGATAATGTATAAAAGTGTGCGGAACTCGGGGCGCTACCAAAAAAAGTACTCTTTCATGTTTCTGCGTTGTGTACTCAGTGAAGTAAAGATTCTGAGTTTATGTCACGAGCTTCCAGTGTGCGGAACTCGGGACACTACAAAAAAAAGTTGTCGCTTTTACAGCATTACCTTCCCTTTCTAGGATTGATGATCATTTATTTAAAATCAAAATTAACATTAATAGATAAAATTAAGAGAACGAGTGACACAAAGGTAATTATTTGATGACATAATCAAGAATATATTTAGGGGTAAAGTTATGAAAGCCCCCAATGTTTCCCCTGATAATTAAAGAAATTCCTGAACAACAAATTTTAAACAAGAAACCCCTATTGAACAATGCATCCTCATCTACTAACAAAGATGAACGGAAATTCCTCATATGTGACTTAAAATCATAATAAAAAACATTAAGTAATTAACATAGGTTTAAAAGTCATAGATATGAATTAACCGAAAAAAATTTAGGACTGACATACACAAGATGCAACTTCGTTAAAAGAGGGGACAAATGGATGAGGGGGGGGTCTTAAATAAAATTTTCCGTTCAGAGGTTTCCTAATTTTCAGGGGTTTGTTACTTTACCCAAAATATTTACCCTATAATTTTAAAATTATCTACTAATAGATTTTTCTGTGATAATAAAAGATGGAGAAAAAGGAGGGCAAAGAGTAGATTTTTTAAAAAAACAAAAAGTTATGGGGGATTAACAATAAATATTCTCGAAGGCCTTCAAGACTTTTTCCTCAAATTTTAATTATCTTTATCTTCTTTCGATTTTTTTTCTTTCAGGGCAATCTCTGCATCTCTGGCAGAATCTCACATCTTCCCTTATAGTTAGTTTGTCTTTTCTTTCTCTGTCATTGTCCTCTCACTCAATGTCTTACAATGGTAGTAAAACAGAGGGATAACGAGGGAGTCTAAAAGCGTGAGAGGGTGACTCTTTCTTTTTCTTTGTCTTATTAACACTATTCTCTCTTCAAATACCTCTATGACTTTGGTATGACTATGGTCTTGAGTGTCCTCCCTCTATGTTATCAAATGTGATGTAAAACCAACCCTAAAATAGAGAATTTTCCAAGAATTTTAATGGGTTAATTTTACCAACATGAAAGTTCTGATCTAAGTTAGAAATTTAAAACAGTTAGCGGATTTGATGGATTTTCAAGAACTGAATTATGCTAACAATTCCAATTAATAATTCAACCTCAATCAATAATTAAATCCCTATATGTTAGCAAGTAATAAGTCCAATATCAATTCGTACTCTAATCTAGCATGTGGATCACTCAATCTCAATTATTTTGTGGTCGACAGATAAATCAGATAATAAACTAGATGATAAGGCAGTAAAACATAAATATGTAAGAATGGAAAGAGTATACCGAATGCGTAGACAACCAGCGACGATCTCGAAGTTGGACAGCGACCAGAATCTCAGCAACGCAGCAACAGCAGAATGGCAGCAGGAACAAAAGACCGGCTGTCGATGGTGGCAGCGGGGGGTCAATGGCTGCCGATGGTGGACCGGCTGTCGAGATGAGGTGCGGTGAGGTTGAGGTCGCCGATGTTGGGGGAGTTCGAGGTTGACGACGAGGGGGGGGGGACTTCGACGGGGTGAGGGCTCCTGATCGGGGTCGATGACGAGGGGTTGTGGTTGACGAGGAGAGAGGAGTGGCGGGAAGGAGAGGTTTGGTAATGGTGAGGGTTCGCCGGAGTTGCGAGTGCGGGATTGGGTGGCGGCGGGAACTGGGGATGGGTCGATGGAGATCTGGTGGCGGTAGGGTCGGGTTTGGGATGAAGACGAAGGCGGCTGCAGCGGATTGGGGAGGCTCAGGGTAGGGAAGTCGAAGATGAAGTGTGGCGTGGGGTTTTGGATGTCGGAGCAGTGGGTTGAAGAAGACGAAGGGAATAGGGGCGGCTGGTAGTAGAGGATTAGGGTTTTTTGTATTTGGGGATTAGGGTTTGGATTAGGGGATTTTGATTTGTATTGGGGATTTTTTTTTAATTGGGGATAAATTTTAGAACTAATCACTAGTTCTAAAACTGGATTAGGATTTATCACAAACCCTAATTCGTATCTCGATTGTATCACACAAGGAGAAAATTGAAGAGCAAAACTCAACACAGTTTTTTTGATCAATAATGGCATGGCTTTCTCATTCATCTCAGGGCCTTTAAATAGGCTCAATTACATCTTGAAACACATCTCCAAAATATTCTCAAAATCTAAAAATTACAAAAAAGATTACATAAAAATGGAAATAAAATAAAAGTCCTAAACTGAATAAAACAGCTGATGAAGACGATGCCTGCGCTGATAGAAACGCCCAAATCGTCTGGAACTGATGTCCTCATCATTCTCCCCGGGTGGGAGAAGGCTCGACCCAGTCGAGTCAAAACCAGTCCTCCTGTCATAGTGCTCCAAGAGGTCTGGATCCAAGCGCTGGAGCTCTCCGCGATCTATCCAAGTGTTCTCCGACTCCGGCTTGTCTTTCCAACTTACCAAATATCTATGAATACCACCATCTCTAGTAGAGATTATCTGATCATCTAAAATATTATCCAACTCTTCTGTCGATGGGTAAGTAGTATCTGGTAGTGGGGGTAATGGGGGAATCTCACCAGTAGGCTGCAGGGTAGGCTCATCTATAAGAGGATTTCTAGGGTTAAATTCTGGGCCTTCATAGGGTACTAGATCCTCAATATTGAAAGTTTTACTGATGCCAAAGCCCTCGGGGAGGTCAACAACATAGGCATTATCATTGATTTTATGAAGAATTTTAAATGGACCTGCAGCACGTGCGTTCAATTTCTTAACGGATCCCGCTGGGAACCGTTCCGGACGAATCCGAACCATCACTTCGTCACCCACATTAAAAGTTTTAAATTTCCTTCTAATATCAGCTCTTAACTTGTAGTTAAAATTATTTTCATTAATTTTCTTGGAAATTTCTCTATGCAAGTCATGAATGCGGGATGCAAATGCTGATGCAGACTCAGAGACTCGGTGATGTTCTAACATGGGGGCAAGATCTATAGGCTGCCTAGGACGATAACCGTGTACAACTTCGTGTGGACTCATGCCAGTGGTTCTATTCCTAGATGTGTTATATGCAAATTCAGCAACCGTTAACTTCAAATCCCATGTTCCCAAGTTCTCTCCCACAAGAGTACGTAAGAGATTGCCAAGACTCCGATTGACAACCTCAGTCTGTCCATCTGTCTGTGGGTGGAACGCTGACGAAAACTTTAATTTTGTACCTAACTTGTGCCATAGGGTCTTCCAAAAATAACTCGTGAATTTCACATCCCTATCTGACACAATGGTTTTTGGCAACCCATGTAGCTTCACAATATTATCAAAGAAGATCTGAGCCACGCGGGATGCATCAAAAGTTTTCGAGCACGGGAGGAAGTGGGCCATTTTAGAAAAACGGTCCACGACGACAAGAATGGAATCGTGTTTCTTTTGTGTCTTCGGTAAGCCTAACACGAAATCCATACTCACGTCTTCCCAAGGGCGACTGGGAACAGGTAGGGGAGTGTACAGGCCTGTGTTCTGTTTTTGTTGCTTGGCAAGTTGACAGGTGTGACATCTGTTAACAAGTCTCACAACGTCTCTCTTTAGCTTCGGCCAGTAAAACCTATGTTCCACAGCATCAATGGTCTTGCTATGCCCAAAATGTCCAGCAAGGCCACCAGCGTGCAATTCCCAAACAAGATACTCTCGTAAGGATGTACTAGGAATGCACAGTTTGGAGCGATAGAAGAGATAATCATCTTTCAAGAAATAATCATCTATCACTCGAGTTATGCCTTCCTTCAAAGAGGTGTAGATCTCGTGAAAATCTGGGCAGGAGGCATACTCATCTCTCAATCTCTCAAAACCAATAATTTCGGTGCGCAGAGCAGACAAGATCATGTAACGACTTAGCGCATCCGCGGCCTTATTATCAATCCCTTTCGTATGCCTAATGGTATATGAATATTCCTGTAGGAACTCTACCCATCTAGCATGTCTCGGATTCAACTTTTGTTGAGAATTAAGGAATCTTAAGGCCTCATGGTCTGAGAAGATAACGAATTCTTGCGGAAGGAGATAATGTCGCCAATAGCGAAGTGACTGAATGACCGCATAGAACTCCTTGTCATAGGTGGAGTATTTTTGTCTTGCTTCATTCAGCTTTTCACTGAAATAAGCAACAGGATGACTCTCTTGACTGAGGACTCCACCTATACCAATACCAGAAGCATCACATGTTACTTCGAAGACTTTAGTGAAATCAGGCAACCTCATGACAGGTGTCTGAGTCATTCTCTTCTTGATCTCTTCGAAGGCATTCGTGGCTTCTTTCGACCAGACAAACTCACCTTTCTTCAAACAGTCGGTTATCGGAGCCATGATCGTGCTAAATCCTCGCACGAACCGACGATAAAAGGTGGCAAGGCCGTGAAAACTCCGCACATCACGAATATTGCGGGGCTCAGGCCACTCTGTAATAGCTCGTATCTTTTCTGGGTCAGCAGATACTCCTCTGGCAGACACGATAAATCCCAGAAAGATAGTCTGATCGGAGAGGAAGGTGCATTTGGTAGGATTAGCATAAAGCTGTTCCTTCCTCAAAACACCGCAGACCTGTCTCAAATGGTCAAGATGTTGCCCAACGGATCGGCTGTAAATGAGGATATCATCAAAGTACACCACAAGGAACTTGCCCATAAAGGGACGGAGTACTTGCGTCATGATTCTCATAAACGTGCTCGGGGCATTTGTCATTCCAAATGGCATGACCATCCACTCGTACAGGCCATCCTTCGTCTTGAAGGCGGTCTTCCATTCATCACCAGGACGAACACGTATTTGGTGGTAGCCACTTTTAAGATCAATTTTGGAAAAGATTGTGGCACCAGACATCATGTCCAACATGTCATCCAAACGAGGAATGGGAAAACGGTATTTCACCGTGATCTTGTTTATGGCACGGCTGTCCACACACATACGCCAAGTTTCATCTTTCTTTGGCGTCAATAGGGCAGGGACAGCGCAAGGACTTAAACTTTCTCTGATGAAGCCCTTTGCCAATAACTCATCAACTTGCCGTTTCAACTCAGCATGCTCTGTCGGATTCATCCGATAATGTGGCAAGTTGGGAAGACTCGCTCCCGGAACCAGATCAATAGCGTGTTGGATGTCACGCAATGGGGGCAACTGGTTGGGGAGGTCAGCAGGAAACACATCTGCAAATTCCTGAAGGACAGGAGTAACTTGGGGCGGGATGAGTGACTTAGGATCTTTAGGGACTTCTCTCGCTGTGAGTAAAAGAATGGTAGCCCCCTTTTCAATTTTATTTGTAAGTTCCTTTTCACCCATATACGTTACCTCCTTGCCCTTTCTCGAGGGAGCCGGTGTTGTTTCAGCTGGACTAGTTCGTGGCCTCACAGGAATGAGCTTTATTTTTAGTCCATCGTGCTGGAACACACATTGGTTGGATCGACCATATATAGTCACATCGTGATCGTATAACCAAGGTCTCCCTAAAATGACTTGACCCACATCCATTTTAAGCACATCACACCAAATTTCCTCTTTGTAAGCTTTGAAGTCCACAGGGACTAAGCATCGATGTGTTACTTGGAGTGCTGTTGCATCAATCCAAGATACTTTGTATGGGCGTGGATGGGGTTCAGCCTTAAGTCCGGTCTTTGCTAAGACCGCAGAAGAGACAGCGTTGACGCAGCTCCCACTGTCAACAATCACCTTGCAGTTTTTGCCACCTATAGTCGTAAAGGTGTGGAATATAGCAGTGCGCTTCCAATCATCTTCCTCTTTTGGTTGGGACAAAGCACATCTAACTACATTCAAGTGAGGTGATTGGATAGACCGAATACAGTGGAGATACTGGTCATCCTCTTCTTCACCGAAGTCATCGCCTTCGATAGGCTCATAAGAAAACTCATTGTCTGAGTCGTCAGCAATGACAGCGGTACCCTCTACTATGTTTATCCTACTAGGACTGGGACAGTTGCTAGCAACATGACCATAGCCCTTACACTTATAGCACTTAGTGAGAGGGTCAATCTTACGGTAATCTCTTTCAGTGTTCTTACCCTTATGTTCATCTCTATGTGAATAAAAATTTGAATTAGGTTTGTTGGGGTAAGATTTGTTGGGGTGCTGAGAGGGAGGCTTAGGTCTAGGTGGGTCAGTAGAGGTCATTCTAAAGGAATGATCTCTCGAGTCGCTGGACCTAGAATGAGAACTAGCTTTAAGTGAATCTATGTCGAGGACTAGGGCGTAGGCTGCCGCTATTGAGTCCACGTTTCTATAGATTAGCTCGTTCCTAAGGTCAGCTCGTAGTCCAGCTCTGAACCTAGAGAGAGTTTGTTCTTCACTCTCTTTTCCTAGCGCATTGCACCGAATAAGGAAGTCATCGAATTTATCAATGTATTCTTGTGTGGATTTACTTCCTTGATACAATTGGTTCCACGAATCTAACAATCGGGTGTGGAACGATAACGGTACATACCTCTCAGTGAGCTTCTCTTTCATGGCCTCCCAAGTGGCTATGGGTGCCAGGCCTCGGCCTCTGCGGGCATGTTCAAGATTGGTCCAATGCTGTTGAGCTTTACCCGTTAATTTCATAGTTGCAAATTTAACTTTAAGGGCCTCGCTCATGTCGAACCACACAAAATAGTGGTCCATGGCACGGACCCAATCAAGGTAAGCTTGGGGTTCCATGTGGCCTTCGAATTGGGGAACGTCAGCCTTAACGTTCTTTTTATATTGTTCGTCAGGGTCACGTTCTTGACGTCGATCGTCATGAACATTCCCTTGAGGGATCTGACGATGGCCATGAAGCTCAGAGACAATGTTTTGATTTAGCTCCACTTTCTCAAGCCTCTCATTGATATTGGCAAGAGTTGCTTGGATGGCAGCTAGGGTAGTGGAGATATCAGGGTTGTCCATTTCAGGTCTGGGGAGTCTAGGGTTCCTAATTGGGTGATTGGGAAGGGATAGAAAAGGCTCTTCAGGGTCTGTGATGGTGCTGCGAAGACGCATTCACCAAAAGTGGAGACTATGGGGTGTGTGTCCTAATTTTTTTTTTTTTTTTTTTTTTTTTTTTAATGAATCTGAAATAAACTAAAATAAAAGAAGAAAAAAAAAAAGATTAAAACTACACAATCCTAAATGAATGCAAAAAAATGATGCCTATAATGCAAGAACTAAGGTTTTAAGAACCTTTGCTCTGATACCAAAATGATGTAAAACCAACCCTAAAATAGAGAATTTTCCAAGAATTTTAATGGGTTAATTTTACCAACATGAAAGTTCTGATCTAAGTTAGAAATTTAAAACAGTTAGCGGATTTGATGGATTTTCAAGAACTGAATTATGCTAACAATTCCAATTAATAATTCAACCTCAATCAATAATTAAATCCCTATATGTTAGCAAGTAATAAGTCCAATATCAATTCGTACTCTAATCTAGCATGTGGATCACTCAATCTCAATTATTTTGTGGTCGACAGATAAATCAGATAATAAACTAGATGATAAGGCAGTAAAACATAAATATGTAAGAATGGAAAGAGTATACCGAATGCGTAGACAACCAGCGACGATCTCGAAGTTGGACAGCGACCAGAATCTCAGCAACGCAGCAACAGCAGAATGGCAGCAGGAACAAAAGACCGGCTGTCGATGGTGGCAGCGGGGGGTCAATGGCTGCCGATGGTGGACCGGCTGTCGAGATGAGGTGCGGTGAGGTTGAGGTCGCCGATGTTGGGGGAGTTCGAGGTTGACGACGAGGGGGGGGGGACTTCGACGGGGTGAGGGCTCCTGATCGGGGTCGACGACGAGGGGTTGTGGTTGACGAGGAGAGAGGAGTGGCGGGAAGGAGAGGTTTGGTAATGGTGAGGGTTCGCCGGAGTTGCGAGTGCGGGATTGGGTGGCGGCGGGAACTGGGGATGGGTCGATGGAGATCTGGTGGCGGTAGGGTCGGGTTTGGGATGAAGACGAAGGCGGCTGCAGCGGATTGGGGAGGCTCAGGGTAGGGAAGTCGAAGATGAAGTGTGGCGTGGGGTTTTGGATGTCGGAGCAGTGGGTTGAAGAAGACGAAGGGAATAGGGGCGGCTGGTAGTAGAGGATTAGGGTTTTTTGTATTTGGGGATTAGGGTTTGGATTAGGGGATTTTGATTTGTATTGGGGATTTTTTTTTAATTGGGGATAAATTTTAGAACTAATCACTAGTTCTAAAACTGGATTAGGATTTATCACAAACCCTAATTCGTATCTCGATTGTATCACACAAGGAGAAAATTGAAGAGCAAAACTCAACACAGTTTTTTTGATCAATAATGGCATGGCTTTCTCATTCATCTCAGGGCCTTTAAATAGGCTCAATTACATCTTGAAACACATCTCCAAAATATTCTCAAAATCTAAAAATTACAAAAAAGATTACATAAAAATGGAAATAAAATAAAAGTCCTAAACTGAATAAAACAGCTGATGAAGACGATGCCTGCGCTGATAGAAACGCCCAAATCGTCTGGAACTGATGTCCTCATCAAAATGTTTATATTAATTTGGTTAAGTCATCTATATTATCAACTAGTTATCGACTTCTTATATAATTTTTGAAATTTATGTTTTTTATGTGTAGCTTAACATTGAGTATTATTTTTATGATGGAATGTATTATTTAAAGTCAATTTTTGCAACCAAACAAAACATCTTGGCTGTATTAGAAATTTGTTTTATTAGGAAACCAAACCAAACATTTTGGTTAGTGGCCATTTTGTTTGAGAAATTTTGATGGTCAGTTCCTTTTGTCAAAGAAGGGATGGAGAGGAAATTTCCCTCTTTTAAATTGTCAAAGAAAGTAGGCAAAGCTAGGCGGTTGGTTGATCCCCTATAAATTAGCCTCTCGGATAATGGAGAATACAGCAGGTGCGGAAGACGAAGGAGGGATTAATGAGAAAACAGAAAACAGAGTATTATAAGAATGAGTGTAATTGTTCTCTCCTTATATTTGAGAGAATGTACTGTTATCTGTAATCCCTACTTTCAATAGTGAAATCCTACTACACTTGCTCGTGGTTTTTACCCCGTCGCTTTTATGAGTTTTTCCATGTAAACTATGAGTCCACTTCATTTTCATTATCTCATTCTTACTTTAGTTGTAAGGTAGCTTCGTCTCGTAACTTCCCTATCAGTGATATCAGAGCTTTAGTTGCGGAGTGTGAAGCAGAAATGTCGATAACAACAACAAAGTTTGAAGTTGAGAAATTCAACGGGAGTAATTTCTCGTTGTGGAAAATGAAGAGAAGGCAATCTTGAGGAAGGAAAAGTGCTTGGAAGCAATTTGGAGATAGGCCTGCGGAGATCACAGATGATGGCAAGTGGAACGAGATGGACGGCAATGCAATTACAGACCTGCACTTAGCACTAGCCGATGGAGAGTTATCCACAAGGTGGTTGTTAGAATCATGGTAGATCAAAACTGTGGCAAGAAGAATTACAAGTGTCACAATTGTGGTAAGAAATAGCACTTTAAGAAGGATTGTTGGTACAAGAGGAAGAGTGAAAACCTTGAGTCAACAAATGCTCAAGGAAATGCGGCGAGTACCCGGTATAATGGTGAGGTTCTATACAGCAAGGCAACAACGATGGTTGGAGGCAGAAAGCAGTTCTCTGACATCTGGTTACTAGAATCAGGAGCAACATGACACATAACTTCTTTAGAAAAAGTGCTTCCACACATTTGAACCAATTTCAGGAGCATTTGTACACATAGGTGATGATCATGCTTTGGAAATCGCTGGTATTGTACTACCATGCTAAAAATGTTTGATGGTACGGTTCGCACTATCTAGGAGGGATGACATGTTAAGGGTTTAAGAAAGAATCTATTTACTTAGGGGCAAATACATAGTCTTGGATGCAAGACCCATGTCGAAAATGGGGTCATGAAGATTGCCAAGGGCGCGCTTGTGGTAATGAAGTAGAAAAGATCACATCAAATTTATTCATGCTTAAAGGAGAAATACTGCAAGAAGCTGAGGCTTGTGTTGCATCAACTAGCAAGGGAGAAGAGTCGACAATGATGTGGCATCTTAAACTTGGTCATATACCAGAACGCGGTTTGAAGATTCTCTCTGGCCAGAAGCTGCTTCCCGGGCTCAAATCAGTAAATCTACCTTTTGTGAGCATTGTGTTACAAGTAGCATAGATTGCAGTTCAGAAGATCTGAAGCCAGGAGTAAATGCATTCTAGACTTGATTTATTCTGATGTCTGGGAATCACTGGAAATGTCCCTAGAAGAAGCAAAGTACTTTGTGTCTTTCATTGATGATTATTCTAGGAGATTGTGGGTGTATCCAATCAAGAAGTCATGTGTTTTCAGTGTTCAAAGACTTCAAAGCGCAGGTGAAACTTGCATCAGGCAAGGAGATCAAATGCTTGAAGACAGATAATGGAAGGGAGTATACAGATTGCAAGTTTCTTGCACTTTGTAAGCGAGAAGGTGTCTCAAGCTAGTTCACAGTCTCATACACACCTTAAAAAAATGGCGTGGCGAAGAGGATGAACAGGACTCTTGCAGAAAGGATGAAAGCTATGTTGCAGACTGCGGTCCACCCAACTCTTTTTGGGCAAAAGCAGCCAAAACCGCCTCTTTTATGTGATAAATTGTTCACCATCAATGGCAATTGAGCTACACATAGAAATATGGACTGGCAAGTCAGCATATTACTCTACTTTATACTGGTTCAGATATCCCGTGTACGCGATGTACAACACCGAAGAAAAAACGAAGGTAGATCGGAAATCTAGAAAGTGCATATTCTTGGGGTATGCTGACAGTGTGAAGGGGTATCGCCTGTGGAATCCCACTACCCACAAGGTTGTTGTTAGCAGGTGTGTGATCTTTGCAGAAGATCAGCTACAACGAAAAGATGGAAGCGATGGCACATCGAAGGAGAACCCAGAGACTACTATGGTTCAAGTGGAAGATAAGCCATATGAAGATCCAGCTTCTTCTGAAGCAGCACCAGAGCACACAGTTCCAGAAGTTCATCGGTCAACTCGTGAAAGAAGACCCCCAATTTGGCAATCGAAGTATGTTACGGAGAGCAGCGTTGCATATTATCTTTTAACAGAGTATGGAAGCCATCAACTTTCCAGGAGGCAATCAAAGGCTGGGCCTTGTGGATACAATAATGCAAGAAGAAATTGAAGCACTACACAAGAACCTTATGTGGGATCTTGTTACGCTACCACAAGGAAGAAAGGCCATCAGAATCAAATGGGTCTACAAGATTAAGCGCGATGGTAAAGACCAAGTGGAGCAGTATTGTGCAAGCTTGGTGGTGAAAGGATATGTTCCGAAAGAAGGTATTGACTTTAATGAGATATTTAACCTATGGTTCAACTTACAACAGTCTGAGTAGTCTTGGTGATGTGAAAACTGTTTTTCTTTATGGAGTTCTTGAAGATGAAATTTATATGTTCCAACCAGAAGGTTTTGCTGAAACAGGCAAAGAGAACTTGGTTTGCAGGTTCAACAAATCTTTGCATGGTCTTAAACAGACACCGAGGTGTTGGTAGAAGAGATTTGATTTCTTCATTATTTGCCTTGGATACAACAGTAGTTCTGATGTAAAACTAACCCTAAAATAGAGAATTTTCAAGAATCTTAACGGGTTAATTTTACCAACATGTTATGCGGATTAAAGTTAGAAATTTTAAACAGTTAATTGGTTTGATGGATTTTCAAGAACTGAATCACGTTTAACAATTCCAATTAATAAATCAACTCTACAATCAATAATGAAATTCCTAAGCGTTCTTAGCAAGTAAAATATTCAATACTGATTCGTACTCTAATCAGGCAAGTGGAACACTTAATCTCAATATTTGTGGACGACAGAATATCAAATAATATAATGGAGATGATAATTGAGAAAGCAGTATAACACAAATATTTGAAAATTGAAAAGAGTATACAGAGAGTTCGAAAAACAGTTGCGACAATCGAAGAAGCTACTGCTCGAGTGGCTGGTGGCTGACAGCGTGTCTGGGGCGTCGAGCGGCGCGACTGGACGACGTCGAGCAGTGGTCATGGCTGGAGGTTGATCGGCGGCGAAGGCTTCAATTTCGTCAGCTGCATTCAGTTAAGTCGAAGGCGCGCCTCAGGCGCAAGGCGAAGGCATTCTGGGACTTTGCGCCTCACGCCTGGGCTGAAGCGCAGGGGTGAGTCGAAGCGTTGTCGAAGCGAGCGCCTCACGGTGCCTCATCGCTTTGCGCTTCACTGCGCCTCAGCAAAAGGCGCACTTAAGTCTCAGCATCTCATCCCCTACCCGGCCCATATACACACCCCCAACCTAAAAAACAATCCTCATCCATTACGCCTCTAGCCCTTTCCCCTTCCCTTCTCAAATTTCATCCCCTTTCTCTTTTACAAACCCTATCTCCTCTTCTTCCTCAATCTCCCCCCCCCCCCCGAAGGCAACAAAGCTCCACCAACGGCAACGGCGACGAAGCTCCACTGACGGCGACGAAGGTCCATCGACGGCGACGAAGCAGGTTTTTTTTCTTCCTGTGTTTTGCTTTTTTTTGTTGGTCTATTAGCGTTAGTAAATTTTTCAGTATTTGGGTTTTTCTTTTTTTCTGTATTTTCTTACTGTGTTTTGGACGAAGCAGGTTTTTTTTTTCTTCTTGCATTTTGCTTTTTTTTTTGTTGGTCTATTAGCGTTAGTAATGTTTCAGTATTTGGGTTTTTCTTTTTTTTTTCTTTATTTTCTTACTGTGTTTTGCTTCTTTTTTTTGGTGTATTAGCGTTTGGAAATTAAAATTTGGAGACGATATCGATTATTGGATTTGATGCTTTACAACATAAGAGTGAGTTATGCTAGTTGTACTGCATGCAGTGCTTGTAGTGTAATGTAGCTTCTAGTAATTGTTAATCTATACGAGAGTATACGAGAGAATGACGATTATTATTATAATATGGAGGGAAATATAATGGTGGTAATATTTGTGCCTCTATTATGCTTGTTGTGGTTGCAAACTTGCAATACACAATTACACTTACACACTTCGCCTTACAAGTTACAGTGTTACACAGTTACACCTACAAAATAAACTCGCATTGTACTATTTTAGTTTTAATGTTTTACAAAAAGCACATTAAATTATTTTTTTCATTGGAGCAAGAAAATAAACTCGCATCGCGCAAATCTTCTCATTGGCGATTATACTTATTTCTCAATTATCTGCATGAAAACAAAAAATATATATTTGATTAGTAGATAGATACTAAATATGTGATAATGCGACAATTAAAATTTAAGACAAAATATACATTTTTGATTATAGCATGTTAGATTTCATTTCATATTTGTTTTTCGTTGGTACTAAGTACTAACTTGTATATATATTTGTATTGTGCTTGTGTGGACTAAAATCTAATCATGTACACTTCCGATACCAATGAATATATCCAGCCTTCTTCTGAGTTTGGAAAGAATGGAAGAAAAGACCTTACATGGAAATACACCATTCTTCAGAATCCCCCGAGTACTACAAATCATATATGCCCTTTCTGCAGGCACCCGACACATGGTGGAATCACTCGAGCCAAACATCATTTGACTGGAAAATCTACCGGGAAGACTAGAATAAATTCAGTGGCTTGTAAAAAAGTTCTTCCTGCAATCAAGGCAGAGTTGCTTGCCTATGATGCACTTTATGATGAAAAAAGGAGAAAAAATGCAATGAAAGATTACATACCGGATTTTGATGATGCAGAGGATATGAATGAGATTGAGATTAATGAAGAAGATGAAGTGATGAGGCTAGCTGCAAACTCAAGGATCAAAGGAAAAATGCAAAGCTCTGTAGGAAGCAGTACACAGTCTACCAGATCAAGCAAGAGAAAGGGGCCGATGGATGTATTTCTTACTCCTGATCCTGCACTTAAAGTAGCTAAGGATGATAGGTTAAGAAAGTTGAGGCAAACGACTATTCCTGAGAATGTAGACAACAAATTGGTTGACCGAGTTCATAGTGACATAGCCAGATTTTGGTATCAAGCGGGAATTGCATTCAATGTCGCTAGATTGAAGTCGTTTCGAATTATGCTAAAGTCTGTTGGACAATTTGGCCCAAATTTGCCTCCTCCAACCTATCATCAGTTGAGGCAACCTCTCCTTTGAAAAGAGAAAAAGCGTACGGAGGATTTACTGGTGGCTCATAAGGAAGTTTGGGCTACTGTAGGATGTTCTTTGATGTCAGATCGGTGGACTGATCGAAAAGGAAGAACAATAATCAACTTTCATGTAAATTCTTCTCGTGGGACTGTGTTCAGAAAATCTATTGATGCTTCAAATGAAATAAAAACGGGGCAAAAGATTTTTGAACTATTTGACAGGATCAAAGAAATTGGGTCGCAGTATGTTTGTCCAAGTGGTTACCGACAATGCTGCTAATATGAAGTTGGCAGGTAAAACCCAATTAATTTATTTTTTAATTGCAATATTACTATATAGTATATACTATTATATTATACTATTAAAGTATTATATTCAAAATCTCAAATAACATTCAAAATTAATTGGCTTCTTTTTATGTTTCTAGGCCGTTTGGTGGAAGATAAGTACCATCATATATATTGAACACCATGTGCTGCACATTGCCTCAACTTAATGTTGAAGGATATTACTCTCATGCCTAAAGTGAAAAAAACATTAGGTCAAGCTATGGAGGTGACTTTCTAAATTTTAAGCTTATGATTCAAATCATGTATTATTTACAATAGTTGTAATCATTCAATAATTTCAATATTTTAGGTTATCGGGTTTCTTTATTCACATGGGCATGCCCTAAGCTTGATAAGGACATTTGTCACTACGGAGTTGTTGAGGCCAGCTGTTACACGGTTCGCAACCTCTTTTCTTACATTAGAGTGTACATAAGCAAAAGGCGCACTTAAGGCAAATGTTCCTCTCCGACGCATGGCATAATTTGCAAAATTCCAAGGAACAAGGAACCAAAAGGAAAGGCAGCAGAGAAGATAGTTCATATGCCATCATTTTGGAACAATGTGTTATATGCTTTGAAGCTTACAGCTCCGTTAGTTCGTGTGCTGAAACTTGTTGACAGAGAGAAGAAGCCTGCAATATTTATCTATGAAGCTATGGATAGAGCCAAAGAGGCCATAGTTGCAGCTTTTGGAGGGGAGCAGAATGAACATAAGTACAAGGCGGCTTTTGAGATAATTGACAATAGGTGGGATGTACAGTTGCACCACCCATTACATGCAGCTACATATTACTTAAATTCTCATTTCTTCTATGATAACAAGACTATCCATAAAAATTTAGAAGTGATGAAGGGACTTTACGCCGTACTTGAAAAGTTGGTCCCTAAAGAAGATCAAGACAAAATTAAAGAAGAAATGGAAGATTACAAGCATGCTCATGGACTATTTGGATCTTCTTTTGCCATAAGGAATAGGAAAAGAAAAAATCCAGATATAAATTTGAAAATTTGATTGCTTTTCAATTTTAATATTTTATTAATTTATTTTTCTTAATGGTTAAAAATAACAATTTTCAAATTGTGATAGCCGATTGGTGGATGAGTTATGGTAGTCAAACTCCTACCTTACAAACACTTGCCATGAAGATACTTAGCCTTACATGCTCCTCTTCTGGGTGTGAAAGAAATTGGAGCACCTTTGAGCACGTAAGATATAATTATTGTACTTTTTAAAAAATTGAAGTTAATCCATTCATAAAATATTTTTAACTTTTTAATTTAAAACTTGTTTGTTTTGCTAAAATGCAGATTCACTCGAAAAAGCGAAACAAATTAGAAGCTCAAAGGTTGAATGATTTGGTGTACATCAAGTACAACCAAACATTGATGGAGAGAGATGATTCTAGGGATGTCATTGATCTGATTCGATTGAATGACATTGATGAGTCCAATGAATGGTTGTTGGGATGTTTTGGGGAAGGAGAAGAAAATGCTGAAAATGATGTTGTTTTTGATGGAGATGATCTTAGATGGGGTGATTTGGCTGCAATAGAAGGAGCTGAAGAGCCGATTAGAAGCACAAGAAGGACTCGAGTGGGTGATGATTTTGGTTCATCATCGAGACCATCAGGATCTAGGAGCATGCCACAACCACAAGTATAGGAGGAGCCTGAATTTGAGGAAGATGCAGATACCGAAGAAGAGGATATACCAATAGACTGTGGATCGGAAGGAGAAGAAGTTGTAGCTGAAGAGATGGATGAATCAGATTGATGAGTATCATGGGTTGTATTTGGCATGTCGTAGACTTGTTTCCATGGTTTTAAATCTCGAATTTCGGACTCGTCTCGTCAAGGAGTGTTTCGTCTCGAATCGGAGATATCATCGGAGATGTCGGGGAAATGTAATTATATCGGATGTTCATTTCCTATACTCAATAAATATTTTTTTGGTTACTAAATAAAATATTATGTCCTACATGTCATTTATCATATAAAATACTGTATAATATAACAAATGATATGAATCAATTATGGTAAATATTCATAGAATTTAACAATAATATAGAAGAGAATGTAATATAAGTATATAACTAAATTGAATTTACATTGATTAGAAAAAATGTATTAGTTAATAAGCTTATTTGACTTTGCATATATACAAACAATAGCGAGCCGAAATCCTCACATTATCTAGTTTAAGGTCTTATATTGAAATACATGCAAAAAGTAAAACAATTTTTTTTATATTCACAATAACATGTGTCTATTTCGGTTGATATTTTGCCAATTTCGGTAATATTTCGGCTGATATTTCGGCAATTTTGGCCGAAATCTACATATTTCGGTCCAAAACGATATAGAGTATAAAATATGTGATTTCGTATCGGTAAGCTAGCCGAAACGAAATTTCAGCCGAAATATGTCATTTCGTATCGGTAAGCTAGCCGAAACGAAATTTCGGTCGAAATTTCGACCGTATCGGAGGATATTTAAAACAGTGCTTATTTCTACTTGCTAGTTGTTTCTTATTGGTGAATGATGTTCTATAATACTTGCTATTTGTCTGGTATTTGTGGTGAAATGAAGAGTGATTAGTAGTTTAGTACTTAGTAAGTTGTGAATTTAGATTTTTAACTTTTAACATGTTAATATTATTATGTTCTTGTGTATTTTCTATTTTGTATTTGTAAGACACCTGATTAATTGTTTTCGGCATTTTATAGGTTTTGATGTGAACTTTTCATATACAAATTTTGATTAACGACCGAACAGGTACGTCTTCCATACCTTTTTAAGTATATGGTCATTGTATGCAATATATTTTGTTACTATGATGTTATCTTATTTATATACTCTAATTTAAAGTTTTTAAAAACCCCAAAAACTAATAGTGCGCCACAGTTAACTAAGGCTTGCGCCTCAAATTCCGCCTTGTGCCTCAGGCTTTTTACAAGTAATTGAAATTACTTGCGCCTTACGCCTTCAACTACACTAGCGGCAGTCGAAGGGAAGAGGGTCCGGATTTGGCGGGGGTTTCGAAGGCAGAGCGATGGGGGTTTTCTGGAGGTGGAAGCAGGGAGACTGTGGAGATGGAAGGGGGAAGAAGTCGACGAGGTTGTGGTGACGATGGCGATGGCGGTGGATTGGCGTCAAAGTGAGCGAGGAAGGGTGGAGGTCGGGTGACTTGGGGAAGAAGACAATGGAGAGTGAGGGAGATTAGGGTTCGGGTTATTGTAATTTGGGAAATTAGGGTTAGGATTTTAATTTGGGGATTAGGGTTTGGGAATTGAAGTGGATTTGAAAATTTGGGGTAGTTTTAGAGTTTATCACAAACACTAAAATTTTATTACGATTTATAACAAACCCTAACAAATTGGCTCTCAATTGCATCACACAAAGGAGAAGATGAAGCACAAAACTCAACACAATAATTTTTTAATCAATAATAGCATATCTTTCTCATTAATCTCAGAGCCTATAAATAGGCTCACAACAAATTTTGATACAAATCTCAAAAGATTCTAAAAATCTCAAAAATATTCTAATGCAAAAAAAGAAAGATTACATATGGCTATAATTGTCAGAAACAAATATGGTACTGAAATAAAATACTAAACTAAATAGAATAGATGGCCTCATCATTCTCTCCGGGTGGGAGAGAGCTCGACCCAGTTGAGTCAAAGCCAGTGATCCTGTCATGGTTCTCCAAAAGATCTGGATCTAGTTGCGGGAGCTCCTCACGATCACTGCAAGTGTCATCCGACTTCGACTTGTTCTTCCACCTCACCAAATACTTGTGCATACCACTATCTCTTGTAGAGATTATCGGATCATCTAAAATATTATTCAATTCTTCTGCCGGTGGGTAAATAGTATCGGGTAGAGGGGTAAATGTGGGAATCTCACCATCAGGCTGCAGGGTAGGCTCGTCTATAAGAAAATTTTTATGGTTAAATTTTGAACCTTCATAAAGTACTAGATCCTCAATATTGAAAGTCTTACTTATACCAAAGCCTTCAGAAAGGTCAACGACATAGGTATTATCATTGATTGTCTGTAGATACATAAATGGGCTTGCAGCACATATATTCAAGTCTTAACGGATCCAGATGGAAACCGTTCCGGATGAATCCGAACCATCACTTCGTCACCAACATCAAGAGTTTTCAATTTCCTTCTTGTATCTGTGATTAACGTGTAGTTAAAATTATTCTCATTAGTTTCCTTGGAAATTTCTCTATGCAAATCATGAATGCAGAATGCAAATGTGAATTTAGACTCTGTGACTCTGTGATGTCCTAACATAGGGGTAAAATCTATGGGCTACCAAGTGACTTGGGAAAGGTGGGTGACTCAGGTACACTCAATGGAGGTGCCTGGACAGACTGAATACAACTGAGAGACTGGTCATCCCCTTTTTCATCAAAGTCATCGCTTACATTAGGTTCATAGGTAAACTCATTGTCGGACTCATCAGCGATGACAACGGTACCCTATACTATATTAATCCTACTGGGGCTGGGACAGTTGCCAACAACATGACCGTATCTATTGCATTTATAGCACTTAGTGAGAGGATAAATCTTAGAATAGTCTCTTTCCGTAGTCGTACCTGTGTTGTAAGTGGATAGGAATTTGAAGTACGTTTGTTTTGGTAAGACTTGTTAGGATACCGAGGAGAGGAGTGCTCAGGTCTAGAGGGATCAGGAGGATTCATTCTGGAGGAATGATCCATCGAATCGCTGGACTTGTAATGGGAACTTACTTTAAGGAAATTCATATCGAGGACAAGGACATAAGCTGCTGCTAATGAGTCCACATTTCTATGAATTAGCTCGTTCCTCAGATCGGCTCGTAATCCAGCCCTAAACCTAGAGAGAGTTTGTTCTTCACTCTCTTTACCTAATGCATTGCACCGAATAAAGAAGTCATTAAACTTATCAACATATTCTTATGGATTTACTTCCTTGATAAAGTTGGTTCAACGAATCTAGCAATCGGGTGTGGAACGATAACGGTACATATCTCTCAGTGAGCTTCTCTAGCATGGCTTCCCAAGTGGCTATGGGTGCCAGACCTCGGCCTCTGCGGGCATATTCAAGATTGGTCCAGTGTTGTTCAGCTTTACTCATTAATTTCATAAATACAAATTTAACCTTCAGGGCTTCGCTCATGTCAAACCACACAAAGTAGTGGTCCATCGCACAGATCCAATCAAGATAAGCTTGGGGTTCCATGTGGCCTTCAAAATGAGGAACGTCAGCCTTAACGTTCTTTTTGTATTGTTCGTCAGGGTCACGTTCTTAACGTCGATCGTCACAAACATTTCCTTGAGGGATCTGACGATGAAGCTCAGGGACAACAGTTTGATTTAATTCCACTTTCTCAAGCCTCTGATTGATATTGGCAAGAGTTGCTTGAATGGCAGCTATAGTAGCGGAGATATCAGAGTTGTTCATTTCAGGTCGGGAAAGTCTAGGGTTCCTAATTGGGCGATTTGGGAGAAATAAGAAAGGCTCTTCAGGATCTGTAATGGTGCTGCAAAGACGCATTCACCAAAAGTGGAAACTAGGGGTCATGTGTGTCCTAATTTTTTTTAAATGAATCTGACGTGATCTAAAAAAAACGAAATAAAATAAAATAAAAGACTAAATAAATACAAAAATAATGCCTAAATGATGCAAGAACTAGGGTAGGGTTTTAATAACCTTCGCTCTGATACCAAAATGATGTAAAACTAACCCTAAAATAGAGAATTTCCATGAATCTTAGCGGGTTAATTTTACCAACATGTTATGCAGATTAAAGTTAGAAATTTTAAACAGTTAATTGATTTGATGGATTTTCAAGAACTGAATCACGTTTAACAATCCCAATTAATAATTTAACTCTACAATCAATAATGAAATTCCTAAGCGTTCTTAGCAAGTAAAAGATTCAATACTAATCAGGCAAGTGGAACACTCAATCTCAATATTTGTGGACGACAGAATATCAAATAATATAATACAGATGATAATTGAGAAAGCAGTATAACACAAATATTTGAAAATTGGAAAGAATATACCGAGAGTTCGAAGAACAGTTGCGACAATCGAAGAAGCTACTGCTCGGGTGGCTGGTGGCTGACGGCGTGTCTGGGGCATCGAGCGGCGCGACTGGACGACGTCGAGTAGTGGTGATGGCTGGGGGTTGATCAGCGGCGAAGGCTTTGATTTCGTCAGCGGCGGTCGAGGGGAAGAGGGTCGGGATTTGGCGGGGGTTTCGAAGGCTAAGCGATGGGGGTTTTCTGGAGGTGGTAGCGGGGAGACTGTGGAGATGGAAGGGGGAAGAAATCTGCGATGGTAGGGTTTCGGTCGGGAAGGGGTTTGGAGATTTGGGGAACGGTCGACTTCGATGTTGGAAGGGAGAGAGGGTAGTGTGGCAACAGGGTTGTGGTGACGATGGTGATGGCGGTGGATTGGCATCGAAGTGAGCGGGGAGGGGTGGAGGTCGGGTGACTTTGGGAAGAAGACGATGGAGAGTGAGCGAGATTAGGGATTGGGTTATTGTAATTTGGGAAATTAGGGTTAGGATTTTAAATTGGGGATTAGGGTTTGCGAATTGAAGTGGATTTGAGAATTTGGGGTAGTTTTAGAGTTTATCACAAACCCTAAAATTTTATTAAGATTTATCACAAACCCTAACAAATTGGCTCTCAATTGCATCACGCAAAGGAGAAGATGAAGAACAAAACTCAACACAATAATTTTTTTAATCAATAATAGCATATCTTTCTCATTAATCTCAGGACCTATAAATAGGCTCAAAACAAATCTTCATACAAATCTCAAAAGATTCTAAAAATCTCAAAAATAGTCTAATGCAAAAAAAAAGAAAGATTACATATGGCTATAATTGTCAAAAACAAATATGGTACTGAAATAAAATACTAAACTAAATAGAATAGATGTCCTCATCAAGTTCAGACCATTGTGCGTACTACTAAAGGTTTGATGGTGATGATGACTTTATTATCCTACTGTTGTATGTGGATGACATGTTGGTTGCAGACCCCAATAAAGATCAAATCCAAGATTGAAGGCAGAGTTGGTTAGGGAGTTTGACATGCAGGACTTGGGACCAGAAAACAAGATTCTAGAAATGCGGATTCACCAAGAAAGAAATAACAGAAAAATTTGGCTTTCTAGAAGAACTACATCAACAAGATCTTGCGGCACTTCAACGTGCAATATTCTAAACCAATTTCTACCCCACTTCTTGTTAATTTCAAGTTATCCTCCAAGATGTGTCTTAGCAATGAAGTAACGAGGGAGATGTCTCGAGTACTGTATGCATCAGCAATAAAAAGTTTAATGTTCTCTATGATATGTACAAAACCAGACATTACACAAGTAGTAGGAGCAATTAGTCTATACATGGCGAATCCTGATAGAGAACGTTGGAGCTCAGTGAAGAGGATTCTGAGATACATCAGAGGAACCTCAGATGTTGCATTATGTTACAGAGGATCAGAATTAAATCTTAGGAGCTATGTGGACTCAGATTTTTCAAAAGGTTTCGACAAAAGCAAATCCACTACAATCTATGTGTTTACACTTGCAAGAGGAGTTGTAAGTTAGGTTTCAAAACTACAGAATATTATGGCTCTATCAACAACGAAAGCAGAATACATGGCGGTTACACATGCTTGCAAAGAAGCAATCTGGTTTTAAAGATTATTGGAGGAGCTCTAGTACAAGCAGGAAAAGATTGTTCTGTTTTGTCACTTTTGTGATAGTCAGAGGGCCTTGCACATCACAAGGAATCCAACCTTTCATTTACGGACAAAGCACATACGAGTCTAGTACCACTTTGTTCGAGAAATAGTGGAGGAAGGAAGTGTAGATATGCAAAAGATTCACACTGCTGAGAACCTAGCAGATGTCATGACCAAGCCGATCAACAGAAACAAGTTTGAATGATGTAGATCCTTGTGTGGTCTGTCAGAAACATAAGCAACATGGCAATGCACAGCAGAAAGGATGGAAGGGTTGCAAAATGAATTTAAGTGGGAGAATGTTATTTAAAGTCAATTTTGGCAACCAAACTAAACATCTTGGTTGTAGTACGGAATTGTTTTCTTAGGCAACCAAACTAAACGTTTTGGTTGGTGGCCATTTTGTTTGACAAATTTTGATGGTGAGTCCCTTTTGTCAAAGAAGAGAGCGAGAGTATTATAAAAGTTTCTTAAGAGATAATATTTTATCTCCTCAGAGATAGTTTGTCTACTTTATATTTTTTCTCAAATTTGTGATTGTTATTTCTCCTATTATAAGATTGAGTGTTCTCGCCTTATATTTAGAGAGAATGTACTGTAATCCCTACTTTCAATAGTGAAACCCTACTACACATGCCCGTGATTTTTACCATGTCTCCTTTGTGGGTTTTTCCACGTAAAATATGTGTCCACTTCATTTTAATTATCACAATTTTACTTTAGTTGTCAGTTAGATTTGACCCATAAATTCCCAAACATAATGTAACTAACATAATGTAACTGTATTGTTAGAAATTAGAACTATATATATATCGTTGTACTACACATGTATGTGAACTCGATGTTTCTGAGTAACTCCCTGGCAAGCATCAGTTTAAAAGAAAATTCGAGGCCAATACAATTCTAATATACAACATTTGGATCCTTATTCTCTTGGAAAGGAGAAGTTAAATACATATTCTCTGATCATTTTACCTTTCAGGAACTTGAGTTCATTCTTGGAAGTAGATGTGATAGTGTTGGTTCACTTGGTTGTGGGGATTCTAGAATCGTTCATAATAATAATATTGAGGTTAAAGTCCTCTCAGGAAACTGTGTCGAAGGGTTCTTTTTAAATTGCTGAATGGAATTGTTTTATTTGTTCAACGAGCTTGAATACAATGACAAAATAATGTTAAACTGGTTGGTCTCTTTTTGTCTGATTCGATAAAGTCAAAAGCAAATATGAGTAGATAGACGAGAGATTTAGTTGTATCGTTTTAATTGTGAAGTTGGAAGATGGGTATTAGGAAATTATTATCAGCGGATTTGCTCTTCCTTCCATTTCTTTCCACTTTCAAAATTTTTTCCTCTGCCTACAAATTTTTTGCATGTTGCAGAATTTTGGGTTATCTCAGTCTCAAAGGGTTTTTGATCAAATATCAAATTTAAATATTTAATCAGAACTTTCTATTTATCATCAAATAAACTTGAAATCTTAAACAAAGATGTTATAAATTGTCTTCTTACTAAATCAGTAGATGGAAAAGCAAGCAATTTAGTCGAGACATAATACCCTGCTCACATTAAGCATGATGCATTGCTCAACAATTGACATATGTTAATCATGTTCATTGAACTTGCATCTCCACATCCCTAGGACATAATAGGATAAAACCATTTAGTGAAGACTGTTCACTGAATTCAATATGCTATGAGAGATCAGCATACCTGTGGCTGAGTTTCTGACTGTACATGCTTATCACAACGAACACCTCTAAAGTATAATTCACCCCCTGAGAATTCCTTCCCCAAGCATACATTCAAAGTAACTTCTGAATCATCTACATGGAAACCTGTACCATATAAACTTGAATGATTTAGAATGGGAGTTTTAAATTGATAGTGGTTTTCATTGTCTCTCCAAATAAGAATATAGGTGATTGCAACTACAAAAGCTAAAACCAGCCATTAAGGTGCACCAAATATGAACAACCGAATAGAGATCAACAAAGCAGCAAAGGTAAGGTGATCTAGACTCAGGTAGTGATGCAATTCTTTACAACAAGAAGGATGATAAGCAGCTAGAGTTGACCTCAGTTGAAGACAGACCTCCAATATAATTAATGTATTGAGTAAATGCTTTTCTTTTCTGTAAGGGATATGATTTTTCCTATTTTTTACTCTTATAAAATTCCTCCATAACCCATCAGAAGTTTGCAGCACTTTAAACTGCACCGTGCAATTAAACTTTCAAAGAAATATAGCATCGGCAATTGGCTAGTTACTAAAAGATCCTCTGATGCAAGGACATAAAGCATATAACTGACACAGTCCTAAGCTCATTATATCATGCAATATCCAGAATCAGTTTACAAATTAGCAATTGTATAGTAAGCAATTGACTCTAATGCTTATAAAGATGGGCTACAAGAGAACTTCATATATTGATGAATAATGATCAATGAACTAATTTGCATCACCCAATACCTAATTTTATAAATTATAGTTTCATACTGTAAACAGTTTTTGAACAATCAAATTCCTAGTATATAGTTGTTTAAATAAGACCAACAAAAAACTAAGCTTCAAGAGATCAAACAGTCAAAAGAAACAAACACTGGTATTTAGCGGGGCTCATACCTAAATTTCCAGAACTATTTTGTATTAAGGTAGATATTTTGGATGACTCTATAATGATATTAAAATGCTTCCTTGTATGCTTATAGCACCACACAGGGTATTAACCTGAGCTCACCATGATGAATACACTTCAATGCGTACAATTCGGATAATAATTTAGGGGCTTTTTCAATTTGGTCCACAAAATTACGTGTAAAATCAATTTAGTCCTAAAAACTGTCAATCTCAGTCCTGTTCCTTAAATTGTTCAACTTCCTTTAGAGAAATCCAGATGCTTTAAATAGGTATGCTAGATAGTTAGCCCTAATCTTATTAAACTTGAGAGGAATTCACATAGCTCTCCTTATATCCCTTAAAGTGCATTGTTTCCTTCCTAACATTTCCCAATGACTATCCCAAAATAGGTCCCTCCCATTTGAGCTATCGCTATTTTAAGTACCATCAACAAATAGCAGTTGGGCAACGTAAAGATGAAAGAAACGCATAATTTAGGAGTAAAATGAGAATTCTGTAAACTCCTGTGAAGTTTAACAGAGGTTTAGCCAATTAACTATAGATATCTAACCTATTTGAAGTAACTGGATCAAAATTAGGGGCTAGATTGATTTTAGCATTTTTTGAGGAAGCAAATCGATATTACATGTGATATTGTGAAATAATTAGAAAACATAAAACAATAATATATCATTAATCAAAAAAACATTTTCAAGTCCACAAAAGTAGCAGAATTTAAAATAAAATAATTGAAAGATAATCTAATGTTCAGATTTGAATATATAATAGTGTTTATGATAGACTACCTAACTCAACATCCTTATCATTGCCGTACTCAACCACAAAGCCATGATGAGAATCTAATGTTGATCCACCAATCTCCGGATAGAATACTGTAACAAGAAAAAAGAAAGGTTTCAGAACTTAAAAGTAAGAACCTTCAAAATGGTTCAGCGTCAGCTGAAGACACATGTGGCATATAATTAAAGACTGCACAAAATAATCACCTCTGGATATGGGGCATACAAATTCCTCCATAAGCTTGTTCAGCATAGCTTCAAAACCAAAATCGTCAAGAATAGAACCGTAATTGTTCATTGTATTTGGTTTCATTGTATTAAAATCAGTTGCCTTAACCCACTTTTCAAAATTCTCCACCTAAAAAAACAGAAACACTTATTGTAAAAGGTGATAAAAAGATATAAGCAAATTGCAAAAATGACATTTATTATTATGAGATAAGATCTGAAAATAATTAACAATTGATACCTCAGCTAACAGCAGCTCACAGAAATTTGGTTGAAGCATCAGAAATGTGTAAATACCAGGGGATGGCTCTGAGAGTATGCTCCTAAAACTCTCCTCTGTGTTATCACTGACAGCTTTAATAAATGACGGGACAAAAAAGGCTGCGGCATCCATGTGATATAGTTCTTTATGCAAAGGCTGCAAGAAAATATGTGAGATTAAATCTAAGGAAAGAACTCAATTCACATTATGAAAACTTCTATACTAAACCGTCAACAGACTAGTCGAAAATGAAATCTGGTATTTTCCATGCCACAGAGCAAAAAATTATGTTACTGAATTTACAACGGTTACAACTACCCATATAAACTGATTAGACCATGAAATGGCCCCAATCATACCAGAAACTCATTGCAACATTGAGGTATGGTTAGGGTACAGGATTCTCTAAACAAAACTCATTGGAAATTTTGTGTCAATTCAGATATCCTTGTTGAATAACCGGACCAAGGCTAGGACCCAAATGTGAGTAACCACAGGCCGGTTACTACCCGAACCAACTCAGACCCTGACACGGTATATACCTGGGAGCTTAGTGAGTGAGGTGTTTATATACAGTATTTATACACATGTAGTTTTCTCAAGTTTCACACTTTCTTTGCAATCGTCTCTCTCCTTTTCTCTCCTTTCTCTGACTAGAACCAAGTCATCCTCTCGCATTTTCTTCCTCTTCCCTGAATATTCTGTTTAGCAACTCAAAAGTACAAAGTCTTTTTGGATCGAGAATCCTTGGAATCGGTTTATGAATTACCATACCATTGAAGTCCAGAATCATGGGCAAGATCAACAGAAATGATTCTAACTCTGATGTACTTGGGTCACTTTTTCTCTCCCCTCTCTGACTAAAACCAAGTCATCCTCTCGCTTCTTCCACTTATCTGAAGATTTTTTGTGTGTAGCAATTCAACAGTACAGTTGCGAATACCCTACCATCCATGGTAGTAAGAATTTTTTACCAAAATGACCCACTTTCTCAAAGTATGTACCAAATTGACCCACTTTCGAAACTAATTACCAAAACGACCAGATAGCGAGTTTGGTTAAAACCTCATTGCTATCTGAGACAACGAGTGTATGGTCATGTGTTTCTCCAGACTTTGGAGAAAAATTGAAGAAAAATACCAAGTTCATACTCACTATCTCAGATAGCGAGTGTATTTGTACCACTCGCTAACTGAGATAGCGAGTGTAATGCCTTGAAGAAAAATAGCAAGTTTATACTTGTTATCTCAGATAGCGTGTGCTTTTGCACTACACTCGCTAACTGAGATAGCGAGTGTAGATTGGGGATGAAGTTAAAAACCATTGGGCTTAGACTCGCTGTCACAGATAGCGAGTGTGTTTATATCATACTCACTAACTGAGATAGCGAGTGTTGATTGGGAAAGTTTTTAAAGAGTCGCTATCTCAGAACTCTCTCACTTCACTCGAAACTCGAACTCTGTTCTCTCCCAAATCCGAAAGAAACCCAAAACCCTAGCCTCCCAAATTCGCGATTTTCCCAACAAAATCCGTCCAAAATCTGTTGAAATCCACTTCATAACTCTCAACCCTCTCTACTCCCACTCTCAAAACCCTAAATCCAACACCGTAGATCCCGAATTTGGTTGATTTCGTGAACGGTGAAGATGATTGTGGCGAAAGCGGGTGCATTCATCTCATCCTCATTATCTACCTCCTACATTCATCTCATATCATCGTTCGGTAAGTCTTCATACGTTTGCAATTAGATTTTGGGTAAATTTTGTTTGTAGGTTAATCTTGTTCGCAATTAGATTTTGCAATTAGAACGTACTGTTGAAAATTGGTGATTTGTGTGATGATTAGTGTAGTCCGAATTGTTGATTAGGGTTGAGAAATTTCGATCGCAATTTTTAAAAATTATATGTGTAAGTTGTTCATAATGAGTTCTTCATTCTTCTTTCAATTATTAATTGGTAAATTAGATGTGTAGGTTTTATTTGTATTAAATTGTTAATAAAGAGTGATATTGGTGATAAAGTTTTGGGTTAAATTTTTATTGTGCATTAAATTGAACGGAATGTTGAGAGCTCATAAGATATAAATTAACGAAATGCTACTTTAAGATATAATTTAACGGAATATGTAGGTTTTATTCATTGTGCGATAAATTAAACAAAATGCTACTTTGAGATATAATTTAATTTTGATGTAAATAGGATTATCGACATATAATTTAACTTTGAACTAGCATGTTGAGAGCTTTTGTTATGAATATGATTATTAAACAAATGTCAATATTATTGTTAAATTCTTAAATTATATGTGTTTTATTGGTGTTATATTTTTTGTTTTTAGAGTATGTAATTATACTATACCGAAATACATATAAAATTGTAGGATATGGCACGAACGCGGAATATCCATGAAGAAGAAACGGGTAGTAGACCCCCAAGTAACCGAGGCCGCGGGGGACCACGAACTTGTTATGGACGACCCCCAAGTAGTGGTCGCGGTGGTGGACAAAGACACAAATGTAAGATGATCGTCCTTTTTAGATTAATTTGATTTTGCTTTAATAAAATAGTATAATGTGAAATTGATGTTTATTGTTATTTGTTGTGTAGGTTGTTCCGGATCCGTCTACTTCGCCCAATCAACCGGGCCCGTCTTCTTCGCCAAATGAGTCGGGCCCTTCTTCATCATCTTATGTTCCACTGGTGGGTCCCGATCCTCTCGACCCAAGGCTATTGACATTGCAAGGGCAACATCATTCGAAAGACGTGTGGGACGGACAATCGAAGGAGTCTTTTCCGGGGCACGCCACTTTGCCAATGCATCCACGTATCCACGAGCTGTTAAGGGGTTGCGGGTTGTACGACATCGGCCTCATGAGTTCAATTAAGGCTGACCGTCCTCTTCTAACCGCCTATCTAGAACGTTGGCATCGGAAATGCACAGTTTTCATTTGCCGGTAGGGGAGATAACTGTCACTACAGGATGTTGCAGTGATCATAGGTATTCCCATCAATGGACAGGTCGTAACTGGAACGATGGACTTCGATCCACAGTTTTTTATCACAGAGTATCTTGGGGTTGAGCCGGATCCTAGGGCTATTGTTGGGAAGTCTCTTCGATTAAAATGGTTTAAGGATACTTTCGCCAATAAGTTGGATGAAGATTCAAGCGACTTCGAAGTCTAGTGCTACTGCAAGGCATATATTATGTCATTGTTTGGAGGTGTAATGTTCCCGAACTCCACCAGTATTTCCGTTTCCCTTATATACTTACCTCTAATCGCTGATCTCGGAATCGTTAGGGCGTACAGTTGGGATAGTGCGGCAATGGCTACATTATATCGGAGTTTGTGCAAATGCACTCTTGGTGCTAGTCAGATGAATGGATCGATGTTGTTACAAGTATGGAGTTGGGAATGCATACATATCGGTAGACCTGTAGTTAGTAGGCAATCATCAAAGCAGTTGCATGTTCCCGATGACCCGCATATGAAACCACCATAGGGTGTATACTGGACAGGATCTCTAAGATGGAAGGCTAATCCAAATCGCTGCTTAACATACTACAGGGACGAGTTTCATACATTGACGGATGAGTGTGTCAAATGGGAGCCTTATACAGAGGAACGTTTAGCGAGATTGCCACCTTTGTGCACGGCGACTCGTGAGCTATAGTTGACAAAAGCATCTCTTGTCAACTTCGGCACAATAGAGTCCTATTATGTCAATAGAGTAATTCGACAATTTGGCCGTCGTCAAAATATTCCGGTTGCAGAACATTTTAATGCGGATTTGCATGGTATTACCAGTATGGGTCGACAGCCCAGTCACAATTGGGCCGCTAGTTTGCATACCCACATAGATATATAGAACAATCACCGTTTTGATCACGTGATTGTTAATATTTCACCATTCAATACCGAGTTATATGGACCGTATATGATGTGGTATCGAAGAATGACTCGACTTTATATATCTCCTACATCTCAAATGCTTGTGGGTGTGCAAGTACCGACTCGGCGACAAGCCGCTGATCCAGTTGATGACCATTCCGATCATTTACCAATGTTTCAACCGAAGTCAACATTGATTCGGGATCTCATAAGTTTTATTTTGTACCTATTCATTTTACATTACACATATACATGTACATTATACATTCTGCATTAAATACTGTCTTTTGTTTGAGTGTAGATGGCCCAAATATGGATCCAGGCAAAAGAATGTGCGAAGGTGTTAAAGAGCAATGTTGCCGAACCATTAAAGGAGTTAGCATGGAAAATAGTTCAGTCTCGTCGGGAACAAGCTGACCTTGTTAGCGAAGAAAACAGAATGGACGCTATATTGTCGGGTCTGGTGCACCGAACGGGTCATCGAAAGACAATAGCCACAAAACCTCCGTATCGTCAAAAGAGTATTACAAGAACGAGGAGAGGAGGAGCACGTCGCTGAGCCAGAAGAAGATGATGATAACGTTCTTCTTTCCGGACTTACTCAAGCAACTCCAAGGCGTCCTAAACGATTGAGGAGACCCCCAGACTTGTTCACCCCTGATCCATGAACTATTGAAGATTTGTTGTATAAGTGATCAGAAAGGGCGGAGAAAGAGGGATTAGATTGTATAAATTTGGGACTGTGAGAACTTTCCACTTTTTTTTGTTGTGTTTGTTTATTTTGTTTGCTTTATTTGTTTAGCTTTATGTCTGTGTTTGTATATATTTAGCTTTATGTCTGTCTTTGTTTAGCTTTATATATGCATTTGTATATATTTAGCATTATGTCTGTGTTTGTTAATTTTTTGTGTCTGTGTTTGTGTTTGAGAATGTGGAAGTTTGAGAAAAACCTGAGTATTGGTGTCTGTGTTTGAGAATGTGGAAGTTTGAGAAAAACCTGGGTTTCAGATTGAGATGATATGAGATTGAGATTGAGATAGAGATTGAGAATGTGAAAGTTTGAGTTTGAGATTGGGATTGAGAAAACCCGGGTTTGTATGTGTTTGAGATGATATGAAAGTTTGTGATTGAGAAGTTGAAAACTTCAGTTTGTCTGTGTTTGAGAAGATAAGAAAGTTTGATGATTGAGAAGTTCATAACCTGGGTTGAGAATGTGTAAGTCTGAGATGATATGTGTGAAAATACATGTATACAGGGAAGAGTTTGAGAAGTACACAAACTAGTTTGTGAAGATAACCAGGGTCGCTATCTGAGATAGCGACTGTGGTTATTTCAAATTTTCCAGACTTCGAAGTCTCTGAAGTTAGAACCTCACAGTGGGGAATTTCAATTTCCAGGGACTTTGAAGTCTCTGGAATTTGAAATTACCCTGGTTCCAGGGTCGCTATCTGTGGGGAATTTCAATTTCCAAGGACTTCAAAGTCCCTCGAAATTGAAATTTCCCACAGTCGCTATCAACTAGGGTCGCTATCTGAACAAAATTCCCCACGGTCGCTATCAACGAGGCTTGTTTTCTTCACAACCCAGTTTTTGAACATTTGGAACTCTTCCCTATATACATATAATTTCAAAGCAGTCTTCCTTGCATTCATACACACAAACAACCAAAATAATCCTAGAGCAGTCTTCCTTGCATTCATACACACAAACAACCAAAATAGTCCATAATAAAAGTTCACAAATGTAACTGCTTTGTTACCAAAAAAATCCATAACCTAAATAATACATAACAAAATTTCATTACCAAAATATTACAAAACACAATAACCCGAAACATGAGTTTGAAATAAATGCCAAATTTAATTAGTTTGACGGCTTTGTGAAGTTTAACTTGAGTTTTTCCGGCATCGGCACATATTGTGACCTTTCAACCACATTTGGAACAAGTCATCCCCATACCCGTGCTCGACCCGTCTCTTACATCCATGTCATTACGAATTCTCGTGGTCTTCAGTCGTCCTTTCCTAGAATGACTCAGGCAAGTATCAGCAATGAGACGTGGTCCACTAAGAACAGGCCAATATACTGGATCTAGTGTCGAATGAAAGGTGGAAGCCCATGTCTGTGCTAAGGCACTAGTAGAATAAAATGTATCAACATACGGCTTGTAATCAATTGCACGATATGCACAAGCCGCCAACACGTGGGAACATGGAATATAATGCAACTGAAATTTCTGACAAGTGCATGTTTTAGTACCCAAATTCACGTTATGCAGGTTCCCACCTTTTGAATTACCACCTACTCTTCGTATACCTATTTTGACTGAAAAAAACTCCAAGTTGATGATGAAACATTATGACCTAGTGAAAGTTTGCTCTCTCACGCCGGAAATCGATCAAATCCTGAACTCTAGGAGCGAAATTTTTTCCTTCAATTATGTGTTTGCTAATTGGCAACGAGTGACAAATTAAGAATTTAGATGGTAAAAGATTATTTTCACAATTGCAGTTACGGGTAAACTATGCACACCTTTCAAAACTAAGTTGAAAACTTCTGATAGGTTTGTAGTCACAATGCCACATCGATGACCACCTCCTTCGTCATGAAGTACCCATTTCTGAACGAGTTTCTCCTTTAACCAATTAGCCGCCGCCTCTACATTGACAGTTTTCAGCTCAGCGAGTTTACTATGGTATTTTTTGGGTCGGTTTTGACATGCTATTATTTTAACTTATTTTTCTCATAGCTTTGCTACCAAATTTGGTGAAGAAATTTGTAGTGAAATGTCGCATACAATAACGATGATATGCATTTGGTTCGTTCCATGGTCCATTTTGCATTTCCATGGCAGCCAAAATACCTACATGACGATCGGAGATAACACATAACCCATCACGATCGGTGACAAAAAAATGAATACAGCTCATGAACCATGTCCAAGTATATACACTCTTTCCATCAACTATTGCAAAGGCAAATGGAAAAAGGCTATCGTTTGCGTCCGGTGAAACCGCAATTAACAGACATCTCTTGTATTTTCTATACAAGTGTGTTCCATCAATACTTATAACAGATCTGCAAGACTTGAACCCTTCAATCGAAGCACCAAAAGCCCAAAATACTCCTTTGAATGTTTCCTCCCCGGGACCGAACTCATACTTATCCCAATAGACAACGGTTCCTAGGTTTGCTGCTTGTATTGCTGATAGTAGATAAGGAAACTTAGTATATGTTTCTTCAAAGGTACCAAATAACCTCTCAATAGCTTTTGTTTTGCAATCCAAGCCTTCCTATACGAAATCAGCTAATTAAACTGTAGTTTGACTATCTCAATAATGGCCTGCAGTGTTATGCCTATCTTAGCCTTAACGACATTCACAATCAAATTACATACAAGTTTAGCATCAACTTTATGGTGGTCTTGATTCAATGTGGAATTCAAACATGTATGCAACCCTACAATTTTCTTCACCACGAAATTTGTCCCACCCTTTAGAACAATTGCACGTAATCTCCACGGGCAACCACCCTTATGACTGGTGGGATTTGCACCATCTCCTCAATAGTACGTTTCCTATGTGCCAATTTACATTTCACGGTATATAGGATAGGTATAGATTTCAATGTGACAAATTCCTGATATTTCTTGATGGAGTATAGCTTCACCGCATGCGGGATCGATTCTTTACTTTAGAACTCCTGCCCAATGTACAATTCGTCAACGTTCAATGAACCAGACAACTCTTGTGGAACTTGATTTACTCTCGTACTTTGTGACATCTCCTCGGTAACATGAACATTAACATTATTAAAGGCAACATTAACATTCACGTCATTGTCGTTCCTCTCATTTAGATTAACATTTACATATCATCTTCTTCCACTTCATCATCATTTTCTACACTCATCAACTTCATTGTCGGTTTCTTTCTCTTCTTCATCATCTAATAATTCATTGTCGACGGTAGCATTTTGAAATATTCCATAGACATTGGCTGATTGAACATAATCTTGAACCAAACTAGGTTGACATGGCAACTCAACTTCTGTAGGATCCGGACTTGTTGTATTTGTCAACGTGTCTTCTTATGGGGATGGTGGGATTGCTTGTGATATTTGAACTGGATTAGAACTCATTCCATGTATTGGTACTTCTCGTACGAAGCTTGAACTAGGATTAGCATGTGGCTGGATATTATTGATGTAAACTTAACCCTAAATAGAGAATTTTCAAGAATTTTAAAGGATTAAATTTACCAACACGTAATGCAAATTAAGTTAGAAATTATAATTATTAATTGGATTGATGGATTTTCAAGAAGCAAAATAGTTTAACAAGCCCAATTAAAAATTCAATCCTATCAATCAATGACAATACATAATCGTTCTTAGCATGAAAGATATCCAATAAAGATTTGTACACTAATAGGCAAGTGGAACACACTCAATTAGTTGTGGACGACAGATAAATCAAATAATATTATAGATATGATAAAGCAGTAACACAAATATTTGAGAAGTGGAAAGAAGTTACCGGGAGTTCAAAAAGAATGTCGCAATGGCAAAAGGGCGGTTCTGCCGGTGGCGCTCGGGGTGAATGCGGCAGTGGTGCAGCAAGGAGGTAGCCCCGCCTTGG
Organism: Hemerocallis citrina; assembly: GCA_017893485.1. NCBI lineage: Eukaryota > Viridiplantae > Streptophyta > Magnoliopsida > Asparagales > Asphodelaceae > Hemerocallis > Hemerocallis citrina. Next base: position 77,640,439 of record CM030360.1, read on the forward strand.
ATGGTGGTAGAGGTGGCCTCGGTGGAGGATGAGGGCAGTGGGGGGTATCGGTGGAGGATGAGGGCAGTGGGGGGCGTCAGTGGAGGATGAGGGAGTTAGGGGAGTCGATGCTGGGGATGAGCAAGGATGGAGAAGTTGAGCGGTGGTGCTAATTGGAGGGCGACGACAAGGAGGCTGGTGGTGGGGAGAGGCGTCGGGGCTGGAGGAGATGGGGGTCGGGGTGACGGCGATGTGAAGTCGAGATAGGGGCACTGGGAGATGGAGGCGGTGGTCGACGGTGTTTGGGTTGCGATGGTGGTTAAGTTTCGGGATTCAAGAGGAAGAAGATGGTGGAGAAGAAGAGAGACAAGGTTTGGAGTTGGGATTAGGGTTTAGAATTGTTAATTTGGAGATTTGGGGATAATTTTAGAGTTTATCACAAATCCTAAAATTTTATTAGATCTTCTCACAAATCCTAATAATTCTCTCAATTGTCTCACACAAAAAGACAGATGAAGAACAACTCAACACAATAATTTTTTTAATCAAGAACAGCATATTTTATCATTATTCTCAAGGACTATATATAGGCTCAAAACAAATCCAAAACAATTTTCAAACAAATCTCTCAAATAAATCTCTCAAATTAACTACATATTGCTAAATCTAAAAAAAATAAAACATATGATGTCCTCGTCAATTATTTATTTGGATTTGCTGAATATATAATTCCATTGCGCACCAACTATAATTTGGATCAACTGTCCTAGCAATCATGGACTTCAGAGCGTTGTCATTTCCTACGGGCACAGTCATAAAATATTGACCTTCACCTTTTCCCGCTGCATATCGAGCTAAAATATTAAAATTCCATTGATCTCTAGCCCAATTAATAACCTCACAAATTTTATCGACTAATTCTGCCATTATAATTGTATGGGGTGCCTAAATTATTTTAGGATCAACAGCACTATAATAACAACCTAGCTTTGCGTCACGAATAATTTCACCACCAAAATAAATCCATATAGGAATATCGTAATTCATACCTATACATATTTATACAAATATGAGACACATTATCTAATCTACCCAAGTATACACGATAAAAGGTTATACAAATCTTACCTTCGAATCAATGATTGGGAACATTGAGCAATTCTGGATCTTCGATGATGGGTTTAGGGTTTTGAAAGTGGAAGTAAAGAGGATTGTGAGTGATGAAATGGATCTCAATAGATTTGATTCGGATTTGTTAGTGAAATAACGAATTTGGGAGACTAGAGTTTTGGTGTTTTGGGTTTCTTTCGGAGTTGAGAGAGAGAATGGAAAGTGAGAAGTGAGAAAGAACGAAATAGTGATTCTTTAAAGCTTCCCCAATCGACACTCGCTATCTCAGTTAGCGAGTGTGGTACAATCACACTTGCTATCTGGGATAGCGAGTGTAGATTGGGAAATTTTTCTTCAAGACCCTACACTCGCTATCCCAGTTAGCAAGTGTTGTACAAACACACACGCTATCTGAGATAGCGAGTCTACACTTGACATTTTGCTTTCAAACACAGGATCATACACTCGCTAACTCGGATAGCGATGAGGTTTTAACCAAACTCGCTATCATCGCTATCTGAGATAGCGAGTGGGTGGTTTTGGCAATTATTTTCGAAAGTGGGTCAGTTTGGTACATACTTTCAAAAAGTGGGTCATTTTGGTAAAAAATTCTGGTAGTCAATATGATCGTAAATATGTTGTAAGTGGTTATTTTTATTATTATTAGTTTATACTAATACAGGGACTTCAATTTTGAGATGCAATTGGTCATTTTTAATGTTTCTTATGTTGCAACTGGCTATAATCATGTTGTAATTGGTTACAACATGATCATAAATCTGTTGTAATTGGTTATTTCTATTACTATTACTTTATGCTAATACAGGAGCTTAAATTTTGAATTGTTGATGTTTCTTTTGCTGAATGTATTCAATTTTTTATGTATTTTGTGGTCTAGTAGGTTGCATAAAGATGGTTGCATAAAGATCTACTTCTCAGAATGGGTGGGATTTGGGTACAACTATTAACTACCCATACTTGAAATCCGTTGATTACGAATACTACCAACTGAACCTGGACTCGCACTGGACTCAGACCTGAACATACTGGGTTAAGTCTGTCAGTCTGTGTCCAAATCATCCACTCATAGGGGGCCCAGATCTGTTTTCGAGTAGTATAGTATACAGACCTGACCCGACCCAATAGCAGTAATAGAACAGATGCAGGTCATAAAATAGCATATAACACTACTTAAAAAATTGACGCAGTTAACACATATAATTCAGTAAGTCAAAGAGCTACTTAATTTTAGTAGCAACCCAGCAAACTTTCAGAATAAGCAGCAGAAGGTTCAGAACAAACTAAAGAACCAACAATTATTTAATGCAAATAAGAAGATTATCAAAGAAGAATAAATGGATCTCAAAGAGGCTTCCTGCAGGCTTCTCTAATTCAAATTTAGTTACTAAATAAACCATCAACTTTCTATTTATTGAGGGTCGCGTGTGTACCTCTGTTAGATTTAGAAAATGGCTTACAATCTGACCAAGTGAAAATATCTATGAAATTTGTCTCTGCGCTAAACTCATAAAGATGTAAAGATGACAAAAAAAGTATATGAAATCAGGTTCCTAACTTCCTAATGACTTATTGAACGGTTAAATGCCAGTCATGAGACAAATTTAAACCATCTATAGTCTATTAGGCTTTTCTGTTTCAAGCCATAGAAGGTATAGAGCAGGGCCATCACGCATTCGATAGTAGGAGTCCTAAAACAACAACAACAACAACAACAACAACAACAACAACATAACCTTTTTCCCAACTAGTTGGGGTCGGCTACATGAATCCACCATTCTGCTCGATTTAGCGCAATATCAAGCTATCATATCTTTTCTCACCAATTTCATCCAAGTTTAGGTCTCCCCTACCTCTAACTCCACCCACAATACTTACAGTGACCATATTGTTGTTGGACAAGAGTAGAGATTTGGCTATAATCATGTTGTAATTGGTTACAACATGATCATAAATCTGTTGTAATTGGTTATTTCTATTACTATTACTTTATGCTAATACAGGAGCTTAAATTTTGAATTGTTGATGTTTCTTTTGCTGAATGTATTCAATTTTTTATGTATTTTGTGGTCTAGTAGGTTGCATAAAGATGGTTGCATAAAGATCTACTTCTCAGAATGGGTGGGATTTGGGTACAACTATTAACTACCCATACTTGAAATCCGTTGATTACGAATACTACCAACTGAACCTGGACTCGCACTGGACTCAGACCTGAACATACTGGGTTAAGTCTGTCAGTCTCCGTCCAAATCATCCACTCATAGGGGGCCCAGATCTGTTTTCGAGTAGTATAGTATACAGACCTGACCCGACCCAATAGCAGTAATAGAACAGATGCAGGTCATAAAATAGCATATAACACTACTTAAAAAATTGACGCAGTTAACACATATAATTCAGTAAGTCAAAGAGCTACTTAATTTTAGTAGCAACCCAGCAAACTTTCAGAATAAGCAGCAGAAGGTTCAGAACAAACTAAAGAACCAACAATTATTTAATGCAAATAAGAAGATTATCAAAGAAGAATAAATGGATCTCAAAGAGGCTTCCTGCAGGCTTCTCTAATTCAAATCTAGTTACTAAATAAACCATCAACTTTCTATTTATTGAGGGTCGCGTGTGTACCTCTGTTAGATTTAGAAAATGGCTTACAATCTGACCAAGTGAAAATATCTATGAAATTTGTCTCTGCGCTAAACTCATAAAGATGTAAAGATGACAAAAAAAGTATATGAAATCAGGTTCCTAACTTCCTAATGACTTATTGAACGGTTAAATGCCAGTCATGAGACAAATTTAAACCATCTATAGTCTATTAGGCTTTTCTGTTTCAAGCCATAGAAGGTATAGAGCAGGGCCATCACGCATTCGATAGTAGGAGTCCTAAAACAACAACAACAACAACAACAACAACAACATAACCTTTTTCCCAACTAGTTGGGGTCGGCTACATGAATCCACCATTCTGCTCGATTTAGCGCAATATCAAGCTATCATATCTTTTCTCACCAATTTCATCCAAGTTTAGGTCTCCCCTACCTCTAACTCCACCCACAATACTTACAGTGACCATATTGTTGTTGGACAAGAGTAGAGATTTGGTGGGTTGAATGGCAAACAAGATTAGGGACTTGTATTAATTGTTTGATATAAAATAACATAAATACAAGAATCTCCTCACAATCACTCCCACTAATTCAACTCTTATATCACTCAACACTCTTATTCAACTCCCACTTCTCTCTCTTTTATTTCTCTTCTGTCTTCCACAGATCTAACTCTCTCCTCTCTCTATTTATTTATAATATAAATTACGTAGCCAATTTTTGCTATACTAACAGCCACATTTGTTTAGTCATCCCCCACTCCTAATTACGTAGCAAACTTTGCTACGCTACTAACCACTAACACATTTTACTTATGAGTTTGTAGCCATCTTATTTGACTAACTCTGCCATTTTATTTAACTAACTCCTACATATGTTTCACATGTTTTGACTTCCAACAATTGTAACTTTTTTATCAACAAACTAAGGATTATTGTTATAATAGCCAGCAAACCTAGTACTTTTAAGAGTGTACTACGCGACTAGAAACCAGTCAAGGATTGGAGTATATAGAAGACTAGATTTTCCCGTGGGCACGTGCCTACGGCACGTCTTCGGAACGATACAGCATATGAAAAGCCCTATAAACAGTAAAACAACAATTATGTAGCTCAAGTTTGAATAGTATGACAATAATTAGTTGTAAATAAAAGTCCATGTTTCCATTAGTATATGTTGAAAAATAATTATAAATTGGGGTATAAAATCCAACTTTTTAGAACTTTGAGGGTGGAAAATGATGAAATTTAACTATTGAGGAGATATTTGTTATTTTCAATGTAACATGAGCAATAAAAAAAATATTAAAAAACTAAAAATTTACAAGCCTAAAATCTGAAGCTCAAGTTTGAATAGTATGACAATAATTAGTTGTAAATAAAAGTCCATGTTTCCATTAGTATATGTTGAAAAATAATTATAAATTGGGGTATAAAATCCAACTTTTTAGAACTTTGAGGGTGGAAAATGATGAAATTTAACTATTGAGGAGATATTTGTTATTTTCAATGTAACATGAGCAATAAAAAAAATATTAAAAAACTAAAAATTTACAAGCCTAAAATCTGAAAATCTAAATTTCTGAGTAAATCTCTAATATTATAATGGGAGAGTTGGGGTTGTCATTTGTAGACAACCATTCAACCATCTAATCTTAACCATTCATTTTTAAGTGGGAGTTATATTAACCATTCATTTACTCAACTGTTGTTAGTTACCATAATACCGTTAAAGTTCAAATTTATTTACGACATAATTATTTACAAAAATGTCACAAATATAAAATAAAAGTTTGCAACACTAGGAGTAATTTATAAAAAGTATCTAATGAGTAAAGGAAGGTCTTATTATTTACTATATGAAAAATATTAATTAAAGCGTGCATCGCATGTGCAGTTACTAGTAGAGAGAGAATGAGAGAGAGAGAGAAATAATTAAATAAATAAAGGAGTTGTTTTGGGTGGGTGGGGGGATTTGAATTTGAGTTTTTGGGGAAAATTTTTGGGGGAAAAATGTCATTTAGGAAGCATAGATCGGGACCATTGAATTCCATACTTTTGAAGGATAGCCACTTGATAGCTTTTCTTTGTATTTTATTATACAGATTTTAAGTCTTGTATGACCTAAAAAATAATTTTCTCGAGTTCTATTTATATGTTACAAGGTCAGCTGCAAAAATTAGAAAATGATAAATATAGGTAATTTAGTATCAGGTTACTAAAAATTTTGAAAAAAATAAGAGAACATTTTGATAACCAAAAGAACATTTATACAATTTTATTTCTTCACAAAAAACAAAACATTTTCACAATTATATCACAAGTTTGTCCTAATTAACTCTCCTTCTACATCTTTAGTCCAGATAGACCTGAAAGTTGAAACATCCTTCTGCCAGTCATGGTTCTAGAAGAATAACTCAGCCATGTTTCGTCAAAGTACCCTCGTTCTTTAAATAAGGCATCAACAGTAACATGTAAGAAGGAATACTTACCAAAAATGGAAATAATATCAACATTTTTCCAAATCAGGAGTGATAATCCTATATTTTCCCAATTACAGCAAATTATTTTTTGTTTCCAATATGATATGCCAACTAAATTTACAGTCACAGAGGTAAAATTCACATTAAGTGTCAGGAGCTGAAGGGCCTTTTTACATGACCAAGACTGCCAACAATAACAGCATACAAGAAATATGAAATCTCAAATCAGTGTTATGTTACTGACAAACTAGATAACATGGATGATGCAGTTACCTCTTAAATAACTGATTTACATTTCAAAGAAAATATTCAACTCCAAAATTTTTATATAGATGCAAAAGATAAAATTGAACATTTAAATTTCATCTACATGACCACAATGTATCATGATTATTCAAACCACAAATTCAGGAATTATAAAATAGTAAGAACGTGACCAGAATTAAAACCTGGTATGCCGAAATTATCATTTGCTTGTACTCTTTATGTTTCTGAGCCTAATAAAGAAGCAATAAGAGAAGTCATTATCCAGTAAAAAGAACATGAACTTACCTAACCAAAAGAATGTCCAGATCTTAACTAATATTCTGACAATCCAAGGAGGTAGGTATAAGAAAAAGAAATACTCCGGAACCGTTCTCCAGAATTATACCTGCTTATCATGAAAGATGTAATCTATTATACTGCAACAGATATAACTGATTAACAAACATGTTAATAACGATCTGATCAGTCATGCAATGCCCTTTTGAAGGATTCAACTATCAACCCGACAAATGACACATATCGGCTGTATTGTATCTGACTTCTTATCCAAAACAGTAAGTGTTTGGGGTGGTCAAAGATAATACTTAAATACATCCTCTTATTTGATGTAGAATAAGTTATTAACCTAAAAGAAAAAAAGTGTTTCACTTGATCAAGTAATTTGCCGGGCTTCCAACTGAAAGTGAATATCAGAAGAAGAAAAAGATAATCAAAGTACCTTAGCACTTCATAATATATCTGCGAAGTCATGCACAACTCAAACCACCATTTAGAAGTGATTTTGTAGTTGTAGCAATGAGAGACAAAAATCAAGCGAATTTAAAAATTCCTTGTGCATGAGAACAAAAAACAGAGAGAACAATGCAACAACTATTCCGTTATAGATAGGGTCAAAACTATCCATGGAGAAAAAAGAGATCAAATGCAATGTTATCAAGAAAAATCTTACTTCCATAAAAAGAGCTGTTCTAGAACAATAAAATAACAGGACAGATACAAACATTAAGAAAGAAAGCGTAATAAATAGTGATTACTCAAAAAGGAAATGGAATAAAAAGTGGTAGAATTGCAGAATGACACAGGGTAATCTTCATAACTGAGGGAAAATAAATACGAAAGTAAAAAAAACAATTGGGAAAAAGAAAGCAGCAGATTAGGAAGACATCTCCTTCACATACAACTTAGAAAATGCTGGAAAATCATTAATTAAAAGTTTCAGACAATATAATTCAAGGATCGAGCTAAAGAAAAATATAAATTAAAAAAACATTTTTATCACTGGAGAAACAAACTATATAACTCGATAATAGCACTTTTTTCCTTTTTAATGCTAGCCATCAACAGCTTCATTCCTTCCCTCAACGGACATGCAAGAACGCAATTTTTCCAATCATAGAACTGGTTAAGAGCCTCATTTATTGTTTAAAAGTATAACACTTGTGCACAAGGTTTTAAATCTCAGATTTCGAACTCATCTCGGCAAGGGGTGTTTCGTCTCAGATCGGAGATATCGGAGGAGATCTTAGGGAAATATGATCATCTCGGATGTTCATTTCGGACACTCAATATATTTTTTTTGTTACTAAACAAGATATTATATGTTCTACATATCATTTATCATATAAAATATAGTATAATATAACTAATGATATGAATCAACTACGGTAAATATTTGCAGAATTTAACTACAATATTAAAAAAATGTAATATAAGTATATAACTAAATTAAATTTGCATTGATTAAAAAAAATGTATTAGTTAATAGACTTACTTGGCTTTGCATATACACAAACAATAAAGAAACAAAATTCTCACATTATCTTAGCTTAAGGTCCTATATTGAAAGATTTATATGCAAAAAGCGAAACAAAAAAAAGTTATATATTCACAATAAAATTAGTGTCGATTTCGGCCGATATTTTGGCAATATTTCGGCAGATATTTTGACAATTTCGGCCGAAATCTACACATTTCGGTCCAAAACGATATGGGTATAAAATCAGTGATTTTGTATCGGCAAGCTAGCCGAAGAAAAATTTTGGCCGTATCAGCCGAAATTTCAAACAGTGCTTGTGCATACTCTCAAATGTTGTTTAAAAATAACAAAAGAGAAATTATCTTATCTTGGTAATGAAGAAGCATCCTTAGAAAATGAAAGACCTCACGAGGGCCTTAACAAATGGAGAGTTCATGGAAATAAAAATCTTTATGAGATAATTAAATGACGGGAAGGGAAATCCAATGAATGGCTATAATTTTAATTGGAAGGAAGCTTCTAGATAGATGGTCATGATTTAATGACAACTACATGTTCACATAATCATCAAATGAGATTTATAATTTTAAAGATGAAGATAGTTTTAATTGAAACGTGTTTATTATATTGTGTAATGTTGTGTTTCCTCTTAAAAATGTTGTGTTTCCTTTATTAACGCAATCTAATACTCAAATAATCAAAGTTATCTTCTTTAAAACTGATGGCGAGCTAAAATCGTACCCACCTTAGGTGCATAGTTACATTAACCAATTTCGTAGATGGATTATATGCTTTGACCAAATAGTTCAGGTGGGTAGGTGGGTTTCTCACAATTAACCCAAAACTTAAAAAAACTTAGTGAACACTCTGCTTCTAACAATCAATCAACCCTAATTAATCCTAAACTCTTCCCTAACATCCTAACTCAGAAATCTTTTTCCGGCTAAATTTAATACCATTTTTCAAAAAGCCACCCTGCCTCAGAGTTTCGCTGAAAGGATAAAATATTTATGCAGACCATCAGTTGTACTAGTTTTTTATGAAATGCATTCAACACATTTGGATCTCGCTTAAAAAATGTGGCCCGTACTTTTAAAGATCCATAGGCTCCAAATGCTTTTGTCCCATATATTTTCTTTAAGCCTCCATTAAGAGCTTCTGTAGTCGTTTGCTTTGGTCAAAAAGAGCGTTGCAGTCGTTGGCCAAATATGCATATTATGCATAAATCGCTACAGTAGATTGTAATCAAAATGAGAAATATGCATATATAAATGACGGAGCTTGAAGTGTCGTCGCACAAAAAAAAATATTTTTTTTTAATGGTCGGACCTCCAAAAAAAAATCGTAATAAAAAAAATCAAAAAAACCCCACTTCTCTCGGACGGTACAAAATCAAAAAAACCCCACTTCTCTCGGACGGCACTTGTGCCGTCCCACCCTTCTTTGTATTTTTGTAATTTTTTGTAATTTTTTTAATTTTCTTGTAATTTTTTATAATTTTTTTGTAATTTTTTTTGCACTTCGAGTACGATTTTTTCCCTCGGACGGCACTTGAAGTGTCGTCCCACCATTTTTATAAAAAAAAAATTTCTCTCCAACGGAATATGATATACCGTCCCACTTTTTTAAATGTTTTTTTTATTTTTTTTCCTCTCCAACGGAACATGAAGCACCGTCTGTTATTATTTTAATTTAAAAAGGTAAAAAATAGCATTCTACGATTGCAGCAAAACGAGAGATTGGTATATGCATATATCCATTTATGCATATTTTTACCATACTGTTGATGCTCTAAAGAAAACAAAGAAATTCAAAAACCCTAATTCCAACCAGAAACATAAACACTAATTCCAACCCACCTCAAAAATATGATGAGTTTTTTATAAATAAAAGAAATCTTTTAAAAATCCCTGATTCCCAATAAAGAAGAAACCAGAATACAGAGCAGTCGCAGAAAAGTAAATCCGCTCACCACAACAAAAACAAAAACAGGATAACCAACAAAATACACGCAAAAAGACAAACCGGGGCAATCCCGTAACTTCACCAAAAAATCCAAACACCTGCAACGGAAACCCTAATTCCCAAATCCAACGAAATTCGAAAATTCTCACCTTGTCATGTTCCCCTTTAGGCAAATACTTGGCGAGAATCTCCTTGATGACCTCAGCCTTGGCCTCCTTTGGCGCCCCCAGCATGGTCGGAGACAGGTGCCGCTCCAGCGAGCTGAAGATCGCCGGATCGAACTCCGGGCTCAGATCGTCGTACTCCTCTGCTTTGTGATTCGCGTCGGGGTTCAGGCTCAGGCTGCGATCGCCGAAGCGAAAGTTGAGTCTGCTGTTATTGTTCATTGTCTGATTGGGAGGTGACGAGGAAAGCATTTTATTGGGATAGGGTTAGGGTTTGGATTTGGATAATGACGGAGTTGGGGGTTACGTAGAATTTCTTACGATATGGATTATGGAAGGTGAGGAGATTGACACTGGAGTTGGAGGGGAATTACGAGGTGGTCCATTAGATTAGAATGTTTTGGTTGGATTTTTTTTTTGCAGTACTAGGCTACTTTTTGAAACTTTTTGCGATTTTAGGCCAGTTGACAAACTATTAGCACTTTTGGCTAGCAAGTGTCACGTCAGCAGTGGCCGCTATTGGAAATAGCGGTCTCTTCATGCGATCAACAGATCGGACTTTCACACTTGACAGATTTGTATAATTGCAAACCACTTGGTGTAACTGAGGCCGGCCTCGTCTATCTAAGGTCACTATTCCCAATAGCGACCTCAGATTGGCCTAAAAGCGATTGGGTCAACCTGTGGTCGCTATTGGGAATAGCGACCTTGGTTATACAAGGTCGCTATTGACAATAGCGACCTCCGTTACTCCAAGTGGTTTGCAATTATACAAATCTGCCAAGTGTGGGAGTCCAATGTGTTGGTCGCTATGAAGAGGTCGCTATTCCCAATATCGGCCGCTGCTGACGTGGCATTTGTTAGCCAAAATTGCTAATAGTTTGGGATGTGGCCTAAAATCGCAAAAAGTTTGAAAAAGTAGCCTAGTACTGAAAAAAATTCTTTTGGTTCATGGTTTTAGGGTGTTGGATTGGGAATAACTAGTAATCTGTACGTGCTTTGTACGTTCAGATAAATATAATTTTTAAAGTAAATATTAAGATGTAATTTAACCCCGAACTTGGAACATCTTTTTACTCATCACATATTCTTTACCAATTATTCTTAGAGCATCCACAATGGTATTTCTCATTTTTTTAGAATATGGCAGCTACAGTAAAAGCAAATGGCGAAATCGTGTGCGGTGGTTGTTTGCTATATTTTTGAGAAAGACGAGACATGATGTGTCGTCTGTTAGTTTTTTTTTTTAAGATTTAATTAATTACTGATTAACTATTAAAATATGTTAATTAAATAAATTAAATAATATAATATTACCTAAAACCTAATTAAACACCCACTAAACCTAATTATATCCACTAAACCCACCCCTAATTACACCCTGAAAACCTGGACGGGACATGTTGTCCCGTCCTATGCTTTTTTGCTTGAGACGAGACAACATGTCTCGTCCGAGCATTTTTTTGTTTTTTTTTCCAGGCAAGTCAGACCGTCCGATCAACAAAAAAAAATAAAAATAAATAAATAAATAAATAAAATAAATAAAATAAAAAATTTGTCAGACGAAACAAGTTGTCTCGTTCGATCCAGTTAAAAAATTCAAACAAATTTGGGACGGAACCTGTTGTCTCGTCTCCTATATTTTAAGAATCGCAATTTCGTTTCTCATTTATGAGAAAGGACTGTAGCAACTTTGCTATTTTATGAGAAAATAGCAAACGACTGCAAACAGTCCTTTCTCATAAAATGAGAAATTGGCAAGTATAAGAAACGACTGTGGAAGCCTTGAGGGGTACCAACTTTTACTTTATATGAGTGACATTTTTATAAATAATTATGTCGTAAATAAATTTAAACTTTTAGGGTATTACGCTAACAAAAAATAGTTGACTAAATGAATGGTCAATATAACTCACTTAAAAATGAATGATTGAGATTAGATACTTGAATGTCTACGAATGACAACCCCAACTCTCCCATTACAATATTACTAGTAATCTCCACGTGCAATGCACGTTCTAATTAATTATTTTTTTTAATAGTAAATAATAAGACGTAATCTGGCCTCAAACATGAGACCACCCTTTACACATACATACTCTTTACAAATTAAATGACAACCCCAACTCTCGCATTATAATATTAAAGATTATTATTACGAGTAATTAGCACGTGTGATATGGGTAAAAGTCGTAACTGACCCCCACCCTACAATTCTCGCACGAATCCCAAAGTACCTTGGGGGTTAAAGCGCCCGTCAAACAGAGGACCCAAACCAAACACGCTCCACGAGCCTTCCGCAGGCCTAGTCACGTACCTCCAGCCCATCCGGGTCACTCACCGGCCGATCATGCCAGTTGCCCCGTCTGTTACGCCACAATCAACCCCCCCCCCCCACCCCCCCGAAAAAAATTAGGAATTTGATTAACGCCGGATCCGATATTATCGGGACCCCATGACCGGCCGAGAATCTCTCCATAACAGACTCTCCAAAGACCTATAAATACTACTGCTCTGTCTCTGTTACAAGGTAATCACTTTTTTGCTACATAACTCAATCCCACTGAATCGTTGTCTTTTGACTTAAGCATTGGAGGGTCTGTCGCTGACAATACTCCCGATGTTTCAGGCTTTTTTTTTTTCAAGTGAGCGAGTCGGCTCCTTCCCCCAACCAATCCACTCATTTCTCCGAGGATACAGAACGAAGGTTAGGATCACAGTTGTTTCCTCGAATACAAGAACTCACATTATCTGTTGCTCCCACTCCAAAAAACAACAATAACAGATTGGTGCCATCTGTGGAAAACAGCCAGTCAATCCTACTCCCGATTCGAGTTCTAATCTGAAGAAATTTAATCTCATGACACCTAAAGTTAAGAAGACCACCGACGTGGGGCTCTGGGCCCATCCTCTTCCACTGACCCACACCCCCGCAAACACCTAAGGGTCGTAGATGCAGCGGGCCGAGAATCTGCGGGGACCAGCTCGGAGCACATCTCGCACTATCGCGAGGCAGGTTGTCACGCTTCACTTCCTAAAAATATGGAATGCAAGCACGTGACATAGCCGAGCGAATGACTTGCGTCATTCATAGGCTGTCATCGATTTAACTCAACAATATAAAACATGAAGTAAAACAACCACGCATGCAATAAAAGAAGTAATCACATGAATAACAATACTTGAAATTTAAGCATATAATAACCAACATAAAATAAGTCCAACATCTGGAATCAACAATAACATTATTCGAGTCAAAAGCCCATAAATACAATAATGTTCATTTATTAAAGTTCTAAAAAAAAAAGAAACAATAATTATTCAACGGCGCAGCAACATAAGTCTTTCACCATTGTTGTTCTACTAGTCCATCAGGCAAATGTCACTGATTACCTGTAAGCTGTTCATTTAAAAGAGATGAAAAATATCCTTAAAGCAAGTCGTGGATAGCAAGTAGAAAAACAGAGAACAATGACAATAACGGTATAACGATGAATACAATGGACGATGAAATCAATAGTATTGAACAGTGATAAGGCGATAATTGTACAGTGTGCAATAACGATGATTTATAACGATAACAATAAACAATAACAATAATGGTAAACAATAACGATAAAACTGTTCAATGAAGATGACAATATGCAATGACAATGCGATGAAAATCTTAAGCATATTATTCATTTTTAATCCTAACTAATACACGTACTACTGCATCCCATACTACAGGTTCATGCATACAGTCAATTTCGTTTAGACTAAGGTGGTAGATTCTGTAGGTCATATAATCGGCACAATATAACATTTCAATAGTAATCACTGGCTATTGAGCAATTTCTTGCACAATAACGATAACACTGGCCATTTGCAATTTCTTGCAAGATGACGATAACACTGGTCATTTACAATTTCTTGCAAGATGACGATTACACTGGCCATTTGCAATTTCTTACAAGATGACGATAACGATAATTTGGGACGAGACCCACATTCCCGAGTACAGTCACTATATTATCAATTACCCTAGTCAACCCTTAATCCCAACTTGATTAACATTCTTTTATTTAATTAACATATGATAATGTGTTAAATAGAGACACTAGAAAGATTACAACACAACCCTAATATCATGCAATGTACTCTATACAATTAAATACACCAAATTCATCATTATAGATTCAATTATATAATATTAAACATAGGAACCCAATTCTGGAGAACAGTAGGTTGCTATACCAAAATCAGAATTTCCGTTGCTACAGGATAGCAAATTTGGATCCGTCAGAAGGTATAGAAACTAGACTCCTTCTCGGTTCCAACGCATATAAATAAGATACATAAAAGTCATGGCATCAGGTGTCAAAACAGCAAATTACACAGGAATTGTGTTCAGCCAGAACTTGTAAGATTATGTTTTTACATATGAAACAGGTCTGAAAATTTATTAATTAATTCCAGGAAAATTATGGAATATTTTCTAGGGTGTCTAGTATCAGCATGCAAAATTTAAAGTCATTATCTTACAGGTAGCATGGTTAAATTAATTGTGAATCAGAGTGTGGCAGCAGTTTTTAGAATCTAGAATTGTACGACACAGCAGCAGTAAAACTACGATATCTCACAAACCGTAACTCGGAATTCAATTCCGTCAAAGGATTAGTAAACTAGACATCTGAGCCTACATTTCATATTCAGGAAGTTATTGATTTTGGTGATATTATCTAGGTCGAAACAGCTTGGTAATGTTCAAGTTGGCAGTAAATTTCAGGGTTTCAATATATTTTTCTTGCATAAAAAGACTAAGATGCTATGAAAGATGAGTTAGGGATCGACAACATAAATCACAGCAAGTTACATCTATGTGAGCATGGTATTAAGATGTATAATGTCAACAATCTTACTAATCACAATCAACTAGCACACCAATATCAATCATATAAACAATCAATACTAGTATATAATCTACAATTGTTGTATGATGTCATAACATAAAATGCAATAGCAATCCCTATCCCTATATCCAATAATTAACTATAAGATCTCAATAAGTCGGAGGCAAAAAGACGACACAAAGTCAAGACTACTTCTTGGATTCGCTCTTGTAAATCCATAGCATCCCAACGAAAGATAACAATAACAATATACGATAATAAATTGGGATCTACTTGCAGGATTCAATAAATAATTTCGAATACGATTCAATATAATTCGAAAATGAGATGACTTGCCTTTAGATGACATTAGATCAATCCGAATATGTGAAGAATAACGGGATCAGAATCCCGGTGACACGGCGACGAGCAAACGATCACGATGATCACGATCGGGCATAGATCTTGATGGGGATCAGGATCGGATGATCGGACGGCTGAGATTGAAGATCAAGATCAAGATCAAGATAATGATCACGATCGCGATGATCAAAAGAGATCCGACGGTCGAGATCAAGATCTTGATGATTATGATGATGGTGTTGATCAATGCAAATGTAACGGCCAAGATCAACGGATCAAGAAGTGATCACGATCACGATCAAGGTGATGGAGAATCAGACGGTTGGATGTAATCCTGATGCTGATGAGATCGGATGGCCTAGATCGAGAGATCAAGATCAGATCAACGAACGGCTCTGATCTGGCTAATGGTGATCGATCTGATATGATCTCAATCACGATGAGATCAAGCAGATCAAACGGCCAGGATTCAAAGATGATGATGGAGATCATGATCATGATGATCAAGTCGATCAGACGGCTCTGGATGGCTTGATCAAAACCAATAGAGCCAGGGGTGCTCTGCGAGGAGGAGACGACGGCGGCCAGGCGGCGACTACGACGCAACGGCGGCCAGGGAGAGGCGCGTTGACTGACTGCTGTACTGCCGACGGGGAACACAGCGCGGCGAGTGCGCTGCGACTGATGCTGTGGAGGCGTCGTAGTAGGGAGGAGCACAGGCCAGGGGCTTCGCTGGCGCTGCTGGTGGCAAGGCATCGAAGGAGGCTAGGGAGACGTCGTCCAGGGGTAGGCTGAGGGGTGGGCGCGACGACAGTCGAGAGGGGGCATGCACAGAGGTTGTAATGTCACTGCTGTTGTCGAGGAAGTGACGGAGGTCGGGAAGACGCACACAGCGGGGCGTCGCGACAGGGAAGCACGGCGAGGCTGTGCTGTCGACTGGCAATGGGGTTGGCTGGCATCTCAACAGTAGGTAGGGTAGGGTTAGGGTGTTAGGGTAGTAGGGTAGTAGGGTAGGTTTTTATAGAATAGGTTATTGGGTTTTAGGTTAATGGGTTTGAATAGGGTATGATCCAATAAGCAAAAGGGTTTGGGTTTTGGGTTTAAAATCCAATAAAAGATGGGCTTTAGGGTTTATAAAATATACATATACATATACATTAAATCAAATAATAAAATACGAATAAATAAGTATGTTCGGCTTTACAAAAATAATAATAATAATAATGACAATAAGAACAATAATACAAATTGTTACAACAATAATAGTAACAAAATATTAATATTAATAACAATACCAATAATAGTAATTGTGGTAGGGTAAAAATGGCTTAGGGCCCAACCATGGCCCAATACAACTCTCACTCAGAAATGGTGAAAACAGCGGTCCAGATCGGCGCCGAACCTCCACTACAGGGTCGGCGCCGAGTCTCCAGTTCACCCCCACAGATCCGGACTCCTCGTGTCCGATGAGCGACTATGACCCTCGGCCTCCGATCCATGATAGCCCTCCAAGCCGTCCTACCATCCTGGTGTAGAAGGAAGATGACTTGGCGCAGCCCAGGCCCTCAGATCCTCCCAGGAGCACAGGAGCCCCACGATCAGCCATGTCAGCTCCAAATACCACCAAGGGTTTTGCCACGTCAGCCCTATACCACTCCTGGTATTGCCACGTCAGCCCTAAACTCCCTGGGCCCTCTGCCACGTCAGGCCCATGGGCTTTCGGGTCCAGACCCGGCCCCCAAAACGGAACCAAACCTGGTTGGGGTTCTCTATAAATACTAGACCCTCACCCACCTTTTGGAGGTAATCAATCTTTTTCCACTTAAATTCACCTAGTTATTGCTACTCTCTCACAGAGACTGACTAGATCGTCGGAGGGTCCGCCACCGGAACAAACCCCGGTGTTTCAGGACCGTCTGCAGGTACACAAGACCTCGGATCCGAATCTTCTGATCCGAGCCCAGATATCTGAATCACCCGGAGGTCGCCACAGGTTCCTGCCCGGTCAGCCCAGGGTCGTCAGACGAGCAGCATTCTCCTTCAAATACAAATTGAGTCCGAACTCACACCTGGTGCATCCACACGTCTCCCAAAAATAAACCGCATCAGGTTGGCGCCGTCTGTGGGAACACTGCTTCAGAAGCCGACCCGAGCCCGACCATCGAGCGACCTCGACAGCCGAACTCCTATGGCCTCCAGAGGCCAGGGGGCTGCGTCCTCCGTCAACCGACGGGACACACCCCCACCAAACACCAATGCCGGGCCACGCGCATCAAGGCACGGAGATTCCCATCAGGGATCCCGGCGGAGCGCCACCCGTACAGTCCAGCCCGACCTACGGGGAGTAATCGTCAACCGACAGGTTATCCGCAATAGGCGAAGGGCCGTTTCCGACCCGGCCCCGAACCATCCGAGACCGCCGCCCGAGGGACGAAGATCGGCACTCAGCCGCATCGGAAGGCAGCCTCCAGACCAACCACGCCGGATCGAGGGAGCCCCCGCCACTCACGAGGAGTTCCAAGACTTCCGGAGAGAAATTCTCGAGGCCCTCCGACGGACCCCCGAGAAGGAAACCCTCCACTCCCAAACGGGGTCGGATATCGAGACCAGCGCATCGTGCCCTTTAACAAACCAGCCAGAAGACGATGGCATACTCCTAAGACGCCTCCAAGAAATGGAGGACCGCCTCGATCATATGGGAGACGGCGACCGACGGGCGGCCCAGGGGTACAGACCTGTCCGACCTCCCTTCTCCGCCCCCATCCTCCAGGCAGAAATACTCCGGAACTTCCGACCTCCTCAATTCGAGACCTACAACGGCGAGGGAGATCCTGCTGATCACATAGGGGGCTTCAAAACCCTCATGATGATTCACAGCGCCTCGGATCCCCTGCTGTGCCGAGCCTTCCCGGCCACCCTTCGAGGTCCGGCTCATGAATGGTTCTCGAAGCTCACCCCCGGCTCCATTTACTCCTTCGACCAACTAGAAGGCAATTTTCTTGCTCACTTTGTCACCAGCCGGAAGGCGGAAAGGACCAGCGCCTCTTTACTTGGGCTCAGACAGATAGACGGAGAGTCCCTCAGAGTGTTCGTCCGGAGGTTTACTACGGAAGCGAGGGCGGTCTCCTCCCTTGATCCAGGCATCGCCTCTGCGGCCTTTCGGCACAACGTCCGTCATGAACAGCTGAAAGCTTCTCTGGCGAAGAAACCCCCCATCGACTTTCCCGACCTCCTCAAAAGGGTCGAGAAGTACATTAGGGCGGAAGAGGCCCTTAACCCCAAAGATACCCGGGAGGCCATCGGGAAGGGAAAGAGGAAGGTCGAAGAAGTCGAACCATCAAAGAAAGCTCCGAGGGATGCGGGGGCCACGAAGAAGGTCCCGCCGGTCCCCCGCTTCGAAAGATACACTCCCTTAACCCATAATATATCCGCCATCCTCTTAGAAATCGAAGACAAAGGCATCGTCCGACTACCTCCCCGACCTAATAGCAACAGGAATCAAGACCAGCGCTTCTACTGTCGCTTCCACAGAAATCGTGGGCACGATACCGATCAATGCCGAGCCCTGAAAGACGAAATTGAGGAACTCGTCTCACAAGGGTTCCTCCGACAGTTCACCCGAGAAGGCCAACGGGATCGGCGAGATGATATGAGCCGGAGACTTTCGCCTCCGAACCATACGTCGACCCACCTCCGTGAACAGGATCTCGGGTCCAAAGGAACCACGGATACGCCATTCATCTTGCACTATGTCCACGGGGGGCCGATGGGAGGAGGGTCAAATACACCCCGAAAAGCCCTCTCCAAGAGGCGAACGCTGTCCATGACAACCCCTCGTCAGAGCCACAGCCGGGGCCAGTCAGCTTCTCAGAAGAAGACCTCGAAGGCGTTCACCTACCCCACTGCGATGCCCTCGTCATCAGCCTCCGCATGGCTAACTGCGAGGTGCGCCGAATCCTCGTTGACAACGGTAGCTCAGTTAATGTTCTTTTCCTCAAAACCTTCGAGAGCCTCAAATTACCTGGTGGGAAGCTCAAACCCGCCAGATACCCGCTACATGGATTCTCCGGCGCCCCTGTCGCAATAGAAGGGATTGTTACCCTCGAGGTCACCGCAGGGTCGGCTCCTGTCGAGAGGACCGAATCCATGAACTTCATGATTGTCAACAACAAGGCAGCTTACAACGCCGTTCTCGGCCGACCCAGACTAAGCTCCCTCCAAGCGGTACCTTCGGCCTACCATCTAAACCTCGAATTCCCCACCCCCCAAGGGGTGGGCATCGTCCGAGGTAGCCACGAAGTCGCGCGGTAGTGCTATATGACTGCCGTCGGAGAGGGTGTGTTCCCTCTCGACGCCGCTGAACTCGTACCCGAGAAAGATGGCCCAGCTCCCGAGCCTGTCGACGAACTAGAAGAGGTCCCGTTCGATGCCAAGGATGAATCAAAGTGGTTCCGGATAAGCCGCTCGCCCACCCAGGACTTGAAAACCTGCATCATCGCCTGCGTCCGTCGCAGCGATGATCTCTTCGCTCGGAAGCCGTCCGACCTACCAGGGATCTCTTCAGCGATTCTCAGCACATGGTCAACCAGATCATCGGAGAATACGAGGCCCCGCGATGATCGCATGACTAGGTACTTGGCGGCAGTCAGGCGACTCCTGGCGTCCTTCAGCTGCGCCACAGTTATCAGAGTCCCCCAGGAACAGAACGCTCAAACAGACGCGCTATCCAAACTCGCCCCTTTCTCCTTCGAGGGTCTCGATCAGACAGCGCTCATAGAAGTCCTCTTAAAGCCAAGTATCGAAGACCAGGAGCCGGAGGCGATATGTGTACAAGACGATACCAGCCCTGGACCACTCCCATCCGAAGATTCTTAATCGACGCCGAGCACCTAATGAAGTTCCTAGAAAAGCGAACATAGGGTCTAACTTGGCTCATGTATGAAAAACCCTCTGTAAACTCTCATGTGTAAAGGGTGGTTTCGACGACCCCCCCCCCATCTGGTATGAAAGGAATCTCCTTTTTGTCAAACTCCAAACGACACGACAGATCCGACTTAAACGCCGAACATCGGGATAGGCCCCCGAACCCTCACTCCGATATCATCCCCAGTGCCTCGGTAGGCCCAACCCAGCTTCGTGCCAGGGGTTCATCCTAAGGCTCCGCGTTGATCCCTCACGGATCGACGGAGCCGAACCACGCCTCCGCCGACATTCACTGCATTCCTAAACAAAGCAAAGGGGAAAACGAATTCTTTATTCATACCTTTAGTTGATTATGAGAAAACAAACAAATGACCGTTACAGGACCGCTCCACTCATCTCAAGCCGAAGGAAGCTACCATCTTAGGGCCCCTCGGGTCCAGCAAGGGGCGGGACCACTCCGACCGAACGGCTAGGAGCCCTCTCCCCATCATGACGGTCCATCGGCTCAGCCACGGTCGACGCACCAGCCACGGAGCTCTGGGCATCCACTGGTCGCATGCGCTCCAGCAGGAGCAGCGCAGAAGGAACTCCCTCCGCTCGCCGACCCACGGAGGAAGAGGACGAAATGCCCAGCATCGTCTTGTAGCGGTATATCTCCATCTCCTTCTCCACTATGACATTGCGAAGTAACCTCTCGGATGGAGGCCTCTGCACCGAGGCGTTCGACATGGTATGTCTAAAACCAATGCCTCCGAGGTCCCGGTCCACCATCGCCCTCCTCAGCCGGCTCGCCTCCTCACTCAAGGCCTCAGACTTATTCCGGTAATAGTTAAAAGCCGCGTCAGTGTCACGAGCCCCCTTTCGGTAGAGAATCAACGTGGCCTTCAGGGACTCAACTTTGCTCCGGAGCCACGCCACGTCGGAGCGATGGGGGTCCACCTCGGGAAGAGGAGCCACAACCTACAAGAAAACCAGCCAACTCAAAACGCATAAGCAAGGAGGACTGGAAACATCCGGAGTCAGAACACTTGGCCGGTCAAAAAATCCATTTCTATAAATCGAGTCGCTTCTTACAAAAAATGCGGTGGCCAGTCCGCGGGAGGCAAATACAATCGGAAGAGGGAAATAGAAAAGCAAAAAGTTACACAACGTGTTTTCCCACCTCGGCATCAGCAGGCAGGTCCACGAGGGGGTCGAAGGGCGGATCAGGAGCAGGCCCTTCTTCGACAGGGGTCTTCGGTGTCCCCTCGACCTCCATGTCATACTCGAAATTGGACAGATCAAGGGTCGGGTAGAAGTGCCTCACGTGGCTGATTGCCCTCGCATAACATGAATCTTGAGCATTTATCACCAGGAGCTGACTCGTCTCTGTCAGCTCCTTCCGCTCCTTGGCAAACTCCTTCTCCTGAGCCGCCATCTTCTCAGCCCATTCCCCCTTCTCCTTGTCGAAGGCCGTCTTCATCTCTTGCTCCCTCTTCTGAGAACCTTCGAGCTCTGTCTTCACTTCCTTCGTTGCCTGCTCGGCCTTGTCCGCCCGATCACGCTCCTGCTTCAAGGCAGCCTCGTAAAGGTCCCTCACGTGGGCCCCCTGCACGGTCGCCTGCAGCCACCAAACACAACTAAGGGAACCTCCTCTACACAGTAATCACGGGACAAAAGAGGTTGACAGACTTACCAGCACATTGGCCTGTACGAGGCGAGTATACGCCTCATCCAGTGTCTCAGTCTTCATCTCCGAACGATCCCGGGGGGTCGCCAACTTACTCGCCACCTCGACAGCTTGCCGCCCTCGGGTCAAACAGTCTCCCTCACGGATCGACCAACTCGGCACCCACGGTCGCCGAAGCCTCTCCTCTATCTCCGGATCCGCCAGAGATCCCTTTCCCTTATCAAGATCGGTGACCTTGCCCTGGTCCGGACCACTCTGAACCACCGCGTCCTTGACCGTCTCCGAACGAGCCCTTTTGATCCGCGGCTGAACAGGGGCCTCGGAAACCCCCGGGGGCGACCCCCTCGTCTTCATCTTCTTGCTGGCCTCCTCCTTCTTCATTTCGAGCCTTTTCGCCTTAATCGACTCAGGATCCATACCTGCAAAAAGATCCAGTAAGGGCAATGAGCACAGAGGAACAATGAGGACAAAAAGAAAGAAACAACTACATACGTAGATCGGCCGGGCTCAGTCCGGCATTCACCAAGTGGCCCTCGGTCACCTTCGCCCAGTCGATGCTATATGACAAACGGAGGCGCTCAACGAACCCCCATTCCTCAGCGGTCAGGTCCCTCGGTTTCGGCGTTTTATGACTCGGCTTAAAGTGGTTCCACCGAGTGGGGATGTCCCAGGATTCCTCACTCCGGATCACCAGATACTTCTTCTTCCACTCCTTAATGGAGTCCGGATGACCGTGGACAACTTTCCCCTTGCCCCGAGGTGAAATGTAGTAGATACCCTCAGCCGACGAGCCGATCATCATCATCGCTTGGAAGACATTCAACCGTAGAGGTACCCTCTGCTCCTCGCACAGTAACATGAAGCAGATGATCTGCTTCCAAGAATTGGGTCCGTACTGCATCGGCGCCAAGGTCGCCCAGTTCAACACCTCGCGGACGAAGGGATGAACAGGCAGCCTCAGGCCGGAGATAAAGGCATCCACGGGGAAGACGCAATACCGATCCGGCAGAGGGTCGGTCGGTCGAAGAGTGGAGCTCGGCAGCATGAGCTCGTAGCTGGACCCGATATGGTATGCCGAACGCAAAGCCTCCAAATTACCTGCCTCCAGAACGGTCGGAAGTGCGTCCACGATCACCCTCTTCCGGCTCGGCGACGACGGTTGGACCCCACACGCCTCCTTATCAGAAAGATCGTCGGGGTACCAACGGAACGGCTTAGGCTGTACAGATGACCCTGTCCTTAAGTTAGCAGGCACCTGACTCGAGCCCCCTATCCTCGACCCCTTCTTCTTCGAAGCCCTCTTTTTTTTCTTGGCCCGTTCCGGGAAGGGGGTAGATAATTGCCCCAGACCCGTTGGCAGGGAGCTCGAACCCACGCCCTGACCTCCTACCTGAGCCCCTTCGACTCCCCCCTCCTCTCCAGGAACCAGCCTTAGAATCTGATCTTCGGCGGAACTGTCGTCCCCCTCCTCAGAATCACTACTCTCCACAACAAGAAACCTTCGAGACCGCAGCGGCTTCACCTCATACACGGGCTGATCGTCGCCTACAGACTCCCCCTCGAGATCGGACTCCTCCCACGAAGTCGGTCTAGAGGCGGGTTTTGCGTTCCCCCCAGACGTCGACGCCGACGAGCCAGACTGAGCCCTATCCATCTGTGCCTAAACTAAAACAAACTTACCAACAAACCGAGGGTCGCTTCAGAAGAACGAGCCTAGTACAGCGAACGGTAGGGACGAAGACTGAGGTATTGGGAGATTTTTTAGAAAAAGGAAGAGGCGAATAAGAAGGGAACGATAGGGGGAGAGGAGGGAACATTTATAGAGGGGAGAAACGACTCCTCGATTTCTGCAATCACTGTTCACCGATTGACGTGTAGCGGGTGCCTAGAAAACCACGCCACGTCCTCGAAACGTGGGCCGCTGACGTCATCCGGTGCCAGGCTGGCAACCAGACCCAGGGGTCGGACCGGATAAAGTACTCAGCAGAAAATTTTCTCTTTAAAAGATTTAAGGCTACAGGGCTCGGTCAGCTCCCCTCACACCTGCGAACAACTTGGGGCTTACAGCCTCGGCAGCCGAAAACACCAAATTGTTCCCGGGTGGCAGGAAAGCCACCACCGCTTGCGCCCTGGGGTCCAGAAATCGGTCGACTCCTCTCTCACCCTCGAACAACTCGGGGCTTAAGGCCTAGTCAGCCGAAACCCCGAATTGTTCGCGGGTGGGAGGAAAGCCACCCTCGCCTAGAACCCTAACAAAAAGAAGATCGATCCGCATATCCGAGGTTCTTCACCCCCAGATCCAGGACACGGTGGATACCCCTCCCGTCCTGATCTTTCTCGGGCCAGGCAACCGTATAGGGGTCGTCTGACCCGAAAAAGGATCCGGATAGCAGAGTCGCCACCAATTCAAGGTCCATCGGCGCTACAAAGTTTATCAAAAGAGAGACGCCCGCCGAAGCAGACACCTCAGATGGCCATTGAACCACCCTTTGCTGTGATCAAGCCCGCTAGGGGGGGAGATGTATTTATAGCCTCCCCCAAAGACCAGCCTTTATAACATTGGGAAGGCCAATCGACGGAAGCCCATGCGCCACCTGCGTTCAGGCCGGCGGCGTCATTTAATGCCCCTAGAAAATTGGAACATCACACGGATTCCGGAAACGCCATCAAGACTCCGCTAAGACGACAGGCCACGCTGCTCAAACCTTCTTCTCAGGAAGAATCACCGGCTCGCCATCACCCTTGCCGACACATAATCCCTCGTCTTCTCGAGATTCGGTCGAGCACCAGGGCCTTCTTCTCAGGAAGAATCACCGACTCGCCATCACCCTTGCCGACACATAATCCCTCGTCTTCTCGAGGTTCGGTCGAGCACCAGGGTACTCTTCTCAGGAAGAAACAACGGCTCGCCACCACCCTTGCCGACACATAATCCCTCGTCTTCTCGAGGTTCGGTCGAGCACAAGGGCCTTCTTCTCAGGAAGAATCACCGGCTCGCCATCACCCTTGCCGACACATAATCCCTTGTCTTCTCGAGGTTCGGTCGAGCACCAGGGTACTCTTCTCAGGAAGAAACAACGGCTCGCCACCACCCTTGCTGACACATAATCCCTCGTCTTCTCGAGGTTCGGTCGAGCACTAGGGCCTTCTTCTCAGGAAGAATCACCGGCTCGCCATCACTCTTGCCGACACATAATCCCTCGTCTTCTCGAGGTTCGGTCGTGCACCAGGGTACTCTTCTCAAGAAGAAACAACGGCTCACCATCACCCTTGCCGACACATAATCCCTCGTCATCTCGAGGTTCGGTCGAGCACCAGGGCCTTCTTCTTAGGAAGAATCACCGGCTTGCCATCACCCTTGCCGACACATAATCCCTCGTCTTCTCGAGGTGCGGTCGAGCACCAGGGTACTCTTCTCAGGAAGAAACAACGGCTCGCCATCACCCTTGCCGACACGTAATCCCTCGTCATCTCGAGGTTTAGTCGAGCATCAGGGCCCTCTTCTCAGGAAGAAACACCAGTTCGCCATCCCCCTCACCGACACATAATCCCTCGTCTTCTCGAGGTTCAGTCGAGTGCCGAGGTACTCTTCTCAGGAGGAAGCAATGGCTCGCCATCAACCTTACCGCCTAACAGGCACTCACCGGCTCGAGGATCGCTCTAAACAATCAGGATGCCCCCCTCAGGAAGACCCAAGGGTTCGCCATCCCATCTTTTTACACCCATAGACACTCCTCCACGGCTAGCTCCCGCACCCCCGTAGGAGTGGGGGGCTTGTGTGGTAGGGTAAAAATGGCTTAGGGCCCAACCATGGCCCAATACAACTCTCACTCAGAAATGGTGAAAACAGCGGTCCAGATCGGTGCCGAACCTCCACTACAGGGTCGGCGCCGAGTCTCCAGTTCACCCCTACAGATCCGGACTCCTCGTGTCCGATGAGCAACTATGACCCTCGGCCTCCGATCCACGATAGCCTTCTAAGCCGTCCTACCATCCTGGTGTAGAAGGAAGATGACTTGGCGCAGCCCAGGCCCTCAGATCCTCCCAGGAGCACAGGAGCCCCACGATCAGCCATGTCAGCTCCAAATACCACCAAGGGTTTTGCCACGTCAGCCCTATACCACTCCTGGTATTGCCACGTCAGCCCTAAACCCCCTGGGCCCTCTGCCACGTCAGGCCCATGGGCTTTCGGGTCCAGACCCGGCCCCCAAAACAGAACCAAACCCGGTTGGGGTTCTCTATAAATACTAGACCCTCACCCACCTTTTGGAGGTAATCAATCTTTTTCCACTTAAATTCACCTAGTTATTGCTACTCTCTCACAGAGACTGACTAGATCGTCGAGGGTCCGCCACCGGGACAAACCCCGGTGTTTCAGGACCGTCTGCAGGTACACAAGACCTCGGATCCGAATCTTCTGATCCGAGCCCAGATATCCGAATCACCCGGAGGTCACCACAGGTTCCGCCCGGTCAGCCTAGGGTCGTCAGACGAGCAGCATTCTCCTTCAAATACAAATTGAGTCCGAACTCACACCTGGTGCATCCACACGTCTCCCAAAAATAAACCGCATCAGTAATAATAATGATAATAATAATGATAAAATAATAATACTAATAACAATAATATTAAGAATAATAACTATAGTAAAAATCACAAGGATAAATTAACAATAAAGATGATGATGATGATGATAATAATAATAATAATAATAATAATAATAATAATAATAATAATAATAATAATAATAATAATAATAATAATGTTACCGCTAAATCTGGTGTGGGGGTAACCAGACAGTATTTGTGGATTCTTAGGAAAACATGAATAGCAAACCTCTAACCTGTTCCGCCGGAGTTTGACCGTTGACTCCCACCATTTACCTGTAAAAAGTGCGAGACACCGGAGTTGATCCCGGCGACGCACCCTCCAACGCTCAAGTCAGTCTCCAGAAATGATTATGAAAGAGCGTTTAACTAGCAAAAGATTGATTACCTCTTAACGGAGATGGATGAGGGGTATTTATAGGCGTCTCAGGGATCAGATTAGGCATGTAATTCCTGTGTATAGATAAGGAATGTAATCTCTAATTCCCAGTGAAAAGATAGATGTGAATCAGGGCCGTTGATTAAGATTTAATCAGGGACCTTGATTTTATCTTGCTGGACCGGGTGTGCAGCGGGTTGGAACCTATACCCAGTAGATGTGGATCCGTTTATGGGTTATTGGGCTTTGAATAAAGACCCAGTTCCCATTTCAGACCCGTTAGTAGGTGAAATTACCGTTTTACCCCTAAGCTTTAAGATTCGTCTCCGATGTGAATGGTCCCGATTTAATCCTATTTTTAGCCATATCACGAGCCCCCCACTCCTAGAGACTGAGTTTTTCAGTCTTTGAGGAGTAGTTTTACTGTTCTAATGGCGTACGGGATTTTATCGGTGTTCTTAAGGGAGTTTTGGATCTTTCTTGGGGTGTAACGGTGTTATTCTGGGCTTGTAAAATGCCCAAAAATATTCTCAGAATTTTCTGGATTTTTGGTGATTTTTCCAGATTTTTCTGAATTTGTTCTCATTTTTTTGAATTTTTTATTCATTTTCCGAATTAAATAATTAATTATCAAAAATATTAATTAATTATTCTAATTTAATAATTATTTTTCCAGAATTTTAAAATAATTTTTCTGAATTAATAATTATTTTTAGAATTTTTAATTAATCTTTTTCGTTTTTTTTAAATATTTTTTCGGAATTTTTAAATAATTAATACAATTAAATAAATAAATAAATTAATTAAATATTACCTGACACGTGGCGTGATCTGTGCTGTCGGATCCCGGCACGAATCTCGAATAGGCGCGTTTCCCAAAAAACCGTTATCTTGTCGTTTAGCGCACGTGGCGCGATCTGGACCGTCCATCACCAGAAGCACGAATTTCTGGAAGATCCAACGGTCGTAGTCGCTCGGCGGCTTTTTTCTCCGTTTTTTGAGCTCGGATGGGGACTTGCTCGGCAGTCCGACCGGGAGGTGACGCCAGCACAATTTCTTTTTTTCTTTTTCCTTCCGCTGCTCCTTCGACTCCGTCTTCTTCGACTTCGTCTTCTTCTTTCGTTCGACCAAGCCTTCGACTTCGCCGACTCAAGCTCGTGAGAGCTCGTCAGGCGGCGATCGTGGCGTAGCTTGGAGCGTGACGAACTCGGCGAACGTGGAGGAGGTCGACAGTGGAGAGGCATTGGCGCTCGGCGACGTAGAGCTCGAAGGAGAGGAGCTCGGTTCGAGAGCTCGAGCTTGGAGGTCGGTTGGCGAGCTTTTGACGAAAAGGAGCTCGATGATGGAGCTCTGCAGAGGGAGGCTCGGTGGCGAAGGTGATGAGCTCGAAGCTTTCGAGCTCGAGAGAGTAGAGGCGGCGAAGGAGTTGCGGAGGCAGAGCTTTGGCATCGGAGCTTCGAAGCTCGACGTTGACGGGATGGTGCCGAGCTCGGGGATCGAAGAAGGAGGAGCTCGAGATGCTCGTGCTCTTCAATGGAGCTGGCGATGGCGTTGGGTTCGGCCATGTCGGAGCTTGGAGCTTGGTTGCGATCGGAGCTCGCGCCGTGGAGGAGCTCGCCGCTGGAGCTCGGCAGTGGAGGCGTGGAGGTGAGGTTCGGCCATGGAGGTGGCGAGCTCGACGTTGAGGAGGTTGACGATGTTGGAGCTCGAAGCAGTGGAGAGCTCGGCATTTGGAGTTAGAGCGGAGCTTGATGGAGGAGGAGCTTGGTGGAGGAGAGGAGCTCGTTCGCCAATGGAGGAGTTGAGCGACGAGGGGGACGCGGCAAAGAGTTGGAGCTTCGGGCTAGGAGCTCGACATGGAGAGAGAGCTTCGACGGTTGATGATGGGTTTGGTTGCAGCCTGAGCTCGACGAGGGGGAGGCAAGCTGGGCGACGTGGGGAGCTCGGAGAGGGAGGAGAGCGGCGTAGAGTCCCGAGCTCTTCGACTGCAGTTCGTCGAATAGAAGGGGGTTGCGTTTTTTGCTCTGTTTTTTGGTTTTGGCGGGAGATTGGAAGAGAAGAAGAAGACGTAGGTGGAGCGGTTTATGGGGTTCAGGTTTGGATCCTGAACCCGACCCTATAGCCCTTTGTTTTTTTTTCTTTTCTTTTCTTCTTCCCCGCTGCTTCTTGTTCGGCAAATCCGAGCACGGATTTTGAGGCAAATTTTTGGCCATTTTGCAGCTCGGTGGGGCAGTAGCTCGAATGGTAGATCCGAGCTACGTGGCTCGATCTGGACGGTTGATCACGATCGTGGCGCGAATCACGAGATGGGATCAGTTCCCAAGAAAACACTATCTTGTCGTTTAGCAACGCCGGCAAGATCTGGGCCGTCCGATCGAGATCTTACACGAATGTTGAGGGAAAAGTGAATTTTCTCCATTTTGGGGCTCGGATGGGCACTTGCTCGGTTAGCCGACCGGAGGGAAGAGCTTGGATTCGATTTTGACAGTTGCTCGGGTTCGGTTCGGATTTTTCCTTCGCGCGAGTGGCTCGGCTCGGATTTCCGAGCTATTCGACGCAGCTGTATTGAGATCCACTTTCCCGGTGCTACGGAGGTCCGATCGGGGCGTGCGACCCCTCGTTTCGAAGCTAATTCGAAGATCTACAACTTCTCTTTAGGAGTGGGATGAAGATTCACCCTCCTTCATGGTCAAAATAGCCCCGCAACATCCTTGTCTTCATGAAGTTGAGGAGTGTTCTGGTATTGGGGATTTTGGCAGAGGAGCTCCACTCCTAGAGGCGGAGAAGATGTGCCAGGAAGACCCTTGTGCTAGGAAGACCCTTGTAAGATGTGCTAGGAAGACTCTTGTGCTAGGAAGACCCTTGCAAGATGTGCTAGGAAGACCCTTGTGCTAGGAAGACCCTTGTAAGATGTGCTAGGAAGACCCTAGGGGCGAAGAAGGGGCGCGAGTGGCTCGGATCGCTAGTCACTTGGCTCCGACTACCGAGCGACGTGGAGCGATTCTGAGCCGTCGATCTCAGCGCGGATCTCGAGGCGGGCACAGTTTCCAAGAAAACACTATCTTGTCGTTTAGCGATGCTGGCAAGATCTGGGCCGTTGGATGATGGCACGAATCTCGAGATGGGCTCAGTTTCCAAGAAAACACCATCTTGTCGTTTAGTGACGCTGGCAAGATCTCGGCCGTCTGATCGAGATCTTACACGAATGTTGAGGGAAAAGTGAATTTTCTCCGTTTTGGGGCTCAGATGGGCACTTGCTCGGTCAGCCGACCGGGCCCCTTGATGTCGGGGTCGGATCGCACGTCGCTCGGATTTTGATCCCGTGTGTGCCGAGCTATTCGACTTGTATCGAAACGTTTTGCCTTTTTGCCAACCGTTGATGCTCGGTTACAAAGTCGTCTGGGCTTTCGTAACGCTTCAAGAGCCCATCGAGAGTTGCGCCCTTTCGTTACGAAGTCCAAGAGACTTTTTCTTTTACTTTCAAGGGTCAGATTGGGCGAGCGGAGTGAAGAGCTGGCTCTGGAAGAGAGCTATTTGTGAGACGAGTGTGATGAGGCACTCTATGAGAGAGTTGTGCTCCAAACTCGTTGAGAAGAGGTCCGCTTCGGAGGCGAGCGGAGTGAAGAGCTCGGCTCTGGAAGAGAGCCATTTGTGAGACGAGTTTGAGGAGCAACTCTAGGGGAGAGTTTTAGCTCCGAACTCGCTGCTTATGTGAAAGAATCAACGGTTGTGGGAGCAATTCCGAATGGCGAACCACTTCTAACTCGCTGAAGAGCAAGTTATTTGAAGCAGAATCGAGCCAAGTGTTGGACTTCGAACTCGTCGTTAGAGGGATTCAATGGTTGTGGGAGCAATTCCGAATGGCGAACCACTTCTAACTCGCTGAAGAGCAAGTTATTTGAAGCAGAATCGAGCCAAGTGTTGGACTCCGAACTCGTCGTTAGAGGGATTCAACGGTTGTGGGAGCAATTCCGAATGGCGAACCACTTCTAACTCGCTGAAGAGCAAGTTATTTGAAGCAGAATCGAGCCAAGTTTTGGACTCCGAACTCGTTGTGAAGAGCTTAGTAAGTTGCGGGAGCAGCCATGTAGAAGAAGCTGGACTCCGAACTCACCATTCAGCGAGTCATGACTCGGGGAGGTAGAGATGAAGCAAGAGCAACAATCTCCAATGAAAAAACATAAAGTTTTATTGAAATAAACTAAGTGGCTGCTTCAATATGGCGAGCCATTATTACATGCTACTGGCCGGATTACAAGCATCGGCCTTATTAAAAATCAAGATCCTGCTTCTATGATAAGGTGAAGACCTCTCGGGAAGAGCCGGGAGGTTCTGAGTCTTGAAGCTCGGCGGGCCTTTCTGTTCGTCTGTTGGCTCCTTAGTAGGGAAGCTCGGCCCCATCTTTTTGGACGAACTCGGTAAGGTGCCCCCGCTGTATGAGTTCTTCGATCTCCTCCTTGAGAGCCCGACAATCATCCATGTCGTGGCCGTGGTCCCTGTGAAAGCGGCACCACTTATCCTTGTTCCTCTTCTTGCCAGGGGTATTCATTCTAGGGGGAGCGCGGAGTAGTCCTTCCTTGTCTACCTCCATAAGAACTTCTGATATATTAGCAATGAGGGGGGTGAACTTCTCAAAACGAGGAGTCGGGCGGCGCTGGCCATTGCCGTCCTTCTGAGATTTTTGGGACCCCTCTTCACTTGTGCTCTTCCGTTTGTTCCCGGAAGATGTCTCCTCAAGAGTAGGGGGGTTGAGAGCCTCTTCCGCTTGTATGTACTTCTCCGCCCTAAGTAGGAGTTCTGAGAAGTCCCGAGGAGGCTTCTTGGCAAGGGACGCTCTGAGGTTGGCATTAGTGATGTTGCGCTCGAATGCGGCAGAGGCTACTGATTGATTGAGGGAGGGAATGGACCGGGCTTCGGCGGTGAAGCGTCGAACGTAATCCCTTAGGCGTTCACCCTTTTCTTGGTTGAGGGTCACCATGGATACACTTGTTTTCTCGACCTGGCGACTACCCACGAAATGAGTGAGGAAGAGCCCTTCGAACTGATCGAATGAAAAGATGGAGGCCGGGGCGAGTCGAGAGTACCATTCTCTTGCAGGCCCCTTCAACGTGGCAGGAAAGACCTTGCAGAGGAGGGCGTTTGAAGCATGGTGGATCATCATGAGAATTTTGAAACTCTCTTGTGATCCACGGGGTCTGACTCCCCAGTATACGACTCGAATTGAGGTGGCTTGAAGTTTTCTGGGATGGGGGCCTCCATGATGGTGCGGGAGAATGGAGGTCTGCTCGGGCAGAGGTTTATCATCCGTTGCTCTTCTTCCCTGTCAATTCGGCTGAGGCGTCTCTCCATCTCGTGGAGACGGCGGTAGACTGAGTCTTCTCTTTGATCATACCTGGCCGAGCCCCAGGACTCATCTTCATACGAGGGTGGACTGGGGCTGCGGCGATGGTAGCTTGGAGATGGACGAGGACTGAGAGTGTGAAGCCGATGGCTCCTAGTTGGCTCATGAGTAGGTGGCCTCTGGTCGTTCTTTGGGGTGATATTGAGGGCCCGTAAGACTGTCGCTTGGAAGTCTTGAAGATCTGCCCTTGTGACTGGTGCCTCTCCAGCTTGGTGGTCCCTATGTGTGGCTCGGCTTACTGGGGAATGAGTTCTCCGCCGATGACGGTGAGTTACCGGATGAGTTATAGGCCCGTACAAGATATTGAAAAGGATCGGAAAAACTGCTTACCGGCTTGAGTTACCGGATGAGTTATCTCAGGTGCACAATGTCTTTCATGTGTCTATGCTGA
This sequence comes from Hemerocallis citrina, assembly GCA_017893485.1. Classification (NCBI taxonomy): domain Eukaryota; kingdom Viridiplantae; phylum Streptophyta; class Magnoliopsida; order Asparagales; family Asphodelaceae; genus Hemerocallis; species Hemerocallis citrina. Next base: position 77,673,393 of record CM030360.1, read on the forward strand.
GAGGTTATATTCCAGATCCGAGTCATCATTTGCCTGAAGTGCCGGAAGGTTTGCAGTTGGATCTGAATTACATCGAGTCTCCTGTCGAGATTGTTGATCGTCGAGAGAAAGTCTTGAGGAATAAGACGATACCGATGGTCAGGGTAGTCTGGAGAAACCATTTGGTTGAAGAGGCTACTTGGGAGTCTGAGAAGAGGATGTTGAAAGATCATCCTGAACTTTTTGTTTGATTTGTATTTTTGTATTTTCTTATGTTTTCTTGTGCTGGTTTATTCTCGCTCTTGACTGTAGTTCCGGGGACGGAACTATTCTAAGGAGGGAGTGTTGTAATGCCCCGATTTTTCATTTATGAAAAATTATCTATTTTGCACGTAGTGTGCACGTGCCATTTTTCGCAATATGAAATTTTATAATGAATGATGAGTATATGCATATGTATATATGTTTGTTAGATTATGTTTATAAAGGCCTTTGTTCAAATAAACTTAAGCCCAAAATCTAATTTATTTATTTTTGTAAAAACTATTAGTTTGGCCCATCAATTTAAGCCCATCAATTAACTCTTTTAATAACAACTTGTAAGGTAAACATCTTTCAAAAAATTATTTTTTTATATAAAAATGCATATGTACAGTTTCATATGGAGACTGGAGTAGCACGTGCATGAAACATGGTGTGCATTTCACACTACTTTTCTTTGGCCGGTGTTGGAAGAGAATGGAGATCATGCTTGGGTGGTTACTTAGTTGTGGGTAGTTACTACAACTCCTATTCTAATCTTAGCCCTCCATCTCATAACCATCTACTAGATCCTAGCCTTCCATTTCACCCAAAATTTGTGTATAAATACCCCCCAATTAATTGTAATCTACACTAAAATCTATTTGAAAAGAGAAAGATATATTTTTTAAGAGAGTTGTGAGTGTGTGTTCTTGGAGGCCGCTCATCATCTGCAGAAGGATTCTCGGTGGCAAAGAGCAAGGAGGAGAAGTCCATCATCACACTAGAAGGATTTACGAGATTTCGTTTATTTCGTCAATAAGGTGGGTGTTTCTCATGACTTCTAAATTAGGATTCATGTTAAGATTGAAGATTGAATTGTGTATCTATGTGCAAGCTGAAGTGATAGAATGATTGCTAAATTGATATCTTCCATGCTGTATATAGTGTAGAAAATATGAACGAATGAAAAAGGACTATGATAATTAGAGAATTGGAAATGACCTGTACAGTCGACCGGTCGTGTGAGCAGTCGACTGGTATATTGAAATAAAATATGTACAGTTCGGATTTCCATGGAACGATGTATTTTAATGTGAATTGTTAACTTGATGTTCTAGCGTGCTAAACTGGGATCAATATTCATCTCCGTAAGTAAATGATGAGTAAAAGAAAAATGTATGTTTAGCATTTCTTTTGAGAAAAGAAAACACTAGTTATGTGAAATTTACATTTAATCAAAAACTATGTTGTGATGTTAATAAATAGATAAGAATTACATATTTATGTTGGCATGAGCATATTGTAGTGTGACAAAGAAAGATGTGTGAATAGAATGAAGGAATGATTCCTTAATTTGAGAATTTAACTGTTCAGTCGACCGAATGTGTATGACAGCCGACTGTACTGAACTTGAAAAGTTACATAATTGAACTCTGCAGAACAGCCGACTGGGTTGAATGACAGTTGGCTGCCCTGTAAATGATATTTGAATATTGAACGCTGCGGAACAGCTGACTGGCCATGTGCAGCAGTCGACTCTTCCGAGCAGTTTACTGAAGGACTTTGTTTGGCTGAACAAGTCGACTGGATAAGCTCTAAGTCGACTGTCCAAATTATTTTTTTGACATATCAGGAATTCTATGATTTTGTTTTATGATAAAGATTGCGATTCTTATGTTGAATGATTATTGGATGTGACAGTTTAAGTAAACTCTGTTTGTCTTTGCATAAATTTTTATACCTGAAATGAAGTGAATCATTTTGAATTTATGAAAGTTTACATGATTATGGAAACTATGAACATGAAAAAGAAAGTCTATTGTGATTATGAAAAATGAACTCATGAGCTGGAAATGCTCAAATTTTTAGTAATTGTGAATTGGAATTGAAATGAAAGAGTAGCTAAGTCTCCCCCGGCAATTGGAATGAAAATGAAAAGAATTATTAAAATGAAAGACCAAGGTTGGTCATGTTGAATGAATGATTAAGTCCGGTTTAGTGGAGAGACTAACTCTAGAGCTTTGATTTTGTTCATGATTCTAATAAAATTAAGGACTAGTACATAGTGAAGATGTGATGAAAGTGAGAGAAAAACAGAAGTATGAGTGCTAGAATTTATGGTGTGGGTGTGAGCCACAGAATACATGCTTGATGAGTCAAGACATGGCGTGGGCACTACTCAGTAATGATCGGACTTTAGCCACGCTTGTGGGATGTTTGGTGACTGCAAGAGGATCGTGTGCCATGAAGGAGGCTGAATTGCCACAGAATGCATGCTTGATGAGTCAAGACATGGCGTGGGATTTCCCTCCAGATTTTCTGTACACGAGCTTGTACTCATAGATCATCTAGGATACTTACTGTAGTTACAGTATTAGAGTAAGACATGACGAGGGATTAAACCCTACAAAGATGAAGAACGAATAAGAGGCTTGCCCTCGGACCTATGTAGTATGGGATGCATAGAATCCGAACAAGTGTGCATTAGTGTCATATAATATAAATGACTGCATTAAGGACTAAGTGCACAATCACAACCCGACATCATTAAGATTTTTCCTTAATTTGATATGTGAACAAGTTTGTGATTTGTTAAGAAATGAGAATCGTTATACTGTCCCTGGCATAGAGAGGATGGCCATATATAATTATCGTCGATTGAATAAACTGATGTACCCACATTTTTATTTGCAGGATAATTGGCTTGGTAAAGGTTAAAGGAGAATTGATGCTCAAAGATTATTATTTATTGTTGCATCTTTTGTATAATGTTGTAATTGCTTCCGCTGTCATTATTTGTAAATTATTGATGTATATGCTTCTGCTGTAAAATATAAAGTGTAAAATCTCTTGTAACTCTAATGTATAGTGGAAAGTTTCAATTCCTTGTAAAATTGTACCGAATGAGACGAAAAGATCCTGTAGAATTCTCGAATTCAGTTGTATTTGGAATTCGGGGCGTTACATAGGGTTTAGGGTTTTAGGATTAGGTGTTTATATATAGGAGTTTAAAGTGGGTTAATGGGTTGTGGGTATTAGTATCTAGTAATAGGTATACAATTGGGTAATGGATATTGGGTCAAATAATAATAGGAATACAATTAGGAATGAGATTTTTGGCTTTGGAAATCCTATTACGGGATAAAATAATGGGAAAAGAAAAATACAACCAAAATACCACTATAACACCAAGGGAAAAATAAATTAATGGGAACGAGACTAAAAATGAGGAAAAGATCAAAATGATGAAAAATGAGACAAAAGAGACAATCAATCAAACACAATGAGCTCAAAATGAAATAAAAATGAATATATATTGAAAACAATCCAATATACGGTTCAGAAAAATACAAGAGATATAAAATACACCAAAAATGAAAAATACACTCCAAAATACATAAAATGAAAAACAGGGGTTACAGCAGCTTTAGGTACCAAGACGGACTTCAGCACTGCTTTTCATCCTCAGACCGATGGGCAGACCGAGAGAGTCAACCGTATTCTTAAGAATATGCTTCGAGGCTGTGTACTAGACATTAGAGGTAGTTGGGAAAGGCATTTAGCTCTGGTGGAGATTGCCTACAATAGTTTTCAGGCTCGTATTGGGATGGCGCCGTACGAAGCTCTGTATGGCAGGAAGTGAAAAACACCTGTCTGTTGGTTCGAACTTGGGAAGCGGCAGATGTTTGGGCCTGAGATTATGCAACAGACCTCTGAAAAGATCGATCTAATTAGGAAGATATTGGTGGATGCTCAGAGTAGGCAGAAGAGCTATGTAGACAACCGGAGGAGAGACCTTGAGTTTGAGGTTGGCGACTTTGTCTTTCTGAAGGTTTCACCTACCAAGTGTGTGATTCGCTTCGGCAGAGGTGGGAAGTTGGCCCCGAGATTTATAGGCCCGTACAAGATATTAAAGCGGATTGGGAAAACTGCTTATCGGTTAGAGTTGCCAGAAGAGTTGTCTCAGGTGCACAATGTCTTTCACGTGGCTATGCTGAGAGGGTACATTCCAGATCCTACTCATCATTTGCCCGAAGTACTGGAGGGTTTGCAGTTGGATCTGAGTTACATTGAGCTTCTGGTTGAGATTGTCGATCGTCGGGAGAAAGTCTTGAGGAAAAAGACGATACCGATGGTCAAAGTAGTCTGGAGAAACAAATTGGTTGAAGAGGCTACTTGGGAATCTGAGGAGAAGATGATGAAAGATAATCCTGAGTTCTTTGTGTGATTTGTATCATCTTTTCTTTTCTTATCTCTTCTTGTATTTCTGTTTTCTCACTCTTTAAGTGTAGTTCCAGGGACGGAACTATTCTAAGGAAGAGTAGTGTAACACCCTAATTTTTATTTATAAGATTTTGTGATTTTACGTATTTTGCACGTATGATTTCATTTGTATAATTTCTCGTATAAAATATTTTTATATAGTATTTTTTCTCTTTATTTTCCAAAAATTATTCTATTTAAAAAGCCTAAATTAAATCTAAGCCTAATTGTCTCTTTTAAGCCCACTCTATTAATTAATTAATTTAATTATTTAAAGGCCATAGTTAGATTGGCCCATTAGTGAGCCCATTTACTTTAATTCTCTTTTGAAATGGTCTAACTTGTAGTGTAGACTCATTTCATGGACAATTAAATTTGTCACAAGAACAAATTTGGAAACGAGGGACACTAGGTGGCATGTGCATGCAACTGAAGTGTGCATTAAACACCCTTTTTCACCTAGGCCGGATAGGATAGGAGAAAGTGGGAGAGATGGAAATGGTGGAGAGGTAGTTGTTCATCGTGGGTAGTTTCTATAACTCCCTAGTACATCTTGGCCCTTAATCTCTTACCATTTGATCTAATCCTAGCCCTCCATTCACCCTAAAAAATTGTATAAATACCCCCTCCCACACTCTTCATTCTCAGTGCAAAATTTTGAAAAGGAAGAATAGAAAGAAAGGGAAAAAATACAAGTGGTAAGGCAAAAGATTGAGGAGTTTTGTGAGTTGAAAAGAGTGAGTGTTATGTGTGTTCTTCAATCCAAGGAGGAGGCCGGCATTTTAGGGACCAAGAAGGGAGAGGCTCGGGTTCTAGCTTGATCAAGGAGAAGTGACTTTCGTGGCTTGATCAAGGAGAAGAAGGCTTGGCTTATTCGTTGTAGGAGATTCTCTATGAGATCTTTTGATTTTTCTCTCCATTTAAGGTGGGTGGTTCTCTTAAACTTCTAATTAGACATCATGTTAGGATGTGATTGATAAATTAAGGAGAAACTTTAACTAATCAAGCTATGCGTTATATAAAATGAGACAAATTGCTATTAGTTGAATGTGTGTTAAAAGAGAGTTAAATTGATTGCAAAACTATGATTTGTTAATGTAGATGTTTACCATGCTACCATGCTCTATTTGTTTGTGCTAAATTTAGATTACATGCTTATATGTTGAATAATTGGAGAAAGAACTATGGAAATATGTAGCTTTGATTATTGAGTTGTTAATTGGCATGAAAAATGAAGTTTATTGCTGAGATAATTGTACTTTATTAATAAAAATAGTATTTGTGACATAGGAAAATTTTAAGTATAAATTATAGGGAGGATATGATTATTATTCCTAAATTCGAAAATTTAAGAACCAAATGAACTAAGAAGCAAATTATGTGGTTTGTATCAAAAATCAATTTTTAATTTATTAAAATGTCGTACTGAGATGAAAAATAAAATCTGGAGTTTTTGAATAAATTTGGAGAAGGAAAGAACTCAAAAACATTCATTTTTGTAAAAATTCGAAAAGAGCAGAGACCTAGCTTATAACCCCACTAATCTAAACCATATCAGTTTAGCACCTTGGCCATACTGGTTAGTCAGTGCAGTGGGTTTCGGTTATTGTAGTCGTGGGTCTAGGTTTGGTGGTCTTGGGTTCGAAACCTGGCATGAGCATTCTGGTTTTTTTTTTCTTTTTCAAAATCTCCGAAACCAGGGCACACTTTACCTTAATTATTTCCCTTTCCTTATTGTTGTGACGCCTAGGCCTCTCCGGCTTTCGGTGGTGGTTGGTTACCCTGTGGTCGTGAGTTCGATTCCTGGCCTCGGCAGGAATTTAACTTTTTGATTACTCTTTTTGGTTTTAAAATTGATTTGTGACTTTAAAAATTTGGGGAAAATACTATAATTATTCTAAAATTATGTGACCTAAAAAAAAATAGTTGGGCATGATTTTAACTAAAGTAAAGGTGGTTTAGAAGCAAAGAATTAAGTAGAATTGCATGAAGTTGATATTTGTGTAAATATGAAAAGTGATTTTTATGAGAGGATTACGCTAAGTTACAAAAGAGGAATTTGAATGAAAGAAAGTTTAAGTGTGTTATCTATGGATGTTATTGCCTAATTTGAGTATTGTATATAAGTGAAAAATACGACCTTATGACTATGGAATTGAGTAAAGAAAAGAAACTATAGTATGAGAATCTAAGGTATTATTGGAAAGAAATTTTGAGCATGAAATACAAGAACTTAAGATTGAACTTGATATGTGAGTTTTGATTCATAGAATTAAATAGAAATCATGATTATTGTGGAAAAGAGCTTATAAGTATAAAGACTCAAGTTTGTGATTATGAATTGAAATTGAGAACTAAAGTGTAGTTAAGCCTTATACCGGTAGTGAAAAAGAAATATGTTGAAATGAAATTTGAAATAAAAAGACCAAGATTTGGGTCATGTTGAATAAATGGTTAAGACCGGTATAGTGGAAGGGCTAACTCTAGAGAATTAATTTTGTTCATGATTCAAATAACTAAGGACTAGATACATAGTGAAGATGTGATGAAAATAAGATAAAAACACGAGTATGAGGGCCTCGGAGCTACGGTGTGAGGGTAATCACAGGCTGTCTTCACAATGCGTCGTGACATGACGTGGATATGTCTCCAGGAGTCCTTACTGCAGACGACGCTCGTGGGGTGTTTGGTGACTGTGGATGGTGTCATGTCCCATGACGTAGGCTGAATTGTCAATAGGTTCTTCACGATGCGTCGTGACATGACGTGGGATTCCCCCCTAAGCTGCCTGGACATGAGCTCATAACTCATAGAATATCTAGGATACTTATCATAGTTACAGTAGTAGTTTAAGACATGACGAGGGATTGAACCCTACAAGATAAAGAACGGTTAAGGGCTTGCCCTCAGAACTATGTAGTATGGGATGCATAGAATCTGAACAAGTGCACATTAGTGTCATGTAATATACATAACTGCATTAAGGACTAAGTGCACTGCACGACACGACATCTATAGGATAGTCCCCTGTAGTTCTGGTTGTGATCAAGTTTGTGGTTTGTTTAAGTATTTGAAAATCGTTATACTATTCGACATAGAGAGGATAGCCGTGTATAATATTTCGTCGGTTGTAAGAAACTGACACGCCATAGTTTTTATGCAGGGTAAAGTGATTAACAAGACTAAAGAATGCAAGCTGATTAAAGATTGATTCAAGTGTTGTACATTTTCAATTCATGTAATTTATTGTACATTACTTCCGCTGAAAATATGTAATGTAAGTGTAAACTCTGATGTAACAAAAAGTTTTTATTTCCTTGTAAAATTGTACGAAAGAAGTGTAAAGATTCTGTGGAACTTCGAATTCAGTATGTTTTGGAATTCGGGGTGTTGCATTTTGGGATACCTCTAGTAGTACAATTTGGGAGTTCTCTTCTTGGAGCTTCAGACAGCGATAATGATTAGTTTTGGGGTTTTGACGGTGCTGGTGGTAGAGATGGTTCTGAAGGTATTGGTGGTGGAGATGGTTCTGACGGTGCTGGTGGTGGAGATGGCTCATCTTCGTGGAGGCCTGGTGGTGAAGATGGCTCATCTTCGTGGAGGTTCGGCACTGATTGCAGTTATTCATGGGGATCTCCTTCCTCAACCAAATCTTCATTCGAGTGATCGTCGCTACTTGCATCCAGATTATCACCTCTTATATCCAATTGATCAGTCTGAATGGTAACCACTTCATCATAGGCAAGAGTTTGAACTTCACTTCGGTACTCCCATGAAGTTTAACCTCAGAGGAAAAACACATCTCATTTTCACGGAACACAACATCCATAGTCACAAACATCCTTTGAGTTGGTGGGTGATAGCACCGATATCCTTTCTTATCCTTTGCATATCCTACGAAAACACATCGTATAGCTCGAGGAGTTAACTTATTCCGCTCATGTTGATGAAGGTGGATGAATGCAACATACCCAAACACACGAGGTGGCAAGTTGACGACTGTTGGAGCATTCACAGCTTCAGTTAATGCCTAAAATGGTATGGTAAAATTTAGGATACTAAAGGGAACTCGGTTGATCAAGTATGCAGCAGAAGCAAGAGCTTCCCCCAATACATGAGTGGCATATTGCCCTGAATAAGGGAAGTACGGACCACCTCGAGCAAGTGTCTGTTTTTTTTTTCTGTAACCCCATTCTGTTGTGGTGTATACGAGCATGTGATCTGGTGAACAATCACGTGTTTCACCAAATATTGTTGCAGATCTGAACTCAGGTCTCACCGCCATTATCACTCCTATGAACTTGTATCTGTGTTTTATACTACGTCATAACTTACTTGTGAAATTTCTGAAATAAACCACTAACTTCACTTTTAGACTTCATCAAACAAATCCAAGTCATATGAGTACAATCATGAATAAATGTCAAACCATTTTGCTCCACAAACGATAGTGTTTTTGGATGGACCCTAAACATCAGAATGAATAATCATAAATGGGAGAAAGCTTTTACTTAGATTTGGAGGAAAAGAGACACAGTGACTTTTTTCGAGTACACACACATCACACCGAAAGGTAGAAATATCCAACTTCAAAATTAAACTTGGAAATAATTTATGCAAATATCCAAAAGAAGAATGCCCCAGACATCGATGCCATAGCCAAATCTCTGATTTCTTCTTCTCCCCCTCGGATCCTTCCACAGATAGAGCTTGATTCAACTTGCTTGAACTTTCAGATTCTAAAGCCAGGTAGTAGAGCTTCCTGTACGTCTAAACCCATAACCAATAGTCTTGCGAGTCCGAATATCCTTAAACATACGATAGGAGGGCCAAAAATCCACAATACAATGTAAAGCATTAGTTATTTGGGCAACATATGACAGATTAAAATTCAAGGATGGCACAACTAGTACATAATCTAAGGTTAGGGTTTTTGTGAGAGATATGGGACCATCGCCAGTAACGGTAGTAGGATCACCGTTAGCAGTGGACACATTGAATTTGGTAGATGGTTTTAAGGTTTGGACTTGTCTGAAATTAAAAGTCATATGGTCGATAGCACCTAAATCAATTATCCATGAATTATTCATAATAGAGGCAGAAATATTAAATAACTTACCATAATTACCTGTAGCAGTAACTAATGTAGAGGCTGATCTAATACTCTTTTCAGCTTGATCGAAAACTCCAATGGTGACAGTGGGTTGATTGCAATTCATCTTCCGAGTATCCCTACTATGATCCCAGTTCTCTGGATAGCCGATAATCTTATAACAACGAGCTTTCGTGTGACCGATCTTGCCACAATGAGTACACTTCCTTGACTCTTACGGTAGTTTTTGTTTTGGTCCCATGGTGAAGAACAGCAAATAGCAACACAACAAGCACTACTAACAGCAACGTGCACACAGCAGCACGTGCAACCCACGTACACGTACACAGCAAGAACAACGACAAGAGAAAAACAACGGACACGGCAAACACACATGCAACCAACAGAGACAAACACACGTGCAATCAACTATGCAGCAACAACAGCATGTGTATACAGGAACACGTGCAAACAACAAACACCAACAATGCCCAATCAAAACAGCAAACACCAACAATACCCAAACAAATGTCAGATCTGGGGAATGTCGACGAGATCGGGATCGAAAGGGTGACTGGAGATCAGTGCTCCCCTTTTTGACGGAATCGGGAGGACGACAGGGGTCGTCGACGAGATCGGGAGCCAAACAGCAAAAACAGGGATCGCTTGCGGATCTGTGATGACGAGAGATCGGGGTCGACGACGGATCAGGAGACTTCGGAATCGGTGCGACGGCTTCGGGTGGTAGTGGCTATGGGCGTCGGAGAGCAGTGGCTTTGTTAATCAAAGTGGGGAGCATCGATGGTAGCGGAGGCAATGGTGAGGTAGCGGCAGCGACGACTACTGCAGAGATCAATGATAAAGAAGGAGAAGGGAAGAAATCGGGGTTTGAAGCCGTCGGGATCTTCGAAGTTGAGGGTTCGACAGAGATCAACAGGAAAAAGGCAACTATGGAAGCAGTCAGAATTCGATCAGACGATGGGTCGATGGTCGGAGTTAGATTTGGATCTGGATCAAGGGTTCGGGGAAGGCAGAGATCTGCACCTCCTTTTTCTTCTTCTTCACTTAGCCTAGATCATTTAGGCTCTGATACAAATTTGAAATCAAATCTGGGAAAAAAATTATATTTTCTTGTTATTCATTCTTCTACTGTTTTTCTCTTTATATACACATTAGTTTATTGGAGAAGGGGTACAATTGATTGAGAAGATTAAGGAGATGATAGATTTGAGAGAATCTGTTCCTATAAATTAGGAAATAGAATATACAGCTCATACCATACTAAATATTTTAACAAATATAACCATGTAATTAAAGTTGTATGATGGATCTCTTTTGACAATCGATGTAAACACTTTTGATTGTTTCCTACTCTTCTTAGAAAGAATGTCTATTATCTTCAGATTAACTGAAATTTCAACACTATTAGTTTGTTATATCCATCTGTTACTCAGCCGAGTATGCTTTCACTTAGTTTTCTAATATCCAAATTCTAACCTAAAGAATGTAGATTTTGGTCGCATGGTTGAAATATTGATACTGAGGGCTTGTTTGCTTGATGAGTTTACCCAACTGACATCATTACGTGGGTAAGGCAACTCTTCCTGGTGGCCTCATAGTATATCTTTTCTAGCTTGAGTTCAAGCCATACAATTTCTGTTTTAATTGATTGAAAGATTGATTTTATCAAGTAATTGAGTTATAGTTATCTTTGATTGAAATATTTTATATTCATGCTGGACCTACAAAAATGTAGATAGATGAATTTGTAAAACTCACTGGGGACCAACTTTTTCCTTTCTATGCTAAAATTTTGGGCGCTACATTACCACTGATATGTGATGAAGATGAGAAGATAAGAGTGGTAAACTTATTGTTTTTTTTTGTTTGCACTTTTCATATTATTTTATATATTTATTTCTTATGCCTTTGTATTATATTTTAGTTTGTTATATCTATCTGTTACTCAGCCTAGTATGCTTTCGCTGGGGACCAAAGTTTGTGTTCACATTTAATAATCTAGAAATTTAGTAGTGATGCACTGGATACGATTATCCTATTTGGCTACAAAAACAAGAAATCCTTTAGCCTCAAATATCTCGGTTTATCTCAATACTCTATGGTTTGCCACATTATTTTGGTTTCTTCTTAATCTCTATACATCTCTTTTAATGTTTACCTCTTCTGTTATATTAGCACTTATCCTGTCTTTCTTGATTGGCTCAATCAAAGTCCATCTAGCCATCGAACACTAATCAAAGCACATGCCCAAATGGGCCAAACCTTTGTGATTGGTTCTTCTCATTTTATACTCAATTGAAGCTACATCTAGTTCTAATATCTTATGAATTTCTTATTCCATTTAGTATTTTGCCATTCATCCATCTCAACATTCTTATATCAGATGTGCTCACTTTATGAAGATATTTCTTCTTAATTGCCCAAATTCTTTAGGATTCATTTCCTGCATAGAATTTGCATAGTTTTATGCTGGCTTTTGTCAAAATTTGGATCATATTGTGTGATATGGGTCAGATGACGTGGCCCCTCCTGGGCCACCAGATCCCCTCAAAATCCGCTCTCCCCTGATCATTAGATCAACCCAGAGCCCTCATGGGCTTCTGCCACGTCGGGCCCACGAGCAAATGAGTCCAAACCCGGCCCAGCAATATCTCAGACCCGTTTGCTCTGCCTATAAATACCAGGCCCCCTCCTTCATTCAAAGGTAATCAATCTTTCCCCTCTAAAAACCCTAGCTCTTGTTACCTTCCAATGACTGACTAGATCGTCGGAGCGCCTATCACCGGGATCTCTCCCGATGTTTTTAGGCAGAGTACAGGTACACAAGACCGAGTAGAGCCCCGAAGATCCAAGCCAAGCTACTGGATCCAAGCTGAGCATCCGTCCTCCATCTCACTCCTACTACTCCTGAGCTGCTCCCTCAGCCAAGGGTCGAGCGTATAACCTGTACCGCGACTTCCACTATACAAATTGAGATAACTCACACCTATTACAATCGACCGTTTCCTCTCCAAGTCTGGAGAGAAGTCACTGCCGTTCTTCAAAGGCTCTGCACGGAACCGGAGACTTCGAATGGGGCACTCAGCAGTAGGAGGTGTTCGCCCAATTAAAAGAGTACCTCGCCAATCCTCCACTCTTTAGCAAACCCGAGCCGAGCGAGCCTCTCTGGCTTTATCTTTCGGCCTCGGAAAGCGTACTCAGTGCTGTTCTCGTTCGAGAAGAAGATGGAGTCCAAAAGCTGTTGTTCTATGTGAGAAAAGTCCTGCTCTCAGGCCGAGACCAGATATGCAAAAATTGAGAAGGTGGCATACGCCCTGGTCATGGCCGCACGGAATCTCCGCCCTTATTTCCAGGCGCACTCAATTCAGGTCCTCACAGACCAGCCTCTGAAGGCCTTCCTTCACAAGCCCAAGAGCTCCGGCCACCTGGTCAAATGGTCGTTCGAGCTCAGTCAATACGACATCGGCTATCAACCAAGGATAGCAATCAAGGGACAGGCCCTCGCCGAATTCATCACGGAATGCACCATCTCCGAGAAACTCGAAAGTGAGGAGGCCGACCAGACATGGGAAGTTTACGTCGACAGCTCTTCCTACGAAGCGGGGAGTGGCGCGGGCATCATTTTGCAAGGACCCGACAACTTCCTTCTCCAATATTCCCTCTGCCTCAACTTTCCAGCCTCTAACAACGAGACAGAATATAAAGCTATGATCTCCGAGCTCACCCTAGCACACTAGGCAGGCGCCAGACAGATCAGGGTCTTCAACGACTCTCAGCTCGTGGTCAACCAGATCCCCAGAGAGTACGAGGCCTATGACGATCGGATGATCTGATATTTGGTCGTGGTCCGGCGGCTGTTTACATCCTTTGACGATTTCACAGTCCTAAGGATTCCAAGAGAGCAGAATGCCCAAGCTGATGCCCTATCGAAGTTAGCCTCCTCGTCCTTTGAAGGTCTTGACCGCACCGTTCTGATCAAAGTACTCCTGAAGCTGAGTATCGACCTCCCCGAGACCCTCTGTATAGACGACGAAGCTTAGCCTGACGATTGGACCACTCCCATTCGAAAGTTTTTGATCGAAGGAGAGCTCCCCCAAGACCGAGCCGAGGCCAGGCGGATCAGGGTCCGCTCAGAAAGGTTCGCCATGATCAACGAAAACCTCTTCAAATGCTCGTACACAACGACTAACGAAAGACCCTACCTCCTCTGCATAACCCCTGACGAGGCCAAGTATGCTCTCAAGGAGCTCCACGAAGGAATTGGCGGGTGCCACATGGGAAGCTGATCGCTTGCCCGAAAGGCTCTGAACCACGGGTATTACTGGCCCACGATGTTGCAAGATGCCCTGGCCCTGGTCAAAAAGTGTGGTCCTTGTCAAAGATTCTCCTCAGTGAGAAGGGTTCCACAAGCAAACCTCCGCTCCCTGGCTAGTCCGACCCCCTTTGCTATGTGGGGGATGTGTTAGGGTTATATACTGAAAGCATCACTTTTGTATTAACTTTATTTACCTTTTTTTTTGAATGAGAATCATATGGGCATATGTTTGTATATTGTGTTTATTATAATATTAATGCAAGTATCTGATATTCTATAAGGTTGATAATATGGTGTGAGGTGACACAGAAGATCATATTATCAGTTCCCTATGGAATATATAAATAGTTCACAACCTAGACGGACTTGGACAATCCATTGGAAAGGTTGTAGTGTAATCTGGTATTAGTCTATCTTGACTATAAGTTTACACTAGTACACTTTGTGTGTATTGAACAGGACCACTTGAGGTTGTTCTCTTTGTACTGACTACAAAAGAGAACAAACACCTCTGTTATTATGGATGCTTATGCTCTTAATCCAGATATAATAACAGACATGTATATGCAGTGTGCATTATTTTGACTCATAAAAGAGTGAGATTCATTATGGATCAACAACCTCTATGAATTGGGTAATAGCATTGTATGTATGATGGGCTGTTGATTGTAAAAGGAATCCATGTCCCGATACGTCGGGTTGATGATGTCCCCTTAAGGAGCTCATAAGGATTGTCATGTAAACCCTGCAGGTGGATTACATCCGACATGACAAATAAAGTTGAGTGGTACTACTTAAGGATAAAAGATGTCGATCAATATAGTTGTCAGTAACTTAATTTGATCGACGGACATTCGATATCTTAACATGGGGAGCTGAACGAGCATATAATAAAAGGAGCCCATAAATATAATTTGGGATTAGGAAGGTAGTGCAACAATAGCTTTTTCGGTGGACCGAGCTATTGTTAATGGGCCTGGGTTGTGTGTTCGGGCTGAACACGGGATACCCAGATTCGTTAGGAGACCTAACTTTAATTTCTCCTCATGGTCCCTGCCGTAGCCTTATATATATATCCTCTATTCTCTGGCCGTCAGATTATTATCAGAGATAAGAAGTTTTCTCTAAATTCGTGATTCACGTAAGGAGAGAAAGAGAGGTCAGCCAAGGAGAAGAAAGGTTGGGAGACCGTCGCCCACCCGACGTCCAACCCGAGGAAGGAATACGTGCAGAAGATCTTGGGGTCGCTGACGGCTCGAGGTTGCTAGAAACTATCATCTTCTTCTCATCGCATGTATAATTCGTGAACCCTAGATTCCGCTATAAAGGGTTAGATCACGTATTAAATCTGTTAAGCTTTTATGATCGATACGCACACCAATCCGTGGTCTTGGGAATCATCGCAGTTCCATCAGGATGGACCTGGTAGGCCCCTTTCCAAAAGCAACGGGCCAAATGAAGTTCCTGATAGTAGCGATCGACTACTTCACAAAGTGGATCAAGGCCGAGCCCCTGGCCACGATCACCGAGCAGCAAACCCAGCAATTCTTCTAGAAATACATCATCTGCCGGTTCAAAATTTCACACATACTCATTACGGATAATGGGACCCATTTTGCGGGTAAGAATTTTAGAAAGTTCTGCGAGGATCTCGGAATCCAGCAATGCTTCTCCTCAGTGTGCCACCCACAGTCAAACGGTCAGGCCGAGAACGCGAACCGCCAGATCCTTGACAGCCTGGAGAAACAGCTTGATAATTCTTCCAAGCGATTATGGGTCAACGAGTTACCAAGCGTTCTCTGGGCCCATCGAATGACGAAGAGAATCCCCACGGGGGAGTCGCCATTTAATCTAACTTACAGCATGGAGGCCATAATTCTCCTCGAGATCGGGCTCCCTTCGTCCCGAATCATGGCCTTTGATGAAGAAAGCAACTCGGCACAACTACGCGCCAGTCTGGACCTCACAGACGAGGTCAGGAAAAAATTTGCCATCAGATTGAATACATACCAGTAGAGGATCAAGAAGTTCTACAACAAAAGGGTACGTCCCACCAACATCAAGCTAGGGGACCTCGTCCTCCGATAGCTGGCAATATCTAACCTCGGCCAAAAAAGGAAGCTGCCTCTAAACTGGGAAGGCCAATACAAGGTTTTCAAAGTTGTACACCCCGGCACATACCGCCATACCGACCCGGAGGACAAGGATGTGAAGAGACCCTGGAACGCGGAGCACCCTATCAAATTTCTTGAAGGGGAGGATTAGCCCTTGTAAATACCCTCATGTAAATTATAAGATGTAATTGGCACGTCCTGCCTTATTTTGTAAAGTCAATATCATGTAATCATTTACCCCTCTTGGCCTCATGCCAGCTTTCTTAAAACAAGCTTGAGGCTCGGTGCTCGGATGACACCGCGAGCCAGAAAAGCTTCTCTTAAGGTACGGGGGCTCGGAATCGACCTTGAGAAAGGCCTTGGCTTCTTAAAGCCCTGTGGCCTTTATGCTTGGCGATGACCTCCAGTTACACTCATACTACCTATCCGAGAATAGGTATGGGGGCTCGGTATCGACCTCGAGCAAGGCCTTGGCTTTTTCAAGCCCTACGAACTTTACACTTGGCGATGACCTCTAGCTACACTCATAATAGCTTCTCCTAAGGTATGGGGGCTCGGCATCATCCTCGAGCAAGGCCTAGTCTTTTTAAGCCCTGCGACCCTTACACTTGACGATGACCTCCACCTACACTCTTACTATCTATCCGAGAAAAGGTATGGGGGCTCGGCATCGACCTCAAGTAAGGCCTTGGCTTTTTCAAGCCCTGCGACCATTACGCTTGGTGATGACCTCCAGCTACACTCATAATAGCTTCTCTTAAGGTATGGAGACTCAGCATCGACCTCGAGCAAGGCCTGTCAAGCCCTGTGACTCTTACGATCGGCGATGACCTCCAGCTACACTCATACTATCTATCCGAGAATATGTATGGGGGCTCGGTATCGACCTCGAGAAAGGCCTTGGCTTTTTCAAGCCCTGCAACCTTTACGCTCAGCGATGACCTCCAGCTACACTCATAACAGCTTCTCCTAAGGTATGGGGGCTCGGCATCAACCTCGAGCAAGGCCTGGGCTTTTTCAAGCCCTGCGACCTTTACGCTTGGCGATGACCTCCAGCTACACTCATACTACCTATCCGAGAAAAGGTATGGGGGCTCGGCATCGACCTTGAGCAAGGCATGGGCTTTTTCAAGCCCTGCGACCCTTACGCTCGGCGATGACCTCCAGCTAAACTCATATTATCTATCTGAGAACAGGTACAGGGGCTCGGCCCTCTGAGATTCTGGTTCTCCTCCCTACCCAAAAGTTTCTATTAAGATTTAGGGCGCTCGCCTTCGGCAAACACCCTGAGTCCCAAACCTTGAACCGGCATACCTCTCACCCGCTGGCAACTCGGGGTAAACGACCCTCGGAGCTGAAATCCGAATTGTCAGGGGGTGGCAGGGGAGCCACAGATCCGGGACTCTTGGCCAAGAATTTCATTTTTGGTGTGCCTGCCTTCGGCAAGCACCTCGAATCTCTCCCCCGGGATCGACCCATCTCTCACCCACTGACAACTCGGGGTTAACGGCCCTCGGAGCCGAAACCCCGAATTGTCAGCGGGTGGCAAGTAGGTCACCGGCAATTCCTGGTGAACAACTGATAAAGGGTGAGGGTTATATAGCCCCCCGGAGAGGAGCATTTATGATATCGGGGAGTACAAACGGCAGAAGATGAAACGTCTCCATTAATTTTTATCGGAAGGCAAAATGTCCCTTATTAAATGCTATCTACGAGGAGTAACGGTTCGGCTCCTGAGCGAAGCCACAACCCAACGGCTCTCTCTGCCTCGACATCGACCCTGAGCAAGGCCACACTCGGCGATGGCCTCGAGCTATGCTCCTGCCAGTCTCATTTAACTAATTATCAAAGAAATCGAAGTTTTGATTACTCATGGAGCACCACGAACGGCCACACAATACAATGAAGATATTACAAATCACTTGGCTTAAAACTCAAACTTAGTGCTCCCCACGGGACCCTCCGCATGCTCCACCTGCACAGCTTGTAAGGACGTCCCGGCAACGGAACTCTACGCGTCGACAAGCATCGTCGTTTCAAGATAAAAGGTCGGAGAAGGACCCAATACGGAATGGCTTCCTCCCTCGAACGGACCAGTGCCTAGCATGAGCTTCAACCTCCGATTTTCCGACTCCTTCTCTACGACGGCCTCGCAAAGAAAGGACTCCGAAGCCGGTCACCTTGTGGAGGCATCCGAGATTGACCAGTTCATCTCGACTCTCCCCCAGTCCCAGTCGGCTATGGCCTTCTTCAAGCGAGCGGCTTCTAGGCTAAGCTCCTTAGACTTGTTCATAAAATAGTTTACCACGGCCTCTCGATCACGAGCCTGCTTACGATGGCGAGGCAGCACAATCTCCTTGGACCCCATCTCATTTTGGAGCCAGAAGACTTCTACGGAACGCAGGTCGGCGCCGAGGGCCTCGTGCGTCTATCAAGAAGAGGGGAAAAGAAACGGGTAACTAAAGAAGCTTGCGAAAAACTAAAAGTCATAGAGGATCAGCCAAAAATCTTTTCTTTTATAAATTCAAAAATTCGGGTTACAAAAAGCGGCGTCCAGTCCGCGCAAGGCAAAAAATACAAGTCAAAAGAAAGTAAAAATTCCTAAACTACTTTTTACAGGGGGGACGGCACCTCTTCAAAGGTCAGATCGCCCACGGCCCCCTCCTGATGGGGGATCTCCGTCTCCTCCTCGTCCTCGCCGACAGGCATCGGCAGATGCACGGGAAGCCGCCACCCAAAGTGAAGGTGGTCGACCCGAGCTTCTGGGTAGACCTGCAGGAAGTGCTCCTTGGCCTAAGCATAGGCTTCGTCCTGAGCCTGGATCAGAGCGTCCGCTAAGGCATTCTGCATCTCCTCAGCTTTAGCCTTGGCCTTAGCCTGAAAATGCGCCAGCTCGTTCGAATGACGGTCTTGCAACGAGGCCATCTAAGCTTGGAAGACCGTCTGGGCTGACTGGGCCTCCGTCAGCTCGTCCTTCAGTTTAGTCCCCTCATGGAAATACTTGTCGGCATTCCTCCTCTCGACAAGCACCTCCTTCTCCAGGCACTTTTGGAAGTGCTGCCCCATGGAGCAATGCCTGGCCGAGAAAGATCAAGTTAGAAAAATTTCTAAATTCTATGCATAAAGCGAATACCAAACACTTACCGAAATGAGCACCTAAGCCCACCTCATGTAGGCCGTTGCGGACGTCTCTGTTGCCAGAGTCATCCGATCCCGCTCCGTGGCGAGATGCTCTACCACCTCCAGCGACACCGGCCCTCGGTTAGGGTATCCCCAGCCTTGACCCCCCAGTCCGAGACGTGCGGCCTCAGGGCCTACCTGCCCACCATCTCCTTGGCATCGGGGCGAAGTGGCGGGAGCACCTCTTTCAGGATGGTGGCAACTTTATTACTACCAGAGCTCACCCCCGGTTCCTTTGTCGACCTCGACGAGTGGTGGTGCTTCTTGGTCCTCTTCAGGGACGGCTCCATAGGCCCTGAGGCCGGCCCTTTATTGGGCCCTGCTGCCGAGGCGGCCTTCTTCTCTTGGTCGGCCCTCCTCTTGGCGGCTATGGCCAGCATGGCCTGTCGGTTGTCGAGCTTCTTGGCATACATCTCTACAAAAAGAAAGAAAAAGGAAAAAATGTTAACACGAAGGCAGGAAGATAAACAAATTAGAAACAAAAACATACTAGGGTCGGCTAGGCTCAGTCCGGCTCGGGCCAGGTGCAACTCCGTGACGCACGGCCACCCTATGCTATGCCCTTCCACAATCTTCTCTAATGTCGCCCACTCTTTATCCGTCAACTTACTACGCTTAGGGGGCTTGTGGTTCGGCTTACTAAAATTCCAAAAAGTTGGAATCTTCCAAGGCTTCTCACTCCGGTCAATAAAATACTTCTCCTTTCATCCTTTGATGGAGTCCAGGTGGCCGTGCATCACCCTCCTGTGAGGACGCGGCGACAGGTAAAAATTCCCTCCGTATCTCCGAGTGAGCTAATCCCTAGGATGGCACAGAAGTACGCGAGCCTCGGCTTGATCCCCTTCTCCTGGCACTTTAGAATGAAGCAAACCAGGTGTTTCCACAAGTTGGGGCCATATTGCATTGGACTCAGCTCCCCCCACTTCAAAACCCTCACGATGAACGGGTGCAACGGCAGCCTCAATCCCGAGACGAAGGCGTCCTTGGGAAACATGCAGAAGCTCAACTCCAGCACTGTGGTCGGACGAATTCTGGGGTTCGGCATCAGAAGTTCGAATTCCTTCGGAATGAAGTAGGCCGACCTTAAGATATGCAGGTAGTCCGCCCTCAAAGCACACTGGACGTTGTCCATCTTGATCATAGACCGATCCGAGTCCTGTAGCAATGAGGTAAACGCGAGAAGTACCTCCACTTCGTCAGGGTACATCCTGATCGACCCTGGGTTTTTATTGGACACGGAGAGAAACTTTAACCCGGGCTCGGATCCGTATTTGTCTGGCGAGCCCGGACTATCGGGACGAATCCACTTCCATTTTCTCTTGCGAGGGCAAAGCTTCTTCTCCGGAGATGGGGTCGATAATGGGGGCAGAGGTGGAAGATCTGTTTCTTCCCCAACTACCTCTCCGGCAGTTCCTCCTTCTCCCTTTTCCTGATCGTTGCCACTCTCGGTTCCCCATTCGGGCCCCTCCTGGTCGTCCTCCATGCCAAACTCCTCCCACTTAGGGTCTCCTTCCTCGTGCTCCCCCTCCTCAACGAACTCCTCCCCCTCATGGTCTCCTTCCTCGTGCTCCCCCTCCTCAACGAACTCCTCCCCCTCATGGTCTCCTTCCTCGTGCTTACCCTCCTCCACAAGCTCCTCTCCTGGCCTACGGACTCGTAAAGGGGGCACGTCATAGACAACGACACCCTTGCCCCCCGATCCTAAGTCTGACTGAACCTCCTCCTTCACTTCAAGGTCACCAAGAGACCAAGATGTCGACGCCGACTGGACTTCCTCCTCATAAAGATCTGAAGAGCTTGCCTCTGAGCCAGACTGAGAGCGCGACATTACAAATCAAAAATACTAACCTAGTATACCGAGAAACAGTCGTTGACGGCTATAAGAGAAATTTCTGTTGTCTTAGAGATTGAGCGCAAAGTGGAGAAATGAAAAAGGGGGGGGGGGTGGGAGATTTATAATAGAGGATGGGACTCCTCGGTTTTCGCGAAAAGATCTAACCATTGGATCTTGATCCAACGGCCACCGGGATCTAAAGCGCTTCGATTCTCACGCCTATGACGTCAGCCTAGAGTGCAAAATTACCTCTTTACCCTCAGCCCTATCACCTGGTACAACAGCTCAGAACGCATGGCTAACTACTGGAGTATTACCCCAGGCTTTTCCAGCAGGTCTGGGGCTCGACAATCGGATGTCACCGCTAGCCACAAAAGCTTCTCCAACAAGCTTGAGGCTCGATGCTCGGATGGCACCGCAAGCCACAAAAGTTTCTCCAACAAGCTTGCGGCTCGACGCTCGAATGTCACCGCGAGCCACAAAAGCTTCTCCAACAAGCTTGAGGCTCGACGCTCGGATCGCATCGCGAGCCACAAAAGCTTCTCCAACAAGCTTGAGGCTCGGTGCTCGGATGTCACCGCGAGCCACAAAAGCTTCTCCTACAAACTTGGGGCTCGGCGCTTAGATGTCACCGCGAGCCACAAAGGATCTTACACCCTAAGCATTAAATGAGATGAAATCATTAGATTTCATTCGGCTGCCAATACCAATACACCATCCCACCGATGACAAACCACAAATAAGCTCCTACAAGCTTGAGGCTCGACGCTCGGATGTCACCGCGAGCCACAAAAGCCTCTCCTACAAGCTTGAGGCTCGGCGCTCGGATGTCACCACCAAACCACCAAAGCTTTTTCAACAAGTTTTTGGGGCTCGATGCTCGGATGTCATCGCGAGCCACAAAAGCTAATCCTACAAGCTTGAGGCTCGGCGCTCGAATGGCACCGCGAGTGTAACGCCCCGAAATCCGTAGACTGGGAAACCGTGACATAAGCCAGAATCTTTTCTTCGATTAGCCACAATACACAGAAAAGACAGGAAAATTTAAAACATTTTATTCAACACAAATGTATTACAAATCCGAATATTACAAAATTGCAGTACATTACGATAGTGTTACAATAATACCTTTACAATCCCAAGTGTTACAACTTCCACATATTACATCAGAGTACAATGAATAAATAACAACACTTGGTATTTCGCTTGGATGCTTTCCAACAAATAAATAGATTAAAAACTGTTACAATGGAACAATAATAACAACATGTAATGTAGCGGAAATGGAAACGACTCTTGCTTCTCTCGTCTTGAGTCCTCCTGAATCCTGTACCTGTACTTGTACAATCCAGTACCTATTGAAATGGGGGCGTCAGTATTCACTGGCGCTTTAAGGCTGATAACTAGCAACAATTCTCCACTTAAGCAAACAGATTAATGGAAAGAGAAACGTGTATATATAATTGATGTGTCTGTGTATGCTATGCCTTAGACTTTAATACATGATTGACTAACGCCAAGATGTTCTTATTCTAATACATGCAAGTCTCCGGAACCGTATGCAACCCATACTACATACGTCCCATCTCAGGTCGTTTCTTCATATATAGGGATTCGAACCCTCGTTAAGAACCGTATGCATCCCTTTGACGGGAAGGTACAACCCAATAACACCGCCTAGTATCGGCCTATGGGACATGTCGGATCATAAGGAATCACCCTTAACACCAACTCTTTCCCTTCAGTAAAAATAATAATAAGTAAAGTTTAAGTAGTAATAGCCATAAGTTACTACCCTAACGATGTCACTAAGCCCAAATAATCTCACAGGGTTTTCAATAACTTCCTTATGATTATTCTGATCCAACTCATGGCCTATCGATCTAAGACACCAATGACGGAAATCTCTCTTACTCATCATTAACCCTAACTCGGATCTCATCAACATTCTCGGCCCACGATCAACCCACATCAGTTAAGATCCGTCAATGCTCGAGGTGTTATTTATCCACAGTTTCTAAGGTGGTAAGATGCGATTCTTGATGGTCGATGGCCCCTACGGCAATTATGATTCCCTATCACTTCCCCTAACTCGGATCTCGTCAACATTCTCAGCCTGCGATCAACCCACATCAGTTAATATCCGTCGGTGCTCGAGGTGTGATTTATCCACAGTTTCCAAGGTGGTAAGATGTGAGTCTTGATGTTCGATGACCCCTAGGCTAGCTTTTATCTAGCTAACAATACTAGTGACTTTTCCAACCATTATTTACCATATATTGAAGATGAAACATGTGCACATCATATGGTCCTATTTCAATTAGAAACACATACAACTAGAACTCATGGGTTCTTTCCCAAATTGAACTAGGACAATATGCGACAGGTTCATGGGTTCTTTCTCAAAGTTGAGCTAGAATCACCTAGAACCTAATTGCATGGGTTCCTCGCCAATTCGAGCTAGAACTATCATGGAGCTAGTTTAATGGGTTTCTTCTTAAAAATCGAACTAGAAGAACTATGGAACATGGGTTCATTTCAGTAGTTCCATTGGATTAGCATGCAAGCTAACTCATGGGTTCCTTTTAGAATTTAATCGAAAGCACTACAATCGTATAACTCAAACATGCATGGATTCTTTTGAATCTAAAAACAACTACAAATCTCAAACATGGGTTCTTTACTAGAACTACTACAATAACACAACAATGCGTTCGTTACTTAGAAAAATTACAATAACTCAAGCATGGTATCTTTCTACAACTCAAGCATGAATACAATTCAAGTATGGGTTTCCTTCTACAACAACTCAACCATGGTATACTTTCTATAACTCAAGCATGGTATACTTACTATAATCAACTTAAGCATGGTTTCTTCGTATAACTCAAGCATGCTATACAGCTTAACATGGGTTTCTTCTACAACAACTCAAGCATGGTATACTTACTATAATCAACTTAAGCATGGTTTCTTCCTACAACTCAAGCATGGTATCTTTCTATAATCAACCTACAACAACTCAAGCATGGTATACAACGTAACATGGGTTTCTTTACTATAATCAACCTACAACAACTCAAGCATGGTATACTTACTAAAATCAACTCAAGCATGGGTTTCTCACTATAATCAACCTACAACAACTCAAGCATGGTATACAACTTAAGTATGGATTTCCTTCTACAACAGCTCAAGCATGGTATACTTACTATAATCAACTTAAGCATGGTTTCTTCCTACAACTCAAGCATGGTATACAACTTAACATGGGTTTCTTCTACAACAACTCAAGCATGGTATACTTACTATAATCAACTTAAGCATGGATCTTTACTACATCTCAGGCATGATGGGTTTCTTTTCTATAATCAACCTACAACAACTCAAGCATGGTATACAACTTAAGTATGGTATCTCTTACTATATCTCAAGCATGATGGGTTCACAAGCATGAATAGGTTCATAAGCATGAATAGGTTCTTTTTAATCTAGAATTTCTACACAACTCAAGCATGGTATCTTTTACTACATCTCAAGCATGATGGTTTTCTTTCTATAACAACTTAAGCATTGTATCTTTTACTACATCTCAAGCATGATGGGTTTCTTTCTATAACAACTTAAGTATGGATGGGTTCACAAGCATGAATAGGTTCTCTTTTTGACATAGAACACAGACATGGTAGGTTCATGAATTCACATAAGCATGGATGGGTTCTTTACTACAACTCAAGCATGAATAGGTTTCTAGCAACCTATAAAAGTTTAGAACATGCTACTAAAAGACTAAAAATAAATTATTACAACACAACTTCTTTAGGAAATTACAAGTCCTATATATTACAACGACTACATTTATTTAGCCTACAAATTACTACATACTACAACCCACTTTTCTTCAATCCTACAAGTTCCTACATACAATAAGAGCAACCTTTTATGAACAAGGGTTAGTAAAGAATGATTTCTTAACAATGTAGAGAGCAACATATAACAAAAACTTATCCTTTGAAAAGCTAGATGAGTTCTACAACCCTAGAATGGGTAAGTAAACATTCTTACTACACTAATATTTATATGCACATAGCTATAGTCCAAGTGGTCATTTGTGCTAACAAAATAACCATAATAACAACAAGAAGCATACATGGTTAAAGAAACAACCTTTATGTGTTTTAATTAAGTTCCACCACCTATCTTTTTCATGGGATCCTTTTGATCCCTACAACAACTTTATGCTTAATAATTAGTCCAAGTTATTTTTAGAACACACATACAACAAAAGTGGATAAGAATCCACACAAATAAAAAGAGAAAACTTTATCTTGATTTTTTCCCGTTCTTATGCACAAATCTTAGTCCAATTAGTCCAAAATAATTATCACAATAATACTAACCATACAAGGTCTCAAAAATCAATCTTTATGTGATTTTGTTGAGTCCTTTCAATCCATCTTTTTCATGGGATCATTTTGATCCCTACAAACATGCTTATGCTTAGAAATTTAGTTCAAGTTATTTGGGAATACAAAAACACAACAACACATCATAAAGATGGGTTCTTTTAACCTACAACCATTTATATGCTTAGAAAAATAGTCCAAGTTATTTAGAACATACACCTACAACATCCACCATAAAAAAGATGGGTTCTTTTTGTCCTACAACAAACAACCATCAAAGATGGGTTCTTTACTCACATAGAACCAAAACTAACCCTTAAAGATAGGTTCTTTTCTACATAAAAAATAAATAAGAACAAACAAGCCTAAATTGGAAGTAGAGAATCCCCACCTTAGATCTCATGTAGGAAGGACTACTTAGTAAACCTTCTCCTTCCTCCTAGCTTTCTACTACAACTTGAAGAACACTTATGAAAAACCCCAAATGAAGAATACTTAGGGTTTCTTCTCTTTCTTTTCTTCTCTCTTTTATTTCTTGTAAAATGAGGCAAAAGGTGAAAGGGAGGGGTATTTATAGGATGAAATGAGGGTGGAAAGTGCAAAATACACAACCACAAATGCACAAACCCCCTTGGGGTTCATTTGGGCCAGCCAAAATGGATGAGGTGGAGGGGGTGAGGTGGAGGGATGAGGTGGAGAAGAGGGTTCTAGTAGAAAATATGCCTATTAACTCTTATGTATCCCTAATTATTCCTAACCCTATGTTTAAGCCTCCAAATAAATCCTAGCCATCCAAATTTGATTAATCGTGACAAAAATAAGATATTTTTGTCAAAAACATATACTACATGATTTGTACAAACGTACGAAATCGGTACAATTCGCATACGTATGTATATATCTATATGCCGATAATTTTCATTCGTAAAACCGCACAACCCGTATAAAAATAATTTAATTACAAAAATAATAATAAAATAAATTTTATTATCATTCCGGAAGATTCCAGTACCAATTTGATACAATACAGATGTATACATACTGGTATGTGTACACAGATAATGCTTATTAACAAAACCGGATGATATCCACCAAAAATATTTTATTTCGGGAAATAAAAATAAAATAATAATAAAATAATAATTTTCAGTCTTTGCCCAGGATTTTCCAGACATTTTTCTCAAAAATGCGTTTTTTCAGGATTTTGTACAAGTGCACAAAACAGATACAATACCTGTATATACTTACCTGTATATAGGTCCAGGTAACTTTTTATGAGTGAAATCAAGAAATTCCCAAAAAATATTTTAATTTAAAAATAATAATTTATACAATATAATATCCGTCCGGGATATTACAGCGAGCCACAAAAGCTCCTCCTATAAGCTTGAGGCTCGGTGCTCGGATGTCACCGCGAGCCATAAAAGCTTCTCCTATAAACTTGAGGCTCGGCGCTCGGATGGCACCGCGAGCCATAAAAGCTTCTACTATGAGCTTGAGGCTCGGTTCCCGGATGTCACCGCGAGCCACAAAATCTTCTCCTATAAGCTTGAGGCTCAGCACACGATGTCACCGCCAAGCCACCAAAGCTTTTCCAACAAGTTGTGGGGGCTCGATGCTCGGATGACACTGCGAGCCATAGAAGCTTCTCCTACAAGCTTGAGGCTCAGCGCTCGGATGACACCGCGAGCCACAAAAGCTTCTCCTACAAGCTTGAAGCTCGGCGCTCGGATGTCACTGCGAGCCACAAAAGCTTCTTCTACAAGCTTGAGGCTCAGTGCTCGGATGGCACCGCGAGCCACAAAATCTTCGCCTATGAGCTTGAGGCTCGGCTCTCGGATGTCACCGCGAGCCATAAAATCTTCTCCTATAAGCTTGTGGCTCGGTGCTCGGATGTCACCGCAAGCCATAAAAGCTTCTCCTACAAGTTTGGGACTCGGCGCTCGGAAGTCACCACCAAGCCACCAAAGCTTTTCCAACAAGTTTTGGGGGCTCGACGCTCGGATGACACCGCGAGCCACAGAAGCTTCTCCTACAAGCTTGAGGCTCGGCGCTCGGATGACACCGCGAGCCACAAAAGCTTCTCCTACAAGCTTGAGGCTCGGCGCTCGGATGTCACCGCAAGCCACAAAAGCTTTTCTTACAAGTTTGGGGCTCGGCGCTCGGATGTCACCACGAGCCTCAAAAAGCTTCTCAACGACGGACAGGGGGCTCGTCTCCCAACCCTCAATGCTCGACTAAGCGAGCTCCTACTCTTCAAATCTCGATGTCCCCTAGCTTTTCAAACAATTGAGGGGGCTCGTTTCCCGACCATCGATGCTTGGCTAAGCGAGCTCCTACTCTACGGATCTCAACGTCCCCTAGCTTTTCCAAGAAGTGAGGGGGTTCATCTCCTGACCCTCGACTATCGGCTAAGCGAGCTCCTACTCTTCAGATCTCGACGTCTCCTAGCTTTTCCAACAAGTGAGGGGACTCGTCTCCCGACCCTCAACGCTCGGCTAAGCGAGCTCCTACTCTACGGATCTCGACGTCCCCTAGCTATTCCAACAAGTGAGGGGGCTCGTCTTCCGACCCTCGACGCTCGGCTAAGAGAGCTCCTACTCTTCAGATCTCGACGTCCCCTAGCTTTTCCAAGAAGTGAGGGGGCTCGTCTCCCGACCCTCGATGCTCGGCTAAGCTAGCTCTTACTCATCGGCACTCGACGTCCCGCATGACTCTAAAAGGGGATCCCCTTCATCCTACCACGCTAGCCTCTCCAGGAAGATACGAACCCCATTCTTCGCCGTACACACCACTCCGCTCTTCCTACAGAGGCAAAACCACTCCTACACGGCTGGGCTATCCAGCCCTCCAGGAGTAGTGAGCTCCTGATATGGGTCAGATGACGTGGCTCCTCCTCGACCACCAGATCCCCTAAAAACCCGCTCTCCCCTGATCATCATATCAACCCAGAGCCTCATGGGCTTCTGCCACGTCAGGCCACGAGCAAACGGGTCCAAACTCAGCCCACCAGGATCTCAGACCCGTTTGCTCTGCCTATAAATACCAGGCCCCTTTCTTCATTCAAAGGTAATCAATCTTTCCACTCTAAAAATCTTAGCTCTTGTTACTTTGCAGTGATTGACTAGATCGTCGGAGAGCCTGTCACCGGGATCTCTCCCGGTGTTTTTAGGCAGAGTGCAGGTACACAAGACCGAGCCGAGCCCTGAAGATCCGAGCCGAGCTACTGGATCCGAGCTGAGCATCCGTCCTCCATGTCACTCCTGCTACTCCCGAGCCGCTCCCTCAGCCGAGAGTCGAGCGTATAGCTAGTACAGCGACTTCCACTATACAAATTGAGAGAACTCATACCTGTTGCAGCCACACCCCAAAAACAAACCGCATTACTGTGATTTTTTTAAAATTAAAATATTTTTTTTGGGGGGGGGGGGTTAAAAGCACAAAATTAAGTAATTTTGCTATCATATATTGCTCGATGGGTTGAAATTTTGTCTCCTAACAATTTTGTTTTGATTTTGATTTCTATCAGAGAACTAACTAGTGCAATGGAAGCTACGCGGATTGAGACATTGCATTGGATTGCTGCACTTTTGGCTCGGTACCGAGCTGAGGTAATCCGTAATCGGTGGATGTTAAAATGTTACCTGCTTAAAAGATGCCTCGTGTAACATTTACATACAGTTCAAAAATGGAAATCATTTTTTAAATTTCTTTGGAAAAAAGTTTTGTTATCTTCTTTTGCTTTTACCTTTTTTTATATGGATGCTGTAATACCAGGATACTAAATCTGATAATTAGAAATATGTAAAGAAAAAAAAATACACATCAGGGATTCTATTTTGCAGTGTGCAGCACCCGCTGACTTTACATCCCAGATTGCTCTAATAGGTTAATTGTGTTGATACGATCGGTATTTGTTCTATGCTCCAGCTTAATTTGATTTTTTTTTTTTTTTTTTTGTTGATTTAGTTGGGGGATTGAGGACTTCTATATTGTTTTATAACATATATATGAATGTATGAAATTTTATTTTATATAGGATAACTTTTATTAAAAATGTTTTTAAAATTTTATAATTTTTTTTAAAAAATACCTGTCTATCCCGGCGTTTGTAGACAACAACGACGGGATAGGGTGCTTTTTTTTAAAAAAATTAATAACCTATCCCGGCCTTTTTTGCCACAAACGCCGGGATAGATTACCTTTTCCTTTTTCCTGACAAAAGCTCTATACCGGCGTTTTTTTTCAATTAAACCCATGGAAAGATAGGCTATAGCGGCGGTTCTAAAAAACGCCGGGATAGTCCATATATTTGTCCCGACGCTCGCTATAACGGCGTTTTCAGAAATGCCGCTACAGTTTATTCCGGCGTTTGTGAACGCTGGGATAGCCCAAAAAAAACATCAGAAAAACCTGTACAGTTTGTAGTGTGAAGAGTGCTTTTCCCCTGGATTTCTTTTTCTCCAGTAATCTTTATGCCAAACAAACACCCCCGTAAGTCATGATTAATAATGTACAAACTATAATTATTTTACCGTATTAATGAAAAAATTTTGAAGGAAAACTTCAAGTTCAACATTCTTAAAAACTTACATATTTCGAGGGATATGCGAGTACTCTTTTACACTTGGGGTGATAATCTCGCTCCACCTATATTTGCTCTCTTCGAATTGTTTCCTCTTTCAGAATCATACTTAATGCATCAAGGTGGACAAGTACATGCTTTTTTGTTATATTTCCTTGGAAAATAATATATCTCAGAAGTCACAATTTAAAAACAACATGATTTTTTTCTTTCATTTTCACTTCCATGTATAGCTAGCATGTGTCAAATAATTTAGTTGAGGTTGAATATTTTCTACTAAACCTTGTTTGCACCAACAAACTTAGTTTAATGTTTCTAGTGGTTTCTCTTGTACAAGTTTTTGTTGGTAATTGATATTGGGTGATTCAGCATCTACGCAACGGAGATATCCCAATAGGACTTTCCATCTGCTTCAACCATTTGAGATGCATGTCCTTATCACAGATTTTGGGGATGTAAAGGATTTACGATTCCTTCTCTCTTGCTAAGAAGTGCTCCTATTCTACAAGAGCTCAAGTTTACGGTAATCTATGCATTCGTGCACTTGCTGTTGTCATGAAGTTGGGGATATGTATATTGGCCTAACCTGCATGCAATTGTTTTGCAAAGGGTGCTCGGAGATGGACAAGGGTTTTGGGAAGCACAAGAAGATGTCAATCTTTTTGATAAACTTGAGAGAGTGAAAATGAAAATATGGGGAGAATACAAGCTTGATTTCATACAATTTCTACTATCCAAAGCAACAGCCCTTGGAAACTGATGATTAGCTTCGATGAACTGTGTGAGGATCAGTTATTTAATTCAAACCTAATAGAATTGCCCACGGTTTCAGATCAAGTCCAGGTCCAGGTCCTCTTTACATGTAAGATCCATCTTGTTTCTGATTGTTATATTTGTTATGATTTTCAGTATTGATCTTTTATATCATTACTTAATTTAGAAGTATATAATTTTCATGATCGCCACTCAGCATTAATACAGAAGGATTATATATTAGCATAGAAACAGTCCCCTCTTGGTTTATATCCTCAAACCTATAGCTTGTAGCTTTGACTTTGACTGTGTTAATCACATCAGGATTATATTTATTCTTATAGTATATTGCTGCTCGAGTTGAAATTAATCACTTGCATACACCTTCTTTTCGTACAGTGCTTTAAATAAACCAGTGCTTTATTTTTTGCAGGATTCCGGATACTTTCCAAAGATGTTGCTACCGGTAAATATGGTGTGGGGGCAATAAACAGAATTTGTAGATTCGAAGTAACTCGAACAGGCTGAATCTGACTTCTTCTCTTGCTGACAAGTTGACTCCTTGGTGCTCCCGTGAACCTGCACAAACGTTCGAAACACCGAGGATGGATCCCGGCGACGAACCCTCCGACGCTCTTGTCAGTACTCAGTAAATAAAGGGGGAAAGAGCTTAAGTAGACAAAGAGTGATCACCTTGTAACGGCAGGAGGTAGGGGATATTTATAGTCGCCGTGGGGATCTGCTTCGGGATAAGAACGAATCCCTGCTTCCCGGTGAGATTGGAAAGAAGTGGTTGAAACCACCTCCAGTGGATAAGGACGAGCCAGGATTTCCTCATATCCTGTTGAACTGGTCTTTAACAGGTTGAGACCCGCTCTAAGCTGAACAGATCCGTTCATGGGTTGGCGGGTCCAAGAAGAGAGACCCGGTTCCCAATTCGGACCCGTCTGTAGGTGAAATTACCATCTTTCCGTAGTGGCTTTAAGATTCGTTTCCAATTTGAACGGTTCCGATTTAACCCCTTTTTTAGCCATATCATGAGTCCCCCACTCCCAAAGACTGTGTGTTACGGCCTTTGGAGAGTAGTTTTGTTGCTTTAATGGCGTATAAGGCTTTATCGGAGGTCTCAAAGGGTGTTCGAATCTCGTTTGAGGGGTGACGGTGCTTTTCTGAGCTAGTAACGTGCCCAAGTTTGCTCTTAGGCTCTTCTGGATTTTTGGTGATTTTTTCGAATTTTTTAATTATTTTTTTGAATCATTTACTCAATTTTGCAGAGCGATGATTTATTTTCCGAGAGCACTAATTAATTATCCTAACCAACAATTATTTACCCGACGGCTCAAAAATATTTTTCCGAATTTATAATTATTTTTTATAATTTTTAATTAATTTTCCTGAATTTTTAATTATTTTTCTCAAATTTTAAATAAATAATTCGAATTTAATAAATAAAAAATAAGTTTAATCAACCTATTTACGACATGGAGTGATCTGAGGCGTCCATTAGTGGCCGGCTCGAAATTCTGAACGATCAGATGGTAGGGCGGTGCTGAGCGACGTAGGCAAATCTAGAGCCTCGATCGGGTCGTGATGCAAGTTTTGAGGTGATCTGACGGCTCGTATGGCTCGACAGAACATTTTCCATATGGGCAGCTCGGTGTGCCAGTCGCTTGGATTGGGGTTCTGAGCGATGTGGCGCAATCTGGGGCGTCCATCTGGCATCGGTGCGAATATCTTGGTGATCCGACGGTGGATCTGTATTCGGCCACGTGGCTGAATCAGGGATGCTCATCAGGTTGTGGTGCAAATTTTGAGATGATCAGACGGTTCTAATGGCTCAACAGCATTTTCTCCGTGTGAGCAGCTCGGTGTGCCAGTTGCTCGGATTGGGATTCCGAGCAACGTGGTGCAATATGGGGCATCCATCTGGCGTCGGTGCAAATATCTTGACGATCCGATGGTTGATCTGTATTCGGCCACGTAGCTGAATCAGGGACGCTCATCAGGTTGTGGCACGAATTTTGAGATGATCAGACGGTTCCCATGACTCGGCAGCATTTTCTCCGTATGAGCAGCTCGGTGTGCCAGTCGCTCGGATTGGGATTTCGAGCGACGTAGCACAATCTGGGCTGTCTAATAAAAATCAGGCCGAATTTCGAGGCAAAAGGCGTGGATCACGAGAAAACGTGATTTCTGCCGACGCGGCGAGATCTAAGCCGTCTGATTGAGATCAGGCACGAATCATGAGGAGAATGTCGTTTTCCTCCAATACACAGCTCAGTGTCACAGTTGTTCGGATTTGGGTTCCGAGCGATGTGGCACAATCTGGGCCGTCTGATGAAGATCAGGCATGAATCTCGAGGCAAGAGGCATGGATTACGAGAAAACGTGATTTCTGTCGACGCGGCGAGATCTGAGCCGTCTGATTAAGATCAAGCACGAATCACGAGGAGAAAGTTATTTTTCTCTAATACACAGCTCGGTGTCACAGTTGCTTGGATTTGGGTTCCGAGCGACGTGGCACAATCTGGACCGTCTGATGAAGATCAAGCGCGATTCTCGAGGCAAAAGGCATGGGTCTCGTGGATTTTGGTGTTTAGACTTCTGATGGGCCTCTGTAGGGGCCCAAAGCTTTTGAAAGCCCACCCAAATCTGCCTTAGGGCTATAAGTTTTCACTGCCTCCCCCATCTCCTCATTTCTTACTTTTCACTTTTATTCTCCACTTTCACTCAAGTTATTTTTAGCTCTCGAGCGGCGCTGCTAGCGTTTGTGGGCAGGCGGTAATCTTTCCGGCGTGCTATTCTGACCGTAGATGTCACTTCAAGGTAAATTATCTTAACCTTACATAGAGATGTCTAGAGTGTCTTCGGGAAATGAGACCTCCACCTCGGACCAAGAGACTGACCGACCCTTAGTGGTCCCCCCGGGGAAGGGGAAGGATGTGGCAAGGTCGACCATCGTCGAGACGATAGTGGAGAATGTGAGGGGGCTGATGCACTGGGTCGGCTGCCATCAACATTGTCGAACCTCAGAATGGTTAGGAGCTACTCCGGAGACATTCTGTCGAAGGTGGTGCAAGGGAGGTCTGCCGCCTACAAGGAGAACCGTCTGAGGGACCCTTCTGAGGTGGACGAGATCCCCTCGGTTTTGACCGAGGTAGATCTTCATCGTATTAGGAAGGGGTTCCGAATCCCGAAGGAGTACACCTTGCTCCTCCCCGGTCTGGGCTTCCGAGCATGTATAGGGACGTCGCTAGACACATGTGCCTTCCCATACGACGCACTCAACGCCGGCCTTCGGCTTCCCTGCCACCGTTCGTAGTCGAGGTGTTACAGTGGTACAGTCCGGTGCAGTTCATGTTGAACATGTGGCGGCACATCATCGCCTTCATCCTCCAAAGTCAAGCGATAGGCGTCCAACCCCAGCTCATCATACTTCGCAGCTTCTACCGGATCTGCCGCATGAGCAAGATGGAGTATCAGTACTACTTGTCTCCGATGAGGGGGGTCAAACTGATCGAGAACCTGGAATCCATCATGCATTGGAAGGAGAAATATTTCTTGATCCAAGGTCCCAAGCCGTGGAAGGAGGATGTTCCGAAGTGGGCGAAGGCCAAGCCAGTGCTGACTAAGGAAGAAGATGGGGTCGTGTCGAAGATCCTCGGTCTTCCGACCCTTGGTTGGAAAGATATCACCGAGGAGGTCCTTTCCGGCAGGGGTCTCAGTCCGATCCACCCTAGTACACTCCGTCTATTTTTGCTTCTCTTTTTTTTGTTTACATATTTTTTCTATTGCTAACTCTTTCTCTGATTTTTCTTCTTCGGAAGCCCCCGACATGGACTTCAAGGCTCTGATGGCGAAGAGGAGTGCGGCAGCCGCGAAGGTGCCGGACACTAAGAAAAGGAAGAGGACGACGACAGGAGCCCATCCGGCCGAGCAGCTCAGCCACCCTCGGCTCCTACGACCGTCGTTGATTTTGTCAGCGACTCCCCCTCAGCTCTCCAGGTCATACTCCCCTCAGCCGTGGCCCACGAGTCTTCGAGCGGGGCAATCTTAGTTGGAGCTGCATTGGCACTCGAGGTGCCGCCGCTTACGGCCGAAGTAGAGACCATCCTCACCGAGGAACATAAGAAGCTCTTTGTCCCAGACTGGAGAGTGATGAAGCTTGATGGCTTCCTCGGTGACGCGGCGATGAGTATGCAGGCTGTGTGCCACTTGCCGACCCCGAAGGATCGCGCGGCGCTGAAGGCTGGCACGGTGGGCAATGATGCGTTGGAGATCGCTCAGGCCACGATGTCGGTAAGTGTTCTCGCTCTGCCCTTCTGAATTTTAGAGTACACGGTTGTTGAATCTCACGTTCTTTGCCTTCTGTTTTCAGATCACCAGCCACTTCAGCCACATGCTCGAACAGTTTGCCGAGCAGGAGAAGGAGCTGAAGGCGTCGAATGACTGAGAGCAGGTGGAGCGAGCCAAGGCAGTGAAGTTGTTCGAGGCCGAGCAACAGCTCTCAGCGTCCCGAGCTGCCGAGGTCGGCATCTTAGAGGCAGCTCTAGCCAAGGCGTTCGAGCGCACAACGGCCGAAGCGGTGAAGGTCGAAGAGTTGGAGAAGGGGAAGGCTCGTGCCGAGGAGGAGCTGGAGAAGGCCCTAAAGGCATCGGAGGAGGCGCTGAAGGAGCGGGAGGCTATGGTGGCCGAAGCGAAGAAGGCCATCCAAGACGAGGCAGAGGCCCATATGACGACCAACATGGAGGAGGCTTACGCTCGGGCCCTCAAGCATGTTGCGGCTCGTCTCCCCGACTTTGACAGCTCAGGGTACCACCTTTATGGCTCGGTAGAAGGCGAGGAGTTCATTCCCTTTGTAATATCCGGACGAATATTATATTTATACAATTTTTTTTTAAAGTTAAAATATTTTTTTTTTGAAATTACTGGTTTTTCTAATAAAACTTTATCTGGATATATATATAGGTATTGTATCAGTTTTGTGCACTTGTACAAAATCTTGAAAAATTCTTTTTTGAGAAAATGTCTGGAAAATCTTGGGCAGATATTAAAAATTCTTATTTTATTATTATTTTCAGAAACGAAATATTTTTGGTTCATATTACCCGGTTTTGTTAATAAACATTATCTATACATATAAACTAGTCGATATATGACTGTTTTGTATCAAATTGATACAGGAATCTTCTGAATCGGTAATAAAATTATTTTCTCGGAATTAATTGATTTTTTGTACAGATTAGCCATTTTAACTAATAAAAATTATCTGTGAAATCAGATATATGTACGTAGTTGAATCGTATCGATTTCGTACGTTTGTACAAAATCATATAGTATGTGATTTTTGGAAAATACCTCTTATTTTGATATCATGATCAAAATAAAGGGTTAGAGATGATTTTGGGTGTTGATTGCAATTTATAGGGTTTTTATTGTAAATTAAAATTTACAAATTAATTCCCAATTAATTTGAGTCACAAGAAAGAGATTAAGACAAAGTGGCTCTCTCTCATCCACATCTCTCTCTCTCCCTCTCCTATATCATGGCTGGCAACCAAAAGAGGGCAAAAGCCCTTTTACATTTTTGTGGTTCTTCATATATTTCTCTTCTCATTCTACTTTTTCTACTACTTATTTTTGTTTTAGAAAAATTTGAGAAAGAAAAAGAAAGAGATGATCAAATCAAAAGAAAATAGAGTTTTTTTCATGGGTTTCATTTCTTTTATGGGTTCCATTTCTTTCATGGGTTCTTGAAGAGGAGCAAGAACAAGGAGCAAGGAGGAGAAGGAAGAGAGCAAGTTCTTCCAACCGATTTCTTTGGGTGGGGGTTTCTCATCTCATTCCTTGTTTTAGTTATTTATTGTTGTAGGTTGTTGTAAATTAGACTAAAATCATGTGCTTGTTGTTGTTTATGTACTAGAGTAGAAGGCACATGAGATTGAAGTGATAGAACACTAAGAAATAACCCTAAAGATTCAATCTTGGTGTTTGTAGGGTTAGATTTAATTAACCATGTTAAAAGAGGAATTTTGACCCGAAATTTATTGGAGATATTCTTAGGGGTGTTATTATCATTCTAGAATTTTAGTGGAATTTTCGAAGTGGTTTTGATGGGTGAAACGATCGTTTCTCCTAAAACAGTGAGCATAGGCAAAAGACAACACTCGCTGTTTTGGGGTTAGTGCCGTAGTGGCTTCAAGTGGCTAGAACTTGGGTCTCCTTATGGAATTTGATTAACCAACCAACTAGGGAGTTGTAATAGAGACTCTCCCCTTTCCGAATTGACCTCTTGGGTTAAATTCCGATGAGAGACACAAAAATTATGCTCGTTACAAAATCAGGACAGCGAGCCGGCTGAGAAGCTCACTGTTCTGTTTGGTTGTCATTTTTAAACATCTTAATAGATGAATCTGAGGTTCGGGCCAACTAGGGAGTTATATTAGAGATTCCGCCCTTTCCGAATTGACCTTTCGGGTTAAATTCCGATAAGTGGAGTAGGAGTTATGGTCTTGGAAAAATACAGCAACTAGCTGTTTAACAGGATGCTTGTTTTTTTGATTCTTTGTCATTTTTTAGGGTTTTACTTGATGAATCTGAGGCTCGGGCCAACTAGTGAGTTGTAGTAGACATTCTCTCCTTTCCGAATTGACCTCTCGGGTTAAATTCCGACAAGCTGAGTAGGAGTTATGCCGTTTGCTAAGTACAGCAACTGGCTGTCTTGACTGGGTTCTTGCTATTTTGCTTCTTTGATGTTTTAGAGTGTCTTACTGGTTGAATCTGAGGTTCGGACCAACTAGGGAGTTGTAGTAAAGACTCTCTCCTTTTCCGAATTGACCTCTCAGGTTAAATTACGATAAGCGGAGTAGGAGTTATGGTCTTGGAAAAATATAGCAACTAGTTGTTTGACAGGATGCTTGCTGTTTTGATTTCTTGTAATTTTTTAGGGTTTTACTTGATGAATCTGAGGTTCGGGCCAACTAGGAAGTTGTAGTAGAGACTCTCCCCTTTCCTAATTGACCTCTTGGGTTAAATTTCGATAAGCGGAGTAGGAGTTATGTTTTTTACAAAATACAGCAGCCAGATTGCACTGGAAACTTGTTGTTTTGCTTCTTTCATGATTTAGAGTGTCTTACCTATAAAATCTGACGTTCGGGCCAACTAGAGGGTTGTATTAAACATCTTCCCCTTTCCTAATTGGCCTCTCGGGTGTGATTTCGATAAGCAGAATAGGAGTCATGGTATTTGGAAGGTGCAGCAGCCAGCTTTGAGCTAAGTGTGCTTGCTGTTTTGACTCTTTGATATTTTTGAGTGACTTAATGGTAGAATCTGAGGAAGAGACCAACTAGGGAGTTGTAGTAGTGACTCTCCCCTTTCCGAATTGACCTCTCGAGTTAAATTCCGACAAGCGGAGTAGAAGTTATGAGTTTTGAAAGTTTTCAGCCTGCCTGTGTATTTGGCGGGTTGGAATTGTATATGTCTTGATTCCTTATAGTTTTGAGTATCTTACTAGCTTAATCTGACGAGCCGACCAACTAGAGAGTTGTAGTAGACGTTCTCACCTTTCCGAATTGCCCTCTTGGGTTAAATTCCGATAAGTGGAACAAAAGTTATAGGATTTCAAAGTTTTATCTTTCCTTTGTTAAATCTGCCGTTTTCTTACCGTTTGCATGTGTTCGATGGGTAGGAATTTGGAATTCCTTACGGAATCTGAGAAAGTTGTCAACTAGGGAGTTGTAGTAGATGTATTGACGTCCCCACTTCAATAGGTATAGGATTACAGAAGTACAGGTACAGGATTTAGGAGGACTCAAGGCAAGAGAAGCAAGGAATCGACTTCATTCTAGTTTTTCGCTATAATATATGTTGTAATTTCATTTTAACAATTATTGCAATTTATTCATTGTTGTAATTTATTTGTTATTGGGAAGCATCCAAGTGGAATACCAAGTGTTGTTCTTTATTCATTGTACTCTGATGTAAATTGTTGAAAGTTATAACACTTGGGATTGTAAAGGTATTATTGTAACACTGTTGTAATGTATTGCAATTTGGTAACATTCAGATTTGTAATACATTTGTGTTGAATAAAAAG
Organism: Hemerocallis citrina; assembly: GCA_017893485.1. NCBI lineage: Eukaryota > Viridiplantae > Streptophyta > Magnoliopsida > Asparagales > Asphodelaceae > Hemerocallis > Hemerocallis citrina. The sequence continues at coordinate 77,712,273 of CM030360.1, forward strand.
TTTTAAATTTTCCTTGTTTTTCTGTGTATTGTGGCTAATTGAAGGAAAGATTCTGGCTTATATCACGGTTCCCAGTGTATGAAAATTGGGGCATTACACCCATAGCCGAGGTCGAGTCCGAAGGGGAGGGTGAAGAAGCCGAAGGAGGCGAAGAGGAGGTGGCGAATCCCGAAGGGGCACTCGTGACGTTACCGAGCGAGAGTGCCTCGGAGCAGCACCTCGAGATGGCTCCTTGACTTTGTTGTTTTTTTTTCTCTCTATGTATTGCCTTCTTGCGGACTGGCCACCGCCTTTTGCTTTCAATGAAATAAAAAATTTTGATTTTTTTAATGTGTTGGAGAAGTTTCAAAACTTTGTCTTGTTTCTCTAAGTTGTAGGGTACGAGTCATGTAAACTTAATTGCTCCATGCTCTGGCTTTTTTCAGATCGTCAAAGCACTACAAGTCGCCGAAGTGCCTCGGGTGCCCAAAGTGGCTCGTCTCAAGGCTGGTCTAGGGGTGACGAGGTTCGGGCTCGCTAGGAATCAAGAGCGGCTTCGCGAAGCAGAGTGGGAGCTTCGTAAAGTGAAGTGTGAGCTGAATCACCTGAGATCGACCTTAGTTCGTCGAGACATAGAGAGGAGACGATTAGAAGAGAGGATTAATGAGACGACCCCCGAAGGCGATGAGGTGGGCTCGTCGGCGGTTGCCAACCTCGACTTGAAACTTAAGCGCCTTCGTCACTCTCTGTCTAAGGTGACAGCGGAGTGGGACGAACTGAAGAAGGTAACCTTCGACAAAAGCATGGAGGTTGCTTACCTTCGGCGGACGATCACTGATGGTTCTCATGGTGCAGGCTCGATGCGACTGCCGCGTCTAAAGATAACTGTGAAGGACGACTTGCTTAAAGAGCGAATTGTCGAGCTTAAGGCGAAGATCGCTCGTCATCGACTGCGGTCTGAGGGAAGCACTGTCACAACTACCTCTTGCACTTGGGAGGAGAATAATAGGGGGATAACGTTCCACGAGCTCGCGCTTTGCTCGTCGCCTATACATCGAGACCATGGAGATGCACAGAGTGGGGTGGCAGCTTCATCGAGCTGAGCGTCTATTGGGGCCACCGTTAGATCGGGTGCGGACGATGCTTCTCGGCTTGCCGGCCTAGGGACGTCCGCCGAAGTAGGGCATCGGCAGCACAACATTCGTCGCCCCGTGTGTTTCTTAACCGAAGTATCCCCGCCCCTAGGAAGAGCTGAAGTAGATCTCTATGATCTTGTAATTTTTGGTTTCACAAGTTTTATATCTCGATGTAAAGATGAGTAGTTGGTCAGTAATTAGACTTGTCTATCAAACTTTAAGGAAATAGTATTTGTTTTTGAACTTGTGTGTTTTGCTAGTGTTTGTAGTTGTCAACAGTTGTAGGAGCAATTCCTAATGGTGGGACGCTTTATACTTACTCGTTCGCGAGTAGCAAAAGTTGTGTCGAACCAAGTATTGGACTCCGAACTTGTTGTTTGGAGAATATCAAGCAATTCCGAATGGTGATCCGCTTCGTACTCGCTTAAAAGCAAGTAGTTGAAGTGGAGTCGAACCAAGTGTTGGACTCCAAACGTGTCGTTTAGGAAATATGAACAGCTGTAGGAGCAATTTTGAATGGTGATCTGCTTCGTACTTGCTAAGAAGCAAGTAGTGGAAGCAGAGTCGAACCAAGTGTTGGACTCCAAGTGTGTCGTTTTAGTGCGAATTTTTTTTTAAGTACAACTGGACTACTCAAAAATAGAGAACTTGCGGGAAAAGATTGATTTCATTGAAAACAATTAGACGACCGCTTCTAAGTTGCGAGCCGATTTTACACTTGACAAAAATAAAATACAAGTAAGAACTTTGACATGTCTTATGGAGCGCTCTTGGGGAAGTTGCTTGGAGCAGTGTTTAGACACCCTCTTGGTACTTCATCAAGTGCTTCGCATTCCATGTCCTCGGTGTTCTCCTCCCCCCCGGGTCTTCGAGTTGACACGTGCCTGGGCGAATAACTCTGGAGACCCTATACGGTCCTTCCCAATTGGGGTGCCCTTGGATCGGAGATTGACAACTTTCGGAGCACTAGGTCTCCCTTTTTAAGGTTGGCTGGCCGTACCCGCTTGTTGTAAGACTGAGTGATCCTACGGCGGTAGGTCTCTTGTCAAATTGTAGCTCTCTCGCGGACCTCGTCTATGAGGTCTAGGCAGTTGCAAAGCTGGTTCGCATTCTGTGCTTCACTGTAGGCTATTAGTCGGGGTGAAGGCAGGCCCACTTCTAAGGGGATGAGAGCTTCGGAACAATATGTGAGGTTGAAGGGGGACTCCCCCGTCAGAGTTCTTTTGGTGGTGCGATAGTTCCAAAGCACGTTAGGGAGTTGTTCGACCCACAGCCCCTTAGTGGATTTGTCAAGCCTCTTCTTCAGGCCAGAAAGGATTTGTCAGTTTGCATTCTCCGCTTGGCCATTGGACTGAGGATGAGCTACCGAGGAGAACCACTGTTGGATGCCAAGTTCGGCGCAAAAGTTGCGAAAGGTTACTCCCGGGAATTGAGTCCCGTTTTCGGTTACGAGGATGCGGGGTACCTCGAACCGGCAAACGATGATCTTTCGAAAGAACTTCTGGACCTTGTGCACGGTAATTGTCGAAAAAGGTTCAGCCTCGATTCATTTTGAGAAGTAGTCTATTGCCACGACTAAGAACTTTAGCTGGCCTGGTACTGGAGGAAAGGGTCCGAGCAAATCCATCTCCCACATTGCGAAGGGGATTGGACTTGCCAAGGAGGTGAGTTATGCTTGAGGCAGGCGACAGATCGGGGCAAATTTCTAGCAGGAATCGCACTGGCGGACGTACTCCTCGGAGTCACTCAGTAGTGTGGGCTAGAAGTAGCCATAGTTCATGAGTTTGCGGGCGAGGGATCTCACTCCCAAGTGCACGCCACATAGACCGTCATGGGCCTCCTTTAGGGCGTAGAGCGCTTCCTCTAGGGAGAGGCACCTCAGATAGGGCCGACAGTCGATCTGAGTGTAAGAGCATTTGGACATGACTCCATCAAGGCGTGTGTACCGCTCTACTTGTGTCCTGATCCTCCTCACCTCTTTCTGGTCTTCAGGAAGGACTCCTTCTCTGAGGTACTCGAGGAGGGGCTTCATCCAGTTTCCATCGGCTCCAGGCTATCTTCATCAATACTTAGTTTGAGGAGGACCTCTATCAAGACGGTTCATTCTAGACCTTGGAAGGACAAGGAGGCGAGCTTATAGATAGCATCCACCTATGCGTTTTCCTCTCGAGGAACCTGCTGGAGTTGAACATCTTCGAATAAGGCTAGAAGCTCCCTAACCTTTGCCAAGTACTTGTCCATACGCTCGTCCCTTGCCTCGTATTCCCCTGACACTTGGTTAACGACCAATTGCGAATCGCTGAAGACTCTGACCCGCTTGGTCCCGGCTTTGCGAGCCATATAGAGCCCCACTATGAGGGCTTCATACTCTACTTCGTTATTTGATGCCGAAAAGTATAAGCGGATGGAGTATTGGAGGAAGAAAGTGTCTGGGCCGATCAAGATAACTCCAGCCCCACTTTCGTCGGTGTAAGAAGATCCAACCACATAAACGGTCCAGACTAGGGGGTCGGCAGATGGCTCACAAGAGTTGGGGATGGTGCTCTCCACAATGAATTCTGCCAGAGCTTGGGCCTTGATTGCTATTCTTGGCTGGTAGCTGATGTCATGTTGGCTTAGCTCGATGGACCACTTCATAAGGCACCCGAAGGTCTCGGGCTTGTGGAGAACTTGCTTGAGCGGTTGGTCGGTAAGAACGACTATTGAATGAGATTGGAAGTAGGGACAAAGCTTTCGGACCACCATAACCAAGGCGAGAGCCATCTTCTCCAGCTTCGGGTAACGGAGCTCAGCATCTCGGAGGACCTTACTCACATAATAGATGGGCCTCTGTGTTCTATCTTCTTCTCTTACGAGGATCGTGCTGAGGGTTTGCTCCGAAACGACAAGATATAGGTAAAGGACCTCCCCAGGCGTTTACTTGCTCAAGAGCAGGGGGTTAGCTAAGTATGCCTTGAGTTGGTCGAATGACTCTTGTTGCTGTTGCCCCCATTCGAAGCCTTTAGCCCCCCTAAGGGCCTTGAAGAAGGGGAGGCACTTCTCCCCAGACTTGGAGAGAAATCGCTTAATTGCTGCGAGGCGCCCCGTGAGCCTCTGTTCATCTTTGATGCTGAAGGGAGGAGCCATTTTTAGAATGGCCTGGAACTTCTCAGGGTTGGCCTCTATGCCCCTCTGGCTGACCATATATCCCCAGAACTTGTCGGATGAGACTGCGAATGCACACTTGTTCGGACTCAACCTCGTATTGTGCCTCCTAAGGACCCCGAAGGCTTCTTGGAGGTCGAGAACATGTTCTTAACCTCGGGTGCTCTTGACCAACATGTCATCTACATAGACTTCAATGTTTCGGCCAATCTGGTCTTATAAGACTCTGTTCACGAGGTGCTGATAAGTAGCTCCCGCATTCTTCAAGTTGAACGGCATAACCCTGTAACAATATAGGTCCTGATCCGTCACGAAAGAGGTCTTCGGGATGTCGAGAGGGAACATTCGAATCTGGATGTACCCTGAGAAAGCGTCCATGAAACTAAGGAGCTCGTGCCCGGAGGTCTCGTCAATCATGGCATCGATGCTCAGAAGGGGAAAAGGGTCCTTTGGGCACGCCTTATTGGGATTGGTGAAGTCGATGCATATCCTCCAGCTCCTGTTGGCTTTCTTGACCATCACCATATTGTAGCCACTCGATAGTTCACCTCCTAGATGAATTGGGCGTTGAGGAGCTTTTCAATTTCTTCTTTGATCACCTGTTGACGCTCGGGAGCGAACTTGCGTCACTTCTGCTGAACGGGCTTGGCACCCGGGGCAACGCTAAAATGGTGAATTAGAAGCACCTCAGAGATCCCAGGCATGTCGCCCGCGGTTCAGGCGAAGAGATCGCGGGTCTCCCTAATGCACTGGGAGATGTCTTCTTTGATGGAGGGGGAAAGTGCCTTGCTGACCCAGAACATCTTGGTGGCGTCTTCCTCCTAGAAGGCCACTTCTTCTAGTTCGTCTACCAGTTCGGAGATGGTCTGGCTATTCTCCGGTGGGAGCTCGAGGGCTTCTAGGAAGAGGACCGGGCCTCCCATTGAGGTCATATAGCACTTGCGAGCCGCCTTGTGACTCCCTCTCACTTCTCCTACTCCTACGGGAGTGAGAAACTTCATCTTCATGTGGTAAGCCGAAGGAATAGCTTGGAGTGCGGCAAGGCCTGGTCGACCCAGGATCACATTGTAGGCGGCTTTCACATTCACCACCATGAAGTCCATCGGCTCTGTGCGGGTGCTCGGGGTTTCGCCAGTGGTGACATAGAGAGTTATAACTCTCTCGATCGTCACCGGCCCCCCGGTGAACCCATGAAGGGTGTAGCCAGCTGGCTTGAGCTGGTCCCTTGATAGATGGAGGCCTTTGAACGCCTCGAAGATGAAGATGTTGACCAAATTTCCATTGTCCACCAGCAACCGGCGAACGTCAAAGTTGGCCATTTTGAGGTTAATGATGAGGGCATTGTAGTGGGGCGTGCGGACGCCTTCCAAGTCCCTATTGAAGAACGTCACAGGGACCCCTACGCCCTTGGAGGGAGGATGGTTCTGCATGGAGTTGAGTTCCCTAACGAATGATTTTTGGGAGGAGTTGGAATCTCCCCTTATTGGACCTCCGTGTATTAGGTGCAAGATGGCCTCTGTTTTCGCCTCCGGAGTCTCCACGCGCTGCTCTGTTCGCCTGTTAGCCCCCCTGGGCAGTGGAGGCGGATCGGCTCTGTCCCTCCTTACATACCGAGCGAACTGCTCCCTCTGGATAAGGGCCTCGATCTCGTCCTTCAGGGCTCGACAATCATCAGTGTTGTGCCCGTGGTCCCGGTGGAAGTGGCACCACTTGTCCTGATTTCTCTTCTTCCCGGGGTGTTCATTTTCGGAGGTGGCGGCAGGAGACCTTCGTTCCTAATCTCCATCAGGATGGCAGAGACACTCGCATTAAGTGGAGTGAACTTCTCGAAGCGGGGGAGAGGGCGCCGCTGACCTTCATTATCCTTTTGGAGCTTCTTAGCTCCTTCTTTCTCTGTAGTCTTCCATTTGTTTCCGGAAGACGACCCCTCCAGAGTGGGGCGATTGAAAGTCTCTTTGGCTCGGATGTACTTCTCGCTCCTAAGGAGGAGCTCGGAGAAATTCCGAGGAGGCTTCTTGGCCAAGGAAGCCCTGAGGTCGGGGTTGATGACATTGGATTGGAAGGCAGCCGAAGCTACCGACTGATCCAAAGAGGCAATGGACCTGGCTTCTGTACTGAACCTCTTGACATAATCCCTAAGCCGTTCGCCTTTCTTTTGGCTGAGGAAGAGCAACGAGGTGCTCATCTTCTCGAAGCAGCGACTGCTCATGAAATGCGTGAGGAAGAGGCCTTCGAGAACTAGTCGAAGGAGAAAATAGACACCGGTGAAAGTCGAGAATACCATTCCCGAGTCGACCCCTTGAGTGTGGCCGGGAAGGTCTTGTAGAGGAGGGCGTCAGATGCATGATGGATCACCATGAGAGTTTTGAAACTCTCGATGTGATTTGCAGGGTCCAAATCCCCTGTGTAAGTCTCGAAGTGTGGAGGCTTGAAGTTGTCTCGGACAGGGGCCTCCATGATGGTGCGGGAGAATGGGGGGCTACTTGGGCGGAGGTTCCTCGCCCGTTGAACCTCATTTCTGTCTAGCTAACCGAGGCGCCTCTCCATTTCATGGAGACGGCGGTAGACCGAGTCCTCTTTTCGGTCGTACCTTGCTGAGCTCCGAGACTCGTCCTCATGTCGAGGAGGGCTGGGGCTGCGGCGGCGATGGCTCAGAGTAGTTGGTGGACTGATAGAATGATGGGAGTGACTCGGAGTAGGCCGCGGACTTTGGGAGCAGCGGTGGTGATCAGGAGAAGGGCGGAGATGGCTCGGAGCCGACCTAGGACTTAGAGAACGACGGTGATGGCTTGGAGCCGGCCTAGGATTGTGGGAGCGGCGATGATGTTGAGGAGCTGGTTGTGGGCTGGGAGCCCGATGGTCGTTGTTGGGGACAGCGTTGAGCGCCCGAAGGACCGCTTCCTGGAATTGTTGAAATTCCGCCCTTATGACGGGGGCCTCCTGCTCGCAACTGACTCGAGTTACAGGACGGCCAGCCGGGGAGCGACTTCATCTTGGGCGATGCTGGGGTGACTCTTTCTGCCTCCGCAGAAAGTTGGACCCCCTGCGGTCTGTTCGGCGGCGAGACCAGTCCCTCTAGTGCTCTCGGCGAGGATTCGCATCGCAAGTCCGCCTCTCATCCAGACAGATCCAAAGGTCGGGCCCAGGCTCATTCTGCCGATTATTGAGTACGTCCTGCAGATCCTTTGGGATTGGAGGGCTATAGGAGGCCATGGAATCTGTGGAGGCGTTGTGGATGGAGACCCGGACTTGATGTAGAAGTTGCTTCTGGTGGCTTCGCCGAGAGGGCTCCCTAACAGTTGCGTGGGGCCCTCGAGCTTGCTGAACAGACTGAGGGCTCAGCTGTTCGAGTTGCAGGGTGGGTTGGATGGGCGGAGGGAGATCCTTCGGCGGAGGGGAGATCCTCCGGTGGAGGAGGAGGAGGAATAGTAGGAGGCGGTTCTTCGGTTGGAGTTTGCGGACTACCTCTTGGGAGGCATGGCTAGGAGTAGTTTTGGTTGAAGAAGGAAGGTTTGACTGCTATTCGAGTGTTTTCCACAGACGGTGCCAATCTGTTGCCGCTGAATCTGGTATGGGGGCAACAGACAGAATTGATAGATTCGTAAGAACTCGAACATGCTGAATCTGACTTCTTCCCTTGCTGACAAGTTGACACCTTGGTGCTCCCACGGACCTGCACAAATGTTCGAAACACTGGGATGGATCCCGCCGACGAACCCTTCGACGCTCTTTTCAGTACTCAGTAAAGAAAGGGGGAAAGAGCTTAGGTAGACTAAGAGTGATCACCTTGTAATGGCAGGAGGTAGGGGGTATTTATAGTCATCGTGGGGATCTGCTTCGGGATAAGAACGAATCCCTACTTTCCGGTGTGATTGGATAGAAGTGGTTGAAACCACCTCTAGTGGATAAGGACGAGCCAGGATTTTCTCATATCCTGTTGAACTGGTCTTTAACGGGTTGAGACCCGCTCTCAGCTGAACAGATCTATTCATAGGTTAGCGGGTCCAAGAAGAGAGACCCGGGTCTGTAGGTGAAATTACCATCTTGCCCCTATGGCTTTAAGATTCATGCCCAATTTGAATGGTTCCCATTTAACCCCATTTTTAGCCATATCAGATGTATTTGGCACTCATGCAGGAATTGGAAAGTTAGAAGGTGTAGCATCGGTTGAGAATTTTCTTTTATTTTAAGTATGTATAAAAGTTTGATGCAATGGAATGAACTCAAGCCTTCTTTGCTGCATAATTTGTCTAATTAGGATTAGTTTTTATATACATATATATATATATATATATATATATATATATATATATATATATATATGTATATATATATATATATATATGTATACTAGATTTGCCCGCGGGCACGTGCCTACGGCACGTCTTCGGAACGATATATCACACGAAAAGCCCTGTAAATAGTAAAACAACAATTATGTAGCTCAAGTTTGAATAGTATGACAATAATTAGTTGTAAATAAAAATCCATGTTTCTATTAGTATATGTTGAAAAATAATTATAAATGGGGGTGTAAAATCCAACTTCTTAGAACTTTAAGGGTGGAAAATGATGAAATTTAACTATTGAAGAGATATTTGCTATTTTCAATATAACATGTGCAATAAAAAAGAACATAAAAATTCTGAAAATTTTACAAACCTGAAATCTTAAAATCTAAGTAAATAAAGAAAGAATGGGAGAGATAGAGAGGGGGAGAAAAAAAGAGAGAAATATGAAAAAGTGAAGAGAGAAGAGAGAGTAGTAATAAAGTAATGAGTTTTTTAGTTTTGGGGGGGGGGGTGTGGAATTTGGTTTTGGGGTTTAAAATTTTGGGGGAAAAAATGTGTTTTGTGAGGTTGGATTTGAGCCTTTAATTTTGGGGGGATTGAAGATGAGCCACTTGATAGTTTTCTTTGTGTTTTATTATATATATATATATATATATATATATATATATATATATATATATATATATATAGGGAAAGGATCGGTTGAGCACTCCTCTAGTGCTCACCGCGTGAACACTAGGCCTTCGGGCGTTCATATCGAAAATCTGAACCGTTCACATTGATCTACACATCTAAATTAGTCTAAATATGTAAAATCAAATTATTTGAAATTCATTTGCCCATTCATTGAAGTGTTACAAAATTGTATGGCTGAAAATCATTGGTTTTATAGTCACATGATGGATGGGCAAATGGATTTTAAATGATTTGATTTTACATATTTAGACTAATTTAGATGTGTAGATCAATGTGAACGGTTCGAATTTTCGATATGAACGCCCGAAGGCCTAGTGTTCACGCGGTGAGCACTAGAGGAGTGCTCAACCGATCCTTTCCCTATATATATATATATATATATATATATATAATTGAATAAATAAATAAAGGAGTTGTTTTGGGATTTAAATTTGAGTTTTGGGAGGAAACTTTTAGGGGAAAAATGTGTTTTGTAAGGTTAGATCTGGGCCTTTAATTTTGGGGGATTGAAGGAGAGCCACTTGATAGCTTTCTTTGTGATTTATTTTATATATATATAGTCCCCTTCCGTTGTGCACCACCTATGGTGCACACGACGTGTACACTCGGCCTTCGGACGTTCATATCGACAATCTAAACCGTTCACATTGATCTACACATCTAAATATGTAAAATCATGTCATTTGAAATATATTTGCTCATGCGTTGAAGTGTTACAAAATTGTATGGCTGAATATCGTTTTTTTTATAATGACATATGGATGAGCAAACGAATTTCAAATGACGTGATTTTACATATTTAGACTAATTTCGATGTGTAGATCAATGTGAATGGTTGGGATCGTCGATATGAACGCCCGAAGGCCGAGTGCACATGCCATGTGCACCATGGGTGGTGCACAACGGAATGGGACTCTATATATATCGTTGTGCACTAAGCCTCCGTGTGCACTCGTGTGCACTCGGCCTTCCTGCCTTCGTATTGACGATCCAAACCGTTCACATTAATCTACACATCTAAATTAGTCTGAATATGTAAAATCAAAACATTTGAAAACATATGAGTCCTCTTCCGTTGTGCACTAGGGCCTCCGTGTGCACTCGGCCTTCCTATCATCTTATTGACGATCTGAACCGTTCACATTGATATACACATCTAAATTAGTCTAAATATGTAAAATCAAAAGCATTTGAAACTCATTTACAATTTTGTAACACTTCAATGGATGGGCAAATGAATTATAATTGTTTTAATTTTACATATTTAGACTAATTTAAATGTGTAGATTAATGTGAATGGTTCGGATCGTCAATACGAAGGCAAAAAGGCCGAGTAGATTAATGTTAATGGTTCGGATCGTCAATACGAAGGCGGAAAGGCCGAGTACACACGGAGGCCTAGTGCACAACGGAAGGGGACTCTCTCTCTCTCTCTCTCTCTCTTTCTATATATATATATATATATATACTAGATTTTCTCGTGGGCGTGCCTACGGCACGTATTCGTAACGATACAGCATATGAATGTCTTGTAAACAGTAAAACAATAATTATGTAGCTCAAGTTTGAATTGTAAAACAATAATTAGTTGTAAATAAAAGTCCATGTTTCCATTAGTATATGTGGAAAAATAATTATAAATAGGGGTGTAAAATTCAACTACTTAGAACTTTGACTGTGGAAAATGATGAAATTTAACTGTTGATGAGATATTTATTATTTTCATTGTAAAATGGGAAATAAAAAAATATACATAAAAAATCTGAAAATTTATAAACATGAAATATGAAAATATAAATTTATGAGTAAATAAAGAGAGAGAGAGAGAGAGAGAGAGAGAGAGAGAGAGAGAGAGAGAAATAATTAAATAAATAAATAAAGGAGTTGTTTTGGAGGGATATGAATTTGAGTTTTGGATAGAACTTGGGTGGGAAAATATGTTTTGTGAGATTAGATATGAACAATTAATTTCACCTCTATTGAATGTGAACTACTTTATAGCTTTCTTTGTGTTTTATTATCTAGATATATATTTTCATGAGATATGTATTTGAAGTATCTTCATATTTAATGTATATTATGTTGGCATTCCTGTTGGAAAAAGAATGTTCTTCCCTATCGTGTTTATGCTCAAGTTTGAGGAATCTGTGCATTTGTATGTGGTGAAGTTGGGGTTATATACATTGACCTAAACAGCATGTAATTATTTGCTAGAGCTCTTCAGACCTCGGGACAGTGCTTGGAGATGGGCAAGATTTTTGGGTAGCATAATTATAATTTGCTAAAGAGAAATTCAAGTAAGTCATGCAAATCTTCAATTGTACAACCTTGCCTAGGGGGTAAGCCTCTTTGTTTGTCAGTGAGCAAGAGGTCGGGGGTTTGAATCCCGCTTGCACAATTCTACAATTATGAGATGAAGGTTTGAACCCCGCTTGCACAATTCTACAATTATGGGATGTGAGCTGATAACCGAATTTGATTGTTTACTACCTACCGTTTGTATGTGATCAAAACTAAGCTAGGTAATCCTTCAAGTATAAAAATTTCTCCTTTTGCATAGGTACATAATAGGCTTGAAATTTCAATTGGAAGAACAAAATAAAATCACGGTAACAAATGAAACTAATATAAATCAGACAGCTATTCAGAATAGAATATGTAACAATAAGGCTAAATTTTGTAATGATGAAAAGGATCATTAGTGGAAATTTGGAAAATTAATAATCAAAATGCAACAAGATGGTTCTTACATGTAAATAGGTTTTGGACTTTATTTGAAACCATCGAGAGCGGAAAAATATTTTTCTTAACAAACTCCTCCCCAGGCGTCACAGCTAATCACCATTTTCGCAAGAGCTTTTGCTTTAGCTAAAACAAGTTGTATGAAGTCAATCTCAGCAGTTAGACCGCTTATTTCAGTCATTGTCAATGTCTCAAGTTTATAAAAGAGATGAACATCTTCTAGTGCTTCTCCAAAAACAAGTCTATTCCAGGGAATGTGCTTACCGTATAAAGTGCTCTACAAAATAATTGTTAGATTTTGTGTGGAATTAGCAATTGAGAATTAGGGTTAATATCTACATCTAAGTTGCTTAAGATATTCACCCTAGGTATCAAGATTGGAATACCTAGACTGCTATCACAAGCCAGTATTTATGAAATAAATACTGATTTGGGTATTGGGTTATAAGCCCACAAACCCGCGTTCCAATATCCAATCAATTGTACGTTCAATACACGTTTTTCTCATATGCACATGCAATATTTATATATAGAGAATATACCCATATATCCAACAATCTCCTCCTAAATTCTCAATATATAAAGTACATGATTATCTCATCTGTTCAGTATAAACCGGCTGGCTGATAGCGATCCGTAATATAAGACAAGCATCATTAAAAGTATAGTTTCATAAGAACCAATATAATAATAAATCTGAATAGTTCAGTCAAGACTAAACCAATATAATTAAATAGTTCCAAACCATATCACAACAAAATAGTTCATAATGACCAAACCAACTGGAGAGATCTGTCATAGTTTCAAAATCAAACAAAGTAAATAAACTTCAAGAACAAAATAAGAGTTTTAAGCTCAATGAACACAAGAGTCTTAAACTCAACAGAAGTTTTACCAAGAAAGTGATTAATTTATTCTCGAAAGAAATAAACCGAAACTCTATCCTTACACACTGCTTTATGTTTGCTCCTTCATTTTGAGCAAATTTTTATTATTGAAATCTATGTTGACAGATTCAACTATTGTCCTGAAAGATCTTTGTAGCATATATAAAGGAATTTGCTCAAGAGTGTTTAGTGTTAAAGATATTGACCAATTGGAGCAGCGTGCGACATTGATACTTAGTAAAATGAAGATGATATATCCTCCATCGTTCTTCACTACAATGGTTCACTTGATAATCTACCTTGCCGAGGAAGCCAGAATCGGGGGTCCTGTACATTATCGGTGGATGTATCCCATTGAGAGGTAATTATTCATGCCTCATCTGAAACTAAAGCCTCTTATAGTTTGTTTCTTTTATTCCCATACACCGTTCTAATTCATTAATTTTGCATGTTTAGGCACCTCTACCGACTCAAGGGTTATGTTAAAAATAGAGCATATCTTGAAGGCTCAATAGCTGAAGGGTATCTCTCTGAGGAGTGTTCAAATTTTTGTTTCAGATGTCTTCAGGGTGTAGAGACATCTTTCACTAGACCATGGAGAAATTCAGACATTTCCAACCTTGATGGGGCTAAATATCTTTTCAATACTGCTGGCACTACTATTGGTAAAATGATGCATTTGAATTTGATAACTTAACATCGGAACAAGCACATCGATATGTGCTTGACCACCATGCCTCAGTGGAGCCATTTCGAGAGTAAGTCGTTTCTGAATTGAAATAAAAAATAATGAAAAAAAGAGTACGATATTAACTTACATTTGCTATTCCTTATTGATTTCCCTATATTCCAGCGAGTTTGTCAGGGACATCAAAAGAAGGGCTAGACGAAGAAGACTGCAACCATGTGAACAAAACAAGATGATGAATGAAAAATTCCATAAGTGGTTTGAATCTCATGTAGGTGAATTCAGAAATGCAGTTCAATCTTGATTATATTTATATTATTCATGGTGCTGAGACGATTTGTTCAAAATTTATAGGTACATTCTTTGGGTTCTGAAGATCTTTCATTTGAAATAAAAACACTTGCAAAAGGTCCTCATAAGATGGTCAAAAGATTAGCAGGATATTTATATAATGGTTTCAGATACACAAGAGTGATTTGAAGGGGAAGTATTACGACAAAAACAAATCTGAGGCGGATAATGCAAGGGCTGTGCCACCCGATGTCGAGCCTTCGAATTGGCAGTTCCTCGTTCATTACTGGAGTTCGGCGGTTGGACAGGTATTTACATTACTAGTCAACATTTAATGTCATCATGGTTGTATACCTACTTTAAGTTATATCGTTGTAATCAATGTGGAATGTACAGAAAAGGGCAGAGGTCAGTGCTGCCAGTCGTTCACAACAGCTTATGTTGCACACTGCTTGTACACACCACTTTGCTCTCGTTCGGGAAGAAATGGTAAGCACATTCGAATTGATCAGTTTTGGGTTAAAGTTTTATGTTTATAAAGAAGTCAACTTACTAATGTATAGGAAGAAGAAATGGGTCCTACGACCTTTGGTGATATAGATTTTTTTGACGCCACACATAGGTCCAAAGATGGAACGTTTGCAACCCCTGTGGAGAGCAGACTGTGGTAATTTTTATATCATATACAATGAATCTTTAACATTGCCACAAAAGCATGTCTAAATTGAATAAATATTATCTATATTGTGTTAATTCCCGTCCTTTTACAGACTAACGTTAGAAAGAAGTATGAAGAAATATCTTCCACTTCTTCATCCAACTCTGCGGCGGCTTCCACCGACCCATTAGCACGGCAGCGCCTTGCCATGATTGAGTGAGGGGAAAAGACCGGCATGGACGTGTACGTGGTATGAGGCTAGGACCAACCCCCACTGGTTCTTCGGGCGGCGTGCATCTACTTCTAGTGGGACTGATAATGAGGAGATGACCTAGTTGAAGGCACAAGTGACACTCCTGTAAGAGCAAATGTCACAATTAATAAGACAACAGTCTCCAGTCCCACCACTGGTAAGTTTTATAGTTGGTAGAGAAGTTCAATATAGTTTTCTTTAGTTAAAGCCACTGATAATGCAATAAGTTACCAATTTTTTTCCATGCAATAAGTCAAAATTGATTGATCATTACAATTGATAACTAGAACACTTGGACATCTATTTTTTTACATGATAGATTTAATGGAACACCCAGAAATTAACCAAGTCCTGCTTTTGCTATTGTCAACTACACCTCTCCGGTTCCTTCATACATTCTATAAGCAAGAAGTGTTCATTTCATACGATTTAATTTCATTTCAGCTTTTGAGAGTTTTTTTGGTTACCATCTTCCAGCAATTTTGTTTCCTTTCTAAAATCTTTTCATTACAACTTATGCTTGTTGGAATTAATTTTTGCAGTTTTCCGGACCAGATTCCGGCAAGCTCCGGCCACCGGCGGCACCGAAAAATGAGTGGGTTGCGATCCTCTTGTCGAGTACTATTCCATAGTATACTCACTTGCCAAAAACGAATTCCGTATGAATGAGAAATGTTGTTCCAAAGTTGGGTACTTGAAAGGTACCAACTTAACAAATGGATAGTCCCATATCGGAAATTGGAAAAGATTTATACTAGTATATATACTAGAAAACTGGACTAGAGGGCGTGGCCCGGGGGTTACCACTAACGTGTAGTGGAGAGAGGACTTAGCCAAAATGACAAACACACACGCGCGCGCGCGCGCCCGGCCCCGGCCCCAGCTTGGTCTGGTCTGGCTTAAATTTTTTATTTTATTTTTGCCCAGACAAACTCTTCCCCTACTGAACTGAAAAGGCTTTTCAGATTCAGTAACTGGGGCCATTACTCTGTAACAGTAGAGTAATGGCTCACCAGTTATGAATCTGAAGAGTCCCCATTACTCTGCTGTTACAGAGTAATGGCAGCTGCTTAACAGTCTCAGTCCTAGTTTCCTCTATAAAACTAGACAAAAGCTTACTTACAGAGATAGACTTTTTTACATTCCTTTCTTCTTCTTCTCCTCTGTGTCAGTGTCAACTGAGAGTACATCACAAGCAACGGTTCGCTGAATCTCTGAAGCAAGGGTGCTGCATTCTTCAGAGAATGTACAGTTGTATCCTGGGAAGCAATTTGCCGGTAACCGTCACACTACGGGGCAAATTCTGCTTTAAGGACAGAGATTTCAAATCTCGACTCTGTGCAGTTTTTCTACTTACTGTTTTTCTTCAATTGATTTTGATTCCTTCACAAATTTTGCTGGGATTTTTCATTATTTCATATTCAGGTTCTAACAATCTTAAAGCAGAATTTTTCCTTACAGATTCTGACAATTTTTGTGAAGTTTGTTTACAGGTTCTGTTCGGAAAAAATAGGACTAACAATCTCTGTTTCAACCAATTTCAGAGAAAAGAACAAAATCAAAAACATGGAGAACACACAAACTGAAGTTGTTACTGGGCTTCTTAGTACCCAAACTCCGGTGACCCAGAATGTGACTGTACAATCGGTTGCGGCACATTCGGTCGTTCTGCCCATGCACATAAGCGTGGGAGAAAAACCGGAGAAGTTCAATGGAACTAGGTTCAAAAAGTGGCAGGGAAAAATGCAGTTCTACCTGACCACATTGAAGCTGGACAGATTCCTCAATGAATCTGCCCCGATGCTGGCGCCAATGGAAGCACACTCCGTTGCTGCAGTTGACGCGTGGACTCAGGGCGACTACCTCTGCAGGAACTACATCCTGAATGGCCTGGTAGACTCCTTGTACAACGTCTACTGTGTCTTCAAGACGTCCAAACTCCTGTGGGGGTCCCTGCAAAAGAAGTACAAAACAGAAGACGCCGGGTCCAAGAAATTTGTTGTCGGCAAATTTCTGGACTATAAGATGATTGACTCCAAAACTGTGGTGAGTCAAGTCCAAGAACTGCAGGTTATAATGCACGACATTGCTGCAGAGAATATGACGCTGTGCGAACCATTCCAGGTTGCAGCGTTCATTGAAAAACTTCCACCTGGGTGGAAAGACTTCAAGAACTATCTCAAACACAAACGAAAGGAGATGTCTCTTGAAGACCTAATTATCAGGTTGCGGATTGAAGAAGAGAATCGCAAGGCTGAGAGGTCCTATGGAAATCAGTCCATAGAAAAGGCCAATGTGGTGGAGCATGAACAGAAGGGCAAGAAGAGGAAGTTTCTGCCATAGGCCTCAAACAAAAAACCTTTTGCAAAGAGGTTTGCTGGAAAATGCCACAAGTGTGGTAAGCTGGGGCACAAAATTTCTAAGTGCCGCAGTAAGGACAGTAATTATTCAAAAACAGGACATGTAAAAGGGAATGAAAAATCCCATGTACACATAGCTGAGAACTTGTCCACTGGTCTCTCTCACCTGGACCTCTGTGCTGTTGTTTCAGAGGTAAATCTTGTGGGGAGCAATCCTCGTGAATGGTGGTACGATACTGGGGCCACCAAGCATATCTGCTCGGACAAGGAAATGTTCACCTCCTACCAGAAGTGCAACAAAGATGAACAGCTGTTCATGGGAAACTCTTCCACCTCCAAAATTGAAGGAACAGGGAAGATAGTGCTGAAAATGACTTCAGGCAAAGAGCTAACACTCACAAATGTGCTGCATGTCCCAGACATTAGAAAGAACTTGATATCAGGTTCTTTGCTAAGTAAGAATGAGTTCAAAGTTGTACTTGTTTCTGATAATTTTGTACTGTCCAAGAATGGGGTATATTTGGGTAAAGGATATGTAAAGGATGGACTGTTCAAGTTTAATGTAATGACAGTCATCCCTAAAACTATTGTTCCTGCTGTTCCCAAAGTTAATGAAATAACTCTTATTGCCTATGTTGTTGAGTCTTCTTCTGTTTGGCATGAAAGACTAGGCCATGTTAATGTAAATTCTATGCATAGATTAGTTAACATGAATCTGCTACCAAAGTTTAAGGTAGATAACTCAGAAAAATGTGAAGTTTGCACGGAGGCCAAACTCACTAAAATTCCATCGCGTTCTGTAGAAAGAAACATAGAAACTCTAGGTCTAATTCACACGGATCTGTGTGACTTAAAATATGTGCAGACCAGAGGTGGCAAAAAGTACTTTGTGACTTTCATAGACGATTGCACAAAATTCTGTTATGTATATTTGTTACATAGCAAAAATGAGGCTTTGGATAAATTCAAAGAATATAAACTTGAGGTTGAGAATCAACTTGGCAAAACGATTAAAATCGTTAGAAGTGATAGAGGAGGAGAATATGATGCACCATTTAACATGTTCTGCTCGGAATATGGAATAGTTCATCAGACAACTGCTCCCTACTCACCCGAATCAAACGGTACTGCCGAGCGCAAAAACCGAACTCTAAAGGAGATGATGAATGCCTTGTTGTTGAATTCTGGCCTACCCCAAAACATGTGTGGGGAAGCGTTGTTGACTGCCAACTACATTCTGAACAAAATACCTCACAAGAAAACCGGCAAGACACCATATGAATTGTGGAAAGGTAACTTACCTTCGTATAAATACCTCAAAGTGTGGGGGTGTCTAGCAAAAGTGGCAGTACCTAACCCGAAACAGGTTACCATCGGACCTAAGACGATTGATTGCATATTCATAGGCTATGCACACAACAGTAGTGCATATCGGTTCTTGGTATACAAATCGGATATACTGGATATCCATGTCAATACAATAATGGAATCAAGAAATGCTTCATTCTTTGAACACGTGTTTCCGTGCAAGGAAACTACGTACCCTAAACGTACACGTGAACAAGGGACTGTAAGCACTTCAGTTGATGAACCAGAACAGGATACCGATGAGCCTAGACGAAGTAAACGGGCTAGAACATCAAAATCATTTGGTCCTGACTTTGTGACGGCCTTTCTGTTAGAGAATGAGCCCAGAACGTTCAAGGAAGCCATGTCTATGCCTGATGCTCCTATGTGGAAGGAAGCAATCAAAAGTGAAATAGACTCCATTATGCAAAATCATACATGGGAGTTAGTCGATTTGCCTTCTGGATGTAAAGCTCTAGGATGCAAATGGATTTTCAAACAAAAATTGAAACCAAATGGTTCAATAGAGAAGCATAAGGCTAGACTTGTGGTACAAGGATTTAGGCAAAAAGAGGGCCTAGATTTCTTCGATACATATTCCTCAGTTACAAGAATAATATCCATAAGAATGTTGATAGCTATTGCAGCTCTACGTAACCTGGAAATACATCAAATGGATGTTAAAACTGCATTTCTAAATGGGGAATTAGAAGAAGAAATATACATGAAACAACCTGAGGGTTACGTAGTTCCTGGATAGGAAAATAAAGTGTGCAGGCTTGTAAAATCACTGTACGGCCTGAAACAAGCTCCAAAGCAGTGGCATGCAAAATTTGACAATGTTATGATGTCAAATGGTTTCAAAATAAATGAATGTGATAAATGTATCTACATCAAAGATACTCCAAATGGATACATTCTGGTCTGTCTATACGTAGACGACATGCTCATTATTGGAAGCAATAACGACATTATCAAACAAACTAAGAGCATGCTTAGTGGCAAGTTTGACATGAAAGACTTGGGAGTTGCAGATGTCATACTAGGAATCAAAGTCTCCAGGACATCTGAGGGGATTACTTTGTCTTAAACTCATTATGCTGAGAAAATACTTGAAAGATTCAAGAATTATTCCAATGGGACAGCAAAAAGTCCCGTCGATCCAAGTCTTTACCTGTTCAAAAATACAGGCGAAAGCATATCACAACTGGAATATGCACGTGTAATTGGTAGTCTGATGTACCTAACAAATTGTACAAGACCGGACCTAGCACATTCGGTAAACGTACTGAGCCGATACACGAGTAATCCAGGACGAAGTCACTGGAAAGGAATAACTAGAGTATTGAACTACTTGCGACATACTCAGAGTTATGCGCTGCATTACACCAGATATCCAGCAGTACTGGAAGGCTACAGTGATGCCAACTGGATATCAGACTCAAAGAACTCAAAATCCACAAGTGGATATGTTTTCACACTTGGAGGTGCAGCTGTGTCATGGAAATCCTCTAAACAAACGCTATTGGCCAGATCCACCATGGAATCTGAGTTTATTGCTTTAGACAAAGCGGCAGAGGAAGCAGAATGGCTTCGAAACTTCTTAGAGGATATTCCAATGTGGGAAAAACCAGTGCCTGCCTTATGTGTACACTGTGACAGCCAATCGGCTATAGCACGGGCACTGAGTTGTATGTATAATGGTAAGTCTCGTCATATCAGAAGGCGACACAAAACCATTAGACAACTGCTCTCAAATGGAGTAATCTCTATAGAATATATAAAATCGGCCGACAACCTAGCGGATCCATTTACTAAAGATCTGTCGCGAGAGCAGGTTGTGAGATCATCAAGAGGAATGGGTTTAAAGCCTATGACGAAAGAGGATACTTGATGGAAACCCTACCTAGAAATTGGAGATCCCAAGATCTAGGTTCAAAGGGACAACTAAATCTTGTTGAATCAACGACAGCACTTAGAGATTAACATCTCATACCCATTCTTAGGATGATAAACAAGTGCTGCCTGCAAATAGTTAGGATAAGCTTGGCTTTTAATGATTCCCATAGCTTTGAAACAAAAGTGGAGTATAGCAGGATACTCTTTATGGGCAATCACCTTGTGAGTGTGAAATGGGGCCGTTTCTAGGAGAATGAAGAAAGGCTACATTCTCCAAGTTTACTCATGATTAACCAGGGATGTTCAAGGCCAAAATGAACACAACAAGAGAACTTAGTTCTGTGAGGAGATGAAACTGTGTGATAGTTATTGTCTAGGTTCACATGAACGCCCGGGTAGTTCAAGACATCATGATCACTACCTGGTTAAGTGAATCCGATAGCTAATTACTAAGGGTGGTTCAAAGTTGAAAAATTACTACCATTCCTGATGCAGTGATTTTCCGACTGTACTCTCAGAGTCTTTCTGTCATGTTTTTTGTTTTTCTGTCGTGTCTGGATTACATGGTCTGGTAATTTTCATTCATGTGGGGGATTGTTGGAATTAATTTTTGCAGTTTTTCCGGGCCGGATTCCGGCAAGCTCCGGCCACCGGCGGTACCGGAAAATGAGTGGGTTGCGATCCTTTCGTCGAGTACTATTCTGTAGTATACTCACTTGCCAAAAACGAATTCCGTATTGTAACACCCCAACTATATTTTTATTATTAAAATGCATTTTTCCAATTTCTTGCACGTATGGTGCACGTGCAAATTTTTATTCTCATTTGGCTATTCTCATTTTCTATTTTTTAGCATGCATTGTTTTTTTTAGCCTTTCTTTTTGACCCATGGACTTAAAGTTAAATCCTAGCCCAATGGACCAATTAAAAAGAAAGCCTACTAGAATAATTAAATTAGTTAAATGAAAGCCCATAATTCAAGCCCACAGATTAACATGCAGGTAAAGGACCATACATGAAGCTATGAAGTGGATATGCTGATGCAGCTTTTATTTTAGAGATGTTGTAAATAATTTATTGTAAATTTCATTCTCCGCTGTGGAAAACCAAGTTGTAATTGAACTCTGATGTATTAGTGAAAAAGTTTTAAATTTTCCTTGTAAAATTGTACGAAGTGAAGTAAAGATCCTGTGAAATCTCGAGTTTGTCCTTATTTGAAATTCGAGGTGTTACATGTATGAATGAGAAATGTTGTTCCAAAGTTGGGTACTTGAAAGGTACCAACTTAACAAATGGATAGTCCCATATCGAAAATTGGAAAAGATTTATACTAGTATATATACTAGAAAACTGGACTAGAAGGCGTGGCCCGGGGGTTACCACTAACGTGTAATGGAGAGAGGACTTAGCCAAAATGACAAACACACACGCGCGCACGCGCACGCCCGGCCCGGCCCGGCTCCGGCTCCGGCTCCGGCCCCGGCCTCGGCTTCGGCTTCGGCTCGGCTCGGCTCGGCTCGGCTCGGCTCGGCTTGGTTTGGTCTGTCTTAAATTTTTTATTTTATTTTTGCCCAGACAAACTCTTCCCCTACTGAACTGAAAAGGCTTTTCAGATTCAGTAACTGGGGCCATTACTCTGTAACAGCAGAGTAATGGCTCACCAGTTATGAATCTGAAGAGTCCCCATTACTTTGCTGTTACAGAGTAATGATAGCTGCTGAACAGTCTCAGTCCTAGTTTCCTCTATAAAACCAGATAGAAGCTTACTTACAGAGATAGACTTTTTTACATTCCTTTCTTCTTCTTCTCCTCTGTGTCAGTGTCAACTGAGAGTACATCACAGGCAACGGTTCGCTGAATCTCTGAAGCAAGGGTGCTGCATTCTTCAGAGAAGGTACAGTTGTATCCTGGGAAGCAATTTGCCGATAACCGTCACACTACGGGGCAAATTCTGCTTTAAGGACAGAGATTTCAAATCTCGACTCTGTGCAGTTTTTCTACTTACTATTTTTCTTCAATTGATTTTGATTCCTTCACAAATTTTGCTGGGATTTTTCATTATTTCATATTCAGGTTCTAACAATACTTATCATTGGAAAATATATGTTATGGATATTTTGTCTTTTCATCATAGGGCATTATGATTGGACCAATTCATATTTTTAGTTCTTACTGCCTTAGCACCACATGTTAAGCATTTACTATTAAACTAAATTTCGACTTCTACTTAGAGGTAGGATAGTGATAACCTTAAATTGATCATAAATCTGGCGTCTGTATATCGATGTCAGGGTTAGGGACTTAGGGTTAGGGCTGAAGTTGGGAATGAGAAGCTCTCTCTCCCATTCTATGCTCTCATACCTCTATCAACCCTTCCTATATCAACCCTTCCTATATGAGCCTGTATTTGTAGATATGTATTGTGTAGGGTTTACTTCTGTGTTCTTAATTTGTTAAATAATCTAGGGACAGTTTTCTTGACATTAAGTTATGCATCCTAGTACGTCCATACGAGCACTCCTTATCAGATGTACGGACTGCAATTGGGGTTTCAATTGTCTTAGGTGAGGTATTCTGGTCTGTATAATGGGTAATATTTATTTAAGACACTTGCACTATTTTTCATGGAGACTGGTGCCGCTTTCAAAATTGCAATGTCATTTTGAAAAGTGAGGTTTTTTTCACCTAACAAACTATATGGTGAGTCACCCAAGGGATCGTACACTTTGTTCATCTTGAAGTGTTTCAGAACAACTATTTATTCATTTTGTTCTGCGGGTCAGTTTTAGGTGGTGGAGATGGTGGGAGGGTGCGATCGCTGTACGTGTGCCGTGGGGTCAGTTTTCGTTCTGCGGAACTTGGGCCCAAAGATGGGCCCCCCCAGCGAGGTGAATGCAGGGATCGGCGGCTGATAAAATCCCGCCAGACTTGTCTCAGGTGGGTGTGCATGTGCCGTTGAGGCACTGTACGAAGCTCAACTGACTTACTCACAATTTTACTGGACCGAGCTTGTTTGTCGGCCCACCCTCTAGGATTGTCGGAGGGATTTGTTGTTTGTACACGTCATGTTGCTTCATATATGTTATATTTTCTGTATGTAGTTTGTACTTGGGCCCAGTACTCTGGGTTTGTTTCGTTAAGCTCTTATTAATGAAATAGGGTGGCCAGATTCCATCTTTTCCCTTAAAAAAAAAAAACTATTTATTCATTTCAAAAGTTTCTATACCATCCATCAACTCTCCCCTTTGTCTTATATTAAGCATCTGTTCTTTTTCTATCTTTTTCTAAATGGTCAGCTTTAAACTTCCGATGTTTCTGAGAGATCATTATCTATACATATTATGTTTCTGAGAGATCAAGATGAACAGTGTCGATCATCTTTTTTGGTGGCCTATGTAGTTTGGTGGGAGGACTGGGTAAGACAAACTTTAAGTTTGCTTTATGCAACAATAAAAAGTGCATGCAGCAAATACTGACACTATAGGATACATTTCCTTGAGTTTAAATTGTTGGCTGTAGTTTCAGCCTTTATTTTTGTGGAGAGTTGTTGAAGAAAGTGAGAGACAAACACAAGGCTATGAATTCATTTTTTTTCATTCCATTGAAAACTCTTTTATAGACTCCATACATTAATTGTAACTTAATACTAAGACCCTTCATATTTTTACATGACCATACAATAATTGTAATTAATACTAAAACCCTTCATATTCTTACTTGACCATATAATAATTGTAGAGTAATGCTAGAGCCACTACCAATTTCACTACATTTCTCTTCACTACCTTAGGTGGCACCCTCCAATAGGTAGAGGAAGATAGAGTAGGTGGGAGAACTCTCCAATAGGAGTATGCCACCTAAGGTAGTGAAGAGAATGGTAGTAAAATTGGTTGTGGCTGAAGCATTACTCATAATTGTAACTTAATACTAAGACCCTTCATATTCTTACTTGACCATACTAGAAACATTTAGAGAAAATAGGAATTAATTTCAACACTTCCCCTTAATTCATTATTGTAATGTTCATCAACTCTCTGAAGTACTGGAACTTGTCTCTTGGAAGTGCTTTGGTAAAAATGTCTGCCACCTGATCATTGGTGTTACAATATTTGATCTCGACCTTTGCTTTCTCCACAATATCTCTAATGAAGTGATGCTTGATAGCAATGTGTCTTGTGCGGCTATGATAGACTAGATTCTTTGTCATAGTAATGGCTGATTTGTTGTCACACAAGATTGGAGTAGCTTCTCCTTGCTTCTCACCAACATCCTTCAAAATTCTCCTTAACCACATTGCTTGTGAAGTTGCTAGTGCAGCTGAAACATATTTCGCCTCGGCTGATGATTGTGCCACCGTTTGTTGCTTCTCTGAAGACCAAGCAACCACACCTGAACCAATAGTGAAAGCATAACCTGAAGCACTTTTCATATCATCAACACATCTGGCCCAATCACTGTCACAAAATCCAATCAACTTTGTATCGGCATTCTTCTCATACCAAACACCAAAGTCAAGAGTACCTTTGATGTATCTCAACACTTTCTTCGCAGCGCCAAAGTGAATTTGACTTGGCTTGTATATAAATCTAGACAGTATGCTTGTGGCATACATAATGTCGGGTCTAGAAGCTGTCAAGTACAATAAACTTAAACTTCCAACCAAGCTTCTATAGAGAGAGGCATCCGCTTCCTTGCTTCCGTCTTCTTTGCTTAGCTTCTCATTCACCACCAATGGAGTGCAAACTGGATTGCAATTCTGCATTTGAATCAAGAAGAGAATTTGCATACTTTTTTTGGCAAATAAATACTCCCCCGTCTTATCTATAAATTTCAATGCCCAAGAAGTGATGCAATAAACCCAAATCACTCATTTCATACCTTTTTTTCATCTCCATTTAAAATTTGGCAATCATCTTTTCATCATTACCCGTGAGCACCATATCATCCACATAGAGAGAAATAATAAGAATTCCGGATGTACCTTACCTCTTGACATATAAGGTTGGTTCACTCTTGCTTCTTTGAAAACCCTTGCTATTGAAGTAGTCATCAATCTCGCTGTACCACGCACGGGGAGCATGTTTGAGTCCGTACAAAGCCTTTTTCAACTTGTACACTTTCCTTACTTCTCCTTTTGCTACAAAGCCTTGAGGTTGCTCTACGTAGACCTCCTCCTTCAAAGTGCCATTTAAGAATGCTGATTTTACATCAAGCTGATGCAATAACCAACCCTTTTGAGCCGCAAGAGCAATGAGAACTCTAATGGTGTCATGCCGAGCCACTAGAGAAAAGCTTTCTTCAAAATCAACTCCGTGTTGTTGAGAATATCCTTTAGCAACAAGCCTTGCTTTCTTCTTTTGAACGGAACCATCCAGATTAAGCTTTGCTTTGTATATCCACTTCACTCCAATCACATCTTTGTCTTTCAGTTTCTCAACTAACTCCCAAGTCTTGTTCTTCTCAATTATTTCAATTTCTTCTTCCATAGCTTTCTTCCAGGCCTCTTCTTGGATAGCTTCTTCAAAGCTTTCTGGCTCAATGATACAAAAATTGCACCAAGCATACACATCACTTAGACTTTTCATTTTTTGTGGAGGTGAACTTGAGGAAGACGAACCTGAGCTTGATGGTGAACTTGGACTGGATTGTGGGCTGTTCATAGGAGTCATTTGGAGTGGCTCTTCATGGACATTATCTTCAACGTCTTCGTCAGCCGATGATTCATCATGAGAAATAACTTGAACTTGAGCTTTCTTCTCTTTACAATCCTAAGAAGATTTTTCATCAAAGAGAACATCTCTACTTATAACCAATTTATTTTTCTTCAAGTTAAAGAGTCTACAGCCCTTTGATTTTGAGCTATAACCCACAAATGCACTTCTCACTTGTCTCATCAAGCCTGTGTCTTAGCTCCTTCGGAACATGAGCAAAGCAAATACATCCAAAAACTTTTAAGTGGTTTAAGGATGGCTTCCTCCCACTCCCAGCTTCAATTAGAGTTTGATCTTTCACCACTTTTGTTGGACACCGATTCAGCAAATAAACCGCCGTGGACACCGCTTCGGTCCAAAATGACAGGGGAAGCCCTTTTTCATGAAACATTGACTTTGTCATCTCCTCCACGGTTCTATTCTTTCTTTCCGCCACACCATTTTGCTGAGGAGTGTATGCAACCGTTAACTGCCTATCCAAGCCAATATCTTCACAAAACTTCTCAAATTCATTAGAGTTATACTCTCCACCTCTATCACTTCTCAAAACTTTAATCAAGTGTCCGCTTTGCCTCTCAATAAAATGCTGAAATTTTTTGAAGTTAGAGAACACATCCGATTTTTGCCTCATAAAATACACCCATGCCATTCTAGAAAAGTCATCAATGAAGGTTATAAAATACTTGTTACCTCCATGAGATGGTGTCATCATAGGACCACAAACATCAGTGTGAACAAGCTCCAGCGGTGCTTTAGCTCTCCATGCCTTTTCTTTTGGAAATGCTTCTTGATGATGCTTTCTAAGTGCACAACCTTCACATACATCATTTAGTTCTTCAATGAATGGCAGCCCATACACCATGTTCTTTTGATGAAGATTCTTCAAGCTTTGGAAATTTAAATGGCCGAGTCTTCTATGCCATAGCCATGATTCACCATCCACATCCACCTTCAAAGCAACATTTTTACAAGAAAAAATAAGCAAAAAACTTTTATTTTTCCCCATCTTGATATTTGCCACCACTTGCTTTCTTTGATCATAAATCTTGCAAGAGAGATCTTCAAAATGAACGACGTACCCATGCTCTAGAAGTTGCCCAATGCTCAACAAGTTTTACGCCAAGTTTGGAACTAGTAACACATCTTGGATATCCTTTGTTCCCTTCTTTGTTTCTATGGAAATAGTACCTTTTCCTTTTGCTGCAACCAAGGCACCATTACCCATCTTCACTTCGGAGTTGGAAGCCGAACTTATCTCCTTGAATATGCTTTCTTGCCTGGTCATGTGATTGCTACACCCGCTATCAAGAAACCAAACATAATCCTTTTGTTCCGTAGCAACTTGACAAACATAGAACAAATAATCATTGGACTCCTTCTCTTTGGTAAAATTTGCGTGGTGAATATTATTCAAGTCATACTCCTTTTGGATATGTCCAAACTTCTTGCAATTGTGACATTGTGGTTTTCCACGAAACCAACAATCTTTCTTATCATGGCTTCTTCTTTGATAAATTCTGCACCTTTGTTGAGTGGACTCCTCGTTGCTTTGCCTTGTAAAATGACTTCATCCTCTTCCTCGTCCTCTTGCATAGCTTCCTCTTCCTCATGCATTTCTTCTACCACGATAAGATTCTTCATTTGAGTTCTTCTCGTGATTTCTTGGGACAACATTGAGCTTAGATTGAAAGGCACTCTCAACTGATTTTTCTGAGCGCATATTCAATCTTTGCTCAAATGCTTTAATAGAACCCATCAACTCTTCAATACCCGAAGTCTCAAGATCTTTGGTTTGGTCAATGACAGCAACAACAGGATCATACTTTTCCGGTAAGCTAATAAGAATTTTTTCGACTATTCTTTGATTGGAAATAGTTTCTCCATACGTCTTCATTTGATTAATGATCTCCATAACTCTAGTAAAATAATCCTTCAACAATTCCATTTCTTTCATCTGCAAATTTTCAAATTCTCTCCGTAAAGATTGAAGCTTCACGGTTTTGACTTCGGAACTTCCTCTATATTCTCTTTGAAGAATATCCCAAGCCTCCTTTGATCTTGTTGCATTGATAGTCTTCGGAAAGATGGCTTTTGTAACTCCTTCTTGAATCAAGAGAAGAGCTTTAGCATCCTTTTTTATATTCTCCTTAGATTTCTTCGCTTCATCATTTGACAAAGCCGTTGTATCTTCCGGTTCATCAAACCCATCTTCAACATACTTCCAGAGATCTCGTGAGATTAACAAAGTTCTCATTCTCACACACCAAAAATCATAGTTTTCGCCATCAAATTTTGGAACAATACTTCTTTGCTTTTCATTGCGTGAGGATGCCATAGTTTGGGGTTTGTTTTCCCAAGCACTAAGCGTATTGCCTAGTTCTGATACCACTATGTTGGCTGTAGTTTTAGCCTTTATTTTTGTGGAGAGATGTTGAAGAAAGTGAGAGACAAATACAAGGAGAATTGTCTATGAATTCATTTTTTTTGGTCATTCCATTGAAAACTCTTTTATATACTTCATACATTAATTATAACTTTATACTAAGACCCTTCATTTTCTTACGTGACCATACAATAATTGTAACTTAATACTATGACCCTTCAAATTCTTACTTGACCATACAATAATTATAACTTAATACTAAGACCCTTCATATTCTTACTGGACCATGCTAGAAATATTTAGAGAAAATAGGAATTAATTTCAACATAAATGTCCTACATGAGGACTCCAGGTGAGGCAGTTTATTGATGATGTACTCCATTCATTTTGATCTTACATGCCTAAATTAGATCAAGAATTATAAATCAAGTGATCTATTTTTTCCCTGGGCATCAAATGGAGTCATTTCAGCGAGTAAAATAAAATAAAATTTTAAAATTATGATGGAATGGCCATTTTTTGAATTACTTTTGCTTACATTTGTAAACTAAACATAGGAGGTTAGATCAATAAAGGTGAAGTGAAACA
This sequence comes from Hemerocallis citrina, assembly GCA_017893485.1. Classification (NCBI taxonomy): domain Eukaryota; kingdom Viridiplantae; phylum Streptophyta; class Magnoliopsida; order Asparagales; family Asphodelaceae; genus Hemerocallis; species Hemerocallis citrina. The sequence goes on from CM030360.1 coordinate 77,741,327, forward strand.
GCTAACGGTTGCCTTGCCGTGGCTTGCAAAACTGTGAGGGTATTCCGGTGTCAAGGAGGAGGTGAAGAAATGGCATATAATTTCTGGATTCATTTTTTCTTTAAAAATGATGGAGTTATCTTTGGATAGGGTTGTACCAGTCAGGGAGGATGAACTGGCTCTCATACCATCTTCAGAACCATAAAGGATTTATTGGAGAGGAGAAAATTCTTGTTGATACATTGGAATGCTCATAAGAGCCTTATAGGTGCAAGGATAGGCCAAATATAGTGATACATTTCTTCCGGTAATACAATGTACTCACAAAAATTTGGTAGGAACAACCAAACAATCAGTAAACAAAGAAAATTATTTTCCCCCAATTCATGCATATGTACATATAACACTCACATGTGCATGCACACACAAATTGATCATCCTTGCTATTCAGCATTTTTAGGACAACGTTAGTTGCTGTATATACTGATATCATGGAATACAGGTTTGAGATTGGTTATTTATTGACAAGTCACCAAGGTGGCAAACTACCATTGAAGGCCACAGGAGCTCTAAAAGTGAAGCAGTGGTCAAAGTTGGTAAAGAAGAAAAATCTCTTTGAAATTTTAGATTATTTGTTGTTCCCTGTATGGCAGCCTACCTTGGATAATGTCAGAGCATAATGTAGATGATGTTGGTTACTGATACAAATATGGATGCTCAATAAGAAGAGGAGAATTGCGTACTACTTTGAACGGGCAACAGCAAATTCCAGAAGCAAACAAAATTGACAATATTAGTAGAAAGAACATTTCCTCAGATGGTTGTCAATTCAGTTTGCTTTTGCTGTTATCTTTTGTTTTGACATCCTTAGCATATTTCACCTGAGGAGATGGTCATTAACTGACATGAGGACTTAATTGATACAGAATGCTGGAATAAAGATATGAGTATTATGTTTGTCAGGATTGTGTCTTGTATACTCGTTGTTTTTTTTTTCCTGAGGTTATAAAGAACAATACTCTGTGTTGTATACTCGTTGTTTAGATTAAAAGAATGTAATATGAAGCACGGAGGTCGAAGCGTCGAAGCGAGTAGAAGGAGAACAGCAGTAGCAGCAAGTGCAGGATAGTTGCTGTCGACCGGTCATGGCGACAGTCGACCGCACCCCCCGACCGCACCCCTGACCGCTCGTTGTACTGGGAAGTCAGAGAATGGTATGGTCGACCGGTCTTGTTGGACGGTCGATCGCCCGCGGCGCTGATTCATTTTTTGAGCCTCGATCTGTTAGGTCAGTTCAACCCAATCTTCAACTCCAAGTTAGATCGTGCAGCTGCTATTCAGTTACTTCTTTTCTAGGTTATATCAGATGACTGAGGATCAAGATTAGACCTAGGTTTTCTCTCTATTCTTCTATATATATTGTAAACTTCTCCAATATGAGAGGGAGTACTTCATAGATTATTTTCTCCATTGTAAAGAGAGGCTCGAGAGAGAGATAGTTCTTGGTGGGTGAGTTTAATTCCTTGTTTCAAGTGAATCGGTAACTCCTTGTAATCTCTTCTAGTTGAATATCAGATCTCCCTATATTTTTCCCCGGATTAAGTCATCGTTGTTGTGTTTGTGTTAGTTTGGTGGATCTACTTGCTTGCTCAATTTATTCGCCTCGTCTACTTCGGCTTCCTCATTAGTCTAATTAGTTCCGCTGCGACCAGAGGGCGTTTGTTGACGCCCCAATTCCAACAACTAGTATCAGAGCTTCAGGTTGCTGAGTTCCTTAGTTAAGATGACAGGCCACAATATTTTGAAGATCAAGCAGTTTGATGGTAAGATCAATTTCAATCTTTGGAAGACTGACATGTATGATGTTCTTGTTCAAGAACGGTTGCAGTTAGCAGTAAAGAAGAAGGAAAAGCCAACTGATATGAAAGGTGACGTTTGGAAAGATATTCGTGAAAGAGCCATAAGTCTGATCCGACTATCCTTGGCGGATGAGGTCAAGTGCAGATTTCTTGAAGAAACTGACGCGGCGAGTCTGTGGGAAAGACTCATAACTGACTACTCTGGTTCGTCGTTATTAGATCGGATGCATTGGAAAAGGAAGTTGTTCCGTTTATCTATGAAGGAAGGTACCGATCTCTAAGACCACATTACAGAGTTCAATAATGTATTATCTGAAATTAAGGCGATCAACGAAGATGTGTGTGAGGAAGATAAAGCTTTCAACTTGATATATTCACTGCCGGATTCGTACGAGCCTTTGATCACGACCATGCTACATGGTAGATCTGCCAAGAAGAGTATTTCGGTAGATGGTGTAATCAAAGAATTGAAGGAAAATCAACTTAGGAAGGAGACCCATAAATCTGCATCGTCTATTCCTACAAGTTGTCTAGTAGTGGATGGTCCTTCGGGGGGGAGACAAATTACTTTGCAAAAGGATTCGATCCATTTCCGATATTGCAAGAGGCCAGGGCATATCAAGAAAGACTGTTGAAAATTGCAGAATCAAGAGAGTGCCAAGAGCGGGAGTTCAGCCGCTAATGTAGTTAGTGCCTTTGGTGCCTTTGATTTAGGTGGTTCGTGTCTCCTTATTTCAAATTCTTTAGAAGTGGATTCTAGTTGGTTTCTTGACTCAGGGAGTTCTTCTCATATTTGCTCCAAGAGGGAATTATTTTCTACTTATAAGTCTACTATGGGGCATTGTGTGACAACGAGAACTGCGGAGATTTGTGAAGTAGTGGGTGAGGGGACAGTTGAGTTAAAAATGCCAGGTTTACACATGTTCACTTTAAGGAATATTTTGCATATTCCTCTGCTGAAACGGAATCTGATTTCCATGGGAACTCTTGATACACGGGGCTGCAAGTACACAGCTCGAGGTAGAGTTCTGTCTGTTTTTCAGGGTCGTTGTAAGGTGATTAGAGGTATGAGAATGGTTGGGCCAAGCCAAAACAATCTCTATAAGCTTTGAGGAATTCGAAATACTTGTGCAAGTGTTGCTCCTTTTTTCGGTATTCCCACAAGCTCAGCTAGTTTGCCGCAACTAGATTCATCGAGACGAGACCACGATGTTCGAATATAGTCGAGAGGTGGAGAAAGCCTAAGGGTAGGTGGAGTTCGTGCGGAGTTTAGCAACTTCGTGAGTACATCTACGGAGGTGGGCCTTTGAAGGGCTGCACTGGATTCAGTGAGATGGGTAGAGATCATATCAATTAGAAGAAGAAGCTATTGTTCTAAGTTTTCTTTGCAAGTGAATTTGTTAGAGTTTGGAGAGGAGTAACACATCATGTGATAGCACTTGTATGCAATCCAAGGTGGAGTTTGTTAGGATTGTGTCTTGTATACTCGTTGTTCAGATTAAAAGAAGGAATATGAAGCACGGAGGTCGAAGCGTCGAAGCAAGTAGAAGGAGAACAGCAGCAGCAGCAGGTGCAGGATAGTTGCGGTCGACCGATCATGTTGACAGTCGACCGCACCCACCGACCGTACCCCCGACCTGCTCGTTGTACTGGGAAGTCAGAGAGTGGTACGGTCGACCGGTCTTGTTAGACGGTCGACCGCCCGCGGTGCTGATTCGTTTTTTGGGCCTCGATTTGTTAGGTCAGTTCAGCCCAATCTTCAACTTCAAGTTAGATCGTGCGGCTCCTATTCAGTTACTTCTTTTTCAGGTTATATCAGACGATTATGGATCAAGATTAGATCAGGTTTTCTCTCTATTTTTCTATATATATTGTAAACTCCTCCAATATGAGAGGGAGTACTTCATAGATTATTTTTTCCATTGCAAAGAGAGGTTCAAGAGAGAGATAGTTCTTGGTGGGTGAGTTTAATTTCTTGTGTCAAGTGAATCAGTAACTCCTTGTAATCTTTTCTAGTTGAATATTAGATCTCCCTATATTTCTTCCTGGATTAAGCTAAAGCTAATCGGGATAAGTCATCGTTGTTGTACTTGTGTTAGTTGGGTGGATCTACTTGCTTGCTCAATTTATTCGCCTCGTCTACTTCGACTTCCTCATTGCTCTAATTAGTTCTGCTGTGACCAGAGGGCGTTTATTGACACCCCAATCCCAGCAATGTTGACTCATCATATATTGTGAGTTGATCATCATCTAACGAAATGACAACATAAAAAATTGCATATAAGGTTTGAGGCTATGAAGCATAGACATTCCTAATTAGGATGCCATGTGGTGTTGAATGCTTAGACATACGTGTTTTTAACATAACACATACGCAGTACCTACTTCAATGCAATATCTTAAAACTGTTCATTTGTTGGATGGACGGCATTTGTCTTTGTGCTGTCCTGTAACATGCTTGTTTCCTGTGGGTTTTTTAGTTTTGGGAAAGTAAATAATCTGAAGACTCCGAGAAAGTTTTGAGGTGGAAATGCTGGGATGCTTGCTTTGCTGCATCTGGTGCTAGCCCCATCCAATGGTGCCCAGACTTGTGCAAAGTGGCCTTCCTTTGTGCTAGTGCATCATATTTGCAATGGAAAGTTCCATACCTCATTACAAATTCATTATTAGTTTGAAGAAATAAAATTTATAGATAGCTATCTCTTGTTCTTTTCAACCCTTGTTCGTTTTTTTGAATTTTGGTGGCCTCCTTTTGTGCGGAGCCTGGAGTTTTACATTGAACGATTTTGGCCTGAGCAACTGCGTAGGCGTAACTGGACAGAGTTGGATTACCGTTGAATGAATGTATTGTCTTGCTTGATGCTCTGCACCTGTATTTGCAGATAACTAAATGAATCTTTGTGTGTAAGCATTTCTCTATATAGTTGAAATTGAACTAGTTTCTATGCATGCGATCTCACACTTGCGACGATTGATGTGATTCAAACATGAAAATTAATGGTTGATTGTGAGCTCAGTCAATTTGAAAATTTGTTGAATTTTGTCCCTACTGCTGTTTGTAATTCCTTTCATGCGCTCGCTCTTTGCCTTGTCCTGATTTGATTTGGGTATTTATAATTTGTTTGGGTATTTATTTATAATTTATTGAACTTTAGACTTGAATAGCTTGTTTCCTTTGAATATTTCAGGTAGAATGTGAGTCATTAATTGTATGCATAGTTTAAATCGATATATATTAATTTTTTATTATTATTATTATTATTATTATTATTATTATTATTTTTTGCACAACCATCAAATGTTAGTCATGCAAATGAAGGAAATTCAACCGACGGGAATGGAAGCAACTCGAGGGGTATGTAGTAGCGGTCGACCAAGTCTTCTTCGGGTATTGATATGGTTTGTTGTGTCTGCAAGTACTGTTGTATTTGAATTATGTAATTTCTGATATGGTATGTAGTACCGATGGTTTGTTATAAAAATTTCTGAATTATGTTGAATGCTTTTGGACAATTAATGAAATGTATGTCACTTTATTATGCCTAATTAATTATTGTGTTTAGTTGTGATTTGTATTAATATGCCTGAAATTTGGGAATTTATTTGTGAATATTTGTACAGGTTATTGAAATGATATTGTCAATTGATTTGTATTGTGTTTTGAGAATCGAAATGTAAGCTGTGCTGTGAAAAGTGACGATAGGACGGCGTTTTATAAACGCCGGGGTAAATAATAGAGGAAAATAACCTAATTTAATAACACAACTACGGCGGCGTTTTTCAAACGTCAGTGTCGTTTTAACCTGCACCGGCGTTTGTTAAAAACGCAGGGGTATGCCCCAAACCTACCGCAACGCACGATTCGGCGACATTTAGACCGACGTTTTAGTAAACGTCAGTGTAAGATACGGTGGCGTTTTTAAAAGCCGGGGAGTGTAAAATAAAACGCCGAGAAAGGAAGTTAGTGTTGTAGTGACACTAATCTTAGTTTAGGAAGTATTTAATAAATATTTAGTATTATTTTAATCAATAATTAATTAACTAATTACTATTAAATAACTACACTAATTTAATTTTACTACAAATTACAAAAATACCTTTCAGACAGAACAACATGTTCCATCCGATTAAAAAAAAATTATTTCTCAAAATTTGAGAAACGAATCAATGTAGCGAACGTCTCTTTTGCTATTTGGTATTTCTCATTTTGTCATATATTATAGCAAACCAATGTGGATGTTCTAAGGGCACTCATAGGAAAAACCCTCCATGAACTTGTTTAGAAAGTTCTATATAGTGAAACCATTTCTATTTATAAATTTTCATATAAAAATCTGGTTTGGAAATGATTTTGAAATAAGTGAAAATATACTTGGTGCAGAGATGAGAGCCACTTCGGTTCATCTTCTCAAACCTTGTGCCTGACTTCTTTCAAAGCCATAGCTTAAATGAATCTAGTTTGAGTCAGATTCTGACCTGCAATGAGCTGATCACTCTGAAAACACATAAGAAGTGAATGAACTTGATACATCTGGAAAGACATCCTGTTACCGCGGGAGTAACCAGGTGATGTGGATTCTTTTGTGGAATAGTTGAGAATCTGACTGTTTGACTTCCGTTGACATTGACTGCTGCGATCTCTTGCTCCTGACCTGCAAAATGCCTAAAACACCGGGATTTATCCGGCGACAGGCCCTCCGATGCTCTAGTTAGTAATCTTAAAGATTGTGAAAGAGCTTTTGCAGAAAAAATATTCACTACCTCTTTATGGTGGGATAGGGGGGGTATTTATAGTCGCCTGAGAGAAAAAGTTTAGAGATATTCACTTATCCCTAATTCCCGGTGTTTATGGATAAGAGACAGAGATTGAGTGGTTTCATGATAATGGATTCGGTTTAAACCATCCCTTAGAGATAATCATGAATTTAAACAACTTTCTGGCTGTCCCGGGTTTAACTGTAATGGGCTGTAGCCCTGACCCAGTAAGACATACCCGTTATTGGGTTGTTGGGCTTGGTAAAAACATAGTTTCCCATTTCTTGACCCGTTTATGTATGAAATTACTGTTTTACCCCTGAGAACTTTGAGATTCGTGCCCGATTTTAACGGCCCTAATTTAGTTCTATTTTTAGCCATATCACAAGCCCCCACTTCTAGAGACTGAGTTTTACAGTCTTCGAGGAGTAGTTCGCCCGATTCTAATGGCTTAAAGAATTTTATCGGTGGTCTCGAGAGAATTTGGAGCTCGCTCGGAGGGTGACGGTGCTTTTTCGGAGTATGTATACTTAGAATTACTCTAAAAAATTTTTGGATTTTTTGTGATTTTTCCATATTTTTCTGATTTTTTTCCTATTTTTAACCATTTTCTTGAATTTTTTTACTCAATTTCCTAAATTTAATAATAAAATTTTGAATTTTAATTAATCATTCTAAAAATAAAATAATTATTTTCGAAATAGAAAAATATTCTTCCGAATTTAAAAATTATTTTCAGAATTTTTAATTAATTTTCTTCGATTTTTTTTATTATTTTTAGGAATTTTTAAATAATTAATTCAATTTAATAATTAAATTAAAAAAAACTAATTAAAAGAAATCACCTTGATTTAATCACGATCGATGATTACGATCAAGCACAGATCAGGAGATAGAAAGCTTGATTCAATTGCGGTCGTTTGGTCATGAGGCGACACGCATCGGGAGGCGGAATTTTCCCCCAAATTTCATTCGGAAACCCTTTTGTTCGACAAGCGATGGGAGCGATCGCCACGCTGACACGTGGTGGTCAACAGCTACCCGTTGACTTGGTCAAGGTTGACCGTTGACCTGGCGCTGTTTTTTTCTCCTTCTTTTTCCTTCTTTTCTTTTCCTTCTTTCTCTGTCCTCCGTCTTCAACTTTCTCTGACCCTGTCCTCTCGTCTTCAACCCTCGACCCTCGTCTCCGACCTTCATCTCTGATCTGCCGAGCACCCCGTGTAGCGAGAGGAGCCCACCAATGTTTTGCTCGAGATCGGCGAGGAGCTCGGCGAACGGGAGATGAGGTCAGCTCGGCAGTGAGCAGCTTCAGTGAGAAGAATTTGTTGCTCGACTGTGAGAGGCTTGGCGAAGCTTGGGGTTGGGTGAGCTCGGCATACGGAAGACGAGGTCAAGCTCGGTAGTGAAGCTTGGAGTTGGGTGAGCTCGGCGAACGAGAGATGAGGTCGAGCTCGACGGTGAGCATCTTCGACATGGAGGACTTGTCGCTCGACTGTGAGACTTTTGGCGAAGGGATTCATGGAGCTTGGCGAGGAGATGATCGGTGAACGGGGTGAGGTCGAGCTCGACAGTGGAAGGTTTTTGGCAAGAAATGGAGGTGGAGCTCGACGGTAGGGGTTTTTGGCGAGAGAGAGAGTGTTGGAGTTCGACGAGGTCATGGTGATGGATTTTTGGTTGCTCATATCATCTTCTCCCTTTTTCTCTAGACATACTGCATGCCCACTTGCATAGTGAGTTGGTTTGTTTCTAGTATTGGTAGTCAAGAAGTGAACTTTTCCTAAGGCCTCATATTCAACTTGAATGGGGTTACTTGTGTTAGAGATTATGATAGATTATAACAATAGAAATTAGGGTTAATATCGTAGACTAATGCGCTTGAGATATTTACCCTAGGTATCAAAATTGGAATACCTAGACTATTATCACAAGCTAATATTTATAAGATAAAAACTGGTTTGGGTACTAGGTTCTCAACCCACTCAACTCGCGTTCCGATATCCATACAATTAGTACGTATAACACACATATTACCCACGGAATAATATTACACATACTATTATTCATATAGTGAGAATATACCTATATATCCAACAATCTCCTCCTATATTCTCAATATATAATTGTACTGGATTATCTCATCGGTTCAACATGAAGCTGACTGGCTGATAGCAGTCTTAAAATAGAAGAAATGCATCACTCAATGTACAGTTCATAATAGCGGTGGACAACTATTATCCAAACCGACCAATCCGAACAAATCCTATCCGAACCGATCGGTTTTTAACCGAATCAATTAGGGGTTTGGGTTGGCTCGGTTCTTGATCTTCAATAACCAACTGGACCGGTTTGGTTGTTGGATGAGGCTTTCAAATAACCGATGAAACCGAACAGACCGTACTTCTATTCACTAATCCATAAAAAATCTAGTTCTCCTTTAATTTCTTGAATATACAAATAGACATTTCTTATTGTCTTGGAGATACAAACAGTCTCCTTTAATTTCTTTAATACAAACCAAGCAGTTGTTCTACTTATGTTTTGATTCTCCATAATTCTATATGTTACATTGTTGAGAAATGCTTGATTTACAGTGTGGCCCAGCTTAATAGAATCATGAAGTTGATGTAACATTTAGTAGTTACTTTAATCAAGTCAAGAAGAAATTGTTGTCTAAATCTTTTTTATTGTACCTGATATTCAATTAGCTATGGTTATTGATGTTCCTTTTATGAGAATAAACTAAGATTACAGAAATATACATGTGAAAAAGCAGTGTATCTCACCCATTTAAACGTCATCATCTCAAACAATTAGTGTAAAATTCATTAGCAACTTGTGGTTTTACGAATCTTCATTTTAAATTTATTTCTGAACAATAAATAGTAGATTGTTTCTTAAGTTTGATTGAAATTGATCTTTTAAATTTCAACAAAATTGTGAATAAAGTTGGAGATGAAAAGTAGCACATCAAACCGACCATCCAATTCAATCCAAACCGAGCTTAATCGGCTTGGATGGAAATCAATCCAATTAAGGCTCGGATTGGTTGCGGATGAGAAAATTAAATAACCGATCTTCTTTGGATCGGTGGTGGATGATCAATATTAGGTTAGATACCGACCGATGCCCACACCTAGTTCAAAAGGACTAAATCAATTATAAATCTGAATAGTTCAAAAAAAACTAAACCAAAAATAATTAAATAGTCCCTAAACCATATCACAAAAGAATAGTTCACAATGACTAAACCAACTGTAATAATCTGTCATAGTTTCAAAATCAAACAAAGCAAATAAACTTCAAGAACAAAATAAGAGTTTTAAGATCAACGAACACAAGAGTTTTAAACTCAACCGAAGTTTTACCAAGCAAGTGACTAATTTATTCTCGAGAGAAATAAGCTGAAACTCTATCCTTGCACACTGCTTTATGTTTACTCATCCATTTTGAGCAAATCATTATTTTGAAATCTATGTTGACAGATTCAACTCGTCCATCGTTGCTAGCTTATTGAAAACAAGAATATCAAGAGACACATCTCTAAGTATTCCAACGAATTTCATAAAGTATTAAGTTCCACAAAAGAACTTAGTACAATTCATAATTAGCTTAGCAAAAATGTAACGCAAGCATCGCAATCAAGTTTCTTTAACTAAATAAAGAACAAGAATTATTATAGTTTCTACACAAGAACTATACTATGTTTCATATTTGAATGATAGAACAATCAAATCAATTATGGTTGATTCTGAATCATCAAAATTGGAATGAAACGAGAATCCATAAAAGAGATATATCATCAAAATTGGAATGATATAATGACATTCTAAACATCGGAAACACATCGACAAGTTTTTATGTTTCGTATTGGAATAATATGATTATTCTAAGTAAAATCTTTAGATATATATTACCATCAAAGTTGGAATAATATTATATATTTGTGGAATTTATGTGGAATCATCAAAATTATCTAAAACATGTCAACTGCCTAAAATTGATGTTTAAGTTTGAACTTCTCTATGGCTCCAATTGGATTCTAAATTTCAAAACAATTAGGATGTTAAAGCTTTGACTCAATAGCTTTTAACACCATTTTCCCTGCAGTTTTGATAATTAGATCACTTTCAAGTCTCTTAGCAAGAGCATTAGCCATATTTTATTTCAATTGCACTTTATTTATGAGAATATTCAACTAGGCTTCTTTCAGCCTTAATATACTCCTCTTACTATTATAGAGTGAGTTATGAGCTACAATGCATTATAGCTTGGTAGTCGCATAACAGAATTAGAGAGTTACTTAAACTTCTTAATGGATAACTAGCAACAATTTCTTCAATCCACTCAGCCTTTTTCCCTACAGAGGATAACACATAGAGGTCTGATTTCATGGATGATAGCACAGTGCCTGTTTGCCTTTTAATTTCCATAATATTTCTATTCCTCCTAGTGTAAATACATATCCACTAGTTATCGACTTTCACTAAATTATGACCATCATAATGCATCAGATCAGCCATTCATTCGAAGAATGACTAGAGTAGCACCAATCAAACTCTTGAGTACCACTCAGGTATCTCATTAGCCTCTTAAGGGCACTCAAATGTGTATGGGATTATTAGTGAATCTGCAGATCATACCTACCTCAAAGGCTATATCTATTCTAGTGCAGATCTTTGTATACATGAGACTTTCAATTCCTTTAGAATGATCCACCTGTCTCATAGTTGCACCATCATTAGGTGTCAACCTTCAATCATAATCTTAAGGTATTTCAAAACACACTTTCAATCACTATATTCCCACTTTTGAAACATATTTTGATTTGATGAGTTTGACTAAGAGTTATCGCTTGCCAACCGAAACTCACCCTTATACCTATGGTGTCCACAATATCTAGGTTATTCATGTTGAATTCTTTGGATAACATGATTTTAACTTCATTTATAATAGAGAGGTTACTTCCAAGAACAAGCTCGTCAACAACACAAGTAATTAATAGTCATTATATTTGACACACCACAAAGTTAAAGGCACTGATCTGAATCACTTGATTCATATACTAGGCTCTTTAATAGCCATTATTTATTCGTCGACTATACATGTTTTAAAAACATACAATGATTTTACTAATTTGTAAATCTTCTTCACTAAATATATTAGTTGAAAACTTTTTAGTACAAAACTGTTCAGTACAAAACATCAAGTACAAAACTTTTAGTACAAAACTGTTTAAATATCCTTTATGAATAACAAAATTTTTAATAGATGTAAAGATAAGAAGAATACTTATTGTAGCAATATGACAAATATTTGAGTACACATCAAATAAATAGCTACCCCAATTTTCTCAGTCAATCTGTTAGCTACTAAAGTGCATTAGAATTGCCCTTGAACAATCAAAATTAAGTTTCTTTTACAAAACCCCACTTACTTACTATAGTTTTAGCCCATTTTGGCAGATCAACTACATTAAAGTATTATTGTATGACACAAAATCATCTCATTGTCTACTAAAGACTCTTCTTAGCTCATTTGTCATTCAGGTTTTTAAGTGTCAGTAAGGCTGGTTCTTGATTCCAAATGTGAATAATTGATCGTGTCTGTCGGACTAGATTATTTCATACATTTATCTTTGATGAACACATCCTCAAAGAACTCTGCAAGTCTAGATTATTCGGACACAAATTAGATAGATCTAACATCTGTCCACAGAACTGCATTCTGCATTTTCTAAACACACACAAATAGTTGTTGTAGGTCATACTTTAGGCCTTCTAGGGTCATGTACTCTAACGAATGTATCACAACTTAAATTTTCATTTTAACAAAATTATTTGTGTTTTCATTCCATAGTCTACAATGTGTAAATAATTTAGAGTTTGGTAACATATTGGAAATATGATTAACAATACAATATCACTCACAGTTAAACAAACTCAAACAGTACTCAATAATATAGAATTCAACATTTCACCAAGTGTTTGATTCTAACTTTTATCAATGCTGTTTTGACTGTTGTAAATAAAGTGCACTAGAGATTATGCCAAATGCAAACTTCTCTTAAAATTGTTAAAACATATTCACCACCTCTATCAAATCTGAACCCTTGATTTTTAGCATTTAACTATAATTTTTAATTCATTAAGAATAACAATTGCTTCATTCTTATTATACTAGTGTTACCCTGTGTAAATTGCACAGACTAAAATACTTTTAGCAGACTCATAAAATTATATGAAACTTAAACAATACAATGATGATATGCACTGTGTCTTTTTTTTTAGTTTATCTTATTTAATAACATGTGCTACTCTTGTCTAGAAAACCTAAATAATGATATTTTTATCTATTTCGGTCATATTCTTTGAAACCACTAAGGGATATTTTATTAGTTCATATTCTTTTATTATCATGTACATACACAGTAACTTCAGTTCTTAAAAAAAAATAAAAGTCATAAAAGGACGGAGGTGACGATATTCAACACCGACACAACACTATGACATAGTTAAACCCTAGATGCAGTAAAATAAAACTACTTTAATCAAAATTGAAGTAAAACAGTAAAGCAACTTTAATCAAGATATAGGTTTCCTTTTCGAAAACACATTCAATAAACTTTGGTAAGGTTCTAATGTTAGTCAGAAAAAGTATAAACATATGTATTATTTTGAGCTTAAGAGACTTACATCAATCCTTTTAATACGATGCGCATGATGAAGTAGCCCTTTCTGCATGCCTATATAATGGCAATAGATGCTCGCCATAAAACTGGAGCATGGATCAAAAGATATAGTATTGGACAAAGTTCATCAGCATTGAGAAACCACTATAGAGAAAACCGTCAAACACAAAAAAATGTAAATGCTAAGTAGTAGACTTTTACCTTCTATATCCACATTCATCAGCCATCCACGATCCGTTGGCACGACAACATCTGAAAGAAGGTAATTTGAATGACTAAATTGAATCAAAATAGTGTCAAATATAAAGGTCTTTTGAGTATTTTTACGAACACCTCGTGTGCACCACAAATGAGAAAATAATTGTAATGAAGATAATCCCGAACCCAAATTTGAACCTTCCCACATCTATAAACATCTTACTGAACCCTATATTTCGAAGATTCGTGTATAAATCCCTAATCAAATTCAAAATTAAAACCCATCCATCTAAGTTCCATATGCCCCCACCACACAGCAGGCTTCTACAATTAACATATTTCAGTTCATTCATGCATTTTATCAAATAGGACGAGCACATATAGTAAATAAAGATAAGATTGAAGAATTTAACATGGGAAGACGAAGCTGCACATAATAAACCAAAGGATCTTTAGACATTACTCTTAGATTCATGCATCAAATATTTTCATCTCTTTAGCAAATAATTATACTATATATACAGTCCAAAATAAGAGAGGATGTTACAACTTGATCAATACCTTAATCTCATATTATCAATATTCTAAAAAATAACAAATATATAATCCAAAATAAGAAAGGATCTTACAACTTCCTAAATACCTTAATTTCGGCGAGGATTTGGGGTATGGCGTATGGCGGTTGCTTGGATTTAGGTGGACTGACGAACGACGAACGATTACGGTTGAGTTTTGGGCTTGGGACGACGGCGAGGATAGGCAAATGGGGATGACTTGTATGTGGGTGGACGGTGAACGGCGACGGTTTGGATTGGGGTGGATTTGCGAACGATGAACTGTGACAGGTGGGTTTTAGGCGAGGATGGGTTGGGGGATTTGGGGAGTGAAAGAGTTTTTTGTGTTTTGTATATTTTTTAAATTTGTTTTATTAAGTTAAAGTTGTGGTCTGCACGTGGTAAGATAAGTTTGAACTCCTATTTTTGCTCTCCTTTCTCTATTTCAAAATAGAGAAAGGAGGAAGGGGATAGTCCTATTAGCTTAAGATATAATATAATAATATGTATAAAATAGGGCTCTTCATTTATATATTTAATCCACCTTAGATAATGAAGAGAATGGTAGTGAAATTGGTAGTGGAAGAAACATTACTCTTTAATAATCAGTCATTGAATATAAGTTGTATGAGGAATTTAGGTTTAGCTGTATGGTCTTCGTATGAGAATTTTATGACCATTTCAACTATAGTACTCCATAATGATCAATTATATGTTTGATGTTTCTAATTAATTTAAGATCAGGTATATCAACAATCAAAAGTTATCATAAAAAATATCAAAAATATTATAACCGTTTCATCTATAAGTTATTTGGAATTTACTCACTTGACCATTCTCCTTTGAGATCGAAACTACTCCACAATGGATTCTCTGAACAAATATAGGTTGGTCATCTTCAGCGAATCAATTTAGGGGAACTGTTGATCCTTAGAGAAAGATAGAAAAATCTTAAATAAAAGGGAAACTTATGATGGAGGGTAGAGACGACGGGGTCGGGGTGGGATTGACGACGGACGGCGACGATGGAGGGTAGAGAAGGGTGGGATCGGGGTGGGGTGGACGGCAGGCGACGGTAGGGATGGATGGGTGAGGAGATGTGGATAGGTTTTAGGGTAGGGAGAGTTAGGGTTTATGGGTTTTGGAGAGATGTGGAAGAGGAAAGGTTTTTTTGGGTGTTCTTTTAATTAATTCTATTTTGGCAATTGGTGTGGACTGTACGTGTCAGTTCCTACTTTTGATCTCCTTTCTCTAATTGAAAATAAAGAGAGGAGATATGGGGTAGGCCTATTAGCTTAAGATATATATATATAATATGACAGACTTATATTAAATCATCTACAAAAGCAATTAAATACTTCTAACTAATAATTATCTCACATAGTCACAAAGCTACTAAGATCACAAATATCAGAATGTATTGATTCAAAAAGTTATGAACTCCTAAAGACCATACAAAATGATTTTCTAATGATTAAAATCTGAATTCAAACTTCACATTTGTCATATTTAATGAAGTGTCAGTTAGTAGAATTATAAGTTTTAACAAGAACAAACAATTTAATATATAGTTCTCAAATTCTAGCCAATTTGCTATGTTCAAAAACCATACACAATTAGAACTATTATGATTAATTGTCTCATTTGTTAAACTCAACTTATACATGCGATTGACAATATATACACATTATAAGAGTTAATACAAAATTACTCTTCCAAATTTCACAAAACTAGTAATTCTAACAATGTCCACTTGCTCAAACACACTGAGCGAAGAGTTCTTTCCTTTATTCGTTCTTCATCATTTTCATGATGCTAAATGAGATAATGACTAAAATGTTATTATTCAACTTTGCACACACAGTACAATGAACGAGAAAGAACAAAACGTAACTAACGGAGTCATATTCTACATTAAAAGATGTTCCCTCCTAAATAATAGATATTTGTTATACATCTTATACATTTTTTTTTATTTTAATTTTAATTATTAGAGAAGCAAATATGTAATCTCACATAAACTGCAAACAATTGGTTTGTCAAAATATCTATACACATAGTATGATAAAACACTTAACAACCCTAAGCATGCTAGTTTTCCAAAGTGAGGATAACTATGATCTAAAACTCTCAATCATATGATCAAACGCACAAAACGTTAACACATTCATCACATGAAAATACTAAGAAAGATTAGAGTAGATCATACCGATACTTTAAGTTAGAAGTGTTTTTCCAAATTCGATGGAGAAACCTACGTAGTGCAGATTTATCATACCGTGATGCAAATCCATTGTTTCCAATACACACAATTTGTAAGTAACTTTGAAGTTCCTACATTCATTAAATCGTTAAAGATTAGCCAATTAAAAAAATTATTAGCATAATCTAATTCACAACAATTTAATTGGAGATTCAATTTTATAGACAAAATCTATAATTTATCAAAATAAATATTTGATCCTTAGCACGTAGCCAAAGCAGTTATTCAAATTTGTATTTAATTAAACAATGCTTAATACGGTTTTGAAATTTAGCACTAAGCAACAAAATTCAAACAAATAATCAAATAACAATTTAAATTTGGTGAAGAACTTATCTTTAACTTAGATCTGATCCAGTCCAAACATATTTGGATCTAATCTAAACAACATTCTCACTGCCCACACTATTTCCAACAACTACATCCACATCTCATATTGTGCTTTCACTTTTCCACTGTTAAATTCAGAATTATCAAATATTTCTAGTTTCAGAATCTTTTATACACGATTAAGTTTTTTCATCTTATAGGAATAAACAGTAAATTCTAAAATCTAGAGGGTTTTTTTCTGAACAATTACTACTAGCGTAATTACAGTAAAATGAAGGGTTTTTTTGTAACTCCCTGTCCCAGCTGTATGTATTTTATTACGTAAATTTTTGTACTTCAATTTTCAGACCAGTTTTATTTTTCTCTTTGGACTCTTTATCTAAAGCCAGAATATTTTTCTGAACAATTTGATAATTTTGTGATTTTTCGACCGGAGTTTAAATACAAACTTTAACCCTGATTAATACTAATCCTAATCCTAATCCTAATCCTAACCCACTCCCGCTAACCACTCACTCACAGCCAACCCACCCTGCCTAATTCTACGCCTAACTCCTGACTTCTCCTCCTTATTCTTATTCTCTAACCTAACTCCCTCATTTTTCTTCTAACAGCCTAACTCTTCACATTTTTTTCCACACTCCTACACCTAACACTGCACATGCGTGCACTTACATATATAATATACACCTTGCATGCACCATGCTGTCTATCTCCCTTTCTTTCTATATATAAGCACACATACATGCACCATTCTCACTACCTATTCTTCTTTTCTTCTACACTTCTCCTTCTCTTCCTCTGCCTTCTCCAACCCGAGAGCTCAAGTAACATCCAAGCTCCACTTTACCCTCCACCTTCGAGCTGACGACTCCATTTCTACGATCCCGTGAACCCCGAAAAACAACCCGATACCGTGCCATCTCCTCGTTGTTGTTGTTGCTCATCACCGTCACTCACCGTTGCTACCGTAGCTCGCTCGCTGCCGTCTTGCCGCCATACTTACCACCGTTGTGCCACCGTCCGTTGCCGACGTCGTTTCTTCTTTCCGTGGTTAACACTACCACCGAAATCGTCACGTTATAAGGCAAGTACCTTGCACACTCTTTTTGTTCTCGTACAAATATTTTCCTTGGACTCGTGGCAAGTAGTCTAGTTATCATCATGTTTTATTGTCAAATTCCATTCTATTCATTGGTTTCAAGCTACATCAAATCAAGAGTGAACCGTTAACACATTTCGAATCGTGTTATCGAATATTGAATATTCAACCTTACTATCTCTAAAATTTTTTGACCTTGCACTAAGAATTAGACCATGTTCTCGATAATGGATTGAAGATTTTCCACGTGAAAATCGTAGCCCATCGAGTCCTAAATCCAGAACATCTTACGGTTTCTCAATCGGATATATAGATTATGAGATATCGCGATTTTCGTACTGGCATATCGTGAATTTCTGAACCTGCACGGGATTACTAATTGGTATCTTGTACTGAGAATTCGACCATGTTTCCGATACTGGATTGAAAAACTTTCTACATGAAAATCGTAGCCCTTCGAGTTTAGATATCTTAAACATATTACGGTTTCTCAATCGGGTGTATAAATTATGAGATATTACGATTTTAGTACTGGCATATCGTGAATTTCTGAACCTGCATGGGATTACTAACCGGTATCTTGTACTGAGAATTCGACCATGTTCCCGATACTGGATCGAAAAACTTTCTACATGAAAATCGTAGCCTTTCGAGTCTAGATATCCGAAAACATATTATAGTTTCTCAATCCGATGTATAGATTGTGAGATATTGCAATTTTAGTATTGTGACTCTGAATTTCTGGAATGCGCGCGAAACATCGAAACCAGCGAAGAATGAATTTGTACGCATAGCTACTGTCTCCAGAATGTATCATGCTTTGGAATCGGAAGAGAGTCTACTTTCTAGAATCTCTGACGGAATCAGATTTGCTTTTCTGTAACAACGGAAAAGTGAATTTGAATGCAGATATGTCAAGTTGTCTAAAAATTCATCTCTACGTTTTTGCATATAAAACCGTTATTTTTCATATTTAATAAACTGAATGTATTATTGCTTTTGTAATAATAACTTGCATAGATATAATAGGTTGATAGCATGCATTTTATACCACTTGATAATTCTATAATAACTACTCTCGATACATGTACCCGTTATATCTCATACCATGATTACTGCCCTTGATATTTTCCTTGATTAAACTATCTTGATTACACCGTTTCACTAGTCGTACCAACTGTATGTTCATAATTAATTATAAAAGAATAACAAGCCGAGGTTATAAGGGTACGGCTTAATAGTGGACAATATAGGGAAGTATACTCAGAAGGGGGCCCGTGTTTTCTGAAATAGTGATTCTTGATTCTTGATTCTTGATTACACAATTCTTGATTACGTAATTCTCGATTACATGATTCATGATTACATGTCTTGATACTATCACTGGAAGATCCGAGTACATAATCCTATAGAATTCACTACTTAAGTCTAAACGTCACATGATTGATATGCACCGAACTTGTGATATGGGACACATGATTGTGTGCATTAGATAAGTTAATAAAACAGATACTCGAGATTTCCACTGAGCATGATTCTTGATTACATGATTCTTGATTACATGACTCTTGATTATATGACTCTCGATCATTGATTACATGATTATCGATTAACTGAGCCTAGGCTATCAATTACTTATATCTTGAAGTCTAGAATACACTAGTTACAGTTATTACTTACATGATCATATTGTCCCAGTTCCTTGCTTACTTCCTTATTGTATTTGTACTTCTACTTCTTGTTTCTTCCATATTATATCTTGTTATATTATCCCTTTTACTGCTTGTTGCTACTTGCTATCCGAAACTTGCTCTAACGAAAACTTTTCTATTTTTCTTTCAGTTAATAATTATACAGGTACTGATGGACCCGACGAGCAGACTCTCTAGACGATCGTTGCTGCTTCCTTACTACTTCATGTTGTTTTTCTTTCAGTCACTATTTTATCTAGTTGTTATAGCGCACTGCTTATCATATTATTTTAATTATGGCACCTTGTACTTCCGGGCATCTTGACCCGATGTTGATGTATTATCCAAATGATGGTTATTTTATTTTCAGCTCATGTGATTATTGTATTTACTTGCGTAAATGTGTTATAAAGATCTTGTTAGGCTTATAATTATACAGCTTATGGATGATGTATATCATTCGCTGGACCTCAGTTGCGTGCCTGTATTTCCGTATAGTGGGAAGCGGGGCGTGACAGGTTTTTAGTGGTATCAGAGCCTAGGCTCGAACCATGCTAAGCTCAACAATATACACACCACGTGGATCACATGAATGTTAATAATCAACTTGCCATCTGAGGATTTACCCCATTCGAATATGCATTTCAGACTCTGGTTCACGGAGGCTCTTCGACTTCTACACCCAGAGATGAACTATCAGAGATCTTCGTCATTCTCCAGAAAATGCAACGAATGATGGAGCTACAACAAGAGCAAAATGAACTGGTAAGAGCTAATCTGGATAGGGTATGGGATGTCGCAAACTCCATTCAATGGGACTTGTTTGTGCACCAGCATAAGAGTTACACCGCCATGCTCGATACCCAGGAGCAGATCCGTAGAGGGTGGAATGCCGTTCAGGGGGCATTACATCTCCTTACTGTCGCACAGTTTACAGGTGGACCTTTACGAAGGCCAGTTCAGACCCCGACTACTAGAGCATCACCTTACTCATCGGCGACTCCGAAGAAGGACCAGAAGTGCTATTATTGTTGCCGAGTTGGACACATACGCAAGAACTGCTAGAAAGCCAACAACTTGTGTCTTGCATGCGGAACGAATGATCACAAGGTTCGGGATTGCCCAAAGAGAAAGAGTGTCACACCAATAGGAGGATCAAATCCTAGTAGAGGAAAGACTGGAGAGTGTAATCAGGCTCATAACCTGATTATATAGGAGGCGGAGATCACCAAAGAAATAGTTACTGGTATATTTCGATCTAGTCATGCTTTAGTTCCTGCGTCGTTTGTTACCTTCTGTACATTGCATTCATTCTCATCGATCAATTCATTATTGAGTATCATACTAGTTATTTCAATCTATCTCTATTTTCTTGAATCTTTTGTTGGAAGAGAGTAGGAATTTTGTTGGGCTAAATGGCAAACAATTGGAAACTTGTGTTATATTTTATTATAACAACAAGAAAACTCTTCACTATTTTCTAAAACTGGTATTACTACACCTTACAAATATACACTCTATTCTTTTTCTTCTTTTCTGCCGGTTTCTTGTTCTTGCCTTGCTTAATTTTTTTCTTCTTCCTAAATCTCTTATTTTTAAGAATGAGAGATGAGTAACTGACAAATTCTTCATTCCCGTTTCTCCCGTTTTTCTTTGCGGCACCAATCTTGCCACAATTTTTCAACATTGTTTGGTGGGTGGGGCCCACTTTACCAAATACGTTTGACAACCAACATCTTCGTGTTACCAATCTCTTAATTTTGCTCAATTCATCGATCGCTATCACGTGATATCAGCATCTAGAAGCATCACCATCAGAGTGGCACAGCGGAAGCGTAGTAGAGTCCCTTATTGATTCGTGGAATGAATTTCAAAGCAAACTTCATCGTCATCAACAACTCAATGTTCGATGTTATATTTAGAATGGATAGGGGCCGAAGTGCAGATACTTATCATAGGCTGGTTATAGGGGGCAGTGCATTAAAGAAGAAAAGACAAGAAGAAGAAGAAATAAAAAGAAGAGAGAGAGAGAGAGAAGTTAAAGAAAGAAGAAAGAAAAAGAGAAATAAAGGAAAAGAGAAAGAAAAAGGATGAAGAAAGAGAGAGAATTCGGAGAAGAAAAAAAGAGAGAGAGAAGCCAGGGAAGAAAGGGGAGAAGAGAAAGAAGAAGACAACTCGGGAGTAAGCTTCGGAGAAGAGAGAAAGTGAGAAGCCGATAGCAGAGGCGGGAGCAAAAAAGAAAGAGAGAGAATAGAAGTTCGGATTTTCTTGACAAATGGAAAGAAAAGATCAAGAATCGGAGGTAGGGATGAAGAGAAAATCGGTGCAAGAAGAAGGAGAAGTGGATATGAAGAAGTTTTCTTCATCTTCATCAACTTCATCGAGATTCGGCAGGATTTGTGTATTTTGTGGCAGTAGCTCTGGCAAAAGAGCTAGCTACCAGGAAGCCGCGAACGAGCTCGGCAAGGAGCTTGTAGATAGTAATATCGATCTCGTCTACGGTGGTGGGAGCATAGGATTGATAGGCCTGGTTTCTGACGTCGTTCGTGCTGGTGGCTGACACGTTGTGGGAGTTATTTCCAAGTCGCTGATGCCGAAAGAGATTACTGGGGGAACTGTAGGAGATGTTAGAATTGTCTCTAACATGCACGAGAGGAAGACTGAAATGGCTCATGCTGCTGATGTTTTTATAGCCTGGCCCGGAGGTTATGGAACACTTGAGGAATTGTTTGAGGTGATCACTTGGGCTCAACTAGGAATCCACAGCAAGCCGGTTGGTCTTTTAAATGTTAATGGATATTACGACTCGCTTCTGTCTTTCATAGATTCAACTGTAGCTGAGGAGTTTATATCCAGTAAGGCCAGACGCATCTTGATTTCAGCTCCATCGCCTAAGGAGTTACTCAGAAAATTAGAGGAGTATGTGCCAGAGCGAGATGAGCTTGTGACCCAGCTGAACTGGGATGTTAGCAATGTCGATGGTTCAGATTCTGATCCCAAACATCAAATTGTTGAGTCCTCCAGTTGAGGGTGCACAATTTGTCTTTAGTTATTTTCGTGCCTTTGTACTCTTTGTTTCTTTTATCTTCTGTTGTACTTTTCATTGAAGAGTATTGCATTTGCTTCTTAAGCTATCCTATATCTCGCAAAAGTAAATTTCGAAGACGAAATTTTTTTGTAAGGGGGATAGGATTGTAACTCCCTGTCCCAATTGTACGTATTTTAATACGTGAATTTTTGTACTTCAATTTTCAGATCAATTTTATTTTTCTCTTTGGACTCTTTATCTAAAGCCAGAATATTTTTCTGATCAATTTTATAATTTTGTGATTTTTCGACATGAGTTTAAATACAAACTTTAACCCTGATTAATACTAATCCTAATCCTAATCCTAATCCTAACCCACTCCCGCTAACCACTCACTCACAGCCAACCCACCCTGCCTAATTCTACGCCTAACTCCTGACTTCTCCTCCTTATTCTTATTCTCTAACCTAACTCCCTCATTTTTCTTCTAACAGCCTAACTCTTCACATTTTTTTCTACACTCCTACACCTAACACTGCACATGCGTGCACTTACATATATAATATACACCTTGCATGCACCATGCTGTCCATCTCCCTTTCTTTCTATATATAAGCACACATACATGCACCATTCTCACTACCTATTCTTCTTTTCTTCTACACTTCTCCTTCTCTTCCTCTGCCTTCTCCAACCCGAGAGCTCAAGTAACATCCGAGCTCCACTTTACCCTCCACCTTCGAGCCGACGACTCTATTTCTACGATCCCGTGAACCCCGAAAAACAACCCGATGCCGTGCCATCTCCTCGTTGTTGTTATTGCTCATCACCGTCACTCACCGTTGCTACCGTAGCTCGCTCGCTACCGTCTTGCCGCCATACTTACCACCGTTGTGCCACCGTCCGTTGCCGACGTCGTTTCTTCTTTCCATGGTTAACACTACCACCGAAATCGTCACATTATAAGGCAAGTACCTTGTACACTCTTTTTGTTCTCGTACAAACATTTTCCTTGGACTCGTGGCAAGTAGTCTAGTTATCATCATGTTTTATTGTCAAATTCCATTCTAGTCACTGGTTTCATGCTATATCAACTCAAGAGTGAACCGTTAACACATTTCGAATCGTGTTATCGAATATCGAATATTCAAATTTACTATTTCTAAAATTTTTTGACATTGCAATAAGATTTAGACCATGTTCCCGATAATGGATTGAATATTTTCTACGTGAAAATCGTAGCCCATCGAGTCCCGAATCCAGAACATCTTACGGTTTCTCAATCAGATGTATAGATTATGAGATATCGCGATTTTAGTACTGACATATCGTGAATTTCTGAACCTGCACGGGATTACTAACAGGTATCGTGTACTGAGAATTCGACCATGTTCCCGATACCGGATCAAAAAACTTTCTACATAAAAATCGTAGCCTTTCGAGTTTAGATATCCTAAAAATATTACGGTTTCTCAATCGGATGTATAGATTGTGAGATATCACGATTTTAGTACTGGCATATCGTGAATTTCTGAACCTGCACGGGATTACTAACCGGTATCTTGTACTGAGAATTCGACCATGTTTTCGATACTGGATCGAAAAACTTTCTACATAAAAATCGTAGCCCTTCGAGTCTAGATATCCGAAACATATTACGGTTTCTCTATCCGATGTATAGATTGCGAGATATTGCAATTTTAGTATTATGACTCTGAATTTCCAGAATGCGCGCGAAACATCGAAACCAGCGAAGAATGAATTTGTACACATAGCTACTGTCTCCAGAGTGTATCGTGTGAATATGCATTGGAACCGGAAGAGAGTCTACTTTCTAGAATCTCAGACGGAATCGGATTTTCTTTTCTGTAACAACGGAAAAGTGAGTTTGAATGCAGATATGTCAAGTTGTGTAAAAATTTATCTCTACGTTTTTGCATATAAACCCGTTATTTTTCATATTTAATGATCTGAATGTATTATTGTTTTTGTAATAATAACATGCATAGATATAATTGGTTGATAGTATGCATTTTATATCACTTGATAATTCAATAATAACTACTCTCGATACATGTACCCGTTATATCTCATACCATAATTACTGTCCTTGATATTTTTCTTGATTAAACTATCTTGATTACACCGTTTCACTAGTCGTACCAACTGTATGTTCATAATTAATTATAAAAGAATAACAAGCCGGGGTTATAAGGGTACGGCTTAATAGTGGACAATATAGGGGAGTATACTCGGAAGGGGGCCCGTGTTTTCGAAAATAGTGATTTTTGATTCTTGATTACACAATTCTTGATTACATAATTCTCGATTACATGATTCATGATTACATATCTTGATACTATCACTGGAAGACCCGAGTACATAATCCTATAGAGTTCACTACTTAAATCTAAATGTCACATGATTGATATGCACCGAACTTGTGGTATGGGACACAGGATTGCGTGCATTAGATAAGTTAATAAAACAGATAAACTCGAGATTTCCACTTAGCATGATTCTTGATTACATGACTCTCGATCTTTGATTACATGATTATCGATTAACTGAGCCTAGGTTATCAATTACTTATATCTTGAAGTCTAGAATACACTAGTTACAGTTATTACTTACATGATCATATTGTCCCAGTTCCTTACTTACTTCCATATTGTATTTGTACTTCTACTTCTTGTTTCTTCCATATTATATCTTGTTATATTATCCCTTTTACTGCTTGTTGCTACTTGCTGCCCGAAACTTGCTCTAACGGGAACTTTTCTATTTTTCTTTAAGTTAATAATTATACAGGTACTGATAGACCCGATGAGCAGACTCTCTATACGATCGTTGCTGCTTCCTTACTACTTCATATTTTTTTCTTTCAGTTGCTATTTTATCTAGTTGTTATAGCGAACTGCTTATCATATTATTTTAATTCTGGCACATTGTACTTCCGGGCATCTTGACCCGATGTTGATGTATTATCCAAATGATGGTTTTTCTATTTTCAGCTCATGTAATTATTATATTTGCCTGCGTGAATGTGTTATAAAGATCTTGTTGGGCTTATAATTATACAGCTTATGGATGATGTATATCATTCGCTGGGCCTCAGTTGCGTGCCTGTATTTCCGTATAGTGGGAAGCGTGGCATGACATTTTCTGTAAAACTGCATGATAAATAATAATACAGAAAATTAAATTAAATACAACAGCACAAATCTTAAAGTTTAGAGTGAACCGTATCTTGATAAGATCAAGTAGTAGTTGAGGGTTGGATCTTTATAGAAAGTACACTCTCGTACGAGACCCCAAACACCAAGTTGAGATCCAATCAAAAAGTAGTCAAAAGCCTCAGTCAAACCCAAGAGCATCTTGGATCCTCTACTTTAGCCTGAACACCAAACACTGTTTCGAACCAATGGTGAGTTTGGATCTCACCTACCATATCACCTCAAACACAGCATCACTCCACACACACATATCTGATGGTCAAAGTCTTGGATCATTTTGGATCCCCTCTTCAACCCGAACACGAAACACCAAAATTGAACCAAAAAAAAAACAGATCACAACAGATTTGAACCATGATGGCAGTGGAGTGATCTGCTCCTATCCCAGAACACGAAACACCGAAGTCCACTACTAGAAAAATTGGACTTTGGATCTCGGCTACCACACCCGTTCTCTGGAGAGAGAAGGAAGCTGGGGTCTGTACAGCGACTGGGGTCAGGACAGCGGCTGGAGGTGGCGGCGGAGCGAGTGACTCCAGCTACAGCTGCGGTGGCGACAGCGACAGTTGCTGGTTGCGGTGATGCCAGGTGGATGCTGTGGGTTGCGGCGCCAGGTGGTTGTTGTGGCTTGCATCGATGCCATCTACAGCTGCGGTGGCTCCAGCCACAGCTGGAGTTGATGCCGATGATGGTGCCGGTTGGTGACGACCGCGTCGATCAAGTCCCAACGAACGATGATTTCATTGATCTCTCTTAATCTCATTAATTAATGTGTAATATCTCAAGATTGTTAGAGATTATGAGAGATTATAACATTAGAAATTAGGGTTAATATCCTAGACTAATGTGCTTGAGATATTTATCCTAGGTATCAAAATTGGAATACCTAGACTACTATCACAAGCTAGTATTTATAAGATAAATACTGGTTTGGGTACTGGGTTCTCAACCCACTCAACCCGCGTTCCGATATCCATACAATTAGTACGTGTAACACACGTGTTACCCATAGAATAATATTACACATACTATTATTCATATAGTGAGAATATACCTATATATCCAATAACTTGCAAGTAGAATATATACATTTTAACTCTCCATTTCTCCATACCAATGGCGGACAAGATCAAGTTTCAGAGTCTTGAAAATATCTGGAACATCCTGCACCACAATTAAAACCAGAGCACTCTCAAGACTAACCCCTAATTCTTCATCTCATTACTCCTATTTACCAACTCCGCAAAATGACTGAGCAGGGTGGTTGGTGATTCCTTGTTATAGGAATGTAGGAGGAGAATATGAACATTGATCAAAATGTAGCACATTTTCTATCTGAGTTTTGCTTAATATTCAGGTTGACATGGTGTAATAGTAGCAGTGCCTCCAGCAACCCTAATCAATTCTTCTCGCTAACTCCATCTGCCACTAATAACCATTGCCTTCTTAAACCCAATTGAGGCACTCTCAAAATTATGTTGGTTTGGAAGGTTTCCTGAGATCACATGCAAGTACCCACACCTCATCAGCTATGTTGTCGCCTTCGATATGGCTGAGTTATGTGCAAGGTCCACCTTGAGGGATTGTCATCGGTTTTAGATGGAGAAGTCATGAATATGGTGTCCTTGTTTCTTGCAATTGAAGGATGAGACACCCTGCCTTTTGCAGTCCCTCGCCCAATTATTCTCATCACTGCACATGAGGCAACGCTTCTCCGTCTTCTACCTCGTCTAGAATCTAGGATTTGTGGGTTTGGGGGTGAAAAATATGGGTTTTTGGGTCCAAAACGGGCACAAATCCGACCCGTTATCAATTTTAATTTTTTTGTTGGCAAATCTCAGCAGTTGATCATGATCAAGTGCGCATCGGGAGGTTAGATTTTCCCCTCATTTTTCATTCGGAACTGCATCTGTTCGGTTCGATACGGAGAGCGTGGCGAGCCTGCGTCAAGCTACAGATGAGTGACATGTGGCTTTTGACCATGGACTGGTCAATGCTGACTGGTCAATGCCACTTTGCTCATTTTTTGATCGGATCACTGTTTGCTCTACCAGCTCAGACCGTTTGGCAAACGCTTGAATGCGGCGAATGCTTGCATTGTCTGGAGAACGGTTGTATTGTTTGGTGAACAGTTGTGTCGATTGGCGAGCCGTTACTCTGTTTGGCGGACGGTTGGGTTGCTTGGCGAACCGTCGTGTTTCTTGGCGAACCGTTGCTATATTTGGCGAACGGTCATATCACTCGGCGAACCGTTGCTATGTTTGGCGAACGGTTGTGTCACTTCGCGAACCGTTGCTATGTTTGGCAGTTTGACTTCTTTGTCATTTTGCATTCTGACCGTTTGGGATTTTGTGCCTCTTAGGCTTCCTAAGGGCCCATTATGTCTTTGGCCCAAGACCCCCAAGCTTTGCTATAAATCTCCCCCCTTCTCATTTCTCCTCACTTTCTCACTTTTACCTCACTTGAAAATTTTCTTACTTCAGTGCTTGAGCAAGATTCTGGTGATCTCATCCGTTCTCCAGCGAAATTTCCGATCGAGACCGTCACATCAGAAGGTAATTTATTATTATTTTAAGATATGTCTAGGGTATCTTCCGGTGAAGAGGCCTCCCCCGTGGATCGGGCCGAAGTGCCCTCTCCAACTCCTTCGTCTAGGGTCGACAAGGGGAAGGGTGCAGCGGTTCTGCCTTGGCCAGTGGTGGAGACAGTTGTGGAGAGAGATCGGAGGATGGGCGAGTTTAGAAGGCATTCGATCACTGTGTCTCATTTGGGAGGGGTTTTCCAGTACAACACCGAAGAGCTGAGGCGTGTTGAGCAAGGCATGGAGCATTTCTATGAAGAGAACAAGCCCCGAGAGTGCTCCGAGGCGAACGATGATGTCACCATACTTACGAGGCAGATCTGCACACTATTAGGACGTGCTACATGATTCCTCCAGAGTTCGACCTCATCCTTCCTGATCCCGGAGCTATATCTTGCTCTTCGTTCTCCCCTGATTTATGCGTGTTTCCCTTCGATGCTTTTCACGCAAGGCTCCGCCTCCCTCTTCATCCATTTGTGAGAGAAGTATTGCAGTGGTATGGTGTTGGTCCAATCCAACTTATACCAAACATTTGGAGGCATGTTACGGTTCGTGCTTCATTGCCAGGCTGCGGGAATCGAGCCTCGTCTCAATGTTCTTTGCATGTTGTACAAGATTCATCAGAAGATGCGAACGGAGTACCGGTTCTATCTCACTGCTCGGAAGGGCATCAAGTTGTTCGGGAACCCTGACTCAGTGAAGTCTTAGTGGGACAGGTACTTTTTGATACGTGGTAATGAGCCGTAGGACATCCCAACGGTTTGGAGGGAAGATGTGCCGAAGAAGGCGAAGGCAGAGCAGTCTCTAAGTTCCGAAGAAGAGAGGATGGTTGGAACTCTTTTGGATCGACCCATGTTGCACTGGAGAGAGATCTTAGAGGAGATTCTCTTTGGGGGGGGCCTTAGCCTGATGAACCCTAGTATGAGTTTTCTTTATGTTAATCATTATTCCTTAGTTTGCACAAGTTCTTCAAATTTTCTAACACGCTCTTATCTTCCACTTGCAGGGGACGCAGGCATTGACTTTGAGGCATTGACTTTGACGACATCATGAATGGGCATTCAGGCCTGAGCGGTAGGTGGGCCGATGAGAGGAAGTGGAAGAGGACAGTCGTTTGGCCATTGCCATCGAAGACTACTAGGGCGAGGGCGGTGCCACTCCTGTCGTGGATTTGGAGTCTACACTAGTTACTTCGACCGTCCACTCGGTGGGGGATCTCCCTCTTTCGGCGGTGCTTGCTCTTGAGGCTCCTCCCCTTACAGTGGCGGCCGAAATGATCTTGACCGACGAGCTGAAAATGATCTTCGTCCCCGATTGGCAAGTTAGGAGGCACGATGGATTCCTCCGTGACTCGACGAGCTGCATGTACGCGGTTCGGAGACTCGGCCTTAGAGAATGCGAAGGCGTAGATGACAGTAAGTTTTGATGTTTTGTTTTGGCATAGGCTTTATTTGTAAGTTCCCTTTAGTCATTTGCGCAAGTTTTTTTTAACTTCGGTCTTTGCTTCATCGCAGGCGAGCTGCCACTTTAGTTACATGCTGAGGCAAGTGGCGGAGCAGGAGAAGGAGTTGAAGGTTGTGCAAGACTAAGAGAAGATCAAGCGGTCAAGGGCCAAGAAGGAGTCTCAAGCCGCTCAGATCTCTCTGCTAGAGGTGGCACTGGATAAGGCGAAAGAGAGTGCCACTTTGGAAAGGGATGAGGTCGCTCGAGAGAGGGCAACAGAGAGATAGAAAGCAGCTAGGGAGAAGGATGCAGCTGTGCGAGAAGCCGAGGCGGCACTGGAGAAGAAGGCCATTGGGTATTTGGAGAAGAATATGCGGAAAGCATACTCCAGGGACTAGGACGACGTGGGCGAACGTGTTTCTGGCTTCGATCGCTCAGGGTATTCATTGTTTCCTGACGAGGAGGGAGAGGATGTAGATTAGGGCTGGCATCAGGTCCGGGCCAGCCCGGGATCGGCCTGGCCCGGCCCGGCCCCCCTCCTACCCGGGCGTAACCGTGACCCGGCCCCCATAAGAACCAGTCTGGTCCGGTCCCAAGTTTTCAGCAGTTGGCCCGGTTAGGCCAAGCCAGCTCGAGGCTCGGGACCGGCTGAACCGGCCAGCCCGGGCTCGGGCCAATCCGTGCCGACTGTTGGCCAGTTTTTTTTTTCAAGAAAATAAAAAAAAAATTTAAAATTGCAAAAAAGCCCCCCAACAGATTTATACTGGCTAGTTTTGGGGGGTACTTTAGGAAATCAAAAACATGGCATTTTCTATAAATATCATACCATTTCTTTCATTTCTCTTCACTAATTCACTCAAATATCTCATTCTCTCTACTATTTCTCCAATCAACAACAATAATTTGGTGATCAACACTCTCTGAAGTGATCAAGATCAAATTTCTCTACATTTTGAAGGAATCAAAATCAACAACAATCAAGTGATCAACTCATCAACATTGAACAACAACAATCAATACTACTTCTACTCCTGGCTCTCAAGTCTCAACTTTATTACGGTATTTTAGTATAATTTTAATTTGTAGAATTAACATAGTTGATTATTTATTATTCTCATATAATTTGGGTTTTCTTGATCTTCTTCCTCTCATTTTTTTAGATTTTATTTTTAATTTTGGTAAAGTGGTAAAAGAAACATACACTACCCACTCACTAGTTCTTGATATTGTTGTTATTTTTTAATTGAGATAGATTGTTATTTGTTTTTAATTATTAGTTGCCATATATTTAGTTGTTGTTTTCTTTTTAATTTTTACATACACTAGTTTTTTATAGTTAAATGGTCTCTAATCGATCACGCGGTGGTGGTAGACATAGTAGTCAAGAATCTACTAGTCATCACATTCCTTCCATTCCTAACCCATATATAGATAGTGAAGAAACATTTACAAATTATGATAATTTTCCCGATTTGAATGAAACACACTCAAATCCTATAGAAATAGAAGATCCTGTAGAACCACAACCATCGGAACAATGTCCGTCTCTAAACTCAAGGAAAACAAGAGGGATTACTTCCGAAGTACACAATTTTTTCAATTTTGTCCCTTCACAAAATGATAAGAGT
The DNA here is from genome assembly GCA_017893485.1 of Hemerocallis citrina. Taxonomy (NCBI): domain Eukaryota; kingdom Viridiplantae; phylum Streptophyta; class Magnoliopsida; order Asparagales; family Asphodelaceae; genus Hemerocallis; species Hemerocallis citrina. The sequence goes on from CM030360.1 coordinate 77,772,662, forward strand.
GTAGGACTTAAATATGTAGGAAGTGTCAAACTCCATATAAGTTTAAAATAGGATCGGGAACGGGTACACTTTAACGCCACTTAAATAAATGTCAACCACAATTTTCGAAAGATAATCTCACACAACAAAAAATACATCCTAAAACCGGTCAAGTAAATAGTCATAGCTATGATCACGATCTTGTTCGTAGGAAAATGGCTAAATTAGTAATTAGGGGTGAATTGCCATATTCGTTTGGTGAACAAAAATATGTAGAGACTTTTGTACAAACCACCTTCAACCCCCATTATAAAAAGATTGGTAGGAATGTTGTTAAGAGTGATTGTAAATTAGTTTACAATGAGACTAAGGATTTTTTGATAGCAACACTAAAATCACTAAACACTAGAGTTTCATTGACATTGGATGGGTGGGTAGGAGTAAACGACGTTCCAATGATGTGTATAACATGCCACTGGATAGATTCGGATTGGATACTTCAAAAGAGAATAATTTCTTTTGGATATGTTAGATACCCACATAAGGGTGAAATTATAGTCACACTCATTATGGAAGCATGTAATAATTTTTGTATTTATGATAAAGTGTTTGCTATTGGTTTTGATAATGCCTCCAATAATACTAAGACAATTGAGAGTTAAAAAATTACTTTAGATCCTATAGAACCCGAAATTTTTTATGTTAGGTGTGCTTGTCACATTTTAAATCTTTGTGTGCAAGATGTACTAAAATATGGAAATGATAAACTAGAAGCAATGAGAGATTGTGTTCATTATATTACATTGAGTGGTCCAATTTATCAAGCTTTTCATGATTAGTGTAAACTTAGGGGCATTGTATGTGGATGTTTTCCTAAAGATGTACGATATCGTTGGAATTCTACCTTTGAATTATTAGGTGTTGTTCTTCATTATCGTTTTAATCTTAGAGATTTTTATGTCGCAATGAGTATGCAAAATTGTATGGTAGATGATGATTTTTGGTTTTTTGCCAATAGTTTGTATAAATTTTTACAACCTTTTAACGATGCAACTTTGCAATTTTAAAAAACATATACATCTACATCTAGTGGTATTTTACTTGAAATTGTGACTATGATGACAACAATTAAAGATTTACAAAATGACCCTTTTATTGGAGATATGGTTAATACGGCATATGTTAAATTTTTGAAATATTTTCATCTAATTCCTATGTTATATTGTGTAGCTAGTGTAATGAATCCTATGATTAAATTAGATGGTACAAAAAATTTAATTGAAATTTTTTACACTTATGCCCCACACGATGCAATACTAGATTTTGATCATGTTGCTTTTACTAGTAAATTTGAGAATATTTTGACTATGTTATATAATTCTTATGATAGGATTTATTCATCTAACACTATTCAAACACAAACACAAACACAAAATGTTGATTCTTCTTCTTCTTCTTCCTCCATATTAGCAAAAGAAAAGAGTCCAGCTAGTATTGGTATTTTAAATATTATTAAATAAAAAAAATCAAGAACCAATTCACCAAATGAGTTGAATTGGTATAATGCACAAAGTGCAGTTGAAGATGTAGAAGATGTGTTACAATTTTGGAAGAGTAATGAAACAATTTTTATTATTCTTTCTCGTATGGCTAAAGATCTGCTAACAACACCGGTATCAACTGTTGCATCGGAAAGTGCTTTTTCTCTTGGTGGCAGGATAACGAGCCCGAGCAGGAACCGATTGACAGCCAAAAATTTGGAGATGCTAGTATACACCGAAGATTGGATGAAAGCGGAAGAGAGGACCCAAGACTTACTTGAAGCACAAGCTGGAGCTGGATCAACAAGTAGTGATGAATGAACGATTATATTTAGTTAATTTACATTAAAATGTTGTTCAATAAATTATAATTAATTGGGAAATTTAGGGTGATGAGATTTTATATTTAGGTTAAGTTGAAGTGCACGATAATAGTCCAATGCCTTCTCTTCAATCTAAGTAGAGGCCATCTCGATCTTTAAATTCAAGTAATTCCCTTGATTTGTAATTTGATCTAATTAGACTAATTTGTATGAATTTTATTCATGTACTTCATTTTATTTAAGAATTTCAAATTTATTAAATCATGTACTTCATTTATTCATGTACTTCAATTATTTATGAAATTTTATTCTTTACAATTGTTATGAAATTACAAATCCATATATTAGATCTTTAATAATATTTTACACACAAAAAAAATTCTCCCTAAGCACGGACCCGGCCCGGCCCGACCCGCGAACCGGCCCGGCCCGGTCCAGCCCCACACTTGGGTCCGGGGGCCAGGTCCGGGCCAAGGTTTCCAACCTTGAGCCCGGCCCGACCCGGCCCACGTAGTGGAGGAGCCCTGCCCGAGTAGTCCCGGGACCTATCAAAGCCCGGTCAAACCCGGCCTGGACCGGCCCGAGTGGCCCGAATGCCATCCCTAATGTAGATGGTGAGGAGGAAGAGGAAGAGGACAACACAGTGGTGGACCCCCAGGGGGCTATAGTGACGGTATCGGAGGCGACTGAGGGGAGCGGCCGTGAGCCAACACCCCCCTTGGGTCAGTCCGCCGAGGTGGACCCTTGACCTCCTTTGTAGTTTCTTTGCTTTTATTTGTTGTTTTTGATTTCTTTTTTGAATGTTGTTGTATTGATGCCTAATAGCGGACTGGCCACTGCTTTTGTATCTTTACTTCGGTAATGAAAAGACTCTTTTTGGGCAGTGTTATCATGTATGGCATCGACTTAGAGCTATCTTGTAGTCACACTTAGACGTAGAATGATTTACGCTTCTTTCTTTGGTTGGTAGATCTCTGTACACCACGCGCAACTTTCTCAGAGTAGTGAGACGTCGCATCTTCGCACCCAACTCGGTACTGCTAAGTTGGGACTCACTCAGTCTCGGGAGAGTCTCTCTAAAGCGGAGTGGGAGCTTCATCATTTGAGACTGGTCTTGGCTCGCAGAGATGTCGAGATGAGGCGTCTAGAGGAGATTCTCCAAGAATTGCCTCCCGAGGGCTGAGGAGGTCTATCCTTCAATGGATGCTGGTAAAGCTTCGAGGCTTAAATTCCTTCATCATTCTTTACTTGCGGTGACATCTGAGAGGGAAGAGTTGAAAAATATGGTGCTTGAGAAGAGTTTGGAAGCGGCTCATCTTCGGAGGACCATCCTTGAGTTCTCACAAGGGGGCAGCATAGGCAGGTTGCCTCGCTTGAAGTTTAAAGTGACGGATGGCTGGCTCCCTCAAAGAGCAGCTCGTCGAGCTAGAGGCGGAGAACCTTCATCTAAAGCGGCTCTCCGAAGGAGGCAATGTTAGGAACATTTCATGCTCTCGTGAAGAGCGCGCTTAGGGCAAATCCTTCGATGAGCTGGATCTTCGACTGCCTAAGGCCCCCAGGAACCCTGGCGATGCTCAGAGTGGCGTGTTTGGCTTGTCTAGCGGAGCATCGGCTAGGGGAGCTGCTAGGCCTATGGGCCCTGATGGTACAACTTGGTTTGTGGGTCTAGAGACTTCTTCGGGGGGAACAAGTGAGCGGGACAGTGCTCGTCGGCTGCCAATATCACTCAACAGGAGTGTCCCACTTTCTAAGAAGCGTTAGGGTGACGCTTTGTAGTTTTGTAGGAGTTTTTGGTCATCGTAAGACTTGTAAACCCAATTTCTTGTTGTAGAATATGATATTCTTGGTATTTTAAGCGATGTTTGTAATGGTTGTTCCTTTCTGACCTTGTAATCAGTTTTTCTTTTGGAATAAGAAACCCACCAATTATTTAAGTGCTACTCATTCTTGTTGTTGGTAAGCGGCTAAAGCAGCGTCGAGCCAAGTATTGGACTCTGAACGGAGATGACGACGAGTATTGGGAGCATTTGAATGGTGAGCTGTTTCTTCGCCTACCGGTTCAGAAGCGGTGTGGCTAGAGCAGCTCTATGAAACATGAATGGACTCCTCACTTATCTGGTTTGTTTCAGGAGCACTTGAATGGCGAACCGAGCCATGCCCTCTTACTCGGGAGCAAGTAGCTAGGATGGTCCTTTGAACCGTGAATGGAATCCGAACATTAATGACGATGAGTTTTGAGAGCATTTGAATGGCGAGCTGTTTCTTCGCCTACTTGCTCTGAAGCAGTGTGACTAGAGCAGCTTTATGAACCATGAATGGACTCCTCATTTATCCTGTTTGTTTCATGAGCACTCGAACGGTGAACCGAGCCATGCCCTCTTGCTCGGGAGCAAGTAGCTAGGATGGTCATTCGAACCATGAATGGACGACAAACATTAAAGACGATGAGTTTTGGGAGATTTACCTACTTGCTCAGAAGCAGTATGGCTAGAGCAGCTCTATGCACCATGAATGAACTCCTCACTCATCGGGGTTGTGACTCTTGTATGGCGAGATACACCCCACACACTTGCTCGGAAGCATGCATGCCCTTGCGATCCTTGAATCCTGGATGGACTCCAGAATCGTCCGTTAAAGTGTTGTGGTGAGAAAGATAATGTCGTACACATGGTGTTGAATCATTTAATCACTCATAATTTTTTGCAAAAAAAGAAAAATAAATAAAGGACATATTTTTTATTAAATAAACTAGACGGCCGCTTGAATGAGAGCCCTTATTACATGCCATGACCGATATAAGTCGTCGGTCTTTATTACATGTTTACAAGTACTAAGCGGGGGAGTTCAAACGTGCTCTTGGTACTTCATAAGATGTTCAGCTTTCCATGTTCTGGGTATCTCTCCCCCCCCCAAGTCTTCAAGTTTGTAAGCCCTTGGGCGGAATACTTGTGAGACTTTGTATGGTCCTTCCCAATTGGGGGTGAGCTTCCCTTTCTTTCGGGGATTTGAGATTTTGAGCTTTCGGAGAACCAGGTCGCCCTCCTGGATGTTGGTCAGGCGGACTCTCTTATTGTAGAATCTCTCCACCCTTTGTTGATATATGTTTCTCTGAACAAGGGACTTCTCCCGAATTTCTTCAAGGAGGTCAAGGTTTGCTCGGATCCCATTTGAGTTCTGCTCTTCATCAAATGAGATAAGGCAAGGAGAGGGTATTGCAACTTCCAGAGGGATGACTGCTTCAGAGCCGAATGTCAGGTTGAACGGGGATTCTCCCGTAGGGATTCTCTTGGGGAGTTCTTCAACCCACAGCCCTTTCACAGCTTCATCAATCCTTTTCTTGAGGCCATCTAAGATTTTCCGATTGGTGTTCTCAACTAGTTCATTAGTTTGGGGATGTGATATGGAAAATAATCGTTGCTCGATACCGAGATCGGTGCAAAATTTACGGAACCCTTTACCAGCAAATTGCGTTCCGTTATCGGTGACCAGAAGAAATTAAAAGGAGATTTGAGATAGAAAATGAATTGATAACTATAAAATTATTCCTTTAAGAGTGACATTTATCTCTTTTAAATGAAGAGTAAAATATTGTTGTGAAAATGGATGTTTCTCTTGAAGAAAATTTTATACTTATTTGGTGTATGAAATACTTGATATGGGTGAGGTATGAATTTTTTATATGTGCTTAAGTTGCTAAAGAGAGTTAAAGTGAATGAATTTATATTCGTGAAAAGAATTATTGCTTCTAAAGTGGGTGAATGATTAAAAGAATCATGAGTAGTATTAAAATGAGACATTGTGAGTAAAATGATAAGACATTGAACAAATTGTGAATAAGTTGAAGATAAGAATACTTTGAGTTAAGACATGATTATTGAAAGGTATGAGCACCTATGGATTCTTGTACATGAAAGGTTGTGATTTAGAGTTAGTAAGACCTCGGGTACTGGCATTGTTGAAATTAAAAGATTTGAGTTATATTTTTGAGATAAGGCCATGGAGCTATCCGGTATTTGTGATTAAGTCTGGTAGGGGTTAAGACTAACTCTAGGTATGATAATTTATTCATGTCTTGAACTTAAGAACTAGGCACCTAAGTGAAGATGTAGTAAAACCTAGGCAAACGTATGTGGGGAACTCTATATAGTCAGGCGAATATGTAGTAAAACCTGGGCAAACATAAGTGGGGCACTCTATATAGTCGGGTGGTGGATTCACTGTGGTGGTTCTCCGGGACTATAGACCGAGTCGAACGGTAGATTTCGGGACTGTGGTTGCCTCGTGGGAGATGAGCTTTTATTTTAAATCCGGGACTATGCGTAGTCGGGCGGATAGTTTGCCGTACTCCAATGTATATTCGTATACCGGGGCTAGAGGGGCACTTGCGGGAGGTTCACATGACGAGGAGTCTGTATAACATTCGGGCGGTAGATTTACTGCGGTGGTTCTCTGGGATTGGGATCCATACTCATGGAACTTCTCAACTTTATTTTATTACTGGGTAGTTTGTCATGGCGAGGGATCGAACCCTTTATTGTGGAGTACGTAGGTGCTTGCCCTCAGACCTATGTAGTATGGGATGCATAGAATCCGAACAAGTATTCATTAGTGTTATCTTAGTATAAAATATCTGCATTAGGTATTAAGGTATCGCATACACTTACATGTTTAGTGTAGTCACATTTAACACTTTATTTGCATTCAAATTTGTGGTATGTTAAAGTATTGAGATCATTATATTTCCGGCATAGAGAGGATGGCCGTGTATAATATTTTTCGTCGGTTGTAATCAATTGACGTGCCCACAGCTTATTATGCAGGAATTGGATTTTCAATCAGGAATAAAGTTGATTTCGATGCAGTTGATTAATTACATGTTAAAGATGTGCAAGTTGTATATTATTTTCATTGTTGTACTTTATCTTTATCTTCCGCTGTGTGAACAATGTAAAGAACTCTGATGTATGATGAAAAGTTTAAATTTCCTTGTAAAATTGTACGAAGTGAAGTGTAAAGATACTGTAGAACTTCGAATTTGGTCTTAATTGGAATTCGGGGCGTTACAAACACCATCGTCGGAGATAGCATGGCCCAGGAATGCAACCCGGTCAAGCCAAAATTCACACTTGCTAAGCTTCCCATAAAGTCAATTCTCCCTTAAGGCCTACCAGATAACCCTCAAATGCTCAGCATGGTCCTCACGGTTCTGAGAATACACCAAGACATCTTCGATGAACACCACGACGAACTTGTCCAAGAATGGCGAGAATACCCTGTCCATCAAACTCATGAACACGGCTAGTGCATTGGTAACTCCGAATGGCATTACTAAGAACTTGTAATATCCATATCTCGTACGGAATGCCGTCTTCTGAATGTCCTCGGCCTTTACTCTAACCTGATGATAACCAGAACGGTGATCCAACTTTGAGAAAACTGCAGCACCACCAAGCTGATCGAATAGGTCGTCAATCCTCAGCAGAGGGTATCAGTTGTTCACAGTGACACTATTCAGCTCCCGATAGTCAATGCAGAGCCTACGACTTCCATCCTTCTTGTTGACGAACAACACCGGGGCTCCCCATGGCAAAACACTTGGCCTGATGAAACCCCTGTCCAACAACTTCTGGACTTGCACCTTTAGTTCTGCTAACTCAACTGGTGCCATTCGATATGGACTCTTGGAGATTGGTGTTATACCTAGCTGAACATCAATACTGAACTCCACATCTCGATCTAGTGGTAATCTGGGAATTCCTCTGGAAAGACATCGAGGAAGTCCTGCACAACTAGGGATGCAACATCTCCAACAGTGTACAACGACTCAAGTGTAGCAGCTTTCGGGTTCATCGAGTTCTTGACACATGCAAGCGGCATCTCTCCCACGCGAAACTCGAACTCTTGGTGCTCTGAAAGCCGAAAAGTCACCTTCTTCTCTCGACAGTCAATTATGGCATGAGTAACACCCAGCCAGTCCATCCCCAGAATGACATCAAAGCAAACATTGGGGATCACAATAAGATCAGCCTTGAAGTCCATGCCACTTATCAACAAAAGGATTTGCTTGCACACCCTGGAGCAGACAATGGCACCTCCACCTGTGGTGATGTCCCAAGCTACGGGCATGGCATCGCTTGCCAAACGATATTGATTAACGTAGCAGGAAGAGACAAAGGAGTAGGTAGCACCGGAGTCAAACAAAATATTAGCAGGAAGAGAGAAAACTAAGATGACACCTAAGAATGATCAAAGAATGAGAATGAGGTGCAAGCAGGATATATGCACGAATAATTATACCAAAAAGAAAGGAATGAACATGCAAAAATTGAATAAAGAAGAAAAAAAAGATAAATAATACAACTACCGAGATATACCTGCAACCACTCCAATAGCTGTCTCAGTTTCCTCTGCAGTCATGATATAGGCCTGACCATAGCCTCCCCCTCAGGGCCGCTCTCCTCTAATCAAAGGCTTGCCTCTTCGGTGGAAGAGGCGGTCTACCCTAACCTCGATCCAGTGCTCCCTGCTGAGTTGCACCTCCATTCGGTGCAGGAGCCCTGTTCCTGGGGTAGTCACGAACCATGTAATCACTGCACCCACACACCAAGCACAGCCGATTGGCTAATCTACAGTCCTGCCACGAAGGTCCAACCTTATGACTGTAGTCACAAGTTTGAACGGTCCTCGGGGAAACAGGTGGATACGGCTGCGCCCTCGTGAGAGGGGTCGGAACTAGCCTCCAAATGGGTGCTCCAGTAGGTCAAGCTGCAATAGGGTGCTGCATTTCCCGCTGAGTAACACCCAACCTCCTGAGAGTCTGCTCCTGGATCCTGGCTGCATCTAGAACATCAGCATAGATGCGATGCCGATGGACAGCCAAATGGTCTTGGATGTGGAAGTCTAAGACCATTAGGAACTTGCGAGCCCTGTCCTCTTTAGTGGCCACCATGGCAGCAGCAAAACGGCTAAGTCGAGTAAACTCCGCAGCATACTCATCCACGGAACGATTCCCCTGATTCAAGATAATGTTTAAATTAATATTGTCACATGTGAAGTAGGCAACAACAAATGACATTAAATAACATTATCTGACTGACCTGAGTTGAGGAAACGAACTGTCGCTCCATCTCAACCTTGGTAACACTGAGGAAGAACTTCGCCATGAAGCTCTTAGTAAAAGTGGCCCAAATGATGGGTCTCTCAAGCCTCTCCGTCTCAGCCCGCCACCAGATATGGGTAAGGTCCACCAACTGGATGCTTATCACATTGACACGATCCACATTGGAGATCCAAGCTGTAATCAACAACTGCTCCGTCCGGATAAGTTATTGCTCAGCCTCCAGCGGCATTTCCATATCCGAAAACTTATCTGGGTGCAGCCTCGTGAATTCTGCCACTGTGCCGGGCCTTGGTGGTAGTAGCCCGGTGCAGGTCCAGTGGCAGTTTGGTTGGCCGCCTCCAATGTAGCCCTCATCAACTCGTTGTGCTCTTGTTGAAGGGCCATCAATTGTTACATAGTCTGCAGGATAGCAGCATTGTCTGGTAGCTCATCCCATGGTCGGGAAGTGGAAGAACCTTCGCGAGCCATAGCCTCCAAAACCATCAAATCGGTGAGTACCTAGATATATGTTGGTTATTACATCTTCATGTGATCAACATGGTGCGCATATTATTGAGTTAACCTGGCTAGATCCAACCTGACTAACATGTTGGCCAAACATGACTAACACATTGGCCAAAACCTGGCTCTGATACAACTAAAATCCTGCCACGGCCCGCTTCCCAAAATACGTGAATACGAGCATGTAACAAAGGCCCAACGAATGATGTAATCATCATCCATAAGTTGTACCAGTCTCAATCAACAATATGAATATAATCACAACTGCACAAGAGTAAATAATTGTAACACTCTGAAAAATTGGGATATGATAATTTTGCCCATCGTGTGTTATACGCGTGTATTTTGTACCATTACGGGTAATATCCGTAACATATTTTAATGTAAAATCATACGTATTTTGTATTTTGATTATTTATCCATTTTTCCGTCTTCTCGAAATTCATTCTTATCCTATATGAGGCAACTCAAATATAAATTTTTAATCTTTGTGTTTTTACGTACATTGCACGTATTATTGATACACGTGTCAATTACGTATATTCACCCGTTACGTGTAATATTTTCTATGTGTTTCAATTATTTATTTTATGATGTGTTCAAATTCATTTTATAAACGGAAATTTATTTTTCCTATTTTGAATAAAATATTTTTTATACGTGCGACACACGCGTTTGTAGTGCACGTATTAGTTGCATTTTCTTTCAAAATAAAATTTATAAAGTATGTGTGTGTCTATTTTTATTCATGCATGAAAATCCAAATTTAATTAAATTAAACTAGTATTATAATATGTTTTTATTATTTTAAAAAAAATAATAATTAAATAGTAGTGTACACAAAGCACGTGCACGTGCACACATGCAATCTGCACACCATGAACAGTTGGCTGTTTGTGTGACTGGATGAGTGGAGATAAAGTAGTGGGGGAGTGGTTTAAAATAATGGGCACTTAGTTAGATAACCACATTAAAATTATTTCTATAACTATCCCAACTCTAACCTAATTACACTTAATTACAATCAAAGCACACAATCAAAAAAAAAAAGAGCAGAGAAGGCTTCGGTGGCTGAAACTTTCGGTAAGGGGCTTTTTGAATTGCTTTGGGATTAATTCTTGGAGTTTTTGAGAAGGATTTGCTTCTAGTACACTTTTCTATTGGGTGGGTGTCTATTCTTACTTTCTAGATAATGTAAAAAACATGTTTAGAATGTAGAAAACATGTTTAACTGTTTTGTAATTTATTTTGGCTAGTTTAATGAGTCCTCGAAATTAATTTGATGCATGTTGTAGTGATAAAGGTTGCTAGTAGTAGAAAATTATAGAATTCATTGTATGTTAATGAGAAATTATATTATTTAATTGGTAGATTATGATTGAGAAAAATTATTTAAAGGCATGTGTTGAGTTGTAAGGCACTAATAATCAACTTGATTAAATTGCATAAGATTTGTTTCTTTTTACAAATTTGGTAAAAATATGTATAAAATGTGGACAAATAGTAATGAACAATTAGAGGAACATTTTGAAGAAGGAAATGGTTATTGTAGAATGATAAAAGATACATTAATGTTGGCAGAACAATTATCAAGTTGTATTTTGTGTTTGTAATTCCTTTTAGAGAAAGAAATGATTAATTTGGGAAAAGTGAGGTTAATTCTTCATTAATATGAATAAAGTCAGTAAAACAACAATTCTGGAGATCTATAGATATAAAATAGTAGTATTAAATTGAAGAAAAGAGTAGAAATCAAGAATAGTTGAATAAATTAAAATATATGAATAAACCGAGAGTTGGTATCTGAAGTTATTAACTCTTGTACTGTCAGAAGACCCGCTTGGTCTTAGTGGCTAGCGTGGGCACTGAAGCACCATGCGCTGCCATGTGGCACCGGTGGGGTTTGGTTAGGGGTCTCGGGTTCGAACCCTCTTGTGCACAAAGCATTTTTTTGTACTTTTGGGGTTTTTTTTGGGTTTTAAAAATTCAAAAAAATTATATAAATATTTTAAAATATTAGGGGAACATCTGAAAATATTTCTCGCTGTTTTAGTTTATATTTAAGGATTTTAAAGTCATCTTTTCATCAATATATTGAGTCGAGTTCAATTTGAAATTAAAAGAGATATATATAGAATTAAAGATTTTATGAATTTATTATAAAAATCAAAATGTGAAGTTGAGAATGAAGGAAATTTAGTAATAAATTACGTGAACAATTAAAAAGTAAGTTGTCACTGTTTTAGGGTTATATGATGTGGATTAAAAATCACATTCAAATTAATGAGTTGGGGAATAATATTAAAAATGAGAAATGTGTCTAAGTTATTAATTTGGTTATAGAATATAAATTAAAGCACTTTTGGTAAAGTTTCATGAATACAAAAGTTTATGAGTTAGAGAAATAGTTGTGTGGTTGATCAAGAAGTGGATACTTCCTGATTGGTAAATAAGAATGAATGAGAGAATTGAATAAGTTATGAATACATGGAATTGAGAATATGAATTATAAGGATATGCGTACCCTATAATGTTGAACATGAAAAGATGTGATTCTAGAGGGTTAGTGAGACCCAGGTACCGGCTAAAGTAATGGAAATAATTATAAATTTTGTAGCGCCCTGAATTTCTAATATAATATCTCAGAAATACATGACACAATTCCAGAATCAAGTTCAATGTAATCATAAACATAGCAACCAAATACGGGAAAAAAATAAAACTTTTTATTACATCAATTGTTTACAAACCACAGCGGAAAACAAAACACTTTCAATTACAATTCTTTCTTTTACAGCACATTCTTTTACAATTTACACAAGCTCTATTATCATTCTACCACATGCGTCCAAATCCCAAGCTATAGGTATCTACCTATAAACATGAGGCTAGAGATAACCCTAATCCCCAAAACTACAGGGGTCAGCCTTAACGATGTGAGTGACATAAAAAAAATGCAATATAAATAAAACATAAAGCATAGAGTCATTACCAATATGTATTAACAGTAAGAATAAAATGAAATAAGAAATAGCAATTGATAAAATATGAAAACATCAAGTGAAACTAGACTATGTGTCAAGTGTAGAAAAACAGTAAAATACATGCATGAAACCAAGTCAAGAAAACACCAATGCTATATGCTGACTCTCTAATGCATACTTGTCGGATTCTATGCATCCCACTCTACATAGATCCGGTGCAAGCCCTTATCGTTCTCCATTTTATAGGATTTAATCCATCGCTATGCAACTAATCCTTCTACGATAACTACTACGAGATATAGATAAACTGTAACTATTAGCCCATGCCCCGATAATTTCGGAGGTCAATCTTTATCCACAGATAATTCTAGAGACTATTTCACACAACCTGGGAATCTTTGAGAATACCCCACACCGCAAGCTATGGCGCCTCATCACACGAATACCACATGAGCGTCGCCTCGACCCCGATAATTTCGGAGATCAATCCCGCACCACAGGTAATTCCGGAGAGTATTTCACTCAGACCTCGATAATTCCGAGGATTATCTCACACCGGACGCCATACTGAGGTCCATAACCCATGTTCTCATTTCATTATATCAACATCTAGTGTCTGTCCTAATCTTTTTAAGTTAATTAAATTAATTTACGAATCTCCTAGAGTTGGTGTACCCTACCAGACTTAACTCAACTGATCTACAACAAGCCGCAACAGGCCAAACCACAAACGCTCAACCGCCGGTATACTAGAGTCCCACACACCCTCTAGAGACTCACAACTTAACCATCAATGCAAAACTTTCATTACAACTCATACTTCTTTTATATTAAGAAAACATCTCAAAAATACTATAACCTGTAGCAAAAATTATATTCAGAACAGTAGGTCATTAATCCAAAAATATTAAAGAATCAATCGTTTAAAAGAACACTAGAAAACTCAAGAAAACATCAGTCAGAGCAGTGGCAGTCGACTTCATACTATAGTCGGTCGACTGTCCCGCGTAAAAATCCAAAACCTCGAGAAACACTAATCAGAACAGTGACAGTTGACTGTATAAAGTGGTCATTCGACTGTCCTGCATAAAAATCCAAAACTTCAAGAAAACATTAAACAGAGCAGTGGCAGTCGACTGTATAAAGTGGTCAGTCGACTGTCCTGCATGAAAATCCAAAACTTGAAGAAAACATTAATCAGAGTGGTGGCAGTCGACTGTATACAGTGTTCAGTCGACTGTCCTGCATGAAAATCCAAAACTTCAAGAAAACACTACAGCCAGGATCGCGACGGTCGACTGTCGAAAATAACCGGTCGACTGTCATACCTGCAAACTGCAATTTGTGTTTGTGTATGTTTCAACCGATATGGTATTTTACTTTATAAAAATGAAATATGTAAAAAGTACATTCCTGAGATGATCAAACGTGACTTGTAGAGTATATAGGAGTTCATAAAAACAAATCAAAACCACCTCGAATAAATAAAATAGCAATTTATTGAATTTTTTCAAAATAAGACATGAATATGTGCATATATCAGAATAGGGTATTTGAGAACCAATTATGCGTCAAAATAAATTTTTAAATGGGGATACATTGTTCAAAACTATCTCAGTGCTAAAATAATCAATATTAAGTCAAATCTCTATAAAACTCACAAAAATTCAATTCCTTCAAAAACAATGAAATGGAGTGTAGGCATATATGTATATGTGGTATATCTAAATCATCAAGAAACCATTGTAAATACGCAATATAGAATTCTAATTCATCCCAGTAATTGAAAACAACTCAAATCCAATTGTAGACTTCACATAATCACAAAACCAAATTTTGGTCATAATGTATCAGACCCGAAAACAACCCTTTTTCTCAAAACTACAAAACTTGACTTTTAGACTCAATAGTCATTCTTGTAATTCATTAAACTCTTTCACAATCATTCACAATAGTTTACCCATGCATATAAGCAATTGTAACGATCATTAATCAAGTTTTTATTCCATGAAGAACCCCAAATAGAGGCTATGCATTTTTTATATAGGGAAGAGTAATCATTTTATTCATTTTTATGCAATATCATCATACCCCACATCATAACAAATCAAAACAGAAAGTATATGAAGGAAAACATCCTACTCATGATTTCTATTAGGTTCTTTAACGATCTCAAGTCATCCATACGTAAATTTAATCATCAATAACAAGGTTTCCATGAAAGATCCAATTTTTAACTCATCTACTCATCAGATCTATTATATCTCATCAGATCCATTATATCTTTATACCAATCCCTAACATGCTTTCTAATAGATAAATTATCACATACAACATTCAAACAACAATACAAAACAAACATATATCATTCACCTCATTGAAGAAATCAACTGAATTAATAAAAAATGAAAAAAAGCCCTTCTTTTACAAAATCCAAGATCATCTCTTTAAAACCCCAAGAAACTAATGGTAGAAATATATTTTAATTTTTGTAGAGGAGAGGGAAGGCTGTAGTGGCCATAATATAGGCCAAAATCTGGAGTTTTTAGGGTTTTCCAAGTTTATGGAAACATCCCTTAACAAATTATTACTTTACATATATAACCTTTCATTAATAAAGTAGTTAAAATAAGTTAAATAAATTAAAATCAAATCAAATCTTCTTACTACTGAGTTTTCCAGCCATCCAACACAGCCCAGAATTTAAAAAAAATTCAAATTTGTACTCAGAGTAGCAATTTTGCATAAAACTCCCTCGTTTTTTAATATTTGCAAATATGTTATAAAATATTCTTAAAAATCTAGAAAAGTCAGAAATAATATTTACTAATACATATTAGATTTTCCAATTAAAATTTTTGACTTTTACTTTCCAAGAAAATATTTGCACAAGATCCACTTAAATTCCATATTTGCAAAAACACCATATTTGTTTAAATTTTTACCAAATCAACTCTAAATAAAACTTAAATAGATTTTATTTTCAATGATGACCATGGAAAGCCCAAAAATTAGTAAAAACGAATTTTCATTATTTTTTTGAGGTGCAAACGACTTTTTACATAAAAGCCCCTCTCTTTCGAAGTATTTATAAAATAGTTTTTTTACTCAGAAAATTACCAAAATTTAGTATACACTTTATTATAAATAGGAGATTATATCCAAAAATTTAAAAGTGGATATTTGCACCCCAAAAAAATATTTGCACGTGTAAAATTGAGAAATTCATAAAATAGTTAAATAAATTCAAATAAATCTGAAAAATTAAAATATCATAATTAGATGAGGAAAATCAATCGTTGGCCATAAAATTTCAAGAATTCAAAATTCCTAACTTTGCACGTGTTGCACGTGCAAAATTGTAATTTCAAGAAAATAGTCAAAGTAGTCAACTTTACCAATATAATATTATTTAATAATGCAAAATAAATCTTTTTATATTGCAGGGTCTTACAGATTTTGAGAGAGGATTGGTATGGGCTATCATTCTCGGTATTTTTGTATGAGACCGGTAGGAGGGTAAGCTAACTTTAGGTGGTATAATTTATTCATGTTTAAAACTTAAGGATTAGGCACTAAGTGGAGATATAATAAAACTTGGACAAACATAAGTGGGTTGCCTCTATATAGTCCGACGGTGGACTCCAGGACTATAGACCCAGTTTGACGGTGGACTCCGAAACTGTGGTTGCTTGCGATGGAGGCGAGCCTTAATTAAATTCGGAACTATAATTGGTTTGATGGTGGACTCCTGAATCATGAATAGTCGGCCGGATGGGTGGTCGTTCTCCAGAGTATATGCGTATACTGGGGATAGAGGGGCACTTGCGGGATGTTCGCACGATGAGGATTTCCGTATAAGCTTGACTGTGGACTCCAGGGCTGCAATCTGTTCTAGTGGAATGTCTAAAACTTGATTTATTACCGAGTAGTTTTCATGGCAAGGGATTGAACCCATTAATGTGGAGTACGTAGCTGCTTGCCCTCGGACCTATGTAGGATGGGATGCATAGAATCCGAACAAGTATGCATTAGTGTCATTGTAGTAAAACTGCATTAGGCATTAAGTCATATCATATACCGGCATGTTTAGGATAGTCACCCTTTTACACTTTATGATGCATTCAAGTTTGTAATTGATAAAGTAACTGAGTCGCTATATTATGGCATAACGAGGAACAACGTGTATAGTTTGGCGTCAGTTATATGTAACTGACGTGCCCATAGTGTTCAATGCAGGGCTTGGATTGGCAAAGAATTAAAAATAAATTTGAAGCTATAGACTGTTTTAATGTTGATGTTTAAATTGTAAATGTGTTATATTGTAATCTTTATTTTTCCGCTGCGTTGATGTAAAATGAACAGTGTTGTACAAAGAAAGGTTTTTTAAATTCCTTGTAAAATTGTATGAAATGAAGTAATGGTCCTGTTGTGCTTCGAATTACTGTATTTTGAAATTCGGAGCATTACAATAATCACATATACGAAGAATGACTTCAATAATTAATGAAATAATTCATAACATAATATCCAACAACTGGGATGAAAAATAACTTCGGGTCAACAAGGCCCGGAAACAAAGCACAATAACAATAGCAATGCTCAAAATGAAATAGCATAAATAGATAGTCAATGTAGTCTATTCCTTGAGCTCCGATCTCTAAAAGTGTTGCTCACTAAGTCCTTCGGGTATTGTTCCTTGAGTACCTGTAAACTCGTGAACTAAAGTAGAAAAATAATGTCTGTTAGAACAAGTCACGGACTGCAAGTAGTGGAAAACAGAGAACAGGAAAAGCATGGTATATCAAGAATAAGGGACTAGATCAAAGTCAAGGTGCAATAACAAAGTTGATGATAAAGTCAAGGGTCTATAATTAACTATGCAATAATCACTAATTACAATTAATGATCAATGTCGATGACAATATTCAGGATCAAGCATGCAAGTGTCAATCTCGGGTTACTATTCATTTTATTAACTTATCTAATGCACGTAATACCGTGTCCTATAACACAGGTTCAGTGCATGCAAACAGTGATCGTTTAGACTGTGATGCTGAACTCTACAGATTGTGTACTCAGTACAATAATAATAATTTACAATCAATAATTAAAAATCGATATTCCACCTTCCATAACAATAATAAATGTAAACAATAAGGGACTCTTACTGAGTACAATCTCCGATTGTTCACTACCAAGTCAACCCTTAATACCCCGTCTTGTTAATATTTTATTACATCATAATGTGAGCTTGCAAGAAGACATCAAGGTTGTGTAATGCAAGGCTTAGATAATTATACTCATTACTTGCAAAGCAAAAGAGTTTATACCAAATCAATAAAACAAGGCATACGTTCTGGACATCAAGACGTTGCTGTATAAGAAAAGGTTTTCCCATTGCTAGTGGCAACCAAATCAGGATCCATCAGAGGTTCTAGAAACTAGACTCTCAGCTGGTTCCAACGCATATATACACGGCATATCGAAATCACAGAAACTAGACAAAAAATCTTATTCTCTACAGATTTTGTATTCAGGCAGCAGGTTAAAGGTCATGTTCACATATATATGTCGGGTCTCAAAATTAATCAATTAATTTCACAAAAAATAAGTGCGACTCCTAGTCATGTCTAGTCTCAACCAAATTAATTTCAAATTTTAATTCTCCTGTTAAAATCTTCTTTTAATTAACAATTCATGTTGATACATATATAACAGCGAATCTGGAAACCTAGACCTAGCAGCATTAAAAATCTGTTATCTTGCACATTATAACTCGAAATTCAGATCCGTCGAATGTTCTGAAAAGTAGATTCACAGAATTACAATTATTGTTTACAAAGTTAAATTAAATTTCTAGAGCAACTAGTTCAAAAGTGTAATGCAATATGAGACAGACAGCAGGCCAGCAAATAGATTAATATGAATTGACAATAATTGAACACTCAAGCATGTGATTTCATGATAATTAATCAACAGTTAATTCCACTTAATTATCAGCACAAAATCATATTCAATTGAAACATTCAAATCATCAATCAACCTTATAACATGGTTCTAATTTGTATTGATATATTATGTGCATATGCAATTGTATAATAAGGAATGGGTTTGAGTCAAACATAACGGCACGAAAAGAGAATTATCACTTGGTTTTGTTGATGAATCCGTGATAACCTCTTGAACAAATATCAAGGAAAGATTTATACGCGGGTTGGATTATGAACTACAGGCGAGAATTAACAAAATTCTTGAACGCAAATAATTAAGGGGTTGAAGAAAACTTGCCTTATACGATGATTAATCCGAATGTGATAGAATAACAGGATGAGGATCCTGATGGCAACACACGTGTGAACTACATGCATGGAGACATGTGCAAAGCGCCAAATTGCAACCACACAACAACAGCAAGGCAAAAGGGGCAACGACGACTGCAACAACAACAAGCGGCAATCAGCAAGATCGACGGCAGTGGTTGTAGTGGTGGTCGGCAACACGACAGGAGGGACTCAGTGGTTGTCGAGCGGCTGAATATGGTCGGGGACTGTCATGACTGCGGTGTGTAGTTCGGCAGCGGTGGGGAAAGGTAGTGGCGCGGCAAGTGGTGGCAGTCGGGAGTGGTGGTGCATTGGCAGAGTCATGGTGGACTGCGGTGGTCGAGCGGGAGGGTGCAGTTGAGGTCGGAGGAGTCAACGGTGGAGGTTCCATGGTGGTGGCAAGGTGATCGCGCGGTTTTAGTCGCGAGAAGTAGGAGGCGATGGGGACTGAGGTCACGAGGATGTATGGAGGTCGATGTTGGTGGTTGCGGGAACGAGGGGGTGAGGGGTCGATGAGGAGTGTAACACCCTAGATTTTTTAAAATAAAGTTTTGAGGTTGATAAATGAATTAAAATATTTTTTTTGTGATTTAATAAATATTTTTCTGAAATTTGTCTTTTTACACGTGCAAAACACGTGAAGATATATCTTTGGGAAACTCAAAGTCAGAAATTATTTTGGGAAAACCTAATATTTATTAGTAGCTATTATTTCTGAATTTTCTGGACTTTTCTGATATTTATTTGGCATATTTGCAAATATTACAAAAAGATGGGCTTTTGTGCAAAATTACCACTTGGAGTGAAAACTCCATATTTTCGTTTTTCTGGACTGAGCATGATTGCTAGCCAACTTAGAGTTAAAGAGTTTACTTTTTATTCTAATAGATCTGGGTTTATTTCGCAAATTTGTTAAAGAAGTGTCTTTTTTCAAAAATTGCCACTTAGAGGCAAAATTACGAAATTGTTTTTCTGGGTTTGAAAATAGTGCCAGCCAGATTAGGGTTGGTTATTTTTTATTTTAAATCTCAATTGTATTGGTTATTTTAATTTACTAGTATAAAGATTTATATATGTAAAGATATATTCAAAAGGGACATTTTGCAAAACCTATTCAAAACCCTAATACCCTAATTTCCTGCCTAATATAAAGAGAGTGCAGCCGTCTCTTTGCTGCACTAAACAAAGGGTTTTCTTTATTATTGATTTCTTGGAGTTTTGAAGCGAGGATCTTGGATTTTTTGCGAAAGGAAGGACTTTTCTAATTCTCTTTATTATTTCGATTGATTCTTCAATAAGGTGAGTGACATATGTTTGTTTCTTATTGTTCTATGCATGTTGTTAGTGAACATTTGTCTATTAGAAAGGATGTTAGGGGATCGTATGATGATATAATAAACTATTGATAGATGGATGAATAAAGATTGAATCTTTCATGAAAACTATGCTATTGATGATTAAAATTCTATATAGATGACTTGAGATTGTTAAATAACCCAATAGGAATCATGAGTAGGTTGTTTTCGTTCGTAATCTTGCTGTTTTGATTGTTTATAAAGAGTTGTGTGATGTGAATTGTTTAAGAGTGGATAAAAAGTTAATCTTACTGTGTATGTTATAGATGTGATCTGTTTTGAGAGTTTTGATGAAAAGAACTTGACTAATACATGTTGTGATTGCATATACCCTCACGAAAATTAATCTCATTAATTGTAGATGTGTATAATAAGTTGTAAAGGGGGTTTTTGAATAAAAAAGAATCGAGTTTTGAAAGGAAAAAGGGGTTGGAGTTTCGGGTCTGATGGATGTTCAGCCGAAATTTATTTTGGGGATTTTTGTGAAATTTTGATTGGATCTTGAGTTGTTTTGATACTGATATTGATTTGGACAATATATACTACATATATACGACGTTTCTTGATGCTTTACTGATGCTTAAACACATACATACACATATATATCTATGTTTGCTGTTTGTGAAAGATTTTAATAAAAATTTCTCTTTTATGAATTTAATGAGATTTTGATTAGTTTTATAAACTCCAATACGTTAGACAAGTTGTATTTGATCATTTCAGGAATTTTGTTTTCCAATTTATGATTTTACAAAAATCTAACGAAGTATCAGTTGAAATGTGCACGAAATTCAAAGTTGTGAGTTTTCGAATATGATAGTCGACCGCCTTATATTTGTACTAAAGATGACAGTCGACTGTCAATTCTTGGGTTTTTGGATTTTGGCTTGACAGTCGACCGTTCACTTTT